>OZ020281.1:6708596-7211766 GCA_963971205.1 Aethes cnicana
TCGATTCCGGCTCGCACCTCTAAGTTTACTTACGTGCGAAATTCAATTTGAATTTACCACTGAGCTTTTCGGTGAAGGAAAAACATCGTGAGGAAACCTGCACGCATCTGCGAAGTAATTCAAAGATGTGTGTGAAGTCCCCAATCCGCACTGGGCCCGCGTGGGGACTATAGCCCAAACCCTCTCGTGATGAGAGGAGGCCTGTGCCCAGCAGTGGGACGCAAATAGGCTGTAGTAGTAGTAGTAGTAGTAGAGTTGGGCGCGAGTTGCGCGCGAGCTAGATTCAGGCGGGTGATTCCGTGGCCATTCTGTACGTAGTACTATTAAATATTCTGTGCCGATACTGTGGGTAAAATATCGTCGCAAAGTTTCGCTGGACCCAGTAAATTTATGGCCATGGCCATAATACTTTGCTTGAACTAAATTTTTTGAACTAATGAACTATTTTCATGATTCGTTAACATAGTCAAATACCTATAGACGGATTTGCAGTCGTACGGCACATTTTTCTAGACCCGTTGCCATTTGCAGAGCGCTCCGACGGACGCGTCGCAAGACTCGAGCGTGCACGGCCCCGTGTCGCCGGACACGTCCGACCAGGCGGACAAGGTGATCCCGCGCCTCGTGAACGCCGCGGCGCCGCTCGAGGGGCTCGCGGGCGTGGCGCCCGAGGCCTGGACCCCCGCCGACGTCGCCCGCTTCCTCGCCCTCAACGACTGCCAGCCCTACTGCGACAACTTCGCCAACATCACCGGCCCCATGATGCTCCAACTCTCCAAAGACGAAATCATAGAGCTCCTGCAGATGAAAGTCGGCCCCTCCCTCAAAATATTCGACCTCATACAACAACTCAAATGCAAAATCAAACAACCGCAGTGCAGACTGCTCAACTTCAAGTAAGGCATCTTGATATCGTTGTGGATTTGTAGAAAAAAAAAACAGTGGCCTTCAATGCACTTCCAAGATGCACTTACAAATGAATAGTGTCTTTATAAACGTGAATAGGTTTAGGTCTGTTGTACAGATTTGGCGCTGATCAGTGATCATATAAGATTCCTTGTAATCGAATAGGCTGTTGTAATGACTGCCATCGCGTATGAATTCTCCGCTAGAGGCGCTTGTGTCGCGTGAGGTTCAGTGTTGCCAATTTAGCACATTATATGCCATATTATACGCTAAATAGGCAACATTGAGGTCTCAAAAACTTCCATTGTCACAGTGACTTTGACACTGCATGTAATGACAAATTTTGACATTGACAGCCACACCTCACACGACAGCGGTGCCAACTCGTGAGCAGGAATACGATGGTCCTCATTGTAGTCATTTTTACGACTATAATTTATTTAATAAGAGCTCTCCACTGCATGGGTTTCAATGTGAAGAAAGTACTTATAAGTACGTAAATGCTCGATTGTGAACGTTAATCGGGCAAATGCTTTTTATGTTTAGTGGGAGCTTTTTAGTTGCTATCGATTGTGCATAGCGGATCGAAGTATTTTTTTAATATGTCGGCTTGCTCAATCAATGATCTATCTTTATATCGCTGACACGGACATGAATAGTGCTTAATTTTAAATTAAAGCTGACACGTACCTATGCTGGCCGTTATCACGTCCCGAATTCCGCATACAACGTGACGTTTCAAAGGGTATCATCACGTTGTTAATTAATATGGTTAGTTTTATTAGTAAGTATGGTAAACTGTTGCGGCTAAATTAATTCTTGGACTAGTTTGAAATGTGCATGCCTAATTAGGACGAATCAGTTTAATCAAATATATAAGTTTTACCTTGTGATAAATTCCAATTCCGCTTAGAAGCAATAATAGTTACGGTGCTTAGTGTTATCAATAACTTTGCTATTTGAAGGGCTGACATTTATGTACCTCTCAATATTAGCAGACTCTACGGTGTACGCGGTACATTTTGTTTGAAACTGTATCTTATTTGATGTGTACTATAGCAATATTTTTGTATTTAGATTGGTCTGCCATTTCTAGTGTTAAGGGCCTCGACGTCTAAGGAAATGTTCTAATATTTTCATCTGTGTGAATATGTGTTACGACATCGACCGACAATCACGTTTTTTTCGCAAGAATTTCAAAATCGCTTATAGATAGCTATTAGCAGAATCATATATTTTCTTGCCACATAGCTATATTAGCTACCTAAATCTTTTTATGCATTATAGGTACAAAATCATTTCATTTCTAAATGGGAAACTGAATCATTATTTCGACGATATTTTTAACTGAATTAAAATTCGCAGGTACTGTGCAAGCGTACCTTATTTTAATTACGTACATTACATACACAAACTCACGCCTGTTAACCGTTGAGGTAGGCAGAGAGGTCTATTTCCAGTTGTCCGCACTGCGAACTACTAGGAATTTTTAAATATTCCAAATTTTCATGTCTATACAATAAAACTTTAAAAGGTCTAACATCACATTGATTTAACTTATCTATAAGTAATCTGAAATCAATTGAAATCGAATTGAAAGATCCCATCTCTTGTGTCTAGTCCATGTATTTTACAATTTGAACCTTTTTATTTTTTTCAGCCATCTTTTGTGTGATATTTCGAATGGGTTTGAATGGGTTTTAAGTATAAATAAAAGCATTTACTAAGGAGAATTTGTTTTATTAATAAATGGACGGGTACACTTGAATATTTATTCAATTATACAAATTAATTAAAAAAAACAACTTCACAGCTATCATCGTACGGTTTCTTGTCGTGTCATAGACATGACATTACGACAAGAAACCGTACGATAATAACCATACTTCCATTCTTATAAATGTCGACGTAGATTATATTATATCACGAGTCAATAGGCTATTTTATATCCCCGAAAAACTCATACCTAGGTCACACGGGAACGCTCCAACCGATTTCCACGCGGACGAAGTCGCGGGCAGAAGGTAGTTTACCAATATATGTCTTTATTTGTAGAAAAATCGTGCAGCATTTGATTGGTTATTAATCTGCAAAAAGAAAGAAAATTTTGCAATAACGAAATACATCACAATTATAAAATATAAACAAGTACAGAACAAACAAATGCTATCAAATAAATCATCCTTCCTTAACCTTTTGACCACCTTATTTGTTTATTCACATTTACAAATATGTTTGCAATAGATGGCGTTCAAAGGCTTGAAAAGATTTTAACATTAAAATAATCGTTAATTCCTTCCAGTAGAGATCTTCTACTATTTAAAGTCCCGCTCCTTAATTTTTTTATTATTGTTTAAATAGCATCACGCATAGTTGATGGCTGTCTCAGCACGCACACATGTGTTGAGAGTGTTGGCGTTTTTTAAATACATTGAAGCGTTTTAAAATGTGAAGGCGCGGGACTTTAGATAGTAGAAGATCTCTACTTATAAATTATAATTCACTCACCTCATGGTATGCGTGGGGACAGAAGATGAGTAAAGTGCGCAGCAGAGAAGATTACCGGACCGCTGTGCGTGGCATTTGTGATATTCCGAAGACCAATACGTCTCGCACATAGTTGCCGCTAATTCGTCAATTTCTGCTGACAAAAAAAATAGTATACTAAGGTATTACACATTCATTTTCACTAGCTAGATCTAGCCTTTAAAGTAGGTATTGTACCTTTGTTGTTTTCTTGATCTCTAGTTTTGAACTCGCGCACCAAGTCCCTTGCTGTCGTAACATAGAATGTCCTCAATATGTCTATTTTGTGGGCGCCGGACATACCTCGACTTTTATGATTTGGCACGTGTAGATGTCGCGAAAATACACACGTCTGTTTGCTTATGTTGATCAGCAATATTCTGAAAATACATTAATGTACTTCATTACTACCTTTGTTGTATTAGCAATATTTTTATCCCCTTGATCTCCTTTATCTTATTCCACCCGTTTCCATCATCTTTCTTACCCTAAAACACACGGTTCAAAGGCAACGCTGATTGGGAAATTTCTAGGATAAGCCATTTTAGCCTCTTTGATGATTTGCGCATATGATTCCCAGCACAGTAGCACAATCTCGTCGATTTGCGAGAGCGCGGGCGTCGCTCCACACACCACTAGGATGTATACGTCTGCAAGGAGTTTGCACGTCACTGCTCTGAAAGCTACCTGCAAGTTTTAAAAAGAAAAAATAGGTTGTGATTTGATCTGTGCATATGAAATCTCGAGTGGCGTCCGCGAACTGGGAGACGAGCTGTCGGCAGGCCTCCAACAAGATGGAGCGACGACCTTGTGAAGGTCGCGGAAATCCGGTGGAAGCGAGTGGACTCTGAGTGGCAAGCCTTGGGGGTGGCCTATGTCCAGCAGTGGACGTCTTTCGCCTGAAATGATGATAATGATGACGATGATGATGATGATGATGATGATGATGATGATGATGATGATGATGATGATGATGATGATGATGATGATGATGATGATGATGATGATGATGATGATGATGATGATGATGATGATGATCTCCTCAGATCAGTTGAGGCAAGAAGACTTTTCAGGAACACAAGGTGCATTTTCTTATATTCATTTTAATAAAATATGTAGGTAGGTACATGCAGTTTTTTTAATTGCAGTACAGGGACAGGTAATTTTTTTGGAAATGATTTTAATCTATTCATTTAGAGCTCTACTTTATTTTGAGACTAAATTCATATTTTATCAATACACTTCAATTATAGTTGACCTAGTTTCTATGAACAAGGGCATAAAATGATATGCGCACATTTTCTAACAACATTTGCATGTTTTAGAGGCTTACATTAGGACTTATCTGCGGCAAGAATACTGGGGTGTCTCTTAGAGGCGCTCCATCCTGAGCAGCAGCGAGGAGCAGCAACAGCCTAGCTTCCCGTGGATCCAGCTCGCTGAAGTCCGAACTTGTTGCTACCAAGTGCCCATGAATGCTGAGGCAAGCCCACCTGCCTGTTACACTTTCTGCATAGTTATCTAATGCTTGCTGAAAAAAAAAATAGAAAAAAAAACCTTCGAAATACTATTATGTTGATTTCAAGTTCAGTAGAAGAGTTTTTTTTCGATTTTTTTTTCAGCTACAGTTTCCAAACTTTGTAAACATCAGCATGTAAGCATTTCATTTTGTTAACTGATGCCAAAATTATATAAATGCCAACCATATTTCAAACTATTTGTCTACATAAATGTATTTTGAGGATTTTCCTCATTTCCTCATGGATTCCATTATCAGAATAAAAAATGGGACAAACTTAGACAAGTTAAATACCCTTTTGATTACAGAAATAATTTTCGAAATATGTCCATTAACAATGGCAACAAACAGAAAAAAAAAGTCAGTTAAAAAGAACACTGTAAAGAAAGAGTGTAATTCTGCTTTACCCAAATAGATAGCAAACAACCAAATCTGGTTCCTTTTACCAACAAAACAATACAGTTTATACCCACCACCATAATAAATCTGATTTCACCTGTAGTTGCTGAGCTTGTGGACTCAATATGCTCTGTATTAGGTCTAAGACCAAGGTTGGATGTGGGCTTAGCACTGCATCAGGGTCCAAAGACTCCAGCAAATAGTCCAGCATTGTGAAGCATTGTCTCAGATCCCGCTTTATCTGGTCTATGTTCTTTAAATTTTCTAACTCTTTTTTGCCAATGCAGAATATCATAAGGTTGTGGACAGTTGAGAGAAGAAGATCTAAATCACATTCTAAGCCTCCTGTTGCAAGTCCGATTAAAGTGACACTGGAAGAAAGAGCACCGGTAAGTAGTTTAAAAAATTCTAGAACTCTCTTCCAAAATGAACATTTTTAATTGGGGAACCCCCAGTTAAATGTCAGCTGCCTTGCACAATGCACCCTGGAGTTGGCCACTGACACCGACAGTGATATCCATACTATCCATACTAATATTATAAATGCGATAGTAACTGTGTGTCACCTATTCATGCATTTGAGCCTGTCGACATCTATGGAATTTATATTTATTTGACAATGGAGGCCATCTCCATATTTTTTTTTTCTGGAACCTTGGAGACTATACATCTCTAAGATCTTAGATTTAAGTTTAAGTTAGGGACTATACATCCCTTCAATATAATTTTAGTACGTACCTATATGTATATTTTATACATGTAATGTAAATTTTGTAACTATGTGGAAATTTTGGAAAAAAGGCCTTCAGCTTGAGTTTATTGCGGCGCTTTTTCTCAAGCAATGGGTCTAGGAAGCGCTGGTAAATTCTTTTTCTGACATGTAAAAATGACCCTATGATTGAATTTGCATTTGCTTCAACCTCAACCGATTTAGATGAAATTTAGCACTGAGATAGTTCGAGTCTCGGGAAAAGACATAAGCTACTTTTTATCCCATATGCAATAACAAAATTCCATGTGGGTGAAGTCGCGGACAGATGCTACTACTACTGCTACAGCCTATTTTCATCCCACTGCTGGGCACAGGCCTCCTTCCATCAGGAGAGGGTTTGGGCTATAGTCCCCACGCAGGCCCAGTGCAGATTGGGGACTTCACGCACATCTTTCAATTACTTGGCAGATGCGTGAAGCTTTCCTCACGATGTTTTCTTTCACCGAAAAGCTCAGTGGTAAATTCAAATTAGATTTCGCATATAAGTAAACTTAGAGGTGCGAACCGGAATCGAACCCGCGACTCTCTGCATGAGAGGTGGTAGGTCAAACCACTAGGCCACCACGGCTTCAGCCGTCAGCTAGTCAGGTTATATTGCTATATTTACCTTTTACAGTATTCTCGCCATAATATTGTGCCGTTATCCACGAGCGTGTTGACCATGGACAAGTTGTAGCATTTGCTGAACATGTTGATCCCATGTAGGGAAGCAATAGTCGAAAACTGAACCTAAAGTTGCAATGCATAGTTAAATGACACTCAAATTAAAAATAAACGAGATAAAGTAAGTCGTCAGTAAGCAATTCATTTTATTTATTTACTTAAGTATAAGTCAAGTACTAACGTTTTCAGTGCTGCCTCGTTTTCTTGAGAATATAGGCACGCCGCTTTCCGTTGCTACTGCTAGGACTAACACTGACATTTCTTTTATTTAAAATTAATGTATTAGTCATACATATATAAGGCAGAATTAGCTTAGTTAAATGAAACAATAACTTGCGTACCTTGCGTAGGAGCTTGTTTAGTAAACAAAAAAAAAACAAGATTGAATTGTCATCTGTCACTTGAATTGTCACCTGTCAGTCCTGTCACCTGGGCTGCGTTCCGAATCGCGCTTAGAGCGCTCACAGCACCTTGCATCCTTATTCCTCTTAGGACTCGACTTTCAAGAGGAAAAGAGATGCAAGGTGTTGTGAGTGCTCTGAGCGCGTTTCGGTACGCAGCCATAGCACTTTAGACTAACAAATAGAATGATTCGTTGTGCAAGTGCAAAAAATACGACTTCCGCTACCCTGCCGTCAAATGGTAGTGCTGACTGCTGACACTGTTGTGTTCCGGTAAGGGGTTGAGGAAACCGGTGAAATTACTGGCACAGAGGCATCTTAGGCCTTAGGGTAGGGAAACGTATTCGGGATCATATCAATACCTGCTTACTATTAGGTGGGCTGTGTGCTCGTTGTGGAGCTTTGCTGTGACAGACACACAGTGTTAAAGTTAATAAGACAGGCATGTGCTTGACCATAAATTGGGCACTGCTAAATTAGGTATTGATTTTCCTAAAAAAATACCTAATGTATCCTGACAGTTTCTCTATCTCTTACAGATTCAGGATTTCCCCTAAACATTGGCCTGAGAGCCAACTGAGTTGAGTCTCCGAGAAGTCTCAACTCAGTGGGTAGGTACTTGTACAAACTCACCATCTAGAAATAAATTTTATATAATTTAATAATATAAGGTGAACTTGCTTACTTCTCCTTAAATACCTACCTATAGTTACGCCTTAGGGTACCTAGTCCCTTAATTTAACATTTAAAGTACTTACTTAAGTATTTACTGTTTAAGTACCTACACTATCTTATTTAAAATTTTATAAATGTATTGAGAATAATTCCGTCTTCTGACCATTTTCTTCATCCGAAGTCTTTGCGGTTCCTGAAAAAGTACAATATTAAAATCTAATAACATACCACGTTTTCAACAGGGCTGTTGAAAACGTGGTAAACTCAAGATCAACAATGGAATGAATTTTACTGTTCACATTTAACTGTTTGTCCATCTAGGTTACCTTCAACGTCTTTTGTCAGCAACAAGGGCCCTGTTAGCGCAATGGAGATGGCACCCAACGGAGCTGACAGTACAACGCTCAGAACGCTGACTGTCAGCAACGTCTTAGCGTACCCTGTCTCCTCTGCCACTGGCGCCCCCGACGTCTGCCCACTGTTGATGAGGTCCAGAGCTGCTGGACCCAGCGCTGCCTAAATGGGAGGAAATACATTCAGGTAAGTATTTATAGCACGACACAACTTAGAAGGCACGCGACGAAGCACTAAAGCCATTGACGCAGTCTATTATTGCTTAACCTATGTATAATCTTTCCTATTGTATATATACAGTCAAGTGCGGTCGATAGCGATAAGACTGACGCCTTGCACATGCATGACCGTTTGAAGGCTAGGCCTCTAAACCATTTGCGGTGCGAAGTGAACGAACGCACGTTACGGACGTACCCGTACCTTACCTACCTCAGCTTATATAGTAACTCCTTACATTCGTTCACTTATCAAGCCAGCCAGGCCGAACTCTGCCAGCTAATGGCGAAAGGCCATTTGGTTAAATTTCATACAGAAACAGACGAGTTGCAATCGAGATCGTCATAATACCATGTTGGTCACTTACAATGAGGCTGATTGATCTGAAAGTAACCATAAAACGCATTGTAGGTGCTCAAAAAAAATGATAACGTAGAATCAATCAACAGTCACCTGTACGGTAGCTTTTGCCATCCAAGTCAAGCCTATAAACAATTTCTCCTTGTTGTTGAGTTCGCAACCGAAGCTTACTAGGAAAGTGGCAATCACGCGCAACACCAGACATGAGACCAGACAGATTGCTCCCATTTTCAATATTTGTGCGTCTAAATCACCAATCTACAAAAAGAAGCCAATATCATTCAAGATTCTGAATTGGAGTAGTAAATATGTGTGCGCTTAAGGACTTAGTTAAAATTCGATATAGTGCGTGTGATAAAAAAAAAAGTGTGATACAAAGTAGAAGATGTAGGTACCTAAATCAATGACGAAGCTTGCAGCGGATAACGGTATGTTTTTAATGATAACTACATCAAACTGTACATAATGACGATGCAAAAGTGATTGTAAAATCCTACTTGAATAAATGGTTTTTATCTTTTATCTTATCAAGGTTTATAATTACCCAAAATCTTTTCACTTGCATCGTGTTTCTGATAGTCCTACCTAACCCTCAATCTCAATATCTGGGAAATGGGTTAAATGGTTTCAAATACAGTAACCCGACTGAAACCAGAAAGTTAATTTAGCATGTCACGCTGTAGTTACCTATGGACGTTTTAGGTTGGAGGAAATATTTGCAGTATGTAACAATCGTAAGCACTATTTTTACATCCATGTACTTTGGATTGCATCAAGTTCGTGCAATTTTTCTGGATAACTTGACATTTCAAAGTTGTTTTAGCACTGCTTATTGAACAAGATTAAGAAATTATCGAATTCCAACTTTTAGTTGATTACAAATAAAATAAAATTAGGTACTGAGGAAATTTATGAAAATGCGAGTAAGTAATAATGTTTTACTGGCTACTTACTGATATTTGAGCTCCGGTGAAAGCAAACAGAATGGGCTCAAAGAATATCCATAATATCCTGAACATATTACTCACTGGGTTTTTATTTATTAGCCAACCTTGTTTATCCCAAAAGTAAGCAGCAGCAAATCCCGAACATACTATAGCCAAAGGACCTGTAAAAAACCAGATAGATGAACGAAGTTGCCCAATTTAAATATAACTGAAAATAGTAGATCAATATACCTATGTAAAACAATGCATAGCCGAAACTACTGGTCGCAACTAGGAAGCTGTGGCATGTAAAGGTTCCTTGGGGAGTGTCTAAGAGACGATTTCTATGGGAACGGGAAATAACGGGATTTCACATGTTACTTAGTGTTTCCGCGCATACGAAGTCGCGGGCAAAAGCTAGTGTGTTATAAAACAAAATGCTGTTTGGTATAATATTTTACCTGCCCCACTCCAGCCAATCAGGTTTGATATGAACAACGCGAAGAGACCACCCAGAAACAAGATAAGAAACCGCAGAGGCACTACGTAAATATCCCCTTTCTCCGGAATAATCGCAGTCATTGTACCCCACAGGGAACCAAGTACGACACCTGCCACTATAGACAATGGGCCCTGAAAGTTCGGAAGAGATTTTAAACCAGCATTGGCTACATTGGTATAATATCTAAAATTGCGTCGAGGGTCGTAGAGGCCTCAGGCATTAATTTTCATATTACGAGGTATTCCCTTGCCAGCCTTATGATGAGCAAACTATAACTCTTCTAAATACCAACCTTTGTTATATTCCACGTGACGGATCCCGAAGAAAACATGGCATTAAGTATTATGGAGAAAACCGCTACGCTGACAGAGTCATCGATAGCGGTAGCGGCGAGCACCAGGGTCGGTATGCCTTTGGAAACGCCGTAGCCGACATCTCTCAGGCGGAACAGACACGGGACGACCACTGCTGGTGATACTGAAGCAATCATGGAACCTAAGAGGAAACCTGTAAGCAATAAAAACAAAAGTCTGCTATCACAACCCTTGGAAATGCTAATAACGAAAGTTTTTCCATGAACGGGAATATTGTCCTCACTTACCCCAGATCCATGGTAATTTTAGCAGGTAATATGTAGTCATAGCAATGGCTATGCACTCGACTATCCAAGGCAATAAACCCAGTTGTAGCACTGCAGCGTAATGCTTCTTAAGAACTTTGGCATCGAGCCCTAGTCCAGCTCGAGTCAGTATAATAACTAGTGCGACTTTTCTAAAACAAATTTTATAAATAAAGTAAGTAATAATGTTTATGTAGGTACGCTAGATTAGTAACTACCTATTAATCTGTGGCTAGATTGTTTTAGGGTACAGGCCGTAAATATCAACTAAGAATGTTTCGGTCATACTCACCGCAAGTCTTGGTTAAGTTTTCTGTATTGATCAGTCATATGCACCAGACCGGTATTTTGGAACAGTATGCCCGTGAGCAACATTCCTATAAGTGCCGGTAAAGTGGTCACTTTCAACCATATCCATCCAACTGAGTACGCGGCAATGACGAGGATTACCATGCTCAATATTTCTCCGTTCAAACTTACTGGTGCTCCTATTTCGGCGTACAAAATACCCCAAGAGAGGAGGACTGCAAAAAAACGATAGCGGTCAGCAAAATAACGAAAAAAATAAATTAAAAAAAGAATGGTTAAAGCTGCTTACAGAACATAATAATGCAGAGTTGCTGAGCAGCCTGTCTGTATGTGGAGAAAATAGGGAAAGGGAAGTATTTCCCCCACCACGGCGGCTGCCAGGATGGAGTAGGATCTTCCTGGTGACATCTAAGGCAGAATTTTTGCCACCACCTTGGGAAATTAAAATAAATTTATACTCAATGGTAGTAAAAACAATTTCTTTTTCCAGAGAGCGCCAGTATTCAATGTGTACGAAATACGCAGGATCAAGGTGAAAAAAACTGGATTGAGTACTTACTTATCATAGGATCTTCGGTATCTGTGATGCTCTCCATCTGGCAAGATTTATGTATTATTATTTGATTATGTATGGTATACCTACCTATAATCAATTAAATCCATATTAATCGTTGTTTACATAGGAAACCTATTTCAAATAGGCCCATCACCCAGGGGCTCTTTAGAAACGGATATAGTGAGCGTCCCTTCACTTACATGTTCTGCCCATTCTGTTGTGATTGTTGTGATAGGTATATCAGTACCTACACCGTCTCACTAAAATAGGGGGATATATAGGTGTACATGTATCACTGTTAGTTATATGTTATGTGCCGTTTGGTATAGAGCCCCAAGTTCAGTATTTTGGTCGCTTTGTTCTATGATGTAAAAATTGCGTTTCTACATAGGTATAGGTACATACTTAATTATGTACGAGAAGATGCACGATAAAAAAAAGTTTGTAATATTTAAACGTGAAAAATAGAGCATATAAAAATTCATACCTCTATCCATGTTTAAACCGTTGAGGTCTCTTCCTTGACGGGAAAAATCTTTCTGTTTGCTTCAATATTTTATGGTAGCAAAACGATCGTTTAATTAAGTTTCCGTAAGGCTGAACTCTCAAAACAATGTCCTTTTGTTTCTTTTTGTACTACAACTAGTTCAACAGATAAACCTAATAATACAGCAACTTCCATAACAGCCTTTCGTGCCACTACTGCTGGGCACAGGCCTCCTTGCATCACGACTAAATAAGCAAGTCTCGGTTGTAATGTAAGGCGATAAACTCTCGTATGATTTGACTGCGGCCGGCAGACTACCTTGTTACAATGGCAGCGCTGCCTGTTGTACGGCCGCGAAAAGTCAAAAGTCAACAAGATAAAATTGTTGATGCACCCAACGCTCGTGACTTTATAATTTAGATCCTTTGAATAAATATCTTTCGTCTATCGTCCGGCGGCACATTCCTACTTATAAGAAATTTCTGTCAGAAAAAATCCGAGGCTCGTCGGAAGGCGCTCCGTGCGTATATTTCGTATTAGACCTCGCGCACACTGCTACACTGTTAGAAAAATTCTGTTTTTCCCTTTCACTCGAATCGAAAATCGAAATGTTAGGTACTTTTAGAGCAAGTGTATAAAAAAAAACTTAATTTTTCATTTTTTCCACTTAAATTTCCGATGCATGGTCCATGGTTTACATTCATTTATTTACGTTATGTGTTGTCTTTAGGTTTGGTTCTAATTTACGTACCTACCAAATTGCAACTCAATCGGTTCAATAGTTTCGGAGTAAACTGGCTGTGCCTGTGACAGACAGACGGACAGACGCACGAGTGATCCTATATTAGGGTTCCGCTTTTACCTTTTGCGGTTCGAATCCCGAAAAACACAAAACATAGGTATTTGTGAATGCTAAAATTGAATGGTTTTTGTAGTTTTTCATGAAGATCAGGATGGGCACTTCGAATTGAAATCCCATTTTATATTTTTGGAGACGGGGCCTCATTGGAAAACAAAGGGATTTCATAGGGATTCTATAAGGAACGTAAAACGTCACAGCACTAAAAATTTACATTTAACAGTTTAAGAGATTTTTATGTTGTTATTTTCCATCTGTTTGACCTGTAAAATCACTCTCATTGTTTTGATCGATGGCGATCGATTGTATTCCATCGATACATTTAATGATTTGTAGTTTATAACTGTTTAAAGCCGTTCTTTTTTTATAGTATAAAATTAATGGTTCAAGGCAAAGAAGCGGTCCAAGGTGATTAACCTACTAGGTGTATTCTTAGATTGGATCTGAGGTATACATATATTCACTGTGGTCTACAGTTATCATTTCCTTGTTAATAATAATAATAATAATAACGGCGTAGGGATGTGACGACCCCATCGCCCACCTGGTGTTGTACCACCGGTGCAGTCAGTCAGCGCAGGGCGGCCTGTGGCGGGCCGATGGTGAGCGGCGACATAGCCCACCAAAGGAAGCAAAACTTAGGGGAAATAATACATGTGTAAGCGAATTTTGGAATAGTTGTAGGTGAAGGTGCCTTAAACAACATACTAAAAGTACTGATGGGGGGGAGCGCCGCTAACGTGTGGGGGGGGGGTCCAAAGGTCCCTTTTTTTGGTTAATCGTAAATATCTCGTAAACGATAACTCACAACAAAAAATTTTCTTAGACATAAATAATTAACATTAAATTTTCTACAAAAAGATATACACACTTTTTTGCTAGTGTAAATATTGAAATAGATAATAAAGGGGAAAGTTAACGATAAACGATTTTACGCGTAGGTTCGGGATTTGGTTCGTTGTACCTTGATTCTTTTTAGATAAGGGCTCATACTTGACACAGTTGTCCTTTGGATAATTCTGAGTGGATTCATTCTAAGGGCCACCGCGGGACACCACTCGGTTGGTGGGGGGAGAGGGGGAAACTTTGCTTCCGCCGCGCTTCAGTTAGACCTATATATTTCCAAAAATTGTAGGAGTTAAGAGATGCTGTTTATTGCGAAATGATCCTTACTAAATGCTTCATCAAATCTAATCCACAATTATTCATTTTTATTGGTGGTTTTTCTTAACTTTAGATCGATATTACAAATTTCTAAATTTAACAATTTCTTTTAGTAAGTTTGATATAAAAATGTGTGGTGATGTGCAGTGCCACTTTTTCAAAAGTTGGCGCATGTAATGCAGATTTGAACATGGTATAACAATACTGTCTACTTTAAATAATAAAGAAAATATTGAGAATATTAACCAACTACTCTGAATTTTTCTATTTATCATGGGCCATTTAAATTGTTAATTTCAAGGAATTTCATTTATAATTGAATCCAGTTTATCACATTTAAAGAAATAATGTTGAATTAGTCCACTTGATTAACAGAAAATGCTGTTTAAGGTTAGATGCATTTTTACATAAGGCAGTCACTGACTTCAATTAAGAGCTTCAAAAGCGATAAAATTAGCGGTCGATTGAGTTCCTGGTTGACTGGGCACACTTGGTGTGTCTCGTTTAAAACTACTGGTCCGATTTTGATGAAATTTGGTATGAAATTAGTTGGAGTTCCGAGAAAGGACATTGGCTACTTTTTATTTTTCTGAACTCCAACTATTCTCAAACCAAATTTCATCAAAATTGGTCCAGTAGTTTTAAACGAGACATACCACGTGTGCCCAGTCAACGAGGAACTCAATCGACCGCTAGATTTATCGCTTTTGTAGCTCTTAATTGAAGTTAATGACTGCCTTATATAAAAATGCATCTTACCTCAAACAGCATTTTCTGTTAATCAAGTGGACTAATTCAATTTTTATTCTTTAAATGTGATAAACTGGATTCAATTATAAATGAAATTCCTTGAAATTAACCATTTAAATGGCCCATGATAATTAGAAAATATCAGAGTAGTTGGTTAATATTCTCAATATTTTCTTTGTTATTTAAAGTAGACAGTATTGTTATACCATGTTCAAATCTGCATTACATGCGCCAACTTTTGAAAAAGTGGCACTGCACACCACCATACATTTTTGATATCAAACTTACTAAAAGAAATTGTTAAATATAGAATCTTGTAATATCGATCTAAAGTTAAGAAAAACCACCAATAAAAATGAATAATTGTGGATTAGATTTGATGAAGCATTTAGTAAGGATCATTTCGCAATAAACAGCATCTCTTAACTCCTACAATTTTTGGAAATATATAGGTCTAACTGAAGCGCGGCGGAAGCAAAGTTTCCCCTTCTCCCTCTACCAACCGAGCGGTGTCCCGCGGTGGCCCTTAGTATGAATCCACTCAAAATTATCCAAAGTACAACTGTGTCAAGTATCAGCGCTTATGTAAAAAGAATCAGGGTACAGCGGACCAAATCCCGAACCCACGCGTAAAATCGTTTATCGTTAACTTTCCCCTTCATTATCTATTTCAATATTTACACTAGCAAAAAAGTGTGTATATTTTTTTGTAGAAAATTTAATGTCAATTATTTATGTCTTAGAACATTTTTTGTTGCGGGTTATTGTTTACGAGATATTTACGAAAAACCAAAAAAAGGGACCTTTGGACCCCCCCCCACACGTTAGCGGCGCTCCCCCCCATCAGTACTTTTAGTATGTTGTTTAAGGCACCTTCACCTACAACTATTCCAAAATTCGCTTACACATGTATTATTTCCCCTATGAGCGCAATTAGTGTCTTCCTTTGGTGAGTTAACACCTCGCACCCGAGACTCCTGGGGGCACACACACACATGCGCCATACACACACATACACACAGCTACACACCTCCCCCGCCTCTGGATTGCCTTAGTTGGCCGCCCAGAGTGGAGCGCAGGAGCTATATGCTTGAAAGGGTGGAAGTGCTCAATCTGCGTAATAACGGGGAAACCCGCTCCGGGTGCGTACGAGGCGCGACCCGCGATGGCGAAACCGGTGCACACCTCTCCACACCCTTAGCTGCTTACATCAGTGTTGCTCCCTCGCCACCCGTGCGGTGGCCTGTATAGGGGGCCCACTGTAACTACCCCCCCCCCCCCATATTTATATTTTATTATTTAATAAATATTTTATTTTATTCTTATTGTATTCCTATCTAATGATTAAAACGTGTGAAAGGCCAATGAACGTCTAGCGATGAGGTAGGACTCTACTGATATGAACCGTTGGTAACCTAGGTACTTTTAGTCATGATTACGTATTTAAAACCTTACCTTAAAGAACAAGAAACAGTACAATTACCCAACTCAAGCAATACTTAATTTCCTAATAAATATAAAACTTATCTACCTATATGTTTGTTAAAAATACAAATTATGTCATAGATTAAATTGGGCAGAGTAGTCACTCCACAGATAATAAGACTAGATAAGACAAAGGGTAAATAAGTACAGACAGTTCATTAAAGATTTTGTCATAAAAAGTATATGAAGCTAAACTTATGAAATAAGTATTTATTAACCTGGATTTTTATGGTATACATATTATGTGTACTTTGGCCTCTGAAGGAGGGAAGGAGCTCATCCCCGCTCCCGTGGTTGCTACCACGTGGGCTAAAACCCATTCCTATGGTCCTCACCCACTACTGGACAGACCCCTAGCCATAATAATAAGGATATTCGTTTTAAGGTCTTGTGATGTCATTCGGTTTGTATGGTTTGCAAGGGAAAAGAGGGATCTAAAATTCCATAACTCATATATCTTAATATGGAACATATTTATATTATTGATCTTTCATTAATGCGTAATTCTTGCATACAAAATGTGTCATTAGCTTTGTTTTGCTAGTTGACGGATAAATCTTATTTTTGATTTATTATTTTATTATATTGTAATGATCTAACAATTGTCGCTAGAGGTAGGTGCCAACAGTCTCTTCGTAAGCGTTTACCTCGGGTAATTTTCCCAAGCTAGATTGAAATCTCATCATAGCAAATCAGGTAAAAGGTTTTCAAATACTTCTTTTTAGTACTTGAATTAAAAAGATGTTATATGCTTTAATCAAAGATCGACAATAAGAATTAATTATTTCATAATAAATATCTCAAACTCAAATAGACTTTATAAACATTTGATTGGTCATGAAGCTACCACCGGTTCGGAATAAATTATTGCTGAGAAGAACCGGCAAGAAACTCTAGAAAATATTTTGAACATTCCTTGTTGAATATAATTTATTTAGAATATTCTGGTATAACCAAAAGTCTAGTCTTTAATTTACTCAATGTCATATAAAATTAGATAGTTAATCCATCAATTCTGATTACTTTCCAAAGCTCTGAATTGACAAGAGAACTTAGGTAGATTTATTAAAAGTTCCTAATTAGATAGTCAATCCATCAATTCTGATTACTTATCTAAGCTCTGAATTGACAAGAGAACTTAGATAGATTTGTTAAAAGTTCCTAATTTTGTAATTTACATTTAGTTTCAAAATTTGTAAGCAAACGCTGTTTCCCACAGCTCCCCATTTAAATGCGAAAGAGTAGTGTAAATTAATTCAAATGAAAGTTTCGGGATGGGTTGTTTCCCTGTGTGCCTGACCCTAAGATCCTATACCCGTGTAATCGAGTCTGACCGAAATTGGACTGGGTGACAGAACAGACTCTTGTGTTGATGTGCGTGAATATATAAATATATAGAGGGGAGACAAAATCCAGGTTTACATAAGGTAGTCTTGCGGCTAACTCATGCATTCCTGAACCCTGGAGGTTTAAGTTAGTTCGCCAACGTAAAACACTAACCCTGGATCCACCTCAAGATTCCAGCCTACAAAACCCAAGAATTTAACCCAAATCCCGACGTAGGATAAACAACTTGGACGTACGTATAGCCCACGGTCGAAACCGCGTTTCAGTCCAAGATGCCGTCTCCCAAAGACACGACTTTTGCCTTAATCGATCACTCTGGAGTTGATAACACTATGTAATTAAAAATCTAAAATAGATTATACGTATTCACAAATTTCACCTTCGACACTCCACTTACTAAAAGAGTCTAAATGAAAACTCGTGAATACCAAGAAATCAAATCTCCAAAATGACGCGACCCGTCTCACGTTCCAAAGAATACTGCTCCCCATTTAAAAACTTCCCGCGCTTATATAGTCCCCTCCAGAAATGTCAGATATATCAGATATATCAGATCTGCCAGATCTGCCAGATCTGCCAGATTAAAGCGACGTGTACCGGCCTTCGATTCCAAATACATACTGACGATACGATTCAAAATGCTCCACCAACTCGTTTCCACGTCTGTCTTAAAATTCCTATCTTTGATCAAAAATCAACTTTATCCCCTTTCTTATAAGACGTATTTTTAACTGCTAAACACATTCTACAAAATGCTTAAATCGCGGCCCTTCATTTTCTATTTTCAAACCTGAGCTTTTCTTTTTAAATTATGAATCTAGATTCAACCAGTCATAAATAAATCTGATATTAGATTAAACATTATGAACTCTTTTAATAAATTACTGTCATTTTATTATGTTTAATTTTTAATAGATTTGAAAATTATTTAATCCCTCTCAATTTAAATAAGTTTTGGCGACACCTAGCGTTTAAACATTGAACTCATTACTCCAACCACAGACCTCCGTATTCCAAGTTGACCATGTTTCATGACCTACTAATTATTGCCAAACTTTTCCGTTAGATGTCACTAACTTGGACTTTTTACAGATACTAAAATTCTGAATTTGATTCCAGACAGCTTAGATATGATAATTTGTCTCTCAATATTAATTAATTTATTATGTTTCTTGGTAACTAGACAAATGACAAATTGGTTAGTTACACCACGAAGGCTAGCCTTTAGGTTAGTGCGTAAGCGGCGAGTCACCGTCTGCCTTGCCTTCAATTTGTGAGATATTGATCAGGCAGATGTCCGTAATCTCACTCCATAGCCCGATTTTCCAGTCCACACCTCCCATCCACATAGCCCACTCCAAGTCTCTTCCTTCCTCGGCAATAGTTTGGCAACTGGGGAGGGCTGTCCGCTAGTACAGCCTCATGTTGTATTGGGAGGACAGATCTCCACAGTTGCGGCCATCTCACATTTATAGTAAAAGGTACCAAAAGCCTCTTCATGTTGGCTTCGGCCCCATGAATGCGAATGACCGGGTCCCCATGGGCCCGTGACATGAAAATGTACCAACAAATAATAATAATATTTATTTCAAGTAATTACAACTCATAATTGTTAGTATATCTTAAAAAGTAATGTGTTAGTATGTAAACTAATTAACTAGGGGCTAATGGTTAGGTAGGGTATGAAACCCTTGATTTGTCAGTCCATCTCGCATTGGCCCGTTTTTTGTAGGATCTGCTCTGCTCTAGATACGTGAATACGTGCCATGCCAGCCGCCACCTACCGACTCAGAGCGACAAAAACTGGTAAAACGATTATACACCGTTACTTGAGCCCGTTTCGTCCGATATTCTAGTTATTTTTATCGTTGTTTAGGTATTTATTAAAGTTATAATAATCTTAGTATTCTTATCGGATTATTTCGTTCTTTCTTTCCCAGCGTACCTATACCTGAATTACGAAGCAGATGGTGTTCATTTTGATTGTTTGCCCCTCATGAAAAGTTGAATGGGTATGCTGATGCAGCTGTTGGAATCTGAATCAGTTTTATAATTTACGAGATTAGGTACTGATGGTGAAGTTCATCAATGGAAACTTTCATTCCTTTCAATAAAGTCACCAAATCCGACCGACCGGTCTTTGGAAAATAACCAATAATTCAGTAAGTATTACGGAGATGCGTTGAAAGATTCCGGCATCCGGTAAGCGGGCAGGAGCGAGCGTTGTCACGGTTGGCCTTCTTCAGCATTTCTCTTCGGCTACCGAGGCCAACCGCACCTCTGTGCGATGTCGCGCGTCATTCGAAATACCAACGGACATAACATGCCTCCCGCGCTCCAGATTCAAAATCGGAACGTGTTTTTGAACTAGGTTTTAATTTTGTTTTTTTTTTATGGCTTCGAAAAGTTTGCCAGTGGAGTGTGAAAATGTGTGTGTTCAAGTGTGCAATCGTAGCGATATTAATTTTAATTATAATAATAGATAAAGGTGAGTTAATATTGATCACTAATCTATACTATATTAAAAGGGTAATTTATCCATCTCTTCTTTCTTTCTTTCTGTCTGTCTGTTTGTTTGTAAGAGTTAATCTCCGGAACTGCCGAACCGATTTGAATGCAGTTTTCAACGTTAGATAGATCATTATTCGATTCGATTAAAATCGGACATCTGAAAGAAAATTTATCGGCAATTTTATATTCGACGTAGACGAAGTCGCGGGGGCACAACTAGTCTAAAATATATTGAAATGCTTAATGAAATGTTTAGTTCTCAGGGCAGGCTCTTTTTTTCGACTACGTGAAGTTTCTAAATAATAATATTAAAATTAATGGTTAGGTATGCATGTTCTGTACCGTTTATAAGCTTTGTGAAAAACAAACAAACTCTGTCGATGATTCTTTATGCCACGGATTTAATGCATTTAACTCTCCTAACTATTTTCTATTCATCACGCACGTTTGCTATTAAATTCCATACGTTACATGCGAATTGCATGTTGTACTGAATTAATTAACACTTTTCATTCTACGTTATCCAATTAATAAAGCATGAATGTATGTTCAGTAAGTAAGTATGTAGGTACCATCTCGTTAGCCTATTCTCGAAGTATGCTTGGATAGAAGCGGGGGCTCTATTCGAAACGTAACGGATGTAGAGATGATTTAACTAATCACAATTAACAATAATTAAGCAAATTTTTATTGAGATAATTTTAACAACAAAGTTAATGCTCAACTGTTTTATTTTATCAATTCTACACTAGGCAAACTTTTTTGACAGCTGTAGGTAAATGTTATCGCATGTTTTTTGTTGCTTTTGGTTTGATTTGTGTTTTCTTCTCAGTGAGATAATTTAATTAAAGAAACAGCTATATTATGTATAGATGACTATTTTACCGTTTTATGTATTGTGTTTACCTACAATTACACTTCTGTTTGTTTTCTCTCCGAATAAATAATAGTTATTTGTTATGCAAGGCTGCAAAGTTGTTGTTTGCTGTGAGTGCGTGATTGAGACCCGAGTGAACGAAGGATTCTAGGATTGAACCACGAGCGAAGCGAGTGGTTCAAATATAGAATCCTGAGTGTAACGAGGGTTTCAAGGCACGAGACAGCAAACGACTTTGCTGCTGAGCGCAACACAAAATTTTTCACCTCACGCGCGATTTTTCGGGAAGAAGACTTAGTTCGGCGTCACGTAGTTTGTGCTAACTCTAGAGGAGTTAAATTCGTATCTGCATCGCTAGAATCGCTCATATTTTCTTTATTACTTCGTTTAGGTATTCTAAATTACAAAACCAGCAATCTTAAACTTTTTTTTTATGTTTTTTTTCCGGAGGTTGCGTTCCAAATCACTCCTACTCGTACTTCAAGATTCAATTATTCATTGAATACAGTTAAAATATACACATATTTAAGTATTTTTGTGATAAAACATTGTGAAATAATGAAATACATCTGAAACGGTGTATCTATACATATAATAAAGTTGTAGAGACTAAAAAATCTGTACATTGCATATATTTACAAAAAAACTAACTAGGGAGGTTCAAAATAAGCAACTGATAACGATTTGGTACTTTTTAAAATTTTTGTCTGTTTGTTTGTTTGTTTGTTTGTTTGTTTGTTTGTTTGTATGTTTGAACCGGCATCACATGAAAACTACTGATCCGATTTAAATATAGTTTTTACAAATGTGTTAAGACAGGTCCAGAATAGAACATAGGATAAAAAAAATATTAACCTTTTGACCGAAACAGGGTAAAAAGGAGGGGAGAAGTTTGTATGAAAAAAACATTACGCGTCGACTTACAATCATGAAAATCGGCGAAAATACTCTACAAAAGAAATAAAGAAATACCTGTCCGAGGGATTTTTCATTAAAGCATATTTTAATCAATACTTTAATAAAAAAGGTTAAAAATATTGCGTACCAAAATGCTCTTACTAGCGACACTATTCATTATTTTGTTGTATTACTTTAAGAATTGGATACTGTATAAAGTATTCTCAAAACAGTTTACAGATTTTTTGGATATTCGTTACACAATTTAAGTAATAAGGTATGAAAGTTTTACCAAAATTGATTTCTCACCACAGATGGCGGGCGCTATGATGTAGATAGATACTTATGATGTATGACCGGAACGTCTCAAACCTCAAAGTATTATAAAAACAATATTAATCGTTTTCTAAAATATAATCGTTTGACTCTAAAACAATCAAATCAAAGGAAAATATATAAAAAAAAACAACAAAAAATAAAAAAGTCTGATAGGAATAACCGGGATCGATCCGCGGACTCTGGATCAAGTTTCCACAACATTTGCCACTAAGCCAACACGCTCGATGTCTGTTGCAATGAAATAAGGCATGTATTTGTACTGATTTTGTAAAATAGAATGCAAATCGTTCCTATTCAAATTTCGAATGTTGTTGTAGCAGTACATTTTAATTTCCTCAGATCCACAGTCAGGAAAGAGGTTTTATGCTTTCTTTTATAGAAACTTATTTGTCCCGTGTCGGGCATACTGGCCAGTACCAGCCGTGGCCAGCACAATAAAAAAAAAGGATTATTAATATTTCACCATTTCACCATGTATTGTTAATAATCATCGTGTTATACTCATATGCATTGCTTACATGGAAGTATATAGTAACTAATGACTGGAACTACATAATTACTGAAAAAGTGTAGTGCGTAGGTACCTACAGATAGTCTGTTTACCTATAAATAGTTCTAAAATATCGCCCAGTGGTAAGGAAGCCTACGAGTACATATGCGAGTCTGACCTGCATTTGACTGTTTTTTTTATGTATGACCGTTTCGTTAATTATTAACCGATTTCGATGATTCTTTTTTTATTCGAAAGGTGGTACTTCCAAGGTGGTCTTTTGAATTTGGTTGAGTTTTGTTGATGATGGGATCCATGAAAAAATGAGGGTGTTCCTTAAAATATGTTAGCACGTGTACTTATGATTTTGGCACAATTTTGGCATCAGTTTCAAAGACTACATTGACATTTTCGTCCCGTTGTATCCATGTTTGGACAATGCAGCTGAAAAAACCGACTTCAATCAATCACCGACATCCTATCCGATAAGCTATATCGTATAGTGAACTTCACAATTTCAACCAGGCATTGTTCAGCATCAAGAATAAATCAAAAATAAGAGTACGTCTAAAGCCTGACCGGGAATTTGGCAAACCTCGCCATATTGAATGAATGCGTTTCATATAAACCTCTAAGCAGGTTTCTGAAACGCGTCTTAAAATTAAGTCAAAGTTGTTGTTTTATTATGAACCTAGCAGTTTCTGCCCGTGACTTCGTCCGCGTGGAATTCGGTTATAGCGTTCCCGTGGGAATTGAACGTTAAACTATAACAAATTATATACTAAAACCTTTCTCTTGAATCACTCCATCTAATAAAAAACCGCATTAAAATCCGTTGCGTATTTTTAAAGATCTAAGCATACATAGGGACAGACAGCAGGAAGCGACTTTGTTTTATACTAAGTATGTAGTATGTTGTAGTTTATGTATGATATAAGGCTGGGCGCATATTTTAGGTTTCTGAATGCGGTTTTCAGATTAGGAATTTTGACTATGAATTCCGAACGCCTAGCGTAGAGGTTCGGTTTTTTACATTAGTTTTTTTTCCGCCAGTACGTAGAGGTCCGCTTTCGTGGTAACGCGTTTCGGACGACGATGACGAATCAGTGGTTCTAAATAAGAATAAATAAAATATATTGGCATAAATTTTCGGGTCCACACATTTTGCAAACGTGTAGAACAGACCGTTAGTGAAAAATACACGTTTACACTAAAAAGCGTTGGCGTGATTCGGACCCTTCTGATATGAAAATTTCCGTCCAACGTGTGCGGTGCGTGGTTCAAACGAAATGTATGGGAAGGGCGCGTTAGACTGGGCGCATACGTCAGGTTTCCGAATGCGGTTTTCACATTAGGGATTGTGACTCGGAATTCCGAACGCCTAGCGCAGGTGTTCGGTTTATTTCATTCGGTTTGTTCCCGTCAGAACGTAGAGGTCCGGTTTCATGGGCTGCGTACCGAATCGCACTCAGAGCGCTCACAGCTCCTTGCATCCTTTTTCCTCTTGGAGCAGACTTAAAAGAGAAAGAAGGATGCAAGGTGCTGTGAGCGCTTTGAGCGTGATTCGGAACGCAGCCGTGGAAACCCGTCACGCGTGGCAGACTTTTCGAACCGAATGGGTGACGTCATTAAGTTTTTTTTTCGTACGGAAAAAGTCAGAACATGATCGTCATGTTGAACAATTTGTATGAAAAGAGTGCCTTTCGGTTTCCGAATCTGAATTCCTAATCTGAAAACCGCATTCGGAAACCTAAAGTTTGCGCCCAGCCTTCCGAATCGAATGAGTGACGTCATTAGGTTATTTTTCCGTAGATACGGAAAAAGTCAGAACGTGTGCGCCATGTTGAACCTTTTGTATAAAAAGTGCGCCTTTCGGTTTCCAAATCTGAATTCCTAATATGAAAACTGCAATCGGAAACCTAACGTAGGTAGGTATGCGCCCAGCCTAAATGGCAAATGATTGACTGATGTATCAACGCACAGGCCAAACCACCTGTAGATAACTGAAATTTGGCATGTAGGTTCCTTGAGGAGTGTAGGGGAGCACTTTGAGAGGAATTCCCAAAAATCCCCTGGAGACAGGAAAAAATGGGATTTTTACATTTTAATGTTTACGCGCGTACGAAGTCGCGGGCAACAGCTAGTTATTAATATAATTATATTAATGATGATATTAAGTAAATTGAACCTTTATTTTAATAAAACTCTCACGACGAATTGCGTTTGAGAACGTATCGTTGTTTTTTTATTGTGACAGTGGCGTCAGGCGTCGTTCGAATTTCAAAAACACTTTCCACGCTAGCGGATAAAAACAACTTTTGCGCTCGGATATCAAGCTGCAAAACGACCACTTTCGAGCCAGTGAGGTGAAATAGTTATTTGTTATGCAAGGCTGCAAAGTTGTTGTTTGCTGTGAGTGCGTGATTGAGACCCGAGTGAACGAAGGATTCTCTGAGTGTAACGAGGGTTTCAAGGCACGAGACAGCAAACGACTTTGCTGCTGAGCGCAACACAAAATTTTTCACCTCACGCGCGATTTTTCGGGCAGAAGACTTAGTTGGGCGTCACGTACATTTGGGAGGAGTTAAATTCGTATCTTCATCGCTAGAATCGCTCATATTTTCTTTATTACTTCGTATAGGTATTCTAATTTACAAAACCAACAATCTAAAACTTTTTTATTTTTATTTTTTAATGTTTTTTTTTCGGAGGCTGCGTTCCAAATCACTCCTACTCGTACTTCAAGATTCAATTATTCATTGAACACAGTTAAAATATACACATATTTAAGTATTTTTGTAATAAAACATAGTGAAATAATGAAATACATCTGAAACGGTGTATTATTAATATAATTTTATTAATGATGATATTAAGTAAATTGAACCTTTATTTTAATAAAACTCTCACGACGAATTGCGTTTCAGAACGTATCGTTGTTTTTTTTATTGTGACAGTGGCGTCATGCGTCGTTCGAATTTCAAAAACACTTTCCACGCTAGCGGATAAAAACAACTTTTGCGCTCAGATATCAAGCTGCAAAACGACCACTTTCGAGCCAGTGAGGTGAAATAGTTATTTGTTATGCAAGGCTGCAAAGTTGTTGTTTGCTGTGAGTGCGTGATTGAGACCCGAGTGAACAAAGGATTCTAGGGTTGAACCACGAGCGAAGCGAGTGGTTCAAATATAGAATCCTGAGTGTAACGAGGGTTTCAAGGCACGAGACAGCAAACGACTTTGCTGCTGAGCGCAACACAAAATTTTTCACCTCACGCGCGATTTTTCGGGAAGAAGACTTAGTTCGGCGTCACGTACAGTTTGTGCTAACTCTGGAGGAGTTAAATTCGTATCGTTATCGCTAGAATCGCTCATATTTTCTTTATTACTTCGTATAGGTATTCTAAATTACAAAACCAGCAATCTAAAACTTTTTTTAATTTTTTTTTTCATGTTTTTTTTTCCGGAGGTTGCGATCCAAATCACTCTTACTCGTACTTCAAGATTCAATTATTCATTGAATACAGTTAAAATATACACATATTTAAGTATTTTTGTGACAGTGGCGTCATGCGTCGTTCGAATTTCAAAAACACTTTCCACGCTAGCGGATAAAAACAACTTTTGCGCTCGGATATCAAGCTGCAAAACGACCACTTTCGAGCCAGTGAGGTGAAAATGAAATTGTCGGCTCCGTTTTTACCGCGCCAACAATAAAAAAAGAACGATACGTGCACAGTATGGAATATCGAGGTTTACCAATAAAATTTATAAACCATAACGGTTTCCCACAACAATAATTATAAACCAGCATCCGATCAGACTTTCTTAAAGGTAAAAAGTCAAAGTGATTTGCGTAATCTTAAAAAGGTTGCAGTTCATTGACAATGCATGGCCCTTTTGTTGCTATTTCTTGTTGCATATATTCCGATTTTTTGAACCAGAAAACTGTAATACCTTATTACCATTTGACGAGAAATCGAAAAGACATAGAGCGCATTAAATTTATTTTCACCTCACTGGCTCGAAAGTGGTCGTTTTGCAGCTTGATATCCGAGCGCAAAAGTTGATTTTATCCGCTAGCGTGGAAAGTGTTTTTGAAATTCGAACGACGCATGACGCCACTGTCACAATAAAAAAAACAACGATACGTTCTGAAACGCAATTCGTCGTGAGAGTTTTATTAAAATAAAGGTTCAATTTACTTAATATCATCATTAATAAAATTATATTAATAATACACCGTTTCAGATGTATTTCATTATTTGACTATGTTTTATCACAAAAATACTTAAATATGTGTATATTTTAACTGTATTCAATGAATAATTGAATCTTGAAGTACGAGTAGGAATGATTTGGAACGCAACCCCGGAGGTTGCGTTCCAAATCACAAAAAAAAACATGAAAAAAATGAAAATAAAAAGTTTTAGATTGCTGGTTTTGTAATTTAGAATACCTATACGATGTAATAAAGAAAATATGAGCGATTCTAGCGATGAAGATACGAATTTAACTCCTCCAGAGTTAGCACAGACTGTACGTGACGCCGAACTAAGTCTTCTTCTCGAATAATCGCGCGTGAGGTGAAAAATTTTGTGTTGCGCTCAGCAGCAAAGTCGTTTGCTGTCTCGTGCCTTGAAACCCTCGTTACACTCAGGATTCTATATGTGAACCACTCGCTTCGCTCGTGGTTCAACCCTAGAATCCTTCGTTAACTCAGGTCTCAATCACGCACTCACAGCAAACAACAACTTTGCAGCCTTGCATAACAAATAACTATTTTTGAAACGTCATTTTCCTGGGGCCTCCTTCGGAGCCTTGCCTGGAAGTGTGAGTTTAGAAGATTATCCACCACACCACCACAACAGCCTATTTATTAACCGACTTCGAAAAAAGGAGGAGGTTCTCAATTCGTCTGTATGTTTTTTTTTTGTATGTATGTTCCGCGATTACTCCGTCAATTGTGAACCGATGTCGATGATTCTTTTTTTAATCGAAAGGTGGTACCTCCGGATTGGTCCCATTTTAATTTGGTTCAGTTCTGATGATGGAATCCATGAGAAAATGAGGGAACTCCTCAAAATTGGTTAGCACGTGTATGATTTTGGCATCAATTACAAAGACTACAGTGTCCCATAGTACCCATGTTTGGAAAATAAACCGAAAAAAAAAACCGACTCCAAACTCCGACAGCCTACAAAGTCGGTGTCAAGTGAACCGACCAAAAGCGATGACAATATACCTAGTGAAATTGACACCGACTTGGTAGGATGTCGGAGTTTGAAGTCGGTTTTTATTTTAAAAAAAAATCTACATACATTCCACTGCTAGGCAGATGCCTCCTCTCATCTTCAGAAGGTTGAACCTGTGCACATCTACTCTACTTCGCTGATGCGCCGTGCAGCTATGCTGTGCATACGATTTGAATCCCCAACACTCTGCATGTTATAGAGATCGCAAACTTTTTAAATTTTTTTTGCTAAGTTTAATTATTTACTAGAAGTAGACAGTTTCCCTTGTAAGCACTAGTCTGTGTTTATTTTGTTACCATCTACAGTGATCAGGATAAGTTCCTAGATAACCCTAAGTCCTAGGAAAAAGGTATTAGGTACAAAATTTTGAACCTTGAGAAGGTTAGCTAGGGACCTTAAGGATTCGTTCATTTTATGAGAAGACGGTTCTAAAATATTGATCGCTTACATATCGGAAAACTTACCTCTACCAGTTTTCTCATGACGTCCAACTTGGTCGTCTGATTCCGAGACTAGTTGGTCCGATCTTCGCGAGGATCCTAGCAGTGGACCTCTTTCGGCTGTAACGAAGGAGAATATCACTACATATAAAACATTAAATGTAAGTATAAAGTCCTGGTAACATCGCCGCATGTGTCTGTGCATCTGTCCTCGATAGATTAAGAGACTGATAAACAGATTTTCATCCAGTTTTCGCTGATTGACCTACCTAAGGTATCGGTTCATAATTGGTTTATCTAATACCCGTGCGTATATACAAATTATTTGTTTAGTGAAATAAATAAGCTTATCTTTGTTTGATTAGAGCGGTAATTGTACATATATCGCGCAGATATCGCAAGTAGAACATAAGTATTTACATGTCAACCAATAGGTGATTTTTGACTAAAAAAAACGGTCAAATGCGTGTCGGGCCTCGAGCAATGTAGGGTTCCCATCACAATAATTTGAAATGAGTCTTAGAGTGAGTTGATTCAAACCGTCCGTTAAAGTTAACGTTATAGTACATTACTGCAGAGACCAGTAAGTAAGCCATACTGGCCAAGTATGATATTGACGGACCGAGGCGCCAGCCGAGGTCCGGCTACATACGCGGCCAGTATGGCTCTTACGGTCGAAGCAAGTATAGTGCTTTTCTCAAAAATGAAACACGAATAAAAGACAAAAATATATTTAAGAAATATTGAAGGTTACATTCATATTTGGGCACTTGCTAGTACCTACTACACAACGAAGCATGGAATATACTGCCCATAACCTTGACGGCTGCATTATTTGGCGCAGATGGTTAAAATAACCCAGGAACTACCAATTATAAGCTTTATTGTCTTCCTTCCACTTAATGAACTTTTCGTAATTTTTTAAATATCTCTCCTTTGACTTAGGTGGAAGTAAATTATTTTTGGCTAACTCCGCCTCTGCTTTTAAGTGAGGAGGAGTGCCGTCCATATTGGAATCTGACTCACTTGAACTCATTTTATTCAAAAATGTATTCAATAACACGAACAAAATATGTTTTACTTAAAATCCCGCCTTAGCTCTAGCGCCTAGCCGACTGTCATTACGTTTTTTTTTATAAAGACTGCGTTTAGTTATTTGCACTGAGTTACTTGCACTGTTGCCAATCTCATTTTTTATTGGTAATATTTCATTATTTTTACATTGTAGAACTAATGTTCATGATTTTTAACTTTAACTCAGACCTCTTTTTTTATAATTTAAAACAGGTATTCCGAAGTCAACAATTATCTTAACTGTTTCCGCCTTTTTACACACTACAATTGTGAATTTAACGCAGCATGCAAACGTTCCGCGCACAAACCTTGTCGAATAGGTTTTTTTTTTAATATTGGATCATGTGTTTTTTATACGTACTGCCTATTGCGCTTACCTATTTTAGTTTTTTATTGTTCTTAGTGAATATAATGAAACATTTTGTCATGTGCAAAATAAAAAGTACGTATACTTTAATAAATATGTAAATTTAATGTGAAATGTCGTTCAAGGTAATTAATTTTTATCCTTTATCTATTTTAAATTTATATACGACCTCAGCACCTAATCCTTTGTATTGGTTGGTGGCGATGTAAAAATGTGCTTCGAAATTCAAATAACATGATACGTAATGGAATTACATACGTACTTACTGGACAATTATTGATTCCAAATTCAAAATCTCGCTATTTACTGGACACTTCCAATAAGCCTTCGGTATGACCTACTTACTGGATCCTTTTTAGCGATGTTATGGCAACATTACATAGCATTTTTGAGAAAAAATTTTACTATGGGATAAAATGACGTTTCCGTATGGAATGACAGCTCGGCGGCCATATTTACCGACCAGGGGTCCGTTAACTATACATGAATCAACTCACCCTAAGTATGGTCTTAATAATATGATTAATGTGAAAGTTCGTGTTTGGATGTTTATTATTTAATCACGCTATTGAAACGACATGAGCAATTTGCATGAAATTTGAAATACAGATCGCTTATTAATTTGCTACTTATTATGCTACTTATCGATTTTTAAGTAGCCTAACTTAAAATCCCGAAAAATCCCAATCGCATTCCCAAACCAAAGAAATATGATAATTTTTTTGGAAGACTGTCTTCATACAGTCAAATTCTCTAATTTACCACGCACCTTACCTACCTACTCATTTGTAATAAGGGCCAAAAGTGTATACATTAATGAACTCGACCAATCAATTGAAGATGTTATGGGCGTATTTTTTTAAATATTAATACGTTTTTTTTTGCTTACATTATAAGAATGACAACAATAAATATGTATTAGGTACCTACCTGCTGTACTACGATATGATATGAAATATGCACATAAGTCACCAATTTTCATAGTAGGTAGTCGTTCCGCTCTGAAAACAAATCTGAAGTAAGGAAGATCGAAACTGTCACTCAAATGCACTTTTTGAATGAATCTCGCGCACTTTAAAATACGGCGGCAGTTATGAATGTTATGATGCGATACTTGGTTACTGTGACGAACGACTGAGTTTACTCTACTTCACCCGACCAAACAACTATGTATATATTACATATATGAAGATGCTAGTTTACGGTAGAGGTGTGACAGTAATGTCCTGAACGATATAGTATCGACTATCGGCAATCTTAAGCGTGTAAGATCTACATTTTTAGTAATATACTCGTATCTGAGTTGTATATTGTTACTGTTGTTGTACCTATGTGTCATCATCATCATCATCATTTCAGCCAAAAGACGTCCACTGCTGGACATAGGCCTACCTATGTGTAGTTTTATATTAATATTTATTTTAACTTTCTTATGTAAGTACCTATATACTTACTCTTTCTTTTGTGTATTTCTTAATGGCTTTTTTGCACCGACAGCGCCACAATTTCTGCTTTGCCCAAAGGTTTAACAGGTAGAGATTGCCTTATGACATGATTAAGTGCGCCTTTTGTATTAGTTCTGTGCAATAAAGCCTAAACAAACAAAATGTTGCTTGGTATCTTGTGTCTAATATAACAACTCGAATATATGAATTTTAAATTACTGAACAAAGTAGAGCACGACACAACTTAGGAGGCACGCGGGGAAGCACTGAAGCCGTTGATACAGAGTCTATTATCGCGTCTTCTAAGTGTTGTCGAGGTATACCTAGGTGTTTTTTTATCGGAATAACAATAAAATGCGTAAAGGAACTCGCTACTGTGGACTCGATGATATCTTGTGGGCGCGCAAAAGGAACTCGCTAACGCTACGGGGGCTCGATGGTATCTTGTTAATATTGTAAAGCAGTTAGGTACATGCCTTGAGGTCGTCGCTAGTGAAATGGGCTAATATAAAGCTGGTGGCACCACAATGTGCAGGACAGGTGGTGAAAGTGGCGAGGCGACTCCCTTCACTCTCCGATCCTGATTTAAGTTTCTTTTCACCATTTTTTACCCAAAATGGGATTTCGTATGGATATTTTAACTTAAGTATGTAATCTCAATCTCATATCATTTAGCAGACGTCATCTACAGTTTTGTTCTTGATGAGTCAGCACATTTTTCGGTGACGTTAACTACCTAATTATATTTTAAGCCTTTTGATTTTCTGTCAAATAAATTACGACGATTCAGTCAAAATACGCTTATTTTTTAGAAATTGGACTTATCTTTGACGAAGTTATACCTAGATGTATACTCGGGAATTAAATTAAAGATACATTTTTCAGTTTTTGACTTTGACTTAGTAATGAAAGTTTTAGTACTAAGAGGTATAACTGGAAATATTTATCTCTTTGTAAAGAGCAGTTGCAATAGTGATGTCATCCATGGAATGACAAATGTACTTAAAAATGAGATCATTTCGATGCTGATGCGGTTGACGTAATACTTTCACCTTCTGTTTAGGTCGGTACAGTTTATTTTGGTAAACTTGATTTACTTTTAAGGGTTAATACTTCCTTAATAGGTAAAATTAATTTTACGATAATGATACTTCCTGCACTTCAATATCTGATTATTCATCTGATTTTAAGAAAAACATAGGAATAAACTGGCTCATTTCAACCTCCTCACGCGTCAAGTTGAACTTTGAATCTAGCTGCTAAAAGTTCACGCGACGCTTGAGCGATCCTATAGGGTACAGGGAGATCCCTATTTAAAGACTTCGAATATACCTAGCCCAAGTTCGTAAAGATGCCGACATGTGCCCTACTCTTTCTAATACGAGCGTTTTATTAACAATTCTAGAGTCGGAAGGGAATCTGATGTCAATGATCGACTTCCGATACTGGCGGTGCGTCATGAAGCGGGAGTGGCGGTGTCCGGACTCGGAGATCAACTTCTTTTTGTATACACCGTGAGTAAGGCTGCCCTTAAGGCTGATCTTGAAGCTATACAGGTCCCGGCACACATCTTGAGCGGTTAGTGAAAGTAGAGGCGATTTATGCGCATGTTTACGATTGAAGGGCCAATAAGCGTGCGTCCCACGCCCCTCTGCCGATGAGACCTTATTTGTAACCGACTTCAAAAAAGGAGGTCTTTATGTTCGTCTGTATGTTTTTTATTTTATTTTTTTGTATGTATGTTCCGAGATTACTCCGTCAATTGTGCACCGATTTCGATGGTTCTTTTTTAAATCGAAAAATGGTATCTCCGAATTGGTCCCATATTAATTTGGTTCAGTTCTGATGATGGGTTCCATGAGAAAATGAGGAAACTCCTCAAAATTTGCTAGCACATAGATGATTTTGGTGTCAATTTCGAAGACTTCAGAGTTACAGTATTTCTATAGTAATGTTTGAAAACTGTAGCCGAAAAATTTTTTTAAAATAAAAGAATAAAAACCGCCTTCACACTCCGACAGACTGCGAAGTCGGTGTCAAGTGAACCGACCCAAAGAAATGATAATCATATAGTGAACTTGACATATTGACATCGCAGTCTGTCGGAGATTGAAGGCGGTTTTTATTTTTTTATTTAAAAAAATTTTTTTTCGGCTACAGTTTTTTTTTTCAACTTCTACGCATCGAAGCCACCGCTCAAATGCCGTGCCGATGCCTGTACTAGGGTCAGTATACTTACTTACCTAACCTACCGACTGTAGAATTGAAAAATAAAAAAGATTTAATAGTACATTATTGCAGAGGCCGCCAAGTAGCGCATTGCCGGACGAGTCAGTTAGAAGGCTGAGCGAAGCGAAGCCTTCTATTAGTACGAGTCCGGCAATCGCAATTGCGGCCGAGGTATATATAATGCTTTTCTCAAACAGCGAGGAAATACGTAAGGTCAGTCGGGGCAAGTGCGCCAGGATGGGGTAAGTGCGCGTAACATAAATATATCGAAACCTATAAATATTACTCAACTAGTAGTTGGCTGTTTACAAGGCATAGGGGCGAAATAAATTTAGGCGCACTTACCCCACATCAGTATTTACTACTTCCATGATCGTGGATGATTTGGCCATGGAAGTTGTACGTATTACCTCCATGGATTTGTCAGTTTCGGGGCAAGTGCGCCAGGATGGGGTAAGTGCGCCTAACATAAATATATCGAAACCTATAAATATTACTCAACTAGTAGTTGGCTGTTTACAAGGCATAGAGGCGAAATAAATTTAGGCGCACTTACCCCACATCAGTATTTACTACTTCCATGATCGTGGATGATTTGGCCATGGAAGTTGTACTTGTTACCTCCATGGATTTGTCAGTTTCTAGAGGTGTCTCAAATATCAAGCGAGTTAAAAAAAACATACACGACAATAATGTTTTTGCTGGCCAAGGCCGGCAATGGACAGCCTCGCGTCTTCTTTTTTTGAAAGTAACACGAACATTTCCGAGCATGTTTGAGAAAAGTTACAAACATCGACGGTTGTGTCTTAAGGGGCCAGGGGCTGACCAAGACTACAGTTGCCTTACTCGAGTTAGTAAATTGGGATATTGGAAATACCGATGCATCATCTCCCTATTTAGCGAAGATTCTATTGAAATATGTACTTAGATACTATCGCCATCGCTCTGCCGTCGAGAAGAGGACGATGGCTCCAGAGTGGAGATCGCGTGGAGATAGTGGAGAAAGAGGGGTAAGCAGGCCACCAGCAAGATCATCATCATCGTCATCATTTCAGCCGACAGACGTCCACCGCTGGACATAGGCCTCCCCCAAGGCGCGCCACTCAGACCGGTCCTGTGCCACTCGCATCCCCCGCGTTCCCGCGACCTTTACAAGGTCGTCACTCCATCTTGTTGGAGGCCTACCGACAGCTCGTCTACCGGTTCGCGGACGCCACTCCAGGACTTTCTTGCCCCATCGGCCATCAGTCCTGCGAGCAATGTGCCCCGCCCACTGCCACTTAAGGTTCGCAATTCTTTGGGCTATGTCGGTGACCCCAGTTCTACTGCGGATATCCTCAAGACCAAGATACCAGCAAGATGGACCGATGATATCAGGGAACATCTAGGCCCGAGGTGGATAGAAGCTGGTACATTTATGGACAGGCAATGCTCAGCAGTGGGCAAATATGAGCTGAAGAAGAAGATTTACTATATCCCAATAGAATAGAGTTTTAAAATTGAGGTAGGAGATCCATATCCCCGATTAGCAAATAGGGAGATAGTGTATCGTAATTTACAAACTCGAGTAAGGCTCCTGAAGTAACGTCGTTATTAATTTTGCAAGTAGATCCTTAAAATTTCATGCAACAATTGTTCGTTTTTTTGTCTACATTTTTTGAACAGAAGTTAATAGTACTGACCTAGAAATATGCTGAGGAGAAACATTAGTTAAGTTTTTGGAAATCCGTGGAATATATTATACCTACTTTAAAAAGTGTCCACATACTTAAGTATTTTTTCTCAAACATGCTCGGAAATGTTTGTGTAACTTTCAAAAAAAGAAAACGCGAGGCTGTCCATTGCCGGCCTTGGCCAGCAAAAACATTATTGTCGTGTGTGTGTTTTTTTTTATTCGCTTGCTTAATTTATTTCGCCCCTATGCCTTGTAAACAGCCAACTACTAGTTGAGTAATATTTATAGGTTTCGATATTATATTTATATTTATGTTAGGCGCACTTACCCCATCCTGGCGTACTTGCCCGGAAACTGACAAATCCATGGAGGTAATAAATACAACTTCCATGGCCAAATCATCCACGAACATAGAAGTAGTAAATACTGATGTGGGGTAAGTGCGCCTAAATTTATTTCGCCCCTATGCCTTGTAAACAGCCAACTACTAGTTGAGTAATATTTATAGGTTTCGATATATTTATGTTAGGCGCACTTACCCCATCCTGGCGCACTTGCCCCGACTGACCTTACGTATTTCCTCGCTGTTTGAGAAAAACATTATATATACCTCGGCCGCAATTGCGATTGCCGGACTCGTACTAATAGAAGGCTTCGCTTCGCTCAGCCTTCTAACTGACTCGTCCGGCAATGCGCTACTTGGCGGCCTCTGCAATAATGTACTATTTTCCTGATCAGGGAGCGTCGCTTTAAACAGTGGATCGATGTCAGGCACATGGACCTTCTCGATGTGTACGGCTGGAAGGCACACAGGAAGAACGTGATGATCATTCACGGGTTCAACGGCACCCATTCTAAAAACCCCATGTCATTCTTGCGAGATGGTAAGCAATCTTCTTTTAGTTTTTTGATATTTTTCGTTTCATTTACTTTACTACTCGTGTTTCTCAGAGACTTGCATTCATTTGATTTGTATTATCTTGCTACATTATTATCTTGATGCTAACTTACTTACCGCGAGGCATCCTAAGCCTTGAGAAAGAATCAACATTCTTGGTGTATTGCATTGATTTCGTGGGAAATTCTGTTCCTGTCTAAAATAACAGCACCACTCACGGATAAGCATCCAGTGATGGTCACTCGAACTCTTATGACATAAGCAATACCGTTGACATTTAATCACAGATGGCCTGTCTAATCTAAGACTGTACTAACTGGGGTTGCTCCATTGAGCAACCCCATTGCATAAGAACTATGTATGGGCATTGCGCCGTCGTCCAAGATGGTTGACGTTTGTTGAGCTTCCCCATTTTTACTTGATTTATCTTTTATACCGTATATTATTTTATCATTATTACCGTATACTGCTCGGCCTATAGGCCAATTATGGCATTGGCAAAATTGTCTTACATATAGACGGAAGCCATTATTTAAAGAGAAGAAGAAAACTGTACAACTGCAGCGCGCTGATGGTGCTAGTCTAGATTTGGCATAAAACTCGTTATTATGAGAACTTGTTTCACTGTTTCACAGCGTACCTGTCTCGAGGAGACTACAACGTGTTCATGGTGGATTGGGCGCCGTTGACCAGGTTTCCCTGCTACTTGTCGTCACTGTCTAACCTAAAGTAAGTGTACTCGTATTTATCGTTACTTAGGCTTTAGCTATCCATACTTAGGTACAAGTTCAGAACATTTCCGGCTTAGCGGCAGTGTTTTGTATTAGGAAACAATAAAAATGCAGTTGTCATCATCATTTCAGCCAACAGACGTGCACTGCTAAACATAGGCCTCCCCCAAGGCTCACTAGTCACTAAACAGAATGGTCCTGTGCCTTACACATCCATCGAATTCCCGCGATCTTCACTGACGGCTTGACTACCGACAGTTCGTCTTCCAGGTCAGCCTTTCGAGGAACTTCCGGGCCCCATCGGCCATTTGTCTTGCGAGCAATGTGCCCCGCCCACTGCCACTAAGCTTGGCAATTCTTCGGACCATGTTGGTGGACCTATAGTTCTATCTCGCCAATGACCAACTAAGTATGTATTTATTACAATGAGTGAATTCCATGCATCACTTCAGGAGATAGAAGCAATTTAAAAAAAACTTGTTTGGATCACACTAATGTTTTACTACCATTGTAGTGTCTATTCGTCTCAGCATTAAATGTTTAACTATAAATATTTTCAGGTTGGCAGGCCAGTGCACGGCACAGCTGTACTCGTACATCACGCAAGCCGGTGCGCTGGCCAAGATGATCACGTGCGTGGGCCACTCGCTGGGCGCTCACGTCTGCGGGATGATGTCCAACCATCTCACAGAGAAGCAGTACAAGATCATCGGTGAGTTCTACGTATCTATTTCAGAGTCAGGAGACGATATGTCTCTAAAATGAACGATGAATGTTAATGTTTTAAATGCAAGCTGTTCGCGTATCAAAATCGTAAAAAAATAAGTTTATTGTCCGAGAGAGAACTTGAGAAAAATACGAAGCATAAAAATTTATACAAATATATTTAATTTGTATGTACATAAATTCAACAACGTTGTTAATAAATACATGCTTTAATAATTGTTTTTATCAGAGTTGTGGTCTTTTAGGCAACGACATGGTGACGGTCTTTGTTTCCAAGTATTGGTTGATGCCCTCTTCTCCCCTGAAAACAAAAATCGTATTTTATTCTTAAATAATTATGAAAGGTGATGTAAATAAAAAAGAGGAATAGTTGGTGATCAATTATCACCTATAGGGTTTAGTTCCTCTTCAAACAAACATGCATGAGTTACAAAACACAAAGCTAAGACTTCAATTCAAATCCGTATTGGCTATTAAGGCGTTCCTATACCCAGCTCAGCCGTCACTGTCACTCGTGCAACGAGTGAAAGGGAAAGCGCTACGCACAGAACGCGCGATTTTGGTAGTATTTAACGTGTTTTAATTTCTATAAAAATGCCGTCTATAAACATGGCATTTATAAAGCTGTAAATGTATGCATTTCATATGGGTACTTTTTCTGATATATTTAGTTTTACACTGTTTCATATAATAAACTTGAGTAAAGTTGGATTAAAGGTCGGAGTTAGAGGTTATTTTGGAATTAAATTGTATCGAGCGAAGTTTCATGAAACGTGTAACGAAAGCTGTCAATGTAAGGATGATAATCAAATTTTTTTTTTTCATATTTTTAACTTTCAACATTTCCTAGAAAAGTATGATCTTAAACGAGCAATTTGACGGTGCTGGGTCAGGGAACGGCCTTAAGTAAGTAGACAGTTTGTCAATTAATAAATTAAAATGATAGAAGACAGAAATAAACAAATGCAGATTAAGTGCAAGTCAGGAAAGGTACTTACAATTCACGTCCAAGACCAGAGTCCTTGAACCCACCAAAGGGAGTTTGGCTTGTAACGTGGTCGTAGATGTTAATCCTGTAAATAGATTCCGCATTAGACGATGCTTATAAATCTATTTCACAGCATATAGGTTTTACAGAATATCATATCGCTCTGTATAGACTATTTAGACTTGGACTGAATAGACTTTTTATTACGTAAATGATGATGGTTGAAACTGGTAATGTTGAAGTGTACGAACCAGACAGAGCCGGCCCTGGAATACTTGGCGAACGTCATCGCGGTGGTGACGTCGTTGGTGATGACGCCGGCGCCGAGACCGTAGTTGGAGTCGTTGGCTCGGTCCACCACCTCGTCGAAAGTTTCAAACTTGAAAATGCTTTGAACGGGACCGAAGATCTGAAAGAATTGTTAGTGATTTTGAAAATAAGGACAAGTTTATAAATCGAATAACAGAAACAAAACACGCGGCCTAATTAAAACAAAAGTTGACTCAAATAAGCTGATGCTGAATTTTGGCATTGGCACTTACTTCTTCCCTAGCGATCTTCATGTCGTCCTGAACATCGGCGAACACGGTGGGTTGAATGTAATACCCCTTGCGTCCGAGCTTATCGCCGCCTGCAACGCATCTTGCCCCGCCCTTCTTGCCTGCTTCAATGTAGCTTAGCACTTTTTTGTACATATCCTTGTCAATCTAAAAATGTACAGGTGAGACGTGAGTTAGGTACTCACTATAAGATTTAGTAGTCCATAGAAAACGTTTAAAGGATGCCATCTCACACCTCCAAAATTGATAGGTATCTCTGGTAAATAAATATTTTGGAACATTTCATAATACAAATTCAATTAAAAAAAAATCAAAATATCAAATTCATAAAACAGCCCAGAATAAGTAAAACTGGAACAATAGGCAAGATCCAACTGAGTCAATCCAGTCGTCAATATAAATATGGGTTATGTTTTTAAAGGAGGTCGGTGCTATATTTACCTGAGGGCCTTGCTGGACGTCGTCGAACGGGTTGCCAACCGATCTGCTCTTGGCAATTTCGGCTGCCTTCTGGACGAACTGGTCGTAGATGGCGGACTGGACGTAGGTTCTGGTGCCGGCGCAGCAGCACTGGCCCCCGTTGGCGAACGCGGCCGCGTGGGCTATCTGAGCGGCTTTCTCCACTGCAATAACAGTGTCAAAGGATTACTAAAAACTTATTGACTGAGTTCTGAAAATGTTGATTAGATCTAATAGCTCTATTACATTTTGTCATCACATCTTGTCAAAATGTAAGATCAGCTTACCATCAGCATCGTTGAATACCACTAAAGCACTCTTTCCACCCAATTCAAGAGTGACCCGCTTCAGGTTCGCAACAGAGGCGGCTTTCATAATAATACGGCCCACCTGAAACACAGACCAGAGCAATCGATTGACACATGATCAGAATGCAAATGCACGCAATCTATGAAGAAACACAGAAAACTTATTTTTTTTTTATTATGGCTTTATTCGGATACCATTTATTTGGGTACCTATGTATAATCAAAGAAAAAAAAATCCTTTTAAAATTTTCCAACTTTCTAATTACCAAATAACATAGAGACGTGTTAAGAAAATGAAATGTTGTCAATTTTATCTACTCGTATTCATCACTCACTTATGTCGATGTAAAAATGTATCTACCAACCGTTAGCGGCTTTGAAAGAGGCTCGATAAAGTTACGTTAATTGATATTTCAATCAAATTATCGGCTGAAAGGATGATGCTCAGAAACTGAACGAGTTCCCAAGTGCTATACCAACCTCGGTGGACCCAGTGAACGCGACCTTGTCGACGTCCGGGTGGTGGGTGAGGGCGCCGCCCGCGGTGGGCCCGAAGCCCGGGACTACGTTCACGACCCCGGCCGGGAACCCAGCCTCCTTGATAAGGGCGGCCACGGCCAGGGCGGTCAGCGGGGTCTGCTCCGCCGGCTTCACGATAAGTGTGCAACCTTCAATCAACCAATACCTAGTTAGATACCTATATGTTTTATTAATCACGAGCTGACCCGGCGAACTTCGTACCGCCCCCGTTTTGCAGGATCCGATAGTTATTAGATCCCAGAGATACGACAAAACTTGACACCGTGTGAACGGGCTGGTAACTTTGCTGTAACAGTCATGAGTGACGTGAGCTGTCAATTGCGGAAGATGGTGAAAGCGAATTTGCAATCATATTTAAAATCTTAATAATTTCTTGCGTGCACTTTTTTGATATTTTAATGGTTATTATCCTATTCGGAGCGGAGACAAATCCAAAATATTAAAGATCATCGAAATCGGCTTAGGTAGCCGTTCTTGAGTTATAAGTGGTGTCTAACACGACTTTGTTTTATATATAGATTCGAGTAGATATATATATGTAAGTCCATCTATCAAAGATAACATCAAACGCTTCGAATATGCATGCCTATAAATAAAAGATATATTTTTATATGTGGAAAATCGTTGTTGAGATTAGATAAATTCAAGAAAACTTGTCTATTTGACCTCAAAGATGTTGGGATTGGATATAATAAATTATCAATATTAAGGTTTTTTAACTAAACACTTCTACTAATGTGGTTGTAAAGATGTGCCCTTCAAGGTAACATTTTAGGGTACAGTTTGAAAAGTACTTGTACCATAAAGTTATATTCCATTATTTTGTAAATTATGGAATGGCTTGGACAAAATGAAATGCGTTGGTGCGAGTTACTTTTGAAGTCCACCACCATCACAATAGGTACAAAGCATTTACGTCCTACTGCTGGGTACAGACCTTCTCTCATCACGAGAAGGGTTATTTCAACTATTAGTCATTGGTTCTGTTTAAGTCATTAGGTAGTTAAAGTTTCTATAGGATTAATTTCATGGTTCCATACCTGCTGCCAACGCGGGAGCAATCTTCCACGTCAGCATCGGGATGGGATAGTTCCATGGAATAATCTGCCCGCACACGCCCACAGGCTCCTTGAGCGTGAACGATAACACCTCACCATCTGTAACATAAACATACACATCAAATTGAATAAAGTTAAGTAACGACTGACCTATTTTTCTCATTAAACGCGATCACGCATTATAATGTAAGAAACATCATGACAGATACGACTATTGTTTATCAGAATGACGATAAGAAAACACTGGAATGGGCTAATGGCAACACATGTATGTGAATTACAAGGAGATTAGAGGATTCAAAGTAAACAAAGGCAAGCTGCGTAGATAACGAACGAGCTCCGTAGTTGGAGATAATTTCATGACCCTTTGTATTTTTTGATTGGTTGCAGGTCAAACAGTGCAATTTTTTTTAGTAAATATTGGTTGATTTTCATCGTGTTTTTCCTGTTATTGGAAAGAAAATGCTTACTTGTCGTTTCAAATATATTACACATAAAACATTTTAATGGAAATCTTCATAACTCAACTACAATCAATGACAAACCTGCGGGTATTGTGTTGCCCAAGATTTTATCGGCTTTCCCTGCGTAGTATCTGAGAACACTCGCTGAGAAGTAGACTTCTTCCTCCGATTGTTTAACGGGCTTGCCACAGTCCAGGGTTTCCAGTTCAGCCAAGTATCTAGCCTGGGACTCAAGGAGGTCAGCTAACTTCAGCATCAAGAGGCCTCGCTGGGAGGCATCCATGAGTCGCCATTCTGAATAGCGGTGAAATGCTTTCTTAGCTGCTGCAACTGCCAAATTAACATCAGCCTAAGGGAATTAAACAGAGTGTTATGTACTTAGTTATTTATTAGCTTCAATCATACCTCTCAACTGATCTCGTTCATTCACGTCGCGTAAATGTGATTTTTATGATCCGTTTATTCCTAAGGAGATATGATAAAAAATATAGATGCTGTTATTCGACAGACTGTTAATTATAAATGAAGGTATAAAAGGACAATTACCTTTATCAAACAATTGGTAGATTAATTATTGTATTATCAATTTATCATTCAAAGTGAATCAGATAAAAGTACCTATCAATAATGTGACATCTATAGTAGTTTCATAACTATCATGGAATTGTTTTACTTATCTCCGGATTACTTAAGTAGACGCAGGATCATAATGAGAACTTGGACCTAATTGTCTTGTTGGTACATTTGTAAAGTATCTAGATTACGTCATCAGCTCTTCTCAACATCATCACCAAATGAAACTATTGGTGTCCACTGCAGCTGATTATGGGCCTCCCCCAAAGCACGCCAATAACAGCGGTCCCCGGCAACTCTCATCCAGTTTTTGTCAGCGATCTTGCGTAGGTCATCGATCCACTGAACTCCACATATTTATATTAGCGTACCTACTTACCTTGTCACCTTCAGCAACTTGAGCTATGATGCTCTCATCTTGAGGGTTGATGGTTGGGAAGGTCTTCTTGCTGACGGCATCCACCCACTCGTTGTTGATGAACAACTGCGAATGAAGGTCACGTGCTAGTTTACTATAAGCACAGAATATTTAATACCACTACGTACAGAATGGCCACGGAATCACCCGTCTGAATCTAGCCGGCGCGCATCTCGCGCTCAACTCGCCCTACCGTCATTTGTTTCATCCGGAGATGGCGAGTGGATCATTGGCCCGCGTAGTAGTTACACGCAAACATTGACACTTCATTCGAATTGTGTTCGAAATAGTGCTTTTTAAGGCCGTATCCGCACACTATAAGGTAATGGTTCTAAAATTATATTACTTACGTTACATTACACGGCCGTCTTTGGGTCACTCACTAACTTACATATGTGTTCCAAACTTCGTCTGAGTATTGTAAATTTTCCAATTCATATAGCTGATAAAACTTGAAACAACTATTGGTTTTATTCGGACGAAATGTAAAGAAAACTTATGGGTCATTATTTATTCTTTTAGTAGTCATAACAAGTGGTTTTATCTCTTTTATTCATCCTGCCAGTGAAGTTGTTGGCAAGTAAAGATAGGTACCTCTTATCTTAAAACGTATACGTACCTACCTACTAAATGTGTATGTTAAGTAAGAGAGGTGGTCCTTTTATGTCGATATTATCATAGTAGTATATTATGGCAATTTCATTGTATGAAAAAGCCGTGTTCGGTGCATTTCCATTTTGTTTTATTGAAATAAAGAAAGAAGGAAGTATGTAACATGAAAGTGTTTTTTGGTAACTTGGTACTCAGATAATATTTTAATGCACTTTACTTAGTTGGGTTTCGAATTTGCTGATGATTTTGAATTAATGAATTGGACGAAGATGGATATTTAGGGCTAGCCCAAAAATAATTCGAACACATTGCAAATTTATTCTTTACCTAGGATTTGTGCAGTAGCACAAATCCTGATCCGGGAATATCGAGACAAAATTCAAATTCAATAATTTATTCAGAAAATTGGCCACATAGGGGCACTTTTACACGTCAGAAAAAGAATTTACGAGCGCTTCCTATAGACCCATTGCTTGAGAAGAAGCGCCGCAACAAACTCAAGCAGAAGGCCATTTTTCAAAAATTCCACATAGTTACAAAATTTACATTTGCATTACATGTATAAAATATACATATAGGTACGTACTAAAATTACATTGAAGGGATGTATAGTCCCTAACTTAAACTTAAACCTAAGAAGATCTTAGAGATGTATAGTCGCCAAGGGTTCAGAAAAAAACATGGAGATGGCCTCCATTGTCAAGTCAAAAGTTGCCTATAGGTAAATATGTTATTCCAACATAAAACTTCCTTACGATCAATTATCCATACGCACACACATTTGCGTTTATAATTGCATGGTAGCTTTAAGTAATTCTCTTAATAAATAGGATAATTTATTATTTTACAAGATCTTAGTAACGAAGAAGAGCATTTGTTTCAGGCGGTACCCATATTTTAACAGGTGTTTATTTAATGCGTGTGTGAAATCTATCCGTGGGTAATGCGTAAACTAGTTACACGTATGTTACTTGCAAACTCGAATTGCGAGATCGGCAACGTACTAGCAGTTCTTCTGGCACTTCTATGGGCTGCGGTGATTACTTAACACCAGGTAATCCACATGCTCGTTTTTCGGTTTTAGGCATAAAAAAAAGCATAAATACGATGTAACGCTGACCGGCCGGCAAATGTCTGTAACTCTGTATTAACATCTTATTAACATCGATGTGTTCAATATACTGTATTAACATAAATAAACATGAACAAATAAATAATAAACAAGGCAACAATGCAACTCACCTTAGTGTATTTAACATCTAATTTAACCATATTGACTTTTGTATCCCAAATACCGACACAAGCGTCTCTCCCGGTGGCCAGTGGTGCACTGTATATTTGACGCCCACTTAATCACGCTTCATTCACCCCTTTATACTCCCAAATTGAACCATCGTTCAAAGTCCATAAGATTGAAATTCTCTACAGTACTTTCGTATCTACGCGGCTTGTTATTCATTTTGTCATTGAATCTGTTCAATCGATTGACGTTGTAAAAATTACTGCGAGAATAGTTAGGATTACAGAAGAATTATTCTTGTCATAGCTATATGTGAGACGTTTAGAATCCAGTGGGTTTTCAAATAGATGTGTTGATTGTATTTCACGTATGCGCTGCTCCACCTGGTATTTGAGTTGCCGATTCAATAACGACCCATTATTTCATACTTTTACAAAACTACCAATTTGATCCCGTTAATAGGGGAGCCACGTGTTCGGATTTTTTCAAGAAGGTAACTACGTAGCATTCAACATTTTGGAGATGTCAGTTTTGCTCGGGTGAAAATAGCTTAAACCGAGTAATCTCGGATATGAGACCCAGCTGGATCGATTTATCGCCCCCGTAAACCCCTGTGTTCCAAATTACATCGAAAATCTTCAGCTTTAAACTTATTGTTTAAAAAAAAGCAGTGGTAGCCTAGTGCTTTAACCTTCCGGCCCTACCGCCTCTCATGCAGACGGTCGGGCGGGGTTTCAAATCCGGCTCGCACCTCTGAAATTATTTATGTGCAAATTCAATTTGAATTTACCACTGAGCTTTTCGGTGAGGGAAAACATCGCGAGGAAACCTGAACGCATCTGCGAAGTACCTACTTTAAGGATGTGTTTGAAGTCCCCAATCCGCAGGGCCCGCGTGGGGATTATAGCCCAAACCCTCTGGTGATGAGAGGAGGCCTATGCCCAACAGCGGGCCTTAAATAGGCTGTTGTAGTAGTAGTCGTTTAAACTTAACCTACATAGGGGGCATATTTTAAGTCGATGGTATTCGCAGAGTGATTTTTTTGGACTGAATGAGGGCGCTTGAGTCCTATGCGGTTCAGTGTTGCCAATTTAGCACATTATATGCCATATCGGATACACGCTCCATTTGCAACGCTGTGGTGTCCGAATCGTGAAATATCGCAATGACATTGACACTTGTATGTAATGACAAACGTTGACATTGACAGCCAATACTTTATTAGTATGCAGTGGCGCCAACTGGTGAGCAGGAATGCGGTGGCCTTCATTGAAATCACCGCTTCGCCGTGTGTCTTACTTACCTGTAAATGAGGACTAACTCTCGTGCGTGTATGAATTCGCCTCTAGAGGTGCTTGCTTGTGTCGCGTGAGGTTCAGTGTTGCCCATTTAGAACATTATCCATACTAATTGTATATTAATATAAGTTAGTCAAACTTTTAGCGGTGTGCACGACGAAAGCGCCAACTAGCGGATGCGAATTCGACGGCACAATTAGGGTTGCCATCTCCTAAAATGAAAAAGCCGGACTCTGCCTAGAAAAAAGCCGGACACTTTACCCCAAAAGCCTAACATCACCACAACTAAAAGTCAAATACAAATGTATAAAGCCGTACATACTTTTCTTAAATGTTAAGCCCATGTTAAACCCTATTTTTACTGTTCTCGTGGGAATTTCGGGAAATTCTCTCCTAGAGTTCCCCTACACTCTTCAAAGAACCTACATGCCAAATTTCAGCTGTCTTTGATCGCAGTACAGACATGACTGACAAACAAACAAAACAAAACAAAAAGCCAAACAAAAGCCGGACAGGCCGGACATATATACAACTATACTCTTTGGTCGCCCATGGAAGTCGTAACTAATAAGTGGAACTACCACTGTAACCAATATTTGTGGCGTAATAGGCTTGAATCACTCTTTAATTCTGTTTATCTATCATCATAACGAGAGATAAAGACAGCCTCGGATGACACTACTCGCCCCAGATGTAGGTATTTAATGCATTACTAACATAATGCAAATAAATACGTGACAGTTCACTTCACTTATGTCCGTCGAGAATTTCAAATTTCGGCCATGTGACACACTGCGATCGTTTTCGTATCCTCCACCACCACCACTGACTACGCACATAGTGATTAGGCAAAAACAGAAAATGGTTACGGTGCTAAATAAAACTATATTACTAGTTACTAGCATGATAAAAAATGTGAAAGTAACTCGGTCTGTCTCTACACACTTAAGTAAACCGTCGTTGGACCGATTTAGATGAAATTTGATATGGAGATAATAGGCAACATTTTATCTTGGAAAAATTCATAGCTCCCGCGGGAATTAACGCGATAATCGAATTCCACATGGGCAAAGACGCAGGCAGAAGCTATTATGTATATTTTACATTGACAGACTGCGACATATCGGTGCCTAGTGGTGGCGTGGTGATTGCATTGCATTGGCTTAGTACGTACAGTCGAGTTCGCCAATATATACACACTTTTGCACCTTACCACGTTGTAATAAGGTCCAAAAGTGCACACATATTAATGAACTCGACTGTACTAATTATTTTTTAAGTACGTAAGGTATTGTAAAAATAATAAACATTTTTCATGTATTTAATTTTGTATATTACTTACAATTAAATAAATGCATAATTTTGATGAATCGAAAGCTTTATAGGTACATGTAGGTGTTTAATTTCAATATCGTTAAAGTATTGCGTCTTAAAATTGAGGTTTCTTGGGAAGGTTGAGGGTCACAGTCTTGTTCTCTAAGTATTGCAGGATTCCATCTTCACCCCTGTTAAATAAAAATAATTAATGAATAAAGTAAATATTATATAAAAAAAGCAAGTTCTGTATGCATTTTTTTGCACTCTTTTTTTTGTCAAATTGTAGCATGAACTTAGTCTAATTTTTCATCTCAGATAAAACCCTGAGAAACGGCCGAAATATTTACGACATTAACTTAACCCATTTTTCACGCACCTACATATACGGTTTTTGGTGGAATCTCATTCATTTTTCCTCAGTTAGTTGAAGGAAGACAATGAATGAGACGAAACGATGGTAAAATTCAATCCGATTACAAACTTCCAAGATCCCCAATAGGTAGGTACTGTGTGGATCAAAACAAAACCATTTGACGATAATTAGCCCACAGAATCGTAACTATTTATTAAGCTGTGGTATCGGCCATCGATTCTAAGTCTGCATTTTTGTTTCCCGGAAAGGTAAAAAAATAAAAAAATGTTAAATTGATGTTTTTTGAGTAATGACTATACACCGTTATTTAATTTTTTATCATGATTACTTACTACGATGATACTTACAGTTCGCGTCCAATTCCTGACTCCTTGAATCCTCCGAACGGTGTCTGGGTGGTCACGTGCTCGTATGTGTTGACCCTGGTGGTGGTGAAAAATATTTCATTCAAATTACTATAACGCTAATTTAACGCTGTCTACATAGTTTCTTCCTGTACTGTTACTTAATTTAGGTACTTAGTTGTTTGTTAGTGTCCTGTCATGATAAGGTTTTGCGAAAATTGGATTTGATCCGATACTAAGTACGTTTTGGGAGAAATGGATCCAAAAAGAAGGGCCGATCACCCGACTGAAACCAGACAGTCTTCCGCTTTTGTAAAAAAAGTACGTGTACGAAAGAAGAATATTTAAAAGATGCGTGTAAGAGAAAGAAGCCTCACCACACGGAGCCAGCGCGGACGTGGCGCACGAACGCCAGCGCCACGTTGACGTCGTTGGTGATGACGCCGGCGCCGAGCCCGTAGTTGGAGTCGTTGGCGCGGTCCACCACCTCTTCGAAGGTGCTAAACTTGTGGATGCTTTGGACGGGTCCGAAGATCTGAAAAAGTCAACAATGCCGTTAGTTCTCCGACAGTACAGTCAGCAGCAGAAGTAGATAAGCTGTCCAGGTGTTCAAAATGACTTACACACGCCCTTAACGTCTTAAGAATAAGGTCGTGTGTAGGTCATTTTGAACACCTGGACAGCTTATCTACTTCTGCTGCTGACTGTACACTGTACAAAAGAAAAACCATGACTCCCGACCCGATGAGAATCCCTACCGTAACTGAAATCAGACCTCAACTAGACCTTTATGTAAGTATGACATTACTAAAACACCACCACCATGGAAACCAAAACATGTGTTCTCCTGATTGGAAGAGCGGTAAAAGATTTTTTCGAGAAGAATTTCACCTCTTCCCTGGAAATCTTCATGTCATCAGTGACATCGGCGAAGACGGTAGGCTCGATGAAGTAGCCTTTGCTGCCGTAGCGGTTGCCGCCGGCGACGCAGCGGGCCGACTTCTTGCCGGCCTCAATGTAGCCCAGCACTTTGTTGAACATCTCGGGGCCGATCTGCAAATAAACATTACCATCGTCATTTGAACGCCTCCCCTTGCCATCCCTAGAGTTCACCACGCTAACAACGTATGTGATAAGTACTTGCGGTCTTCAACCAGGTCGTTGCTCCATCTTGTTTGATTGGAGGCCTCTAACATGATCGAATGACGATGGTAGGCCTTCCAAAACCGCTTCTTACGGCACCCGGTCGCCATTTGAGGCGCATTGGCCATCAGTTCTATGAGCAATGAGCTGGCCGTTCAGAAAGTACTATGTACCTAAGTACTAAGTAGTATGGCTTTCATTGCACCGCTGCAACAATTTCTGCTTTGCCTAAAGGTTTAACTGGTAGAGAATGCCTTATGGCATTAAGTTCGCCTTTTGTATTAGTTTTTTTACTAATGTGCAATAAAGTTTAAATAAATAAAGTATGGAGAGGTCTACATGAATTTATGAACCTTGAAAGTAGAGTAAATGGAAATCACATCTAAGTTGCAGACCTTATAGCATCAATATAAGAGAGATGATACTTCTTATTAAGTCTTCCAATGATCCTAAGTCGTTCAGTTTTGTCGAAAGTTCGATTTGGCAACTTCGTGTTCAGGGAATAATAGTATTTTCAATGTAGTGTACGGTCTGTATTTTACCTGAGGGCCTTGTTCTACGTCTTCGTAGGGGTTGCCAACGGTCCTCTTTTTCGCGATCTCAGCTGCCTTGGCGACGAATTTGTCGTAGATCCCCGCCTGGACGTAGGTCCAGGTGCCGGCCACGCAGCACTGACCGGCGTTGGCGAACGCGGCTCTGTGGGCGATCTCAGCTGCCTTCTCGACTAGAACATGTTGGAAACATTTTGTCAGGAGGTTTTTCATTTCAATATTGCAGTATCTGTCAGGAATGAATTACGAAATAGCTGTAATAGAATTAACAAACAAGCTCTTCTTATTCTCTTCATCGGTATCAAAATGAGGAACTTGATGAGTTTCTATTGAGGAAGATAGTTATGTTTTTGTATCACTACTACTCGTATTATAGAGGTGCTTTGATAGTTACCATCAGCATCATTGAAAATGACCAGAGGACTCTTGCCTCCCAGCTCGAGAGTGACTCGCTTGAGGTTTGTGGCAGCAGCAGAGTTCATAATAATGCGGCCAACCTGGATTTAATCATATTTTAAAATGTTGTCCTTCAATAGATTGGTTTTTATATCCTATTTCTGTCTAGCAACAATAGCAATTTCCAATTTTCCACGCTACTTATTGGAAGTTAAATTCTTCCGAATAATATGCTTAATAAAAGCTGGCTTTGATGATGTCTCGGGCTTGTTTAATTGGTTTACTTACGAGTATACTTTCAATCTGTCCTTGGACAAAACAACGTAGGTACCTTGGACAACGTTTTAAACAACTTTTTCGATCAATGCATAGGCTAGTCATGTAGGTTCCTTGAACGGATTAACTGGGATGGGTACGGGATTTAATGTACCTAACCTACGCTATTTATAGTGTCGCGTGGGAGATGAGTTTAGATATATTACTTAAAAAAGAATCTAATTATGAATTTGACTGTTAAAGTTAATACCTAGTGCTTACCTCAGTGGAACCGGTAAAGGCAACTTTGTCGACATCAGGGTAGACGGTCAGGGCTCCACCAGCGGTCGGCCCGTAGCCAGGAACCACGTTCACCACTCCTGGCGGGAACCCTGCCTCTTTGATCAGAGCCGCGATGGCCAGGGCTGTGAGAGGAGTCTCCTCAGCGGGTTTCACGACTACGGTGCACCCTGGAAAAATAAAAGACTGTCTCATATCTGTTTTGGAATTTTAAGATAGTAACGGGATATGGACGGCGGAAGGTCGGGTTGAAAGTAAAGATGAAGCTAATTCAGCCTATACATATTGACTTCATGATGGCCAATATGTATAAGTTTAACGATAGATGTAGGTATCATTTGCTCACCTGCGGCTAAGGCGGGAGCGATCTTCCAAATGATCATGGGAACTGGGTAGTTCCATGGAAGAATAGATCCGCAAACGCCAACTGGCTCCTTCAGGGTGAATGTCAAAACTTCGCCATCTGTAACAATCCAACGAATATTTAAGATTGATTGTGGTAATTGTCAATTAAGTAGTCTATATTTCAAATGCAACGTGAAAACTTACCAGCGGGAATAGTGCTTCCAAGGATTTTGTCAGCCTTTCCAGCGTAGTACCTGACGATGCCTGCGGCCCAGGTGATTTCGCCATAGGCCTGCTTCACCGGCTTGCCGTTGTCCAAAGTCTCCAGTTCGCTCAAGTACTTGGCATCGCGGTCCATCAGGTCCGCCAGTTTGAGCAATAAGCGGCCTCTCTGCGAAGCGTCGAGCAGACGCCATTCCGAGTAGCGATGGAACGCCTTCTTGGCTGCTTGCACGGCAATATCGATGTCAGCCTTTAATAAAAACAAACAAGAATTACCTACTTTAATGTTCTGAGTACATTGCATACATATTATTATAAGTAGGCGTTAATTCTAGGAGGGCGTTACTAATTTGAGGAACTTATTCCTATTGCATTCTTTATTCGATTGCAAACATGTTACAGATACTAGATATGAAGGGTTACTTCAAATTGATACAATAAAATCCGATTCTTAGTCAAGCAAGATTAGTATTTTTGAATGGTATACCTTGTCTCCTTCTGCGACTTTGGTGATGACGCTCTCATCTTGAGGGTTGATGGAGGGGAATGTCTTCTTGCTCACGGCGTCCACCCATTCGTTGTTGATGAACAACTACGGGAAATACAATTTAAACAATTTTTTCTGTGACTCTGGTTATCTAATGGCAAGTTCATCTTTTTATTAAATATATATAATCTAAACCCTGACCATGTAATATGATAGGTAGATATGATATAAATGTATTTATCAATCGGTTCGGTTTTATCAATAGCATTAAACATACTCCATACATTATTCAAGGCCAACAACATTACAGATGTTTTTCACTGTGTAGGTAGGTACCCTAACCGTAGGTATGTCACTCGCTAAATTTAAAATGCTTACTTATCTTGAATAGGTATCTACGATTTATTGTGTATTGAATAGTGTCGCTTCAAACTTAATGTTGGGTTTTGAAATCCTGATCCAGAGCGCGAAACAATGTCAGATCTGATCAGGATACGGCCATTTTAGTAAGGCCTACTTGCATCAACGCCGCTTACCTGGGGGTTAGAGTTGATTCGATACAACTAAACCTGACTGACGAGGCTAATCGCTGGGTGCAAATGGAGCTGAGAAGTTTAAAGGAAGGGAAAAATGATAATTCATCATAGTCATAGTTAGTAAACTATTGTTGAGAGGATAGGAAACGTTATCTTTGTCCGGGTAATTAACACTTTTGTATGTCGTACGTATGCGTTCAAATATCTTGGGGACAATTATTCAACCATCAGTTACGTTCCCTGAGAGTAGTTTATAATACGTACTTATATACCTACACAACTTTGCAACTTTCAAAACCCTGTGCTAGTCGAAAAATTGATTTTTTTTAAATTCATGTTTCAGATAGTTTGAAAACTATCTTAAAAGGAAGTGTTAAGGGATCGTTGCTTCTACGTTTGAAAAGTTAACTTTTGGAGAAAAGTAATCATAGAACAATACGTGTGTGAATCCCAGTGTAATCGAGGGCAACCCTTATACTTATCACTTTAGGCACGTAATAAGTGGCTACGGAACCCTAAAAAGTAAATTAAACCATATCCCTTACCATAAAGGTAGGTAAGTACTTAATTACCTACTTACAAGAAATCGGGTCTATTTGATATAAGGCCCGATTCACTCTGGAAACCCGACTACCCTTTTGTTTGGAGCAAGAGCTCCAATTGCATAAGAATGCAATTGAACCGTAATTGATTCGTAAAGATTCGTAACAAGGGGACTTATTTGTCACCATTTATTGAGACAACGAATGCGGGCTCTGGGGCTCTATTCGAAGTCTTAAATAGGGACAGGGATATTCCCTATCGCTGCGCTCACGCGTCACGGTACTCAAGTTAAACTTTTATCTAGCTGCTAAAATTCGGTTGCAAACGCCGCAACGCGTGAGCGCAGCAATAGGGAATCTGAGGAATCTCCCTGTCCCTATTTAAGATTTCGACTTCGAAGCCCCATTGTGCAATTCTATTTTTTATTCTACTGGTGATTGTATGTTTTGAAGAGAATTAATTTATCACACGTCTGAAATAATAATATCGCGGTCAATTACCGTTGTTTTATCAACATATGCCCATACTGCATCTGTTCTGTAACAACAATAGGTACAGCAGCAGGATTAAAGAACTTTCTCGATCTCGAACTAACTGGCATTCGATTTTATAATTAACCAGTTGGCCCAGCAGTGAACTTGGTGTCACCACGAATACCACGATACAAAGTTATATCTTCTATTGTTAGCTGTTCCTTTAGATTTCCTCTGAACCACAGGGAATAAAACGAAAAATAATCAGCCAAATCGGTCCAGCAGTTCTCGAGCACAAAAGGTCAGCCATGGTCGGGGTGACACATGACACCACACAAAACACCCCAATAACAATAATACAAATAATAAAATATTTAAAAAACCCTAATCTTCCGTACATTCAATACTTGGTACAATTACATTTTTTTGGAATTCTTTTGGCCTCTATGTGTTCTTCAGCTAGATCCATAAGTCGTAAGTCTACCGGGTGCCCCGGGTGGTAACAGTTTTTGTTGACCATATTGTATACCTAGTCCGATACATTTTCAATGACGGGTTGGTCGTATTGTGGTTTTGTAATGTGCAAACAACAATGAGTCGTTTGCGTCTCATTGTGGATTATAAACTCCGCCGCGGCAGTCCGGATGTCTGTAATTTCAGTAGTTGCTGGTCGGGGAATAATTGTTTCAAATTTCATGGTTTTTGATTTCATAGCTTAAAGTCGGCTTAAAAATCGGAGGAGAAAATAAACGATTTCTAAAATAGAGTAGTTTTAACCGACTTCAAAAAAGGAGAAGGTTCCCAATTCGTAATGTTGTTCTTTTAGATATGTAAACATACGAGTCAAAATCTATAAATCACACGCAATTATTCCGTCAATTATAAACCGATTTCGAATGATTCTTCCCGTCCCGAATGAGGTCCCTGCGGCAATGCTGCTAACGGCAATCTTACAGTGAACTAGGTATACGAGGATCGAGAATGACAAGAGTATATGAAACATGAATATTTGACTCAGAGGTAATAAATTCACAATGTATGTAGATAAATTATTCATGAATAATTAATGAATTGGCGATTATTTAAATACTCGTTACAGTCTACAGCCGACATTGTGTTGTTTTTATGAATAGATTGACGACGTTGTTTCAGGTTGACGACAATTTTTTCTCAAAGAAGAGTGAACGAAGCCTGTCTCAAAATGTCCTATGTACAATTGTACCTAAATACAAACGGCCTTATTGTCTACTTTAGGACGAAGAAGCATGTACCTCTACGAAGGACTATCGATTATGTCTACGGCCAAGTTTGGGTCGCGTTAACGCGTAGGTAATTTCGAGCTTTTCGACTGCTAACTACCTCCTTCTGCTGATTGTTCGACGCAGAGAATTTCGGCTGAAAGTTACAATGTTCTAACCAGCTGAAATGTACTGATGTCAGTACCAGTCTACCTATAAGTTGTGTAAAATATATGTATTATATGAAAACGTGAAGTCTAACAAATTATGATTATGGTTAAAGTTCTATTCATGTTAGGTACTTGGAAATATAACATATTCCAATCGAGAACTTGACCACACAACGAAAGTTAGACTGTAGGTAGAGTCTAACTTTGGTTGTGTAGAGTACAAAATAACCTGAGTAATAATGAATTACCTGTATTTTTTATTTAAAGATTAATTTTGAGTAAAAATTAACATACCTTGGTGTATTTGATTTCAACGTTGGCCATGTTTATTTCTGTGTGCCGTGCGCCACCGATGCCGCTCTCCCGCAAAGTGCCGTTTATTTTGATCCGTCCAAGCTATGCCTCGGCTATTATTATTACTTGTGCGATACCGCGGTTGGCACGGCCATTGATAAGCACAAAGGTACCAATATGTTAGTGATAAGGCTGCATTTTCGAGACGGACAGCGCAGCGTTGCTTCGAGGATCGCCGGAGAAGACAGACATTGCTCTGTTAAATTAGTAATGAACAAAAAGGTCCAATATGCTATTGTTTTATGATTATAATGAGGAGTTTAGTTTAATGATAAATGACTAGGTATCATTAGCAGTAGCAGTCCTTTCATACGGAATGAAAAAATGTAATATCATGTAGCTAATGATTCTCAATTTACAAAAAAAGAAAAAAAAATATAGGCTTCTTAGAATTAAAAATATTCAATGTACCAGTGTACCTAAGTATGTATATGCAAATATGGTAACAAGTACCTACCCAGCTATATAATAGAAAAAAAGATGCACTGTCAAATACCTACCTACTTACAATGTAGAAGCTAAGAAAATATTTGACATTGTGTACTTCCACCGATAACGGTTCATATTTATGTATTTTAATTAAAGACAAGGCACAGATAAGGCTTGTTTATTGTCGATCCCAACGCGAGAAAGTGTTTTTCTTTTAATTAATAATTAACGTTATCTGCCCGTCGTGAGTTCTGTGACAGCACTGCAGATAAATTCTGATAACATTGTGTTGTCCTTGTTAGTAGTCATGGGCATTTCTCTTTAGGAGACCCCTGGATTCAATTTGAATTTACCACTGAGCTTTTCGGTGAAGGAAAACATCGTGAGGAAACCTGCAGTCATCTGCGAAGTAATTCAAAGATGTGTGTGAAGTCCCCAATCCGCACTGGGCTCGCGTGGGGACTGTAGCCCAACCATCTCGTGATGAGAGGAGGCCTGTGCCCAGCAGAAGTAGTAGTAGTAGACCCCTGGATTCCAACTTTAATAATAATAAAAAAAAAATATGTTAGGCATTTAGGTCTATATTACTTATACCTTAAAGACTAAAGGTATATATTAAAATAAAGCTTAAAAAGCAACACGATTACTTCTTCGTCTTGAGGCGCACTCTGGAATAGCTGTTAAGTCTTCCATGTTATAAAGTACTTACTTATATTTTCTTGAAAATCCTGTAATATGCCAAGTTCAAGCAGCAGCCGTATTACACATTACACTATTACACGAAACCATTTCGAGCTACCCCTTCACAACTCGAAACCTATTTAAAGTCGCTGTTACGGCTCGGCCAGGAATTGCGCGACAGGCAGCGGTCGTACCGAGCGTTTTCTTGATTACGCGCGACGGTTGCTACAGGTTTACACAACTTAGAAGGCGCGTGGATTAAGCAACAATAGACACACTGCATCAACGGCTTAAGTGCTTCGCCGCGCGCCTTCTAAGTTATGTCGTGCTGACTGCTGTAATAACCGATGCGCGGCGAGCGTCACGATCGCGCAATGTGTCCGTAAAACGCTCGCCGCCGAATTGGCGGCCGAGCGGTAAGTATATCAAGCTACTTTCGGTGTTGACCGTGGCGTTCGTATTTTCCAGGTCTGGACCCTGCGCGGCCGTTGGTGTCGGGCTACGGCTCGCGGCAGTTCCGGCTGAGCCGCGACGACGCGGCGGTGGTGCAGGTGATCCACACGAACGCCGGCTTCCTGGGCGAGACCGGCCTCGTCGGGCACGCCGACTTCTGCGTCAACGGGGGCACGACCCAGCCTGGCTGCCAGGGCCACTTTATGAGTGAGCACATTACTAAGAACCAGGCTCTATTCGAAACTGTACATAGGGACAGGGAAGCGTCCTTATCAATAAATAAAAGTACCTACCTATTATATCGAGTGACTTACGTATCAGTGTCTCCCTATCAGTGATACACCATCTCCCTATTCGAAATGTTACATAGGGAAAGGGAAATTGCCTATATTGATAGGTCTCTTAAAAGACTCCTCAATCATTACAGGAATAGCTCGATGCAGCCACTTCATGAGCTCGTGCTATTTCGCCGCGAGCGTGCGGATGAACCGGAGCATTCGGATGGTGGGGGTCCCCTGCGACTCCAACTGCCCCAAGCAGCGCGGCTACTGGGGCATCCGGCTGGACCGGCGGGCCGTACGGCTCGGTGAAGCCACTCCTGACACGTAAGTGACCCACGGACCACGGACACATAGAGGGTGACAAGAAGTGAAGATAAAGAAAATCACAGGAATTTAAAAAGTGTTGTAGGTACTAAGGTACCTATTTGATTGAAACAAAATTAAAGCTCCTGTAACAGGAGACAATCGAAGCATGCACGCATAGGCAAGGCACTCTAGCTAGACGGAACTGTTTACTGGTTTAGTAATATGTTATTTGCTCCCCTCCCCAGGAGGGAGCATTGAGTGCTCTCTTAGGTATCAAGTAAGTACGTAAAATCCATAAGTGTTCGTCACACGAATATCGGAATAGCACAGAGCGCGAGCGTTTCAAAAAAATCGCTAATTTGAAATAGAACTTCCAATAATGAGTAATTTTGAATTTAGACAATACCCAAGGGGCCTTATTAAAGTTCATAAATATAGATAAAGGATTTCCCAATATCCAAATATGGAGACAATCCTCAAAATTTTGCGAGAGAGTTATATTTACTCGTACAATACAATTCCAAGAAGCGCAATTTTCCCTCCGTGCGTCTTGCTCATACATGTTCACGATTGGACTGCGCGGTGTCAGTGTCAGTATTTCACTTTACGCGCCGAACGACGTTTGGACTTTGGGATCTAGTGACTCACTTAGCAGTCACGTTCGATATCTCGAATAAAAGGTTTGTCCGAGAAGCGAAAGGGAGATAAAGGAAGGGGCTATTCCCTTTGCAATAGGAGCACTTCGTGACCTCCAATAGACACCCGCAGAGTTTAAAATGGAAAAAGGTGACGATCACCTCATCACAAGTGTAAGGCTTGAGTGGATGTTAGATGCGGAGGGATTGCCATTTGGCTACGCGTGCTGCGTGGCCAGGAAGCTGACACTTTCATGGAATGACTTGTTTGACATGAACGTTGCACGCCCCACTCCGCTGAACTTGAATACTTATACATATATATGAATACTTAACAATTAATTAAATGATAAGATAATATTGGTGTAATCTAACGTGACTTGTAACTTCCCAGGTGCCGGGGCATGTACTGCGTGAGCTTGGACCACGAAGAAGCGTGCCCGTTCGATTAGTTAGATGTAAATAACTACACTACTAGTACTACAGCCTATTTGCTTTGCGCCCCACTGCTGGGCACAGGCCTCTTCTCATCACGAGAGGGTTTGGGCTATATTCCCCACGCGGGCCCAGTGCGGATTGGGGACTTCACTCACGTCTTTGAATTACTTCGATGATGTGTTGCAGGTTTCCTAACGATGTTTTCCTTCACCGAAAAGCTCAGTGGTTAATTCAAATTGAATTTCGCACATAGGTACCTATAATTGCGAGCCGGAATCGAACCCCCGTCCCTCTGCATGTGAGGCGGTAGGTCGAACCACTAGACCACCACGGCTTCTCGAAGAAGCGTGGCCGTTCGATTAGTTAGATGTAACTACACAGTAATTATTATTTTACCTGTCTACAGTTAATTGGCCGCTTAGAAGTAAATCCTGAATTCCTGAAATATTGCACAACTATGACGTGTCAGGCAACCGCCTACACACCAAACTAGTACCTAGAATTCGTCATTGATTGAAAATTCGAATTCCAGAACAAATTCAAATTTTGTATGGACTATATTCGACGAATAAGTTTTATCCGACGATTTGAAAATCAGCCCAATTAGTAATATAAAATGTATAAGTTATTGTATAATGCGTCAGGATTTATTACTTCATAGCGGCCGTTGACTATAAATAATAGTCTAAGTAAGTAGGTAATTTATTTAATTTATTTGAAATGTAAATAATTTTGACAGTACCTAAGTATATTATGAAAACAATAAATTATTTTTTTGGGAAAACTTAATGCTTTTTACTGTGTGGATAATTCAACGAATTGTAGAATTTTGTGACACTTAGGTAGAAGAAACCTGGTACCTAAATAGTGCCCACAGCTTAATAATCGGAGTTTTAATAGCACGTTAAGACGAAAGGAAAGCTATGGAGTCGACATTCATGTTATTATTCCAATCAAATTATACTCGTTCATCAAATAAGTCCAAAACTAAAAGTAATAACCTACTTACTTTTGGAAATGGGTAGGTATCTATCGAATAGCTTTTTAATCAACATTAATCACAATAACTATCAAACGTCGTATAATGAATCGCGGATACTTAATCTAATATAAGATAATATAATATGATATACCTATCCATGCTGTGAGTTGTATTACCGTTTAATTTTATAAATAAATAAAATAAATAAATATCTTGGGACATTTCACACATATTGACCTAGCCCCAAACTAAGCAAAGCTTGTACTATGGATGCTAGACAACGATATAAATACTTATATAGAGAAATACATACATAATATATAAATACTAACATCCATGACTCGAGTACAAACATTCGTGTTCATCACACAAAGTTTGCCCCGAGCGGGACTCGAACCCGCGACCATCGGAACAGAAGGCAGGGTCACTACCAACTGGACCAATCTGGCCGTCAAAATACTATAAACTATGGGCAGGTACATTTTTCCATAGGTATATAATATATATATACCTAACAAATTTTGTTAGGTACTAATGTAGAGCCACACTATCTATAAAAATTACAAGCAAAAACTCACTGGGGGCAGATTCACATATCCTGGCATGGAAATTAACATTTATAAAATTAGAGGATAGCAATAATTGTCACGTGTTAGACGTTTTTTTTTCAAAAAATTAGGTTAATAAATCAATATAAAAATATATTGCGTAAGGTACTGACTGAGAAATAATGCACAACCGAAACTAAAGGTCGTATACTAAACTGAAATTTGGCACTCCTTGGGAAGCGTGGGTTGGGATTTCCCTACCCACGCCCTTTTAGAATGCGCTATAGTGACTAGAATATTAGTTAAAAAATAGGTAAAATATAAATTTAATTTTATCAGAGTGAAACACACGGTTATTTAATTTTTCTCATTTTATTTCATAAATAATTGAATATCTAAATAAAAGTACCATAAAGCGTCTAAAAGAAGAAAAGTAAATTTTGCGCGAGAGTGAGACTTAACGTGCGTGCAAGAGTGGGAAATATATTTCCTTGTCTTTGTACGTAATTCAATCACAGTAGGTAATTTAATTTTTGGTAGTTTTCGGACTCATTACGACTACAAGATCAGCGCATGAAAAATTATACTCTTCATTGTAAAAAATTGCTTTGAAACGAATTGTCCCGTAGAAAAAACTGCCACCGAAGTAGGTAGCAGCTATTTCGCCTATGTCCACTTTTAAAATATAATCTCCCTGAAACAAAGTAATTTGCACTTTTGAACATATACGTACGGTCTACTATTAGTGCAGGTGCTGAAGGTATGGTGAGGAGTCGGGGGTACTGATGACAAAAGAACCGTGTAGTCAAATATCTCATGTAGGCCCTAGTAGTACAATAAAAATAAAGAAAACGAGAAAACTACTTTTTCAATCATATAAGGAACCATGCGTGCGCGCGGCAACATGGCTTTTATAAAGTCGAGGGTCTGATAGGCGAATCATAAAACAACATTTTTGCACAAGGCCATACCTTCAGCGCCTGCACTATAAAAACAACGCGGTTATAGGTATGGTATTTATTAGGATAATTATTGTTAGGGAAGAAGTTTTTGCAAGTAAGTACTATAAAAAAGATTCCGATGAATTGAGAACCTCCTCCTTTTTTGAAGTTGGTTAAAAATCAACTCGATCTCGAATCGAAAATCTGTAAAAGAACTGACAAACTGAATGTCAATAGTACATTACAGACCTTGCCCGTGGTTTGTCTAAAGTTTTAAGTCTTGCCTTGGCCAGGAAGTGAGATTTTCTCCCAGGGCAGAAAATCCCACTTTACGGCCAAGGTTGACGTAAAATTACTTACCTTTTTAATGACACAGTTCTTCGTGGCGTTGTACATGGCCGTGAGCAGGGGCTTCAGGTAGAGGTGTTCGCAGGGCTTGTTCATGTGCAGCCGCGCTAACTCCTTTCCGTTCGACGACGCCACTATTTTACCCTATTAAATCATGTATTTTTATTTTAACCATATCCATACTACTTAATATTATAAATGCGAAAGTAACTGTGTCTGTCTGTTACTTCTTCACGCTTCACGGCTTGATCGATTTGCATGAAATTTGGCATGGAGATAGTTGGAGTCCCGGGAAAGGACATAGGGCTACTTTGTATCCCGAAAAACGTATAGTTCCCGCGGGAACGCAATAACCGAATTCCACGCGGGCAAAGTCGCGGGCAGAAGCTAGTTTTCAATAAATAAATAAAAACGAATCAAATTACCTTCGAAGGTTTGCAGTCCCTGATGACTCGGAGGTTTAGGTAAATGGATGTGTCTCCAGTCTTATTCGCCTTCATTACCGTGCAGTCCGCAGTTTTCGGCCCGGCGCATACAGCGAACGAAGCTAGCCGCATTTGGAAAGGACCCTGGAGTAAAATAATAGTTATTTATGATACAAGTGCGGAAAGTAACACGACCTATCCGCACGAGTGTAATACAACGTTTTACAATGCATCATGCGAGGAAACACATAAAATTTCCACATTTAAGAAGAAAAAGTTCAATTTATTAAGGCATTAATAATTTTAAAACACCCAAAAAAATAAAAATAGAAATATAATATAATATTGTGTGGTGTTTTATTGTTGAGATCACTTTAGTTTGGACGCTACAGACATTTTACTTTCCCGCACACTGCAGCGTGCGGGAAAGTGTTCCTATTTCCATTCCCGCACAGTATGCACAAACGTGCGGGAAAGTAAAACTTTCTGCGATAATGTTCACCAACATAAAGGGGGCTTTCTGAGTATTTGCATTGTAAACCTTCTTTTTCATGTCACTGGTAGGCAAGAACTAGCACACAGGCCGCATGATATTAAGCGGTCACTGCGGTCCATAATATGGACATAAGATACCTATCATACGATTTCGAATACGTTCAGTGCACTGCGAACTGCTTCGATAAGGGGGACGCATTCAAAATCTAAGTGCAGTGCGAGGACTGCTATTTGGCAGCAGGTCAAGACGGTGGTAGCTATCCGGACGGATCAGGCCAGTCTATCGCCAGCAGGATTATTAAATTAAATTAAATAAATTTTATTCAGTAGATAAGTTTACACACAATATTTCATAAAATTACACTAGTCGTTTATGATATCTTAATTAACTGACAAAGGTATAAATAATCTAAATACGGCGAAAACATTACCTACTTCTGTGCCTGAGCTAGGGTAAACCTGTGTTTCAGGCAGAAGAAGGTCTTAAATATTTATTTGAAATAACTTATATATTAAATATTCCCGTGGAAAACATATTAACAAAGTTATATCTACAGTACCTACAAGCTAATTTTCTAAAACTAGATACTTATTATTTAATTATAAATAAAAGTTGCTCTGTATCATCGTAGGACAATTTTTGAAGAGCTTCCTTAAGAGTATTCTTAAGTTTATTATAACATAGTGGGAATATATTTAATTTAGCGTTAAGTCTATTGTAAAGCAACGGACCAAGGAAGACATAAAATCTAGACGAGAAAGTACATTTGGTTTGATTCGTTTGAGGGCAAACAATATCTTTACGTCTTTTCTTAAGCGAGTCTAAGTTATATGGGAGTGCGGAGTGCTGTTTAAGGACTGTGTTCATTATGAATAACTGTCTTACAGTTAGCACCTTACAGGATTGGTATAGGAGGTTGGTAGGATATAGGAAGGGACGGAAGGTCGAAACCTTTAAAACCTGAGCTCTCTCGATGGCCAGAAAGGAAGTTTTAGCTGTGCCACCCCATGATGTAATGCAGTATGTTAGTACAGATTGACATAGAGCAAAGTAAACTTGTCTGATTATTTTTGCATCAGCAATGTGCCGTAATTAAAAAAAAATGTAAATTAGCTTTCGTACTCTATTACTTACAGCACCGATATGTTGTTTGAACGAAAGCGTTTCGTCTATTATAACACCTAAATACTTAATTTTGTTAGTAATACTTATTTCGGGACATGAACATTGGTTATTGGTAGACCCCATACAGTGATTGCAATAAAAAACATCAAAATCAATAAAAAAAAGAATCCTATCGGTATCACATACATGCAGTAGTTTTACACAGTCAGTTCGGAATGGCAGACACATGGTTTATAGATTTTGTATGGACGCTATATGTTCGGAATTTCCGAATCGGTATTCCGTTGCGGGATTCCGTCACGGAATTCCGACAGTATGTGATGGGCCGTATACTCACATAGCTTTTCTCCAGAGATATACTCGTACAGAATAGAACTGTTACAAAAAATGCAAGGCCAAGTGCGACTTGCTTCAGCATGATGGTGGTTTTAAGTGGAGTGGTCAAAACGTTCCGGATTCGCTGATAAGTGAGTGCGTTTAAATTATCTGATGGCTGCGGGCTTGGTTGAACACGTAAATAGGTAGGTAAGCTTACCTAAATAATGATGGGATTTAAACGAACTTTCCTGAAGTGAAGTTATATCCTGATTATATGCAATAGGTTTTTTTTTCCAAAAAGAAAATACACATTTATTACAATAATTATTTATTTGTGACTCTCTTTAGCCCCTTGTAGTACAATCTACTATTCTCTCTTCTAATCAAAGGTTAGCTGTAAGAAAGTCCTTATAGGGATAAGCTTACCTTTGTATGTACTTGTCTTTGTGTCTCTTTCCTGTATTGAAAATAGCGTGATTTTTTGCTCATGCTGAACTGTCTGATCTATTCGTATTCAGAGCTGGCAGCCGAACTTCAGTAGTGGAGAGGCACCATTCGCTGTGTGCAAAGACAGTAGTGGGGAAGATGATAACGATCGCAGCAGCGTCTGACAAAGCCGAATATGAAAACTCTGACGGACACCAATGAGGTGAACTGTCACTGTTGCGTATTTATTTGCATTGCATTAAGTAAACCTGGAGCGAGTAATGTCATCCGAGACTTCTTTGTCTTTATCTCTCGTTATGAGGTTAGACAAAGAGACATGCAAGCCTTTTCGCCACAAATTTTCGTCAGAGTGGTAGTTCACTTATCAGATATTATGGTCCATAGTCCGTCGACCAAAGAGTATAGTTGCATATTGCGCCGCTGACTTCACAACCCCTAGTTCGCGCTGTCGTCGTGCACATGCACTGCCAATAAGAAGAAGAAGAATAACCTACCTTATTATTAGGTATCTTATAAGACGATCGAATTCGATGTTCATTTAGCAATAGTAACATTTTTAAAGATAAGAAATGTGTTCTAATTAAACAGTTCTTTATGTCGGTTCATAATTTAGAAGCCGTGTTAGTACTATTATCTATTCTGTGGCCGTAGCTTACCTAGTGGCAAACCAGGCGGTGGGTCAAAACCTACCGCCTCTCATGCAGGGGGTCGGGGGTTCGATTCGAATCCGGCTCGCACCTCTGAAATTATTTATGTGATTATGTGCGAAATTCAATTTGAATTTACCACTGAGCTTTTCGGTGAAGGAAACCTGCACGCATCTGCGAAGTAGTTCAAAGATAATAAGTGTGTGAAGTCGGTAATTCACACTGGGCCCGCGTGGGGACTATAGCCCAAACTCTCTCGTGATGAGAGGATGCTTGTGCCCAGCAGTGGGCCGTAAATAGGCTGTTATGATGATGATGATGATGACGGTCATAATTTGCGGTTTTTGAACGCATCATAGAGGGTTTATGATAAGTATGAGTGTAGATAAAATTGATCGACAGGTTCGTTCTTGATCTTGTCTGATTCCCGAGATTTTCGTTGGTAAATTAACTACATCTGTAGCTCGCAAATTATTGATCTTATCGTAAGTCATCCTTGAGGACATTTTATTAGAGAGCGCGTCCACGGGTGACTTTTGTCGCCGGTGACAGTTTCGGCACTTGACCAAGTCCAAGGTATGGAGGTGCGCCCACAGGTGACTTTTGTCACGCGTGACTTATTCTTCAGTTCGCTATGGAGACGTGACTTTTAGGTGACAGACACTTTCTTGTCACGGCGACCCGTAGCGGGGCGCACTCTCTTGGTGTCCTAGACACATCATTGATTAGGATAACTGGAATGTCAAAGAAAAAATGTAAGCTTCAGTCATGCTTCAGTCTGTGGTAAGTAGTTTGAAATTCAAAACACTTTTCACGCCATTTTTTTATTTTTTAAAATTTTGTAGACGTTCGTGATTTGAGAATGATACACAACTACTTTCTTGGACTTAAAACAACTTGCATAATGGTACAAGAAAAATTACATTCCTTCCCGTACAGAATACTTTTGAAAGTCATGTTTCCATAAAAGAATTTTCCTCCGAAGTAGCTACTGGACATTTGGTCCATGTCCATGTCGCAAGAGTAGTTTCCCTGAAAGAGAGACGTTTATTTAATAACTAGCTTCTGCCCGCGACTTCGCCCGCGTGGAATTCGGTTAAGGCCGTTCCCTGACCCAGCATCGTCAAATGCTCATGTAAGATCATACTTTTCTAAGAAACGTTAAAAGATAAAAATATTTAAAAAAATGTTATAATTGATTATATCATCCTTACATTGACAGCTTTTATTACACGTTTCACGAAACTTCGCTCGATACAATTTAATTCCAAAGTCACCTCTAACTCGGACCTTTAATCCAACTTTACTCCTGTTTATTATATGAAACAGTGTAAAACTAAATGTAACAGAAAAATTATCCATATTATATGCATACATTGACAGCTTTATAAATGCCATGTTTTAGACGGTATTTTTATAGAAATTAAAACGCGTTAAATACTAACTAAATCGCGCGTTCTGTGCGTAGCGCTTTCTCTTTCAGTCGTTGCACGAGTGACAGTGACGGCTGAGCTGGGTATAGGAACGGCCTTAACGCGTTACCGCGGGAACTTTCTCGGTAACCAAACTATCTCCATGCCAAATTTCATCTCAATCGGTCCAGCGGTTGAAGCGTGAAAAGGTAACAGACAGACAGAGTTTCTTTCGAATTTATAATATTAGTATGGATTCTGCCCGCGACTACGTCCGCGTGGAATTAGGTTATAGCGTTTCCGCGGTAATTGAGCGTTAAAATATAACAAATTAATATATTCAAGTGGTTCAAGAGGAAGGTTTTAGCCTTCCTCTTGAATCACTCTTCTATTTAAAAAAATCCGCATCAAAATCCGTTGCGTAGTTTTAAAGACTTAAGCACACATAGGGACAGACAGACAGCAGGAAGCGACCTTGTTTTATACTATGTAGTGACTAAGTACCTAAATAGTTGGTGAGTTTACGTTTGCATACCGACCTTCCACTCCTCTTTTAACCCCCTATGTTCAAGATATGATTGTGGTGAAACTATCATAACATTAAATTGTACATTTTGATGCAAGTGGGTTATAGTCATTTTATGAAAATGACAATTTCGCACGTGTATCACGACATTTTTTAATACATTTGCGAAATTAAAAAACAAAGAAATAAATGAACAAGATCAAGCTCAAAAAACTTTACGCACTAGTTCGTAAAAAACTGGCCAAGAAGCGAGTTAAACTCGCGTGGAGAGGGTTTCAACCCTTGATTATTTTTAATGACGTCATTTTCAAACCGTTTCACAGGATAAGCTCTTTTATAGGTATGATAGATTTCAAATACCATGGACTTTTTAATAATTTTCTTGTAAGCTAAGGTCAATAACTATCATCTGTATTTTTTCCAAAATTTTAGGTCTAGTAGTTTCGGAGATAAGGAATGAAAGGGGGAATGGTCATTTTTCGCCTATTTTCTTAAATAACTCGAAAAGTATTAATTAATAAATATATTTGAGATTCTCATAAGAAGTACTTTCATTTGATATGTCACACGATATAGTTTGAAAAACTTCATTTTTTTTTGTTCAAATTTAGCCCCTAAAAATAGGGTCTATGTTTAAAATTCATTTATTTTCGTTACACGTCCGTCTTTGGGTCACAAACTTACATATGCGTACCAAATTTCAACTTAATCGGGCCAGTAGTTTCGGAGAAAAGCGACTGTGACAGACGGACGGACAGACACAGGAGTGATCCTATAAGGGTTCCGTTTGTACCTCTTGAGGTTCGGAACCCTAAAAACATCTTTAGGCACGCTCACTAGCTGTCAAAAAACAAAAAGCGCTCGTTCGGATATTACTAACTTTTGGCACGTTCAACGAGTATTGAAATGTTTACTTTTTGAGCAACTGTATTAAAAAGAAACTTGGAACCCGGCTACATTGAACCGATTTTCGTGTAACGTTTGCGTTGTTTTTCTAATAATAACCATTAAAATAGTTTTCTCAAACATGCTCGGAAATGTTCGTGTTACTTTCAAAAGAAGAAGACGCGAGGCTGTCCATTGCCGGCCTTGGCCAGCAAAAACATTATTATCGTGTGTGTTTTTTTTATTGGCTTGCTATTTGAGACACCTCTGTAGAGAAACTGACAAATCCATGGAGGTAATAAGTACAAATTCCATGGCCAAATCATCCACGATCATGGAAGTAGTAAATACTGATGCGGGGTAAGTGCGCCTAAATTTATTTCTCCCCTATGCCTTGTAAGCCGCTATTGCTTGGAAGCCGTGGTGGCCTAGTGGTTCGGCCTACCGCCTCTCATGCAGAGGGTCGGGGGTTCGATTCCGGCTCGCACCTCTAAGTTTACTTATGTGCGAAATTCAATTTGAATTGACCACTGCGCTTTTCAGTGAAGGAAAACATCGTGAGGAAACCTGCACGCATCTGCGAAGTAATTCAAAGATGTGTGTGAAGTCCCCAATCCGCACTGGGCCCGCGTGGGGACTATAGCCCAAACCCTCTCATGGTGAGGGGAGGCCTGTGCCCAGCAGTGGGATGCAAATAGGCTGTAGTAGTAGTAGTACTAGTATGCCTTGTAAACAGCCAACTACTAGTTGAGTAATATTTATAGGTTTCGATATATTTATGTTAGGCGCATTTACCCCATCCTGGCGCACTTGCCCCGACTGACCTTACGTATTTCCTCGCTGTTTGAGAAAAGCATTATACCTCGGCCGCGATTGCGATTGCCGGACTCGTACTAATAGAAGGCTTCGCTTCGCTCAGCCTTCTAACTGACTCGTCCGGCAATGCGCTACTTGGCGGCCTCTGCAATAATGTACTATGTATTATCCACCAATTTTTTTTTAATACATTTTGAATTACTTCTTAATTTTCGAAGGTTTTATTACATCTTTCGGGACGGCTGCTCCCGTGCACATCTGGCTCATCCCGAGAAGGATATTTTTTAGCACGATACACAACGACCAATTAGCTTACCACTTAATTAAAAAAATACAGCTGTGGTGGCCTAGTGGTTCGACCTCTCTTGCTGAGGGTCGGAGGTTCGATTCCGGCGCGCACCTCATAGTTTACTAATGTGCGAAATTCAATTTGAATTTACCACTGAGCTTTTCGGTGAAGGAAAACATCGTGAGGAAACCTGCACGCATCTGCATTATTAATTGAAAGATGTGTGTGAAGTCCCCAATCCGCACTGGGCCCGCGTGGGGACTATAGCCCAAACCCTCTCGTGATGAGAGGAGGCCTGTGCCCAGCAGTGGGACGCAAATAGGCTGTAGTAGTAATAGTTATTAAAATAAAAGATAAAGGTACCTTTTGTATGACGCAGTTTTTTGTAACACTGAATAAACTCTCAAACAGGGGCCTCAGGAACAAATGTTCACATGGCTTGTTCATTTGGAGCCTTATCAGTTCGACGCCGTTCGATATAGCCACGATTTTTCCCTGAAACAGCTTGAATACAATTTTTTTTTTCAAGGAAATAAATAAGACATTCTGGACTGCCTACTTGAATGAGAATAAAATAAAACAGTAATTTGTACTGTTTTATTACAGAGCATTACTAAGTTTGTAATTTTCAAGTGTTAGGTGATGTTCTGAATTTCTGATAAAAAACAGGTGGCCACCTTGGCGGGATAACAATTTTCGGTAACTTGCACATTCACAGTGAGCATCCCACCGTTTATAAGAGTGGGGGTAATAACGGTGCAGTTCTTATTTTTTGGTCCGTTGCAAACATCGAACTTGGTGACCAACATTTGAAACGGTCCCTGAAAAAATCAAGATCACACATGAGAAAAGGGTACCTTTAGTAGCTCTTTAGTATAGAAAATGTTAAGAAAATTTTGAAAAATGTACGAATGGTGGCTGAAAGGCTCGACTTGAATTCTTATTATGTAGAGGTACAGTCACATAATATGTATTGGTGGTCGACCAGTTTAATTTTTTTTCGCTTGGACTGTGCAGCGAGATGCCTCCGCCCGTCCGTCGCCGAGCGAGAGACCCGCGCAAGCGATAGATGTGGCCCTTAAGGTGGCACACCGCTAGTACAGTTTTACACAACTTAGAAGGCGTGTGGATTAAGCAAAAATAGACTATGCGTCAACGGCTTAAGTGCTTCACCGCGCGCCTTCTAAGTTGTGTCGTGCTGTACACAATGCGTTATTGCCGTGCTTAAGAGTGTAAGTAAGTATAGTATTCATATAAGAGACTCACGTAATTTGGATTACAATTTGCACATGATACAATAAAACAAACAATGGTAATGATACGCATGCTGGGTCGCTGACAATCAAAATTAACCTGGACGGTTAACTTAAAGTTACGAGTATTTGTCTATTTTTTACACTATTTGTTAACGTTTACTAAAATGGTTATCTGATAGTCTTCTAGGTTCGTTGCACTCGATAAACTGTTCCATTATCTACATGAAATGCACGATTTATAACTATTGGTAATGACCGGAGATGGGACTTATCTATATTCCATACTAATATTACAAATGCGAAAGTGACTTTGTCTGTCTGTTACCTCTTCGCGCTACAATTGCTGGACTGACGAGTTTTGGCATGGAGATAGGTGGAGTCCTGGGAAAGGACATAGACTAGGACGTTAGGGCCCGTTGTAATGTAGGTACCGATATAACGGGCCCTAAAGATAGGCCTAATAAGAGGGATAGATAGGGATATCTATGCTAGAGGTTTCTTTAGTAAGGAGGATGCCATCAAAAACATAACTTGCAAAAAAACCAAGTCACTCAACTCAGTTCTTAGAAGAACTTTTTACCGTAAAAAGTTATGAGATCCATGTAATACCTACCAAGCCAGTTAATTTTTATGTCTTAATTAGCTAACCTAACAACATATTATAGTGACCATTAATAATTTTAAAAATCTTTTATTTTTTAATTATATACTTAAATAGATTTACTTGGTTTTCGCATCGCATGAATACACATCACATGTATCTGACAAGTAATTAATAATATAAGTATTAAATTAGATTGGTTAGTGTGATTGCGAAGTCAATCTATTTATTATTATCAATTAATCTATTGGTACGGGCGTGCCGCTTTTTTGGTCTACTTGGCGGGGGGCACTACCGTGCCCCCAGATATAATAATTTGAATAATTTCTGAGTACTTGGGTCACCGACATAATCCAAAGATTTGCCAATCTTACGTGGCAGTTGGGCAATGGTCGATGGGGCCAGATAGTTTTTACCCGACTGCGCTAGGAGGGTTATGTTTTTCGAGTGTATGTATGTATATTTCTTTAGCATGCTCTGTATGTAGCCTAAATGGCTTGGTGGATTTTAGCATGCGAGGTGTCGTTAGATTCGTCTTAATTGTGAGAGTGACACTGGGTACTTACTTATATCAAAATTGCAGAAAACAAAATGGCTGATTTTGGGAGGAATTTAAAGGTTTTCAAATTTTTTTTGTCAAAGTCTATCGAGTGGGGTATAAAAATAAAGGGTTTAATGCCGAACGGATACCGGTAATGTGACATCAAGTTTGTTTGCAGTCGGGGATATTATTTTTGCAAAAATCAAGTTATTGAATAGCGTATAGTAATAGGTGAGTTGACGGTAGGCCTCCAACAAAGATGGAGCGACGACCTGGTGAAGATCGCTAGAATACGGAGGGTGCGAGTGGCACAAGGCGAGTCAACCAAGAGTCCAGCCTTGGGGAGGCTCATGTCCAGCAGTAGACGTCTTTCGGCTGCCGTAATGACGATGCCAAGACTTGCCAAACCAGACATGTCTGGCATTAGGTAAACAGTATTGTCGGGCATCCTTGATAGAGGTAGAAAATGACACACAATACTATTGTGAGAATTAAAATTAAAACTAGTTCACATCTAGGTGTACATTGATCTGCGCGTGTTACTCACCCACCCTGAATAGTTTCATTAATCTTTGTTTACTACTGAGAGATCTATTATTTAGTCAACATGAGAATTGTTATGGGTCGTGGTGATAAGCCTGAGTAGCACTTCAAGCGAAGATATGATCATTTTTAGTGTTAAAAATCCAAACAGCAGCGCGACAGCACAAGCTGCGTGGGTCGAACTTTACTGTTACCTTTAATAAATTTTGTACACGCATTTTTAACAAAATCGGCCATTTCTCAAAACTGTCATAGTGTGGGTTGGATCTGGTTTGCAGAACTACGTCCATAATGCCGTCGTGTATGTAATGATCAATGTAGCAAACTTGTATCATAATATTATAGCTAGCATCAGCTTAGCTGCATTAAGTGTCAAACAAGCCTAGCACTCACGTCTAGAGGTATACATATAAACTAAGATTGTCTTTGATTTAGTTTCGTTGCAGTAGACACTGTAATGGTTGGTGCTCGTGATTTCATGGGTATAGTTGAAGGGGTAATACATCGGGATTGATTGAAGTTCAGAATCACATAAATGGCGTTAGCATTGTAAGTACAGCATATTTATTTGGATTAGACCTACTCGCGCAGGATGCAAAACAATGTCTGGCCTGTTCTTAAGGGGATACGTTTAGAAAAATCAGATTTTTTAAATGCTCAGAACTGGTAAAGTAGTCATGTTAGGAGTCGGATTTACGGATATGTGTTTTGCTTTGCTATGATCCAGAACTAGCTTCTGCCCGCGTCTTCGTCCGCGTGGAATTCGGTTGTAGGTTTTTCCGGGATAAAAAGTAGCTTCTGTACTTCCCGAGATTCTTAACAATGTCCATATCAAATTTCATCAAAATCGGTCCAGCGGTGTAAGTCGCGTTCCCGCGAGAACTATGCATTTTTCCGGGATAAAAAGTAGCCTATGTCCCGGGATTCCAACTATCTCCATACCAAATTTCATCCTAATGGGTCCAGCGATTGAAGTGTGAAGAGTTAACAAACAGACCCACAGAGTACTTTCGCATTTATAATAATTATAACTAGCTTCTGCCCGCGACTTGAAACTTTATTCGCGTGGTATTAGGTTATCCCGTTCCCGCGGGAACTGCAATTTTACGGGATAAACGTAGCCTACCTTTATCTTCCCCGGGACTCCCACTACTTTAATGTTTTTTTTATCTAAATCGATCCAGCGGTTTAATCGTCAAGATGTAACATACGGACAGATAGAGTCACTTTCACATTTTTAATATTAGATTAGTATATGGACCTATGGATAGTCTTTAGAGCTAAAATCCGTACTAATATTATTAATGCGAAAGTTATTCTGTCCGTCTATTTGTTACCTCTTCACACTTCAATCGCTGGACCGATTAGGATGCAATTTGGTATGGAGATAAAAAAGTTGGAATCCCGGGACATAGGCTACTTTTTATCCCGGAAAAATGCATAGTTCCCGCGGGAACGCGATAACCGAAATCCACGCGGGCGAAGTCGCGAAGCAGAAGCTAGTCCAATATAAAACAAAAATCCTAAGCCTCCTAGGGTTCATCTCTTAGGGGACTTTTAGTATGCTTATCTCCTGACTAGTCTTAACAAAGTTCCAAAGTTAAGCTTTCTGCTTCCGACTACTTATTCTATCCACATTTACAGTCCGTTCACACGGAGACATCCGATTTTTTGCAGGACCGGGTTTTTTGCTGGATCCGATTTAGTGGCAACAGTATTTCAATGCACGCGTTCACACAAGCATCCGGTTTTTTGCAGGATTCTTGCTCCGAGCGTGTGTGAACGCATGCATAGAAATGCTGTTGCTGATATCTGCAAAGAACCAGTCCTGCAAAAAATCGGATGTCTCCGTGTGAACGGGCTGTTATTCGTTGCCAGCAGCCACTAAGTAGGTACTTACTTCTCGCAAATTCTAATAAGTCTACGCGAACGAAGTCGCGGTAAACCAGCCAATTGGGTAATAATATCGATTAAAATTGGGATCAAGGATGGATCAAGATTGTTCTTTTAAAGTCTTAAATTTTAATAGCTTTGAGATATAAATTGATAGTGTTTGACAGGTTTTTTGACTCTTGCCTATTGGAGGGTGGAATGTGTTGGTATGGAGCGCAATTTAGGTATATGGCGAAACCGTTGAAAGTGTCCAGAGGATTATAAACGCATTACAAAGTCCTCACCCATCTCTCCGTTTTCATCACCATTCGCCTCAGCAGTGCAATTTTTTGCCTATTTTCTTAAATAACTCGAAAAGTATTGACAAAAAAAGAAATAAAAAATATATTTGAGATCCTCATAAGAAGTACTTTCATTTGATATGTCACACGATATAGTTTGAAAAACTTCATTAATATTAAAATTCATTTATTTTCGTTACACGTTCGTCTTTGGGTCACAAACTTACATATACGTACCAAATTTCAATTTAATCGGTCCAGTAGTTTCGGAGAAAATCGACTGAGACAGACGGACGGACAGACACACTAGTGATCCTATAAGGTTTCCGTTTTTATCTCTTAGGGTTCGGAACCCTAAAAACCCTCCATAATCTTGCGCAATGCCACCATGAGAGTAATTTTAAGAAAATAGTACATTGTTGCCGAGGTCCGGAAAGTAAGGGAATGCCTGACGAGGTCCGCGTTTGCATGCCGAGTGCGAAGCACGAGGCGGGCAAAGGTAGGTACCGAGGCAGGCAATCCCTCTTTCCACCAAGGACTACATAGTGCTTTTCTCAAACAATGCGAGGAAATGATGAAAAAAGCTAATTAAGAATATAGCACGTATTGAAAAAATCAAGAAAGTCAATAAGAATAATTCACGTTATAAGTGATTTTATTATTTACCTGCTGTGCTCTTACATTTAAAAGGTGCCCTGAATAAAATTGTGATGATAGTGAAATTAATAGGTACATTCACATGCATGTATAATGTGGTATTTATTATAAAAGATTAAACTCACGTATTTTGAGTGCTCACGAAAACATGTTAACACTAGCACTTCGAACTGACGTTCGTTGCACTAAAAAGCACAAATATGTAATGAACTCGATTCCTCAATACTAGATAATTATTCAGAACCAATTCCGTCGAAGGGTTAACCCTTCGACGAGCATAAAACATTCAATGTTTATTTTAATCACTTAACTTGCATTTACATTTTGCCGCCATTGCTATTGTCTTTCTTTTATGGGCACTTCGAGTTCCATCCCATTTTAAAAAGTATAAATAAAATAAAATACTTGCACACGCACTGTGAATCGAACACACTGTGTTCGGAAACGGGCGGTTTATCTTGGCTGTATGGGATTATGCTTTGGCCCTTCTCATTTTTCATGTAATACTTAGTGAGAAGTTTTTTCTCAAACGTGCAATGAAATAATATGTTCTTCTTAATTCTTAATAGCCTAGGAAGTATCACGTTTCAGGCGCGGCTAGACAATTGGTCTATAATGAGATTTCATACAAACGATGCAGGCCTAGGCCGGCAACTCACTTTTTTTAATTTCCATTTCATATATTTGCATTTTGGCATTCCGCCATTAGAAAAAGCTACAAGCAATATTTACACTATGGTTCGCTATGACATTCTGCCAATGCAGCTATAAAATTTTCATTTATTTTCTCAAAAATGGCCGGGAAACTCGTCATTGTCTGCTTTCTATCAGACCGCGAAGTGCGTCATTGACGATCAGTCAAAAATTCAAAAAAAAACTCAACTAGGTACATGCCCCGCTTCGTATATATTAAAGGGCCTCGGCGAAGCCTCCGCCCTTTAAACCATTACTCAGCCTGCAAAGACCTACTTTCCCGGCCACGGCAATAATGTACTATTATTTCATTGCATTTATAATACTCGGCCTACAACATCCTCCTTCCCGGCCTCTGTAGTAATGTACTATGAAGTTACTGTAGCGGTCAGAAATGGAATTTGGTACATTCATATTGTTACTAGGGAGGTAAAAGTTTTTTTTAAATTTTTGATGTTCAAGAATGATTGACTTTGCGTCTTCTAATTTCGAATGGAAAGCAAGACGTTTGAGAAAACATTGTATGTTCACGTACTTCCAGCATGCTGCTCACGGGGCTGCTCGCGTTCGGCGCCTACTGGACCACGAAGTACTGGATGAGCATGCCCGAACCCTCGTCCGTTACTCCTGAAGCGGTTTACGCGCGGACGACGACCTACACCTAGGGATTGCAACCAATTTTTGCTAGCTACCGGATCCGGTAAAGCTAAACAAAGTGCAAAAATACGAATAAAACGGCATGTAAGAGTAATTTCTTAGGTGTTAATTTTGTGCCAATAGGTGTCTTTTGCCTAGTGTCCTTTGGTGACAATCTGATAAGCAGCTTATGAAAGAAAACGTAACTACGTTTACGTGCAGAAAGGAGTTTCCTGGCGACTCTTAAATTAAAATGATTGGATGTTAAATATTATCAAACCTATATCACGATTAATTTCAAGTTTTTTTTTAGTAATAAGCCTGGTTTATAGGTAGGTACCATTTGTATTTTGGTCTGACAATTATTAATCATAATTGAAATTCAAAGATAATCGAAACTGAGCTAACATTTAAATAATGTTAACAAGGCTGTTTTATTATTATTCAAGCCCATATTTAAGGTGGTCTGTCATCCCCTCCGATTAATCGCAGTCGCATGCGGATGACATGGGGTTTAATCGATATTGTTTGCATTTAGGTACTTGCTATTTATAATTGCCACAAAAAATATTTCCATTAGATGGGCCCAAATGATTAATATAGTAATTATAAATAGCAAATAAAGGCAAAAAATATCGATAAAACTATGTCGGCCGCATGAAGCTGCGATCTATCGGAAGGGATGACAGGCCACCTTTAAAAGGGTTTAATTTGAGAGAAAGGAAATTGTCAAGAGTCATGACCCCCTCTTTTTAACAAATTCTACCATATAATCCTTGTGCGCACGAGTCGGTCATCGGATTCATAGATTTATACTGATTTCTTGTCGATTTCGATGTGTAAATTCCGTCCCAGAAAGCAACGCGAGGAAGCCTGGCATTGCTTGTGAAGTCTTTGACAAACCGTATGTTTTTTCTCCTTAGATAATTTTAGTATAGCTATATTGTGTTTTATTTTCCGTCTTTAATTCAGAGTTGGTATACCTATGGAGATTAGTTTTTAATTGAAAAGTATCACAATAAGAATTAAAGTAACACCCCTTTTGATTGAAGGTAAAAATACCTATAGAAGTAGATGCCTGTAGAGTCTAGCTTGCTCGCTTTCAGCTAGCAATGACAATGGGACAAGTAATTCTGCGTTTTGTTAAAAATACAACTTTATACTAAGGTTGGTCAATAATAGTGGTATTTTTATGTACGTTAAATCTAGTTCGTAGAGTAAGTATTTTTTAATGAAATAGAGCAACTTTTCAATCTGTCTCTGACATCAAGTTTGCGATGTCAAGGCAAGGCCGGGAGCGCCTCTCCCCAGGCCCAAGTGAGGCAAAATGTCACAGCTCACGAGAGCCACCCGGCACCCGACCTCGCCACGAGCCGTTTATTACTCTTTCTACCAATTTGTATGGGCATGCGCTGCTCACTACACTACATCAACTCCGATCCCCATACAAATCGTAGTCGAGGCGGTGACCTCTAGTGAGCTGTACCTAAAATCGAACTGTTGCAAAGCAAGACTGGGTCCTTAAAGAAAGAAAACACTATATTGTTATTGTAAACAATTCTTTTAATATAGCTAACAAGTAAGTAATTACTTATTTCCGGGGTACAATAACGAAATGGTAAAGCAATTATTAAGTACATACTCTGACATGAAGTGATATTCTGATATTATATGAAGGTTTTTTATTAAGGCGAATATTTTGTAAGATATTCGTTTGTAAAGTGGTAAAAAGTGTATCCCTCCCTTCAAACTTTTGTTAGTACAAAAGTTTGAAGGGAGGGACACTCTTTTCACTATGGAGTGAAAAATTGTGATTGAAAATATAGAGTTCGAAAAAAACTAAATCGATAGCTTATAGTTAAACAAATTAAAGGGTTTCACTTTAAAAAACTTTTTAACAATACACAAATTATAGTAGTTAATGCCTGTGATGGTTTCAGAAACGGTCCCAAAATTGCAACATTTCTTCGGACGTCTGTAAAGGTGATCAGTTAAAAAAAATGAGTTTTCTAAAAAGTCACAGGTACAATTAGGTACTCATTTTATTTCTATGATTGATTGAAATAAATTTTATCAATCGACTTAAAAAAACCGGTCTTGTGTGAGTTGGACTCGCGCCGAAGCCTGATATTTGTAATAACACTTACATATTATTCTAGTCTTGATTTACCGCAATCGAATAAATGAAATAAAAAACAGACATTTTGAACACCTAACACTAAAAACTACTTATATTACGTATGTGATATCATGAAATACAATAAAAAACATCTTGGTAATAAGTAAGCACAGTAATAAGTAATTTTCTAAATATGTGATGAACAAAATAATAAAAAAAAAACATTTTAAACTCTAAGTAGTCCGCTAGGTACAGCATTTAAATACAGTCAAACATTAAAACGTATCTACACGATTCAATTATTAATTAAAGTACACCTATTCATTATAATACCGTCCGAACACAGATCTCAACATATAAGTAAACTTCATTTATTTATATTCAATTGTATGTATTTAAGATACACTGCAGTCTAGAAAACATTACCTACTTACTTTCGAATCGATCTAAACAGGTAAAACGACGTTTAAGTATAAAAATATATCACACCAGCTACGTCAAACACCCCAACGTGGCAGGTAGGTATAAAGGTTAAAATTTCATGTGCGTGTTTCTAACTGTCTACCTATTTACACTATTCTCAGGTACATTTCAGAGTCTATCTCTGTTGCTTCTTGCCTTTTGGGTAGATGCCGTCCATTCCTTTTCCAAATGGCGTTTGTGAATTTGTAGTCAAGTAGTAATTTCCTTGGGCACTGAAATGATCGATAGATTGATTAAATTTAAACACAGTTCAGGGAAATCGGTTCAGTGATTTAAAAATTATCAGTTCTTTTCTGTTGTCGTATACCGTCGAGGTATGTCGGTGGCTTATTTTTTATTTATTTAAGTAGATTTACTTATTCATTACCCGGGTGAATATCAGATTTCATGTTTTGCACTTGTCCACCCATGTTAACTTCATGAATATTAAACTATAAGAGTCAGGGTTTTTTGTGGGTAAAGATCTCACTGGGAAGCAACATTGCCATAAAAAAAGGCAATGAATAATAATTCAGAAGTTATGAAAAAAAAAATTTGAACTTTAAAAATCTAAGCTCTTTGGCGCGTCCACCACAGTGTTATTTTTTTTAAACAATTATAATTTTATTTTTTACTCCGGATTTGACGTCTCCAATTGTGTTTCCTGTAATATCCGACTGGTTCAAACCTGAGCATAGTTTGACGTGTTTCGGAAAAATATTTTATACATCACCGTTTGCGGATTTTTTTCCGCTAAGCGCCTAATCTCTTCGGCGACCGAATTCACAGTCAATTTCTACTTGAAATTTTTAATACTTTTTTAGTGAATGTATGCTGCGATTATCTACATCTATAGTTTTAATTTGAAATTATACTTTAAATACTTATGGATGTAAAAAAATATTTATACCCTAATCTCATTTCTTTGGCGCTAATTTCTTTGGATTTCTTTGGCATTTAGTGTCAAAGAAATTAGATTTAGCCATAGAAATTAGAAGTTCATTGTAAATTTTTCCAAAGATATATCACAAATATCGCTTTTATTAGATTTAATTGTTTTTGTATATTGTTTTATTAATGATCATTCCTAAATCTATCAATAATACTAAAAAAAAAAAAATCTTACGCTAAACAACCATAAATAAAACGACTGTTTTTCTCTGTTCAGTTAAAATAAGTGTTACATTCGGAGATTTATATAAAATATAGCAAATTTAGCAATTTGTTGTGTTTATATACCTACTTAATATAAAAAATGCAAAAAAATATGTTTCAACATTTTAAATAAGTAACATTTTGTCGTACAGAATGACATAAAAATGGATACAACTATATTGTACAAAGTCGAACCGATTCAATATCTAAATGGCGCGAAAGAAGAAAAAAACGGCAATTAAAATCATACGAAAACTAAACAATGAAAGTTCCTGTTACTAGGTAAAGAAACCAAAAATTAAAATAACAAAAAAAAGGCAAACAAAGATGAAAAGTTGAAAAAGAGCAAAGAAGTGTTTAGAAGATATTAAATCCTTTAGGTTTATTAAAAATAAAGAAGAATTCAAATAAGAGAAAGGTACCACGAAAGAAGAATTGAAAAAATATTTTTTATGGGTTATGGGGAAGAATTGAAAAAAAGTTGTGGGTAACTTTTTAAAGGAATTTAGATTTAAGAAAGTCTTAGATCGATCTGTAGCACAAATGATGTGCAAATAAGAATAAGCTAATGTACATATTTACTCGGTTTAAATGATAACCAAAAGTATTAAAAAAAATTGAGCCTTACAAGATACTTTTATTTCATTACTACACGGTGGTTGTAAAAAAACTTGATTTTTTGTTGATCGCGTATTACATTTGTAAAATGTGCTACAAATATTTTATGTTATAAATACATAATATTATTTAGAGTTTATACCTATGATGGAAAAGATATTTTAATAACACTGTTAAATCTGTGGTATTATAAAAAAGACCGACATTACGTAGATTTTTGTGAAACAAAGTTTTTAATACAGGTAAAAATATGATCTCAAATTTAGAGACTAACTTAACATGTAGGTACCTACTTCGACAAAAATCGACGCTTGCAATTTAAATGCTTTTATTTTTAATTTTCTGATTATCTTTTATACTCCACTTATTTTTTTGGCGCATTTCTCTAATATATTTGACAAAATTTTATTCATTTTCTAATTTTATTGGCATATTTTCTAATTTCTTTGGACATTGTAACTAACCCCCCCAACCTCATATTAAATTTATATTATACCTACCTAAAACTAAACGAATGGCCAATGAAGTCTAGTGATAACGAAATAGGACTACTGTTGTGAACCGTTGATAACCTAGGTACTTTTAGTCATGATTTACGTATTTAAAACTTTACCTTAAAGAACATGAAACAGTACAAATACCCAACTCAAGTAATATTCAAATTCCTATTAAATAAAGATCCTACTGCCTTCATGTTTGTTAGAAAATATTTTAGTTAGTAATGCAAATTATGTCATAGATTAAATAGGGCAGAGTAGTCACTCCTTAATTAGTATAGCTAGATAAGACAAAGAGTAAATAAGTACAGACAGTTCTTTTAAGATTTTGTAAACAAACATTGTTTTGAAATAAACATTTATTCAACTGGATTTTATAGCATAATGTTCTTTGGCCTCTGAAGGAGGGAAGGAGCTCATCCCCGCTCCCGTGGTTGCTACCACGTGGGCTAAACCCATTCCTATGGTCCACACCCACTACTGGACAGACCCCTAGCCATAATAATAAGAATATTCTTTTTTAGGTCTTGAGATGTCATTCGGTTTGTATAGTTTACAAGGGAAAAGAGGGTTCTAAATTCCATAACTCATATTCTTTAATATGGAATTATATTTGACTTATTGATCTTACATTAAAGCTTATTTATTGCATACAAATGAGTCAATAGCTTTGTCTTGCTAGATGTCTGGTAAATCTTATATTTGATTTATTATTTTATTATATAATAATGAACTATCAATTGTCGCTAGAGGTAGGTGCCATCCGTTGTTTCGTAAGCTGTTACCTCGGGTAATTTCCCAAGCTAGATTGAAATCTCATCATAGCTAATCAGGTAAAAGGTTTTCAAATACTTCTTTCTAGTACTTGAATTAAAAAATTGTTATAAGTTTTAATCTAAGATCAACTTCAAGAATTATTTATTCATAATATATGTCATTACTCAAGCAGTCTTTATAAACTTTTAGATTGGTTTAGAAGCTACCACTGGTTCGGAAAAACTTACTGCTGAGAAGAGCCGGCAAGAATCTCTGAAGAGTTTCTTGAACATTCCTTGTTGAATATAAATAATTTAGAATATTCTGACACATTCAAAGGTCTGGTCTTAAATTTACTCAGTATCTTATAAAATTAGATAGTTAAACCATCAATTCTGATTACTTTCCAAAGCTCTGAATTGACAAGAGAACTTTGGTAGATTTATTAAGAATCCTATTTAGTTAGTCAATCCATCAATTCTGATTACTTTCCTAAGCTCTGAATTGACAAGAGAACTTAGGCAGATTTTTTAATATTCCTATTGTAATTTACATTTACTTTCAAGATTTGTAAGCATTCGCTGCATCCCACAGCTCCCCATTTAAATGCGTAAGAGTGATGTAAATTAATTCAAATGAAAGTTTCAGGATGGGTTGCTTCCCTGTGTGCCTGACCCTAAGACCCTATACCCGTGTGATCGAGTCTGACCGAAATTGGACTGGGTGACAGAACAGACTCTTGTGTTGATGAGCGTGAAAATATAAATATATAAACAGAAGACTAAATTCGACTGAACATGAGAGATCTTCCCAAATCACACATGCACACCCAAACTCAGGAGGCACTAAGGTTGGCCCTGCTTCGTATAATGCACAACCCCTGGACTCGCCTCAGAGCACCAGTTCACTCCTACCCCTAGAATTTAACCCTTCCCCACGTAGGATAAATAGCTTGAATGTACGTATATCCCATGGCAAAGCCGCGTTTCAACCCAAGCTATCGTCTCCTAAAGACACGACTTTTGTCCTATTCAAATCTCACTGGAGTTGTAAACAATATATAATAAATCAAGGTAAAAGAAACGTAAATAGTCAAAGAATTCCACAATAATCTCCACTTACTTAGAGACTAAAATGAAAATCAATGACTACCAATAAGGAACTCCAAGGAGATGTGAACCGTTCCGCGTTTCAAAGAAAACTGCCTCCCCACTCCACATTACGTTTCCTCGCGAATCTTTTGTTTTCCTAATTCAAAACCCCAGCTTTTCCTAATTTTTGAATCTAGAAAAATGTCAAGAAAGCCGACCGCTGAAGCCAGACACAATAAAATCCAATAATAAATTAAACATTATGAACTCTTTTAATAAATTACTGTAATTTTATGTTATATAAGTTATATTTCTAATTGATTTGAGAATTATGTATACCCTCTCACTCTAATAAGTTTTTTGAAACTCAATGCTCCTACTCACAGCGACACCTAGCGTTTAAACATTGAACTCAATACTTCAACTAAAAACCTCCCGTATTCCAAGTTGACCATGTTTCAAGACCTACCAAACAACTCCAAACTTTCCCGTTAGATGTCACTAATTTTTACTAGACATTTAACTAAGCAAGTTTTATGGATACTAAAATTCTGAATTTGATTCCCGACAGCTTAGTTATGATAATCTCACGAACCTCAATATTAATTAATTTATTAAGTTTCTTAATAACTAGACAAGTGACAAACTGGTTAGTTACATTCCTGCCCAATGATATGTGAAGATGTCAATATTTACAAATTGACACCGGAGCAGATCATTCCTTACAATATAAAAAAAACAAATAATCTATTAAAATTATTCCCTTCTGTTCTCTGTGTGTTGTGTATTTAAACCATTTAATAATGAGATTATAACTCTAAAACATTCTGTCAACAATAATGAATAACATACAGCGAAATAACAATTTCCTAGTCAGATTTTAAACCGTGGACCATGGATTTGTGAGATCCATGTTTAGAAGAAATCTCTACCAGTTAGTTAACCCAATCCAGCTTATTTCCGATTAGAATATAATTTCACCAATAGAGGTTCCCAATTCAAAATCTAAGCTAATATGGATATTGTTACCACCCTGCAAATTCCCATTCTATCTTCAAAATGAATCAAAATCACAAGTCTCAAAACATCCTGGAACTTGTGACATGTCTAATGCGGACATGTGGTGTGTGCCGAAGAATATTGTGATATTACTGGTAGAGTATTGTTTCACTAGAAGGAAGAATTCAATCTTTCTCTCTTTATGAACATATCATATACGACTATATGACATGAGTACTTAACCTAACTCCTAGAGATACCTTTTAATGAAACATTTGTTTACGTGTGATGCCCTCGGGTTTAATTTTAATAAATTAAGTCTCCCTTACCAGTTTGTGTTCAAATTAAGACCTCTTCGTACAATAAGAAACTCCTTTTCACAACTGACTCACTTCACTCACTTTGTCTTGTTATACACCCTTCCATTCCTTTTTAAAATAATATTCAGACCCCTGCACATCGGTGCTAACTCTCTTGTCCAAATGCAAACACAGTCCACCAAAGGAGACCTTTACCAATGTAATAAATGGTATTCAGTTCTTACTTTATATATTACTTGTAACCAAACCGTTTTCCCACTTGTCCAACTGACAGCTGTCAACATTTTCATTATGTCCAAACGACACCAAGTCCGCAATTTTTTTACAATTATCACAACTAATCTGAATTATTAAAATTCCAATTACTTATTTTATTATTATTATTTTAAAATGTCCTTATTAATATCCCCATACTCTGAAGAAAATTATTAAAAATGTATATTTAAACCTCTTTTTTTTTTTAAAACACCTATATTTTACATTCTCATTTTATTGGCAACACAACTCGTAAAGACCAATCTGTGGCTGTCTCGCAGAAACCACCATTCAACATGAATAAGACTTTATTTTACCTCGACCTTTGTTAACAAATACTTTCAATGATGCGACAACGTCAACTGTCAAGATTATAATTAAAATTACAGCTAGTCAAACACAAGTGATTTGTGGTGAAAATATGGCAGAGCAAAACAAATTTCCTACCACGCATATGTTCTAAATCAACCGGTATTCTTCATCAACCCAACTTCAGGAATTTTATGTAAGTATTACCCAAAATTTACTTCACCAAAGTAACCAAGTTAACAAAATTTTATACTAGATTAGTTGTACTAACTATTGAAGTTGTTAGTTTAATGACAAACCCTAAAAGACAACACTTAAAGTTTATACATAAGATTTTGTAATCGTTTTGAAGAATCTGACTTTATAAATTTGAGTATAATTCGAAGTTTAATTATATTTATATTTTCTAACCCCTTGAACTTCTACTTATATTCATTCAAAAATCCAACCCAGTCCAAATATAATGACACAAACCCAGTTGTATTTCCTTGTTTATTTTTTTGTGTTATAATAATTCTCAGATTGCTTCAATCATGGATATATATATTTAATTCTCATGTAACACATCTGTACATTTTAGGTTTTTTTAGAAGTTTAAACTAATTCTAAAGAAATAAGAATTTAACTGAGATTTTCTTGTTTCAGAAACCACTGAGACTAGTGGATAATGAATGTTTGCAGTGAATATGTTCTATCAAATGGGAATATAACTCTTCTCTACCTCTCTTGAAGAAACAAGACCAAATCAGCTTCCAGATTAACATTGTTCGCTTGATAGAAACCATGTTCTTTTCAACTCTTAATTACTAATATTATTATTATTTTAGAGGAAACCGCCCAACACCCCTCCATCCATACTTAATTACTGTCTTATTATTATATATATATAATCAAAATTTCATTTAACGAATTAAAGCATCCTCTTTTAATTTTTATTTTAATAACTCAAGGATTAAATATGGATGAGTTTCCTCCCAGTCCTCTCAGAATTTATACAATGCAAATTCCCTACTGTGTTTTATACACCTTTTTTATTTAAGTTCAATCAAATTGTACATAACATTCAAATAACCTTAAAATGCTTATTCCATACATTAATTTTTAATTCAAACAATTACAATGATATTTTTTTTTAATTAAATTCGTTATAAGCTTTTAGCTTAGATATATTATTCAATTTTCCTCCTCTATTACAATAATGTCTATGTGATATTTGACCCCAAATCAGCCTCAATTATATAAATTTTCTTTTTTATAATATTTTGACAAATGTATCGCGTTAAATTTCCCTCGTTCTTTATTCGTTTTTAGATCATTTAAAATGTAAACATTGACACATGGGTTTGCCGCAATTATATATGGCCCCTCATATAACGCTTCAAATTTCTTTGTTATTTTCTTTTGTGCATCAGACTTATTTAACTTTCTAATCTTTACCAATTCGCCAATTTGGAATTGAATCAATCTATACTTTTGATTAAATTTATATTTCCGGTTTTCACTAGCTTTTATCAGATTTTCACGAGTTTGTTTCCGAACCAACTCTACACTTAAAGCTTCACTATTCAGTTTTAGATCTTTATCAAAAGACATTTGATTCCTTTGTCCATACATTATTTCGCAAGGGGTAAACTTTGTACTTTCATGAAAAGTATTATTGTATAGCAATTCTAATTTAGGCAAAACTGCAACCCAGCTTTTATGATTGTTTCTACAGTAGGTCCTGAATAACCTGCCTAACTCTTTATTTACCCTTTCCGTAGTATTAGGTCGTGGATTTCTCACAGTAGTATATAATACTTTAACCCCTGCCTTTGACATATACTCCTTCCATACTTTACTTATAAACTGTGAACCATTGTCTGACATTATGGCCTTGGGTTTTATTATGTCAAAAAATTTATTTACTTTCCCTAATACTGATTTGGTGGTGGCCTTCCGCAAATCATAGAACTTCACAAATTTACTAAATGAGTCTTGTATAACCAATATATAGCTCATTCCAAACTGCCCCGATGGTAAAGGTCCATAAAAATCTATCATGACTAATTCTCCAATTTCATTTGTAACAATCGATTGACAAGGTCCTACTTGTTTTACTACATTGTTCTTTACTAATTGACAATCATGGCAATTCCTTACTAAATCTTTTACTTGCTTTGTTAGCCCCTTGAAGTAAAATCTATCTCTTATATACTTTATCGTCTTAAATGCACCTTGGTGGCCCATTTCCTGATGTACCTGTAGAATTACACTTTCCCTTAAATCTTTTGGCAAGTAAACTACTTTGTTAAGAAATCCTTTTGGCAAGAAATAAAGTACATTATTTTCCAAAGTACATCTATCTAATTGTCCCTTTTCTTTCTCTGAATATTCTCCTTTAACTAACTTTGTTCTTATTTCATTTATTTCTTTGTCAGCTCTTTGATAATCCGATATTTGTCGCAACTTCCCTATTAATTCTTTATTTACTTTACTTTCAGTATACAATATCTCCGGTAATTTATTCTTTTCGTCTTGTAAAACTTCGCTCTCTGGCGGGTATCTAGATAAAACATCAGCAACCAGATTCTCTTTTCCTTTAATATGACGTAATTCATAATCAAACTGTTCCAAATAGTTAATCCAACGTGTTACCCGAGCATTATATAACTTCCAATTTTTTGCAAATATTAATGCTTTATGATCAGTCTGAATTATTACCTTTGACCCTCTCAGATAAGTTTCGAACTTCTCTAAGCAACAAATAACTGAATAAAACTCCTGTTCAGTCACTGTCCAATTCAACTGTGCCCCTCTCAAAGTTTTACTATGAAATCCTAACACTCTAATCTCATTGTTCTCTCCCATTTGATATAAAACTCCCCCCATTCCTATTCCGGAGCTATCTGTTTGTAAAAAGTAAGGTTTAGCAAAATCTGGATGCTGAAGTTCTATAGTTCTAATAAATGCGCGTTTCACATTATTGAAAGCTGTCTGCTCTACTTCACTCCATTTCCATCTTTTATTATCCTTTCTTAATAAGTCACACAGTGGTTGAATGTGAGTATTATAATTAGGTATAAATCGTCTATAAAAATTGCATAACCCCAAAAATGCCCTTATTTGTTTGATTTTCCTTGGAACGGGAAATTCCTGAATTGCCTTAACCTTTTCTGGATCAGTTTTTAAACCTTCTACAGATATGACAAACCCCAACATTTTCACTTCTTTGCAAAGAAAATTACTCTTTCTTAGGTTGCAAGTCACATTGGCCTTCTCTAGTTTTCCCAGTACTATATCCAAATGTTCTAAATGTTCCTCCAAAGACCCAGTTGATATGACCGCCAAATCGTCTAAATAATTGACACAAAAATCCCGCACTTCGTGTCCTAGAATCGTATCCATTGCCCTACTGAAACTTCCCACTGATGTCTTTAAACCCTGAGGCAATACGTTATATACATAAGACTTTCCATTAAAAGAAAAACCTGTGTACTTTTTACTGTCCTCCGATATTGGTATTTGAAAATATGCATTCGCTAAATCTAATACACTAATAAATTTAGCTCCATGAAATGAATTTAATACATCCAACTGCATTGGAGGTTTCTCAGTTTCCGCTATCATGTATTTATTAATTTCTCTCGCATCCAACAATACTCTCAACGACCCATCTCTCTTTAAAGTAAAAGTCATAGGACTACAATAAGGAGTTGCAGATCTACTAATTATTCCCTGTGTTTCCATTTCTTTTAATTTTTCCTCTACTTTCCTCCGATAGGCATATGGTATAGGATAAGTTCGTTTAACTATAGGTGTAGAAGTTTCCATTTTAATCTCATGCTCATAGCAGTTCGCCCTTCCTAGGTTATCTCTAAATAATCTTTCATATTTCTCTAAAACCTTTTCTAACTGTTTCTTTTCTCCTTCCTTTATAGTTACTCCAAAGTTATATTCTAATTTTTTGTTTGTTTTAGTTAAATTATTTATGTACCCCGATTCCCCTTCTACTTCAATCTCCCCCTGTTCAGGTTCTTGAAATTTAATTATTTGTGCCTTTCCCTTTTGATCAATTAAAATTCCGCATTCATATTTATCTAGGTTCATGATTATTTCATTCTCTTTCATCCAATCAAAACCCAAGATCATAGAACTACAAAGTCCTGGTACTATGAGAAACCCAGTTTCCTTTACAAAACTACCTATTGTCAATGTCAAAAGAACCATGTGGGTTATATTTACGCTTTTATGACCTACTGCTGTCCTAATTTGAAAAGACTTAACCGGCATAAAAGGAACGTTATGATTACTTTTCTTTATTTCATTCCAAAGTTCTTCCGAAATACAAGTTAAGTCACTTCCAGTATCCAATAAACTAATTATTTCACGGTTCAATATTTTAACTTTTATTACAGCTTTCAATAATGACCTTTTTTGTTTATCTAGTTGTCCCTCGTCAAACACAGTGTTTACTGAATTTTCGTTAAAATTATTTTTTTCAAAATAAGTTTCTTCCGCTTTTAATTTTAAAATTTCTACAATTCTATTTGACCAATTTAACTCCTTATCTATTTTCCTACCGTACCCTATTCCCTCCTTTCCATTACGTTCCAAGTTTTTAATAATTATAGGTATTTTAATTCCCCTATCATTCTTCCCCAATGTTTGACCCGGCTTCCAACCCATTTTTAACATAATATTTAACCCTTTGTCCCCTAACTTTGAGACTGATTTGGGGACCACACTTTCAGCCTCTAGTTGTTTAAATCTTCTGGTAATCCCCCGGCCGCATCCACTTCAATCCTTGCTACTTTATTGAATCTATCTTGATAACTTCCCTCTGGTCTTTTCCAATTTTGATAAGATTGTTTAACTTCTTTTTTCCTATTTTCTAGTTGTTTATTTTGATTCGTACCAATTCCTTTGTAATTATGAGGCTCTTGTTTAGATATCATATCCATGTTCCTTAAGAATTCAGCTGTTTCTATTATTGTCTGTATTTTCGACATCATCCAAACTTGTTGCACATTTTTAGGATAATGGCGCATCACATCGGCTATCAATTGTTGTTCCGGAATTTTGTAAATTAGCATTTGAGCTTTTCCTGTCAATTGCAAGAAGTAATTTAGCATTGTTATATTATCATTTCTGTTCCAAGTCCCTTGTGTCAAACTTCTCCTTAACTCATTTTGCTCGCTCTCTCCCCAGTATGTTGCTAAAAAATCTATTTTGAAGTCTTCATAGTCTTTCCATCTTTGACCATACACTCTTGCCCAATCTCTCGCTTCTCCAAGTAAACATCCCTTTATTATATCCAATTCTTTTCCTTCGTTTTCTTCCTTCCTCAAATAAATTTCTAAATCCTCCAAAAAATTTACCGGATGTATTGACTTCTGATCACCATATTTGGGTTTTTCCAAATTAGTCATCTTAATATTGTAAACATTCTTTCTCGCTTCTCTAATATTTAATTCCCTCTCTGAATTTACTCTTCCTTCGTTCGTTGACAGACTTTCTGGCTCGGGGTGTAACTCTACCTCTGCAACTTGCATTACTCTTCCCTCATTCACTTGTTTTTCTCTAGACTCTTTAACCTCATTTTCCAATTTCTTTATTTGAGCGCTTAGGTCACCAACAGACCTTCTCATTAATCTATACATAAGTCTTAGTCCTTCTCCTTCCTTTCTTTTTCTTTCTATCGCTGTCTCAAATCTTCTGCGTTTCGTCTGGGTGATTACCATGGGAGGATCTTGTTCTTCTTCTGTGATTACCATGGGAGGTTCTTGTTCTACTTCAGGTTGATCATCTTGCACTGGAGCAGGACAAGTTCTTTTAACCGGTCGTCTCTTATTCTTATTTCTTGTATCCATATTCACTATTTTCACTTTAAAATTCTTTCTGTTTTTGTAAAATATTTTAATTCTTGTATACTGAAATGTTTTATAAATAAAGTTCCCTATTCTCATTTTTATTTTATTTTAAATTATTTGTGTTTGTTAGTGTAGTAAGTGTGTTCAATTTTTTTTAAATTTTCACTATTTTTTTTTAAATTTATAACCCAATATTTTTGTTACTAAAAATACTGTATATAATATATTCTACATTTAATCTATTCAATAAATTTCCTTTTAATTATTGGTATTTCTCTTAAAAATCCTAATTTCTGATTAACAGAACTTCCATCAGCCTTTATCTAGAATTTATAGTGTTAGTAAAACTACAAGCAAGTCTTCTTGTTGTTTTGTAGTCTGTGTCTGACCGCAACCTACCTGAATCTATCTGATGAACCGTTTAAATGCCAACATTACATTTAGTTAAACACCGATTAAAACCAATCTAAGTTTCTATACCTAACATGAATTTTGTTTGAATGTTTCTTAAGCCGTGGTGGCTCAGTGGTTCGACCCACCGCCTCTCAAGCGAAGTCGAGGTTCGATTCCGGCTCGCACCTCTAAGTTAACCTCGAACAAAATTCAATACGAGTCATCCACTGAGCTTTTCGGTGAGAAAAAACATCGTGAAGAAACCTGCACGCATCAGCGAAATAACCCAAAGATATGCGTGAAAGCCCCAATCCGCACCGGACCCGCGCGAGAACACAGCCTAAACCCTCCCGTGACTAGAGAAGGCCCGTGTCCAGCAGTGGGACGCAAATAGGCTGTAGTAAAAGTAATAGTAGCAGTTTCTCAAACTCTTATTTTCCATACTAGTCATTGCTTAAGTTTTAATATTACAGGCAACAGATTCGAAAACCGGCGAAAGGTGTAAAGGCAGACCACAAAACAACGTTTTTCAGAAATTCCTTAAGTTCGTCTGTCCGTCCGCTTATCTGAGTCAAACTCCGAAACCACCGAACCGATCCGAATGCAGCTCACAAGAGTAGATGTTTGATTAAAATCGGATGTCAGAAGGAAAAGCCATCGACAAATCCATATTCCACGCAGACGAAGTCGCGAAGCACAACTAGTTATTCATAAGCCTAAATCTTATTTTATAAAAGACATATTACCACCGCAACGCCCTCGCACGCATAACCAATGTACTTGGATTTAGGCCAATATTATTACGTCTATGATTAGCCCTTTTAGCGATGTTTTTTTATAACCTGTTGGAGTGTCCCACTGTTGGGCATAGCCTCCCCTTTTTCCCGCCAGATGTCCGTTTGTCCGTTTAGCGATGTAACCTCCCTCTATAAATGACTGGCGATCAACAATTGATATGTTGTGTTTAAACGCGCGCCCGTGCTTGTGAAAGTGAACGTCGCTTTGATCGGCGAACGTGTAAACGAAGCATCAAAGTCAATATACTTCTGACTATCTGTGTATGGACCATTTTTACTTAATCTATTTTGCGACGACAGCGTCACTCAAATTTTGGTAACTAACAACTGGTACCACTCCTTAGTGTGCCTGTATTGAACATTGAGTCGCGTACCCAAGTTCCTTCTTAGTGTTAAAAATATAGGAAACTATCTTCTGTCCGCGATTTCGTCCGTACGGAATCTGATCACCGCGCTCCCGCAAGAACCACGCGCTCTCAGGATGGCGCATACTCTATCTCCATATCAAATTTCACTCATAAACCGGCCAATCACTTTGACGCGTAGTAAGGATAACAAACATACAAACACACTTTCACATTTATTATATTAAAATTGATTATTGAGAATTCACCATGAACCAGCAATAAATAGTACGAACACTGTCTTCACGAATTTTGTGACGCAAGTGTAAACTTGCCCTATTCAATTATGTGTAAACGCGCCTTTGTCTATGACTCAACTCCTTATAATCTATGGTGTGGTAACCATTTATATTATGTTGCTACTATTTATTTAAGAAAGATTCAAGACCCGAGTGATTTTGAATGTGTTATTATATGAAGTGCAATATGAAATGGAAAAGAGAATTTCCTTTTATTTAAGTTTTAGCTTCTATTAGTCCGACTACAACACAAGCTACGTCTATTTTCTCGTTTACAAAACGTGAAAATGTCGCCGACAAAACTTTTACATTACAACAAGCTCCACGCCGTGTCAATCTTCTGAGGTAAGACTATGTTATTATAATTATCACTAGGTAATCTGATTATTTACCTTACAACAATTAGCCTATTAAATGTTACGCAAATTGAACTTTGACAACCAAAACGACTGGTTTTCTTTTTCCCAATTTTTTACAATACCGTGGAAAATAAGTTCCCGATATTAATAAAATAAATTCCTTTTGAGGTTTGAACCTCTAGCTAAATAAACCGCTAAGTTTTTTACATAAATTATGACTAAGTTTCTTTATTTCAATATACCTTTGTTTCAGATTATATTCACTGTTCAATGAAGAGAGTCTAAGAACCGACTTTGCATACGAAATTTCTAGAACCGAATTTCAACGTGACTCCAACAACTTCTAGCTAAAATGATGATTCTCCAATAAGATTCTAACAGGTAGCCTATCTTATTCAAATATCTTTATCACTCAAACTAGATATGCTGAATTTGTCATTATTTAAGTTGATTGCACAACAAGAAAATATTGAAGTAACTATGAAAGTGAAATTCTAACCAAATGTCATTCAATCAGATTTATTATTCAATTCAATGCAAAAATTCATTTCTGGCAAAGTCCATACCCAGCACCAGCAAATGAAGACCACATTATACCAACAATAGAACCATAGAATTACAAATTAAATCTAATTTCACATTCTTTTATTTTAGCGCTCCGGGTATCCCTAAAGTACTAAGACGTCCACCTTCAAGATATCTGTACCATATGGAAATGATTACACCACCATAAGGATTTCAAGGACAAAACCGCAGCTGAACAAATCTACAGACTAAAATAGGATTATTAGAAGAAATACTTTGTGTCTAAGCGTACAACAAAAGTTCTTGTACTCATTTATAAATAAACGGTTTCTTTTCCTCTTAAAAAAAAATATCTCATCATCATCATCATCAACATCATCATCATCATCATCATCATCATCATCATCATCAACATCATCATCATCATCACAGCCGATAGGCAGACATCCTCTGCTGAACATAAGCCCCCCCCAAGGCGCGCCTCTCAGACCGAACCTGTGCCACTCGCATCCACCGCGCTCCCGCGACCCTCACAAAGTCGTCACTCCATCTTGTCGGAATCCCACCGACACCTCGTCTACCGGTTCGCGGACGCCACTCCAAGACTTATAAAGATCCTACCTGCCCCCAAGTGTTAAACTTTTAATTAGTTAAACAATTTGTAATCTTCCAGCAGAGATAAGTTATAAGATGAAAGTTATTTACTGTTTAAATGGGTAAAAGTAACAAGGTAAGTTTTAAAATACAAACAATGACTTTCCATTTTCACAGGCAACAATTGTGCTCCCGAAGAGCCATTTCCCTAACAAAACTATACCAAATACTAAAACTATTATCCTGGTCACGGCACCAATTGTAACTAACCCCCCCAACCTCATATTAAATTTATATTATACCTACCTAAAACTAAACGAATGGCCAATGAAGTCTAGTGATAACGAAATAGGACTACTGTTGTGAACCGTTGATAACCTAGGTACTTTTAGTCATGATTTACGTATTTAAAACTTTACCTTAAAGAACATGAAACAGTACAAATACCCAACTCAAGTAATATTCAAATTCCTATTAAATAAAGATCCTACTGCCTTCATGTTTGTTAGAAAATATTTTAGTTAGTAATGCAAATTATGTCATAGATTAAATAGGGCAGAGTAGTCACTCCTTAATTAGTATAGCTAGATAAGACAAAGAGTAAATAAGTACAGACAGTTCTTTTAAGATTTTGTAAACAAACATTGTTTTGAAATAAACATTTATTCAACTGGATTTTATAGCATAATGTTCTTTGGCCTCTGAAGGAGGGAAGGAGCTCATCCCCGCTCCCGTGGTTGCTACCACGTGGGCTAAACCCATTCCTATGGTCCACACCCACTACTGGACAGACCCCTAGCCATAATAATAAGAATATTCTTTTTTAGGTCTTGAGATGTCATTCGGTTTGTATAGTTTACAAGGGAAAAGAGGGTTCTAAATTCCATAACTCATATTCTTTAATATGGAATTATATTTGACTTATTGATCTTACATTAAAGCTTATTTATTGCATACAAATGAGTCAATAGCTTTGTCTTGCTAGATGTCTGGTAAATCTTATATTTGATTTATTATTTTATTATATAATAATGAACTATCAATTGTCGCTAGAGGTAGGTGCCATCCGTTGTTTCGTAAGCTGTTACCTCGGGTAATTTCCCAAGCTAGATTGAAATCTCATCATAGCTAATCAGGTAAAAGGTTTTCAAATACTTCTTTCTAGTACTTGAATTAAAAAATTGTTATAAGTTTTAATCTAAGATCAACTTCAAGAATTATTTATTCATAATATATGTCATTACTCAAGCAGTCTTTATAAACTTTTAGATTGGTTTAGAAGCTACCACTGGTTCGGAAAAACTTACTGCTGAGAAGAGCCGGCAAGAATCTCTGAAGAGTTTCTTGAACATTCCTTGTTGAATATAAATAATTTAGAATATTCTGACACATTCAAAGGTCTGGTCTTAAATTTACTCAGTATCTTATAAAATTAGATAGTTAAACCATCAATTCTGATTACTTTCCAAAGCTCTGAATTGACAAGAGAACTTTGGTAGATTTATTAAGAATCCTATTTAGTTAGTCAATCCATCAATTCTGATTACTTTCCTAAGCTCTGAATTGACAAGAGAACTTAGGCAGATTTTTTAATATTCCTATTGTAATTTACATTTACTTTCAAGATTTGTAAGCATTCGCTGCATCCCACAGCTCCCCATTTAAATGCGTAAGAGTGATGTAAATTAATTCAAATGAAAGTTTCAGGATGGGTTGCTTCCCTGTGTGCCTGACCCTAAGACCCTATACCCGTGTGATCGAGTCTGACCGAAATTGGACTGGGTGACAGAACAGACTCTTGTGTTGATGAGCGTGAAAATATAAATATATAAACAGAAGACTAAATTCGACTGAACATGAGAGATCTTCCCAAATCACACATGCACACCCAAACTCAGGAGGCACTAAGGTTGGCCCTGCTTCGTATAATGCACAACCCCTGGACTCGCCTCAGAGCACCAGTTCACTCCTACCCCTAGAATTTAACCGTAACGTAGGATAAATAGCTTGAATGTACGTATATCCCATGGCAAAGCCGCGTTTCAACCCAAGCTATCGTCTCCTAAAGACACGACTTTTGTCCTATTCAAATCTCACTGGAGTTGTAAACAATATATAATAAATCAAGGTAAAAGAAACGTAAATAGTCAAAGAATTCCACAATAATCTCCACTTACTTAGAGACTAAAATGAAAATCAATGACTACCAATAAGGAACTCCAAGGAGATGTGAACCGTTCCGCGTTTCAAAGAAAACTGCCTCCCCACTCCACATTACGTTTCCTCGCGAATCTTTTGTTTTCCTAATTCAAAACCCCAGCTTTTCCTAATTTTTGAATCTAGAAAAATGTCAAGAAAGCCGACCGCTGAAGCCAGACACAATAAAATCCAATAATAAATTAAACATTATGAACTCTTTTAATAAATTACTGTAATTTTATGTTATATAAGTTATATTTCTAATTGATTTGAGAATTATGTATACCCTCTCACTCTAATAAGTTTTTTGAAACTCAATGCTCCTACTCACAGCGACACCTAGCGTTTAAACATTGAACTCAATACTTCAACTAAAAACCTCCCGTATTCCAAGTTGACCATGTTTCAAGACCTACCAAACAACTCCAAACTTTCCCGTTAGATGTCACTAATTTTTACTAGACATTTAACTAAGCAAGTTTTATGGATACTAAAATTCTGAATTTGATTCCCGACAGCTTAGTTATGATAATCTCACGAACCTCAATATTAATTAATTTATTAAGTTTCTTAATAACTAGACAAGTGACAAACTGGTTAGTTACAACATACCCTAATTTCTTCGGCAATCAAATTTTTAAACTGCTAAAACTTAAAAAGTATTGGAGCTATTTTTGGCACAATAAGATATATTTTATTGAATTTAAGTCTTTTACAGGGTATGTTGTCCGAAATACTCGAAATGTTGAAAAAAAAATGCGCCACAGAAATGAGAAATTTTCAAACGAAATCTGATATTCACCCACCCAGAGGCCACGTAAGCAGGTTTTTATCGGAAAAAGTAGGTCTATTCGAAGTCTTAAATAGGGACAGGGAGATTCCCTATCGCTGCGCTCACGCATCGCGGCGTTGCAACCGAACCTTAACAGTAGCTAGATTTAAAGTTTAACTTGAGCGCCGTTGCGCGTGAGCGCAGTGATAGGGAATCTCCCTGTCCCTATGAATTCGAATAGAGCCCCGATATTGCTTATAATCTGCTGCTGCTGCTGCCCCTATGACTTCGAATAGAGCCCCAATATTGCTTAAAATCTGCTGCTGCTGCTGCCTTTATGACTTCGAATAGAGCCCCAATATTGCTTAAAATCGTTTAACACTTATCGAAGTCACCATTATTTCAGCCGAAAGACGTCCGCTGCTGGACATCGGCTAAATGTGGGTCGAATTAACCGCTCGGCCACAACTTCGCGCTATAGCGGCAGCGGCGAGCGTTTTACAGACACATTGCGCTGTTGTGACGCCCGCCGCGCATCGGTTATAGTCGGAGAGATTCCTAAATCGACAATTGACATTTGACAGTTGATGTTTATAGAGGGTGCGCTCCGTATCGCGCTCAAAGCGCTTATAGCGTTCACAACGCTCATAAGTTTCCCGTATCGATTGTCACGCTCACGACTGTGTGAGCGCGTTTTTGATTCGGAACGATCATAAGCACGCTCACGGCGCCAACTCTAGTAACTGTCAAACTTTTTTTTAATAGGGTATTATGTCCTGTCAATTGTATAGTCAAATGTCACTTTGACGTTTGCGCTCACAGCGCCCTTGGCTCGCAGCGTGAGCACCGTGAGCGTCGATCGATGATGTCATCAATTTCCTGAGCGCTGTAAGCACGCTCACAAAGTGTCCCGAAATGCGCTCAAAACGCTGTGAGCTCGATACGGAACGCACCCAGAGCTGAGGCTAAGGAACATCGTATCGTATGTATCTATTTTGTCATAATCTGATTTACCTTGTATGTACATATTCGATTTATATCGACTTACGAAAATGGCATGAAATCGAAACAAATGATTTTGCCTCAACACAAGTTTTAAAAAGTGATATAGAACGTAAGTAATCTGTTTTCTAAATGTCACAAGTTGTTTTATTTATATGTAGCTGAGTAATACGGTTTTTTAGGTTCTATGGGGGTCTCCAACTGTCAAATCTCTCTAACTATAGCAACCGTCGCGCGTAATATGTCAGTAAAACGCCCGCCGCTAGTCACTAGCGCGCGAAGTCGTGGCCAATCCGTAAGGTGTTAGAAAAACGCAGTAGCCACCTGGTATCACAGTTGAGGCCCATGTAGACCATGCCGACCTCAGGCGTGGGGTTATCTCGGAACTTGTGGTAGGACTCCGCTGGGGAGGCCGGGAAGGCCTCCGGGTTGCGAATCGACTCGGCATAGAAGCGCCACGATCTCCAGTGGCTGCACAGGTCTAGAGAAAATATGTGAACTGTTAACACCATTTTTATAAGGCGACCCGGTGATATTGTAGCTGCGGGGCTCATCTTGACAGTTGAAGAAAATGATAGAAAAACCAGCATTTGACATATGTCAGTTGACGTTCATTATAATGGGGCTACAGGCATTGGCACGGAACTTGAGCGGTGACCTTCGATGCGCAGAAGTCAAAAATAAGGTCCCATCGGCAGAGGGGCGCGGGACGCAGGGGGCGCTTTATCGTGCGTGCACGCTTATTGGCCCTTCAGTCGTAAACATGCGCAGAAATCCTCTCTACTTTTGCTCATCGCTCAAGTAACGTGCCGCGACCTGTAAGGAGCATCGTATTTCGCATTGAGCTATTTTGAACGAATAGCGAAAACAAACACATTGTGGGTTTGTCAAAACCGTTCTGTTTTTAAAGTTAGGGATTCGTTTTTGAAATTTTCACCGTTTATGATTGGAATTTATTAATAATGTCATCAAGCCTAGCCTATAACAGAATGAATGTATGTAGGTATAATCATTATTTAGTAATTACAAAGCCATTATTTTAAATGTACTTATTGTAGGGATGTACTTTACACAAAAGTATATAAATAAATAAACTAACGTTCAGCTTTTCTGCGTCGTTTTTTCTCAGCACGTGTTAGTTTCCAAAACGGCGGTTTACCATGCGCGTCTACTTCTACATGCAAAAGAGTACATTTTACTTGATTTTACTCATGAAAATGAGTTCAATGACGAATTATTTTAATCGGTGTATTTCGGATTTTATGCGTTTTAACTTACATAAATTATTTTTAAAAGCATCTATTTTAATTTTTCAGTCGATTATTATCAGTTATCTATAAAAAAGTATAATTTAGGTATTACTTAATAATATCTTCAATCCATGCTACACCGATTGCAAATTCACCATTTGTATTTGTAACATATAGCTCGACACAACTTAGAAGGCGCGCGGCGAAGCATTTAAGCCGTTGACGCACGCGTGTTCTAAATTGTGTAAACCTGTACACCACAGAGACAAGCAGCAAAAAAGTGTTAGGTTATTTATTCTGAATCTTCCGCAGTCCAATAAGGGTGGCTAAAAGGTTAAAAAAGGTTAAACACAAAGTATTGATTTAACCTTAGGTTAAATCAATAAGTATTGTGTTTCTTATTGGACTGGGGAAGACTCAAAATAAATAAAATAAGGTTGTTTAAAGCGCGTTGAGGAATGAAATCTTCATTATCTATATCTAGGTATATATAACACCTAACATAAGTAGGTAAATCTGTTGAAAAGTCAAGGGTCTGTATGTATGTATGTATATCCCATTCGCTGGAGACTAACTCTACTGGTTGCTTTGCCACAAAATTTGGCACCTATGAGAATAAGTGTATAGTATTCTTGCTATCGGCGACTGCACCTGGCGCCAGGTATACAGTTAGACGTGTATAGGTTTACACAACTTAGAAGGTGCGTGGATTAAGCAAAAATAGACTGCGTCAACGGCTTCAGTGTTTCGCTGCGCGCCTTCTGAGCTGTGTCGTACAGTACTTATACATGTAGGTACCTATGTGACAGTGTGCGAATTAATGGAGCAGATGGACGTATACTATTGCACCGTATATGTTAGTGAGGTTAGTATAAACACGCCAGTAGGTAAGTAGCGACTATTAGATATATACTGTGGTATAGGTTAGTATAGAAGTGTCACCAATCATCGTGTTTACTAACTATCATCAGAGAGAGGCACGGGTGCAAACCGGGGGCACCCGGGCTGGATGCTCTTGCCCCCGTTCGGCCAGAAGTCGGCCGTGCCCGTGCGCACGGGGGCGCCGTAGCCGCCGGCGTCCGTGTGGATGACGTCCACAAACTCCGCGTCCTTAGCGTTCACGTGGTCCATCATCACGCCATCCGGATAGAACGCTGGGAAGGCAGGGTCCAGCGCTGTTAGTCTGGAATTGAGAACGATTGCCTGAAAATATGACTACTATCACGGATAGGTAATATCGCCACTTACTCTATGCCTACGACGTAATTGCTGCTACAAGCCAATTTGCGTTCAAGCACAAAACATCTAGACATACGAAACAAATCGCAAAAAACTGGTTGCATCTTGTGCAGAGAACGTGACATAAGACCTATATCTAACATCATTCATTTTGCATTGCATATGCACTTTCACGGCCAAAAAAGTACCTACCTCTACGAAATCTCAGCTTTCTATAATGTTGCGCGCGTATAGGACAGGTATCAGATCATTAAAAACAAAAAAATATAGTCAAATTTTCTGAAATGCTTCAGAACAAGGTTTTAATGGGTCAATTGAAAAAAAAAAAAAAAATGTAGTATTCATGATTCGGCTCGGCTCAGCTCGGCCGACGGCTGCCGACGCGTTGACATCCTTTTTCCGCTCTTATGACATGAAGCTTTTTTGCATAGACTTTTGCCGATTCCGCGTCGATAGGTGTGGGGAGAGCCTTAATGTTTACCTCTTGACAGTCTTGTGGTACTTGGTCTTCAGTTCCCGTGCCGTGTAGCCGGCCACGTGGCTGCCGAGCGAGTGCCCTATAACATGCAGCTTCTCCAGCTGCAGACCCGATTCCAACAGCTTGTTCAACTGTTCCGCCGCCGCTTGCCCCACCTGAGATCATCAGATGACTTCGTTGTATTTTTAGAGATTTTCTCTTTGGTACCAACTGAAGGGAGTAGGTTGAGAAATCTACAGTTGCAAATATAACTCACATATAAAATCCACACTAAAGCCCGTACGCTCGTAAGCTCAGCAAAAGAAGACATTCATGTCATTTTTCTTTCTGTTTGGCCTTATGGTGGAGAATGCCTTTAGGCATTAAGTCCGCCAATTGTATACATTTTGTATGTGCATTTTAGCGAATTTTGGTTTAATTGCAGGTAAAGGTGCCTTAAACAACATACTAAAAAGAAGTATACAGTACAAGATACAAGACGCTTAGGGTTAAAGGTCTTTTGGTTTTTCGTAAAAAAAACTCGTAAACAAAGAGATGTTTACACTTTTCACTCTACACTGCAGACGCATTCGGTGTGGCCCGGGCTTTAGAATTAACCTACATTTCATGTCATTGAAAATATTATACCTACTTACAGTAAAAATTATGAATAAAACCTTGATGTAAGCACCGAGATTTAAACCGGTTTGAATTATTTGAATAAACAATTAACTCAATCTTGTTTACCTTCGGGTTCTCAACTCACGTGTATCATTCAATTACTTACATTTCAAGTTTTTTTCTTATATCTTATACTATTCTCCTCTACGCCGATACAATATAGTATAGGGTCAAGCATAACGGTGTGACTATATTTTACCCACATAATCAGCTATCGATTCTAAGCATGTTTTAAGTATTTTTTTTTTCTATTTGGTAAAAAAAAAAAAATGGCCCAGTATGGGATCGATGTTGTAAGCGATACCTGATACTATTTTTTTTAACCAACTCAAAAAAAACCTGAAGAACATGCTTAGCATCGATAGCTGTTGCTATGAGTAAAATATCGTCATAACGTTTTGTCTTGTAGCATCAATTCTAGGAGCATCTCATGGCTATCTAATGGCTTAGAAATTACATTATATCAATCCTGCACAGGGAAATAGTTTAAGAAAAAGTAATGGAAATGGAACTCAATGTAACCAAGTACGCAAAAAAAAAACCTGTTTTGTTTATTACCTTCTTTGTGTTTCTCGCAGCATTGACCAGGTAGGAACCGTGCGACATATTGGACCAGTCCAGGAGTACAACGTTCGTTCCAAGTTTCGCTTCCCGATATGCGCTCACCATGACCTGAAAAAGGGAAATCGAAGAGATTGAGTAGTCGAGCGAATTACTTCTTCATAAATAACGTGGTTACTTTAAATAGTCTTTTATTTTCATTTTGGCTGAATGGTGCAGTACCGATACGTAGCGTCCTTCGTAAACTCTAATGATGAATGCTCGAATTAAAAATGAAACTTGAACTAACATAGGTTTAAAGACATTTTAAAGATCAATTTGAGCGCCGTGATGCTTTGACGGTGTAACATATGAAAGTTCCCTTTCCATATGTAACGTTTCAAATAGAGTCCCAGACGTCAAAGAATGGGATAAGGGTGATTATGTGTATTTTTAATGGTGGTAGGGCCTGGTACCTACTAGGTCCGTCCGTGGTGGTATCACAGTCGTTCCCCGCTAATCTGCCGCCAAATAGCAGTGCATCAACGCATTCGAGATCTTATGGTTTCTTAATGGGGGATCATAGGATTTCAGTCTCCATGGGCCGCAGTGACCACTTATCATCAGGTGGGTTGTGCTCTCGTTTGCCTATAATAACATTTAAAAAATGTGTGAATCTATGCAGTCTTTACCTGGACGCTCTCCTGCTGCGCTGTCTCGATGAACCCATGGATGTACAGCACCGTGGGATTGTTCTTCTCGAAACCCTTTATCTCAAATATACGACTCGCTTGACTGAGCGGGAAATCAACGTACTCTTCTTCAGTACTCCTGAAAATTAAAAAAGAACGAGCTTAATTAACTCTCTCCTTCGACCATGTTCTCTCACGTGGCCGTTTGCCATTTGATTGAATCAATGATCATCCGTCCGCGCGCGCGGCGTTATTTAAAAAGCTGATATTTGATAGAAGTACTAAACTGAATGCCAGGAATCTACCCATATCTTAAACCGACTGACTGATCACTTGAGCTCCTGGACTATAATGGTAATTTTATTCTGCCTACATTTTACATATTTTCTGCTTGATATGTATATTTTATTTGACTTTGTTTTTTCTTTTTTAATTAGGTACTATAGGTATAAGCACCATGGTAAATATGTACCTACCTATGTGTATGTGAATTAATGTTTAAGGGAAAATATCGCTGCTTAATTTAATCGCAACAGAACAACTCACCAAACTCAACCTTGATTATACACATCAGCGAAAAACCACGTAATGGCACAGTACTTTTGTATGAATAACTGTTTTTTTTTGTTCTAAGACTACGTCCGAGGCACCATTAAGTAGATACAAAATATTTTTATGACCGCGTATTACAGTGGTCTCATAATAATATGGTTTGTATTGTATTTTCCCATATAAGTAGGTATAACAATATCCTTAAAGTAGGTAGGATATTATAGAGCAATCTAGCACATCGTTGAGTCTGACTCGCTCGCGAATGGTTCCGTAACTATCGAAATTATTCCAAGCTTCTCGTTAAACGGGAGGACACTATTTACCACTTTGGAAGCGAAAAATCTCATAAAACATTAGCGTATGTAGGTACCTAATTAGGTAAATAAAAAACTTCGTACAGTCAGCAGCAGAAGTAGATAAGCTGTCCAGGAGTTCAAAATGACCTACACACGGCCTTATTCTTAAGACGTTAAGGGCGTGTGTAGGTCATTTTGAACACCTGGACAGCTTATCTACTTCTGCTGCTGACTGTACTTACCCGAGTGACAGAGCTCGGATGAAAATAGCTAAATATGAGTTTTCCCAGGTTGAGACCTAGCTACTAGATCGATTTGTCGTCCCCAAAATCGTTAGAGCCGTTTCCGAGATCGTTAGTATAAATAAATAAAGAAATATACAAGGTTTAAAGTACAAGATTATTAAGAACAAAATTTATAATTATTATCATTTTAAAAGACCTATCCAATGACACCCCACCTATGTACTACTCTTGAATTTTTTTCATTTCATCGATCAGTTATGGAGTCGATCAGATGTGGACTAATTGGGAATGCGGATGACTTGGGAATACGGACGAGTAGGGAATGTATACGAGGTGGGAATGTGGACGAGTTGGGAATGTTGACGAGTCGCGAATGTGGACGAGTCGGGAATGTGGACGAAATAGGAAGTGAACCATTTGGGATTGGTAAGTGGACGAGTTGGGAATGTGGCTGAGATGAGAATATGGACGAGGTGGGAATGAGGACGAAATGAACCTGAGTGATTTAGATGGTGACGTGGCAATTTGGTGCTGCTACATAAAACGCAGAACTAGCGCCCTCATTGTTGGTCTGCAAAGTAATTGGTCGGTCTTTACAAGGGATTCAGGTGAGTTACTTAATATAATTATATGAAAACGTACCCATTGTAAAACCTTAAGTAAATATCTTCTATGCGGTTAGTTCTGTCCGGTAATATTCCTGAAACAAACATTTCAATATTAAATCCAAACTGATGATGTCAAATCAGTGATTGTACAGTCGTTATCAGAAATGTGGAAGTGATCATAAATATCTAAACACGATCTTATTGTCAAAACATCGTGAGGAAACCTGCACGTATCTGCGAAGTATTTGAAGGAGTGATGTGAAGTCCCCAATCTGCACTGGACCCGCGTGGGGACTACAGCGCAAACCCTCTCGTTATGAGAGGAGGCCTGTGCCCAACAGTGGGCCGTAAATAAGGTTTTTGTGGAATCTGTTAAAGTTTACCGTATCCACCGTTGCACAGGTGAGAAACATCCGCAGCTGGTGTCCCAGTTACTATCCGCACTAGCAAGAATAACGTACAGCCGTGAATCCAAACCATGCTAAGTAAATTTATGATGACTTCCGCTTTACTTCTAAAACGCAGTGGAAAAAATAATGGCATTATATGCCTGAGATACGTAGGTATGAGTATAGCCATTATCATCACTACATAGTATAAAACATGGTCGCTTTCTCTGTCCCTATATCCCTATGTATGCTTAAATCTTTAAAACTACGCAACGGATTTTGATGCGTTTTTTTTAATAGATAGAGTGTTTCAAGAGGAAGGTTTTCGTATATAATTTGTTATAGTTTAATGCTCAATTCCCGCGGAACGCTATAACCGAATTCCACGCGGACGAAGTCGCGGGCAGAAGCTAGTATATTTATATTGTTTGAATGATTTCCGTGACTTTGCCTCATTTAGGTATAATCATTGTATAATGAATTTTAGATTGTTCAGTAGTTTGAACTATTTAGTTTAGTCATGCAAAATAATTCAAAAATAAGAAAATAATCATTCTGTGTTAAATTAGTACCTAGATCTAATTATTACGTTAAGTAATAAACTTATTTTTTTTGTTCCAATATGTATTGGTCACTTTCTGTTGGAAAGAAGTTGATCGTCTCAATAATTGTTATTGATTTTTAGGGTCCTGAACCTCAAAAGGCAAAAGCGGAACCCTTATAGGATCACTCGTGACTGTTCGTCCGTCTGTCACAGCCAATTTGCTCCGAAACAACTGGACCGATTGAGTCGTGGTACACATAGGTAAAGTGACCCAAAGACCCAATTTTTTGGGGGTAAATTAGTAAAAGTAAAAAAAGTTTCTCAAACTACATATATCGTGTGACATATCAAATATAAGGATCTCAAGTACTTTTTTTAGGGTTCCGAAGTCCACAAGGAACCCTTATAGTTTCGCCATGTCCGTCCGTCCGTCCGTCTGTCCGCACTATTGCTCGGAGATGCTTAGGTCTAGAAAGCTGTAATTTGGCATGAATATGCATATTAGTTACGCTGACAAAGTGGTACAATAAAATTTTGAAATATATTTTTTTATAGGGTACCTCCCCTACTCGTAAAGTGGGGATGTAATTTTTTTTTCTTGCGTACCCCTTGATGCGGCATATCGTTGAATAGGTCTTAAAAATTATTGTGGGTTTGTTAAAACCATATTTTGATTAAGTGATGCGTTTGTGAAATATTAAGCTTTAAAGTGCTATTTTTTGTTAGAGTCACGTGTCCCCCCCCCCCTGCCAGCTAAATGGTGGTATTTGGATGGCTGAAAAAAATCACGGTTGTGGCATATATAACGTAGTTGAAAGGAAAACTATTAGAGCTAAGTAGGCTGTACAAACTTACGAGTAATAGTCGACCAACTTATAATGATGATTTTCTCGAGCGGCAGGAGCGTCGGGCGGGCACGTCATACCACAGGCTAGCTAGATGCTAATTAGTCTCAGAAAGGTACTGTGGGCATTGTCAACTTCGGAACCCTATAATTTGCGCGTGGCCCGACACGCACTTGGCCGGTTTTTTATTTTATAATTTTGTGGCATTGTAAATAGTTTTCAAAACATTTAGGAAAATAGGTGAAAAATTACCATTCCCCAGCCTGATCACCGAAATTACCGATTTTTTAAAGAAATTATGGAGGATACCAGTTTTTGACCTATAGATGACAGGAAAACCTACTTTTATTTACTGGAGATAGCGAGGTACTTGACCACCATCTTACCTGATGAAAGCAAAACGGTGGAACGTACCTTCCTAGAAAATACCTATACGTGCCAGGAAACAAGGACGCTGGTAAATGCATGAACTTATCAGAAGTTAAGAAGTCCGGGGGATTTGAAATAATATAGAAAAGAATCAACCAACGGCACCCTCTCCAGACGAGTTTAACTCGCTTTTGTCCGGTTTTCATATAATAATGCAATCTACGTTAGTGCCTTGGCCCTTTGGAGGCCGGGTGTCAAACGTGAAGGAAACTTTGTCCGTCCATCACGTCTAATTAGTAGGGAAGCCGGCGATATTGAACGTGGAGTTAATCTAGTGCAAGATTTGATGGAAGATGAAAATATATACTAATAATAAGTCTATAGAAGAAGTCGCGTCTCAAACTTAAAAATTAAAATAAACTATAAAGCCGAAGGAACTATATAAACGATACTGAACACAAAATAACGATTTTTAGAAAAATTGTATGTCTGTTGTGCGGATTTAACTCGAAAACTACTAGACGGATTGCAACAAAATTTGGTATGGGGATAGTTTATAAAACTGGTTAACATAATATAGGACTTTTTATCCCGGAAAAAATGCATAGTTCCCGCGGGAATGCTATTAAACAAATTCCACGCAGACAAAGTCGCGGCAGAAGCTATTAATAATATGACACAACTAAAGGGAGAGAAGAAAAAAATAAGCTGTCAAAAAATATACCTAAATAATAATGGTGGTCGGGCTTGGTGCTAGGTCCGTCCGGGGTAGTACCACCGTCTTTCCCCGCTAACCTGCCGCCAGATAGCAGTGCTTGCACTGTTGTGTTCCGGCAGGGGGTTAAGGCAGCCGGTGAAATTACTGACACAGAGGCATTCCTTAGCGTGGTCAACGCATTCGAGATCTTAATGGTTTCTTAATAAGAAATCACAAGATATCGGTGTCCATGGGCCGCAGTGACCGCTTACCATCAGGTGGTCTGTGTGCTCGTTTGCCTACCAATGACATAAAAAAAACAGATGGCCTCTAATCTGGCTCTTTTCATGGTGGGTACGGACGGCATTTTAAATGAATGAAATGCGCCAAAACGAAACTCCTGTTATGATTTGAAGACGACACACAGCAGGTCCGTAGCGGGTTTTTGAAGCTGCTCTAAAAGCACGTCCTTATATAAAGGGCTGAGTTAGGTACGAGTAGGTATGGTAAAACGCAATAAAATAGTAAAGCGAGGTCTTAATCTGACGAACTCGAGTGAATACCAAAATACCCACTGCGGCCACAGTACAGCACAACACAACTTAAAAGGCGCGGTGCGAAGCACTGAAGCAGTTGACGCAAGGTCTATTTTTGGTTAATCCACGCGCCTTCTAAGTTGTGTAAAGTTGTAAACTTGTACTAGAAATCGGAAGGAAAATGGACAGACATGGCCGTGATAGACATCTAATGATCTAACGGCCTGGCGCATGGCGGCCATGAAACTCTACATCGGTAACAATAGAACGGTGAACGAACGCTATTAAACACAATAATGAAAAAAAATTGAGTATTGAATCTCTATTCGGGTGATTATACTAGCGCTATCAGTCTCCTTGTTTAGATGCAATTTTTGGTTTGTAGGACGTAAATAAGTTGATGTGGATGGATCCTAAAATGGGAAGATTTCACAATATCTAAGGACCACTGAGCTTTTTGACATCTAAGCTAATAATACAGTATGTCCAGGGATAAAGTGCTCAAAAGATATATCCACTTCTAAAGGGGCGTATTGACTTTAAAAGCGGTATCATGATCATAACATAGTTCAACATAACATAGGGTAGGTACTTTTTGTTCCAAAAATCCCGTGGTATAAAATCAAAATGAAAGAACTCGAAAAATGTCGCGGGTGACAGCTAGTCTACAATATTCTCGGATCTGAAAGAAAGCTTAGAAAGACACATATTTTATCAACTGTATCCGAGAGAGACAGAGCCCCTCAGTAATTGTAAGAGGGCTTAATTGGGTCCATATCGCAGTAATAAATAAGGAGCGAGTCTTCATTGATGTGGCTGAGGACAGTGCGGGCCCAATTGATTGTACAAATCTTGTACAGATTAAAATTCCGACTTATCAAACAGTCAGCCTTAAAATTGATAATTCTCCGTTTATAACTACGGTAACGTACGTGTTTATGTAATACAGGCAATCATTGTAGAGATATGGTTCACCTTGATCCCAGTTATCAAAATTTTAATAATTATTTGGCGATTTATTGTTTTTGAACGAGACTGATTTAATACTATCGAAATATTAAAATGTTACTTATATTAATTCCAGCGTGAAAATCTAATTAGATATGTTGGGTACAAATGCTTACTATATTGTGTGTGTTTCATGTCATTGTTTTCCAATGGTTAATTGGAAAATGTATAGAGTTTATAGCCATAAAACAATTTAATTATAATAAGTATGTTTAATAGGTATGTTTCATAGGTCGAGCAAAATATTTAAATAAAGAAATGTAAAAAAAAACAACAAAATTATAAAGAAGCGGCCTTTTGAACAAAAAATACCTACTTGTTTTTTTTATTCCTCGATTTTCTCAAAATAAAGATATAAATAAAAATAAAGTTTTCTTTTTGTTTCGAGTAAATCGAGGAATAAAAAGAACATTTTTTTGTTAAAAATACCGCTTTTTTATAATTTATAAATTTTTTCTCATTTCTTTATTTAAATAATTTGACTAAGGCTTTGTGTTTACGATCCCAGATTTCATGGAAAACCCAGTGCCTATTTTTGAATATTGTCTGTCAAAAAGAGTCTCTTGTTAGAACGGAATTTCGGTAGACAGCGGAACTCGTTTTCAAATCTTTTTCACTGATAATACGCCAATTTACGCATGAAATATGATCCTCAAATCATGGTGATAACGGATGGTGGACACGTGGAACGCACGGCATACGGCTACTATGACTTCTCTATGTTGGTAGCATAACTTTTATCGATTTGTTTGATAAGTTACCCCCAAAGTAGGTACCTAATTTTTTTTCGTCTGAAAGTCCGTTGTTTTATGTATGTATATTTTCTCAAACATGCTCGGAAATGTTCGTGTTACTTTCAAAAAAAGAAGACGCGAGGCTGTCCATTGCCGGCCTTGGCCAGCAAAAACATTATTGTCGTGTGTGTTTTTTTTTAAATTCGCTTGCTATTTGAGACACCTCTGTAGAGAAATTGACAAATCCATGGAGGTAATAAGTACAACTTCCATGGCCAAATCATCCACGATCATAGAAGTAGTAAATACTGATGTGGGGTAAGTGCGCCTAAATTTATTTCGCCCCTATGCCTTGTAAACAGCCAACTACTAGTTGAGTAATATTTATAGGTTTCGATATATTTATGTTAGGCGCACTTACCCCATCCTGGCGCACTTGCCCCGACTGACCTTACGTATTTCCTCGCTGATTGAGAAAAGCATTATATATACCTCGGCCGCAATTGCGATTGCCGGACTCGTACTAATAGAAGGCTTCGCTTCGCTCAGCCTTCGCACTGACTCGTCCGGCAATGCGCTAATTGGTGGCCTCTGCAATAATGTACTATTCTTTGGTACCTGTAGCTTAAACGGCAAGATGGATATAAGGTTGTGTTGTCATTGGATTCGTCTTGATAGCGAGAGTGTGTGCAATGGGATATCAAAAATTGTGCAGTCAGGACTTTTCTTTTTTTTTCAAAATTCGAGTTAATAGCTTGCGTGTCGTGCTAACATTCATGAGCGGGTTTTTTCAGGCCGGAACTTTGGCTTTGAAGCTTGTCTAACAAAATAAAGAGTCAAAAGCTCGGGTCACACCTAATGCGTCTGCGTCGCGTCTGCAGGTCGTCTACGGCTCGTCGAAGACTTGCAGACGCGACGCGACCCGGGCTAAAATCTGTGATCGCGTAAGAAAACAAGAATGGCTTCGTTTTCGCAGTATTAGCAATTACCGCGTCCAATCTGGCTTCGCCGGGTGCACTTTGTAGGCCAAGGCTCGCCGTTGCGTGCCTTCTGCATATCTATAAACCGCGCTCGCTATAAAGAAACCTTCTAGTTACGAATACTCATTGCAAGAATGTTATAAATAAGATACGTTAGGTAGAAACCTTCTAGTTACGAATACTCATTGCCAGAATGTTATAAGATACGTTAGGTACCTACATTAATTCTGACACATTCTCTGTGTTCCCCTATGGTTGATTGGTAGAAAATGCCACTGGGCATTAAGTTCGATATTTGTACATGTTTGTTTTCTTGTGCAAAAATGTTTTAATAAATAAATAATTATTATGATCAAAGTTGTGTTGTGGGTAACTGCTTTTAACTTGAATTAGAGCTGATTTTTCAAATGTCACAAAATATAATGTATTCTTCGGATAATCCATACTAAATTTGAATTTATTATCCGAAGAATAAATGTTATCTGACGATTGAATCTGATCTGTGCAGGTAACTACAGGCACATTTATAATATCATCCATATTTTAATTAATTTCACTTTGAAGGGTATTTTTAATGTATTTGTAAGTATAATTTAACTAACTCCAACTCTTTAGTTATTTATGTACCTACCTATAACATGGATGAATAAACTTGTCTTTTCAGTTATGTAAATAATTAATGTTCGTGCCGTCGATTTCAATTAGGGTGTAAGTAAGTCAAACTTTCCGTGAATCTAACTATTACATATACCTACCTAACCTACCTACAGGTATGCTTACAGCTACGTACAGAATGATCAATTCAATTTGGCCAGTATGTAGATGGCCAGTTGGATTCTTTAAGGGTAGGACCTTGTTCTCTTTTTTAAGAAATAAAATTGTTATGCTGTGAGAATGTTGGAATAAAAAGTAGCCTTCTACCTAGTATCTGATGTTGAACCCATGTAAGTATGATCTATACATAACTACATAACTATTGCGATTTTTTTCAAAAAATCCTCCAGAAGTTAATGCTTGAAAGCGCAACAAATTCCATCCATACACTCATCCATACACACAAACTTTCATAGGTAATTAGCTACCACAACCACCACTATTTGCGGATTGGGGACTTTACACATATCCTTGAGTTATGTTCACAGATGCGTACAGGTTTCCTCACGATGTTTTTCTTCACCGAAAAGCTCAGTAGTAAATTCAAATTGAATTTCGCACACAAATAATTTCAGAGGTGCGAGCCGGATTCGAACCCCCGACTACAAGAGAATAGAGACTCGGCAAGAGAGGCGGTTGGTCAAACCAGCCACCTAATTAGCTAATTATTTAACGAATAATTGGGTTCATATACCATATCAATATCACATAGACTGCATGTATAGGCTCTGACAAGATTTTGATGATTTTTTGGTACTCTTCGATAGAAAATACTGAATGTGAACACACTTAACTGTGGCAGTTTTTCTTTTAACTTTGTCGTGAATTTTTTAGACCATCTTAAAATAATAAGTAATTAATCACGGACTCATAAATCAAAATACACTTTTCACAAACCCACACACAATGTGTTTAATGACATCGCACACCAGGTTACCTACACGAAAAAAAATATAATGATAGACGGACAGACATGGCGAAACTTTAAGGGTTCCTTGTGTACTACGGAACCCTAATACCTACGAAAGGGTAACGGTTTACTCTTGCGCGAGTGCTCGCCTTAACTTCTGTCTACTCGTATGCCGTATATCGTAATTGCTATCGATTGGCTGTCACGTGACATGAATAATGGATTGTTTGAATAACAAACTTTGTTATCATCAATTTATGAAAAAAAATAACGATAGAAAGTTGTATTTATGAAGCCGCGGTAGCCTCATGGATTGACCTACCGCTTCCTTGGTTCAAATGTGGGCTCGCACTTCTGGATAGGTAATTACTTATCTAAATTTTAATTAAGTAAGGAAAATATTGCGAGGAAACCTGCAAACCTCCTATTTAGCTGTACCTATTCAAATGTCAAATTCATTTCGAGTCCCCCTAACTCCTAAAGTGAATTATAAAATGCACGCGTTAGCGAAGTCTGTATTAAAAAAATCAAATTAGTTTAATATGTAGGTAATGTCGTTCGTTGTGTCTAATAAAAATGTAACAAGCTCGATGATTGCGTTAATTAATGAAAACATTTCCTTAAAAATCAAATGAGTCACGATTCACGTATTGCAATATCTTTAAGTAATCACTATTACGTTCAATATCATTAACGCGTTGATAATAGATATAACAGGTAGATAATTATCGATATTGCCGCGATAATAACCTTTACAAGCATCGATAACGTACTTATCTCACGAGGCAGGGTAGTCGCGAAACGGAAGAGTGCGAACATTGTTATCACCTGAAGATAACACCTGTCAAACGATCTTACAAGAACCACGTGCTCCGGAAACGGCCGAGCACGAGCGAAGAAACCGAGCGTAGACGTAAATAGTACGATTGTACTTCGCACCGGTGTTACCGTAAAATCCCGTTACTTCTCCGCGATGTTAATATCAAATTGCACACAGCACACGGTCCCGTTTATGTGCGGGGATAATTGCGTGTTTTATTGAGGAAGTCGTGATTGCTTGTTCCGTACCTGTTCCCCACCAGTATCGCTTCCAGCCGTCCGTGACTGCACGGAACATCGTGGGCGGACGTGCGGCGTCGCCCGCGCGCGTTGGACGACTGATTCACAGCACAATACGTTCCGAAAGTCCGTTCACCGGATTCCAACATAAACAAAAAACAATAGGTGCCATATTTCCCCATGTAAGCACGATGGTTAGCACGTAATTATTACGGTTTTTGGCTTTAGGGCGGGTCTTTATGTAGTTGGTAACCGGGAAAGGGCTCTTTGGAGCACCCTGATTCAATTAATTTCTAATTAGAGCCGAGAGTGCTCTTAATGCAGAGTAGAGGTAGATTTGACATCGCAAGCTGTCAGAGTAAATGGGAATCTGACAGCCGACTGCCAGGGCGAACGCCATGCCTACCTTTTTGGGTCATCTGGGTGTAGCGAGCGACTCGAATACACTTACAGACCGTGTGATTTATCTCAAAAACGAGCTGACCCGGCGGACTCTGTCCCGCCTAACAGTCCATGCGTAACGTGAGCTGTCAATTTTGGAAGATGGCGGATGCGAATTTACAATCGTATTTAAAATCATCGTATTTTTTGCGTGCATTTTTTCAATATTTTAATGGTTATTATGCTATTCGGGGCGGACACAATTCCAAAACATCAAAGATCAATATCGATAATATTTATAAATAACTAGCTTTTCCCCGCAACTTCGTATGCGCAGAAATATTAAAAAGTAAAATCCCGATTTTTCCCGTTCCCGTGGGAAGTTTGCAAAATTCTTTCTTAGCGGATGCCTACGTCATAACATCTACCTGCATGATAAATTTCAGCCCGATCCGTCCAGTGGTTTGGGCTGTGCGTTGATAGATCACTATGTCAGTCAGTCAGTCACCTTTGAGTTTTATATATTTAGATTACTTATGTGATTTATACTTAAAAAATGCAAATTTACTAAATTTATTAATAATAAGTTTGAAATATTAAATTTGCATTTTTAAGATGTCCCCAATTAGGTAAGGTTCCTAAAAGTTTCTACTGGACCCTCGGTGCGCGAGCCCAACTCTCACTTGACCTGTTTTTTAGGCTTCCGTATTCCAGGGATCGGCAAACTTTATAGAAGTACTAACTAACTCCTGCCCGCGACTTCGCTCGCATGGTATTCGGTTATCGCATTCCCACGGGAACTATGCGTTTTTCCGAGATAAAGTAGCCTATGTCCTTTTCCGGGACCTGAACTATCTTCATGCCAAATTTCATCTCAATCGGTCCAGCGGGTGAAGCGTGAGGAGATAACAGACAGACAGACAGAGTTACTTTCACATTTATAATATTAGTATGGATTATGCCGGATAATCATCGATTATTAGGAAGGTATCTGTATAGAGCCGCAGTTTCCTGTTTCCATTTTTTAGGGTTCTGTTAGCGACAAAACCTGTTGGTGCATCGGCACTATGACATTTACGTGTAAAACAATTTCTTAGTGTTCTTGTCATCCTGCGACCCAGCCCCTACAGGTTCCGTACCCTAAAACGGGCCCTATTACTAAGAATCCGCTGTCTGATGATGTATCTCTGTAACCGCTATAACAACAAATACTAAAAAAAACCGGCCAAGAAGCGAGTTAAACTCGCGTGGAGAGGGTTCCGACCCTTGATTATTTTCAATGACATCATTTTCTAACCGTTTCACAGGATAAGCTCTTTTATATGATAGATTTCAAATACCATGGACTTCTTAATAATTTTCCTGTAATCTATAAGTCAATAACTATCCTCCGTATTTTTTTACAAAATTTTAGCTCCAGTGGTTTCGGAGATAAGGGGGGGGGGGGGGGATGGTAATATTTCGTCTATGTTCTTAAATTACTTGAAAAGGATTGACCAAAAAAAGAAATAAAAGATATATATTTGAGATCCTCATAAGAAGTACTTTCATTTGATATGTCACACGATATAGCTTGAAAAACTTCATCAATATTTTTTCAATTTTAGCCCCCAAAAATAGGGTCTATGTTTAAAATTCATTTATTTTCGTTAAACGTCTTCCGTCCGTCTTTGGGTCACAAACTTACGTATACGTACCAAATTTCAACTTAATCGGTCCAGTAGTTTCGGAGAAAATCGACTGTGACACACGGACGGACAGACACACAAGTGATCCTATAAGGGTTCCGTTTTTACCTCTTGAGGTTCGGAACCCTAAAAAACAGAATAAAATAAATAGGTATACACACATACGTACACGTGTACAATACTTTGTATACGCATACAATATTTTGTATAGGTACATTTGCTTGGAAGCTGAAACAGATTAAAGCATAGTTTACATAGAAATTGCACGTGTTCTAAAACTCAACATGAGAGGGCTTGGGCCATAATAATATTAAGTATTAATAGGACCGATCTAGCAAAATTGCAACTTGTTACCATTGTAACCAAATGAATAGCGCCATCTACTCTACGTAACGATAAACCTCATTCCTGTTTGCTAGACAGTGAAGTAAAATACTCATACGTTCTCATTAGAGTAAGACTTGTAATACAGATGGCACCAGCGTATTAGGATTTGAAAATATTGAAATTTGGTCCTTCGACGAATTTGAAGACGGGATAAGAAATAGCACCGATTTCCTTCTATCTTTATCCAAATTGCTGAGCTCTGCAAACTGTAATTCAATTGATTGAACAAGGGTTTTCCAATTTAAATCAGCTCAGACTTGCTTAGTATGCGTTTCGCTAGTAACACTCCTTGGCAAAAATGCCACTGTAAATACCAAAATTGAAATTCTTTAAGTAAATTCCGTAGGATTGGAACGATTCTAAAACGACGCGATGTAAAGTAATAGAATACACTATGCCGCTTACATGAAAACATTTGACTCTTGTATCAAGGGATTAGTGATTAGTTTAAAATAGTTTAAGAAATTACGAGTTTTTCGGGAAAAATCGATAAATTTCAACGCGCCATAGCTTGCAACCCGTATACTCGTATGTACCATACATATACGGGTTGCAAGCTGAGGTTTGGCTTAAATTGTTGCAAATTTAATAGGATTTAAAAAAGTTGTTAGAGATAGTCTTGTCTAAATATGCATGCTACACTACTACACTACTACAACAGCCTATTTACGGCCCACTGCTGCGCACAGGCTTCCTCTAATCACGAGAGGGTTGGGCTATAGTCCCCACGCGGGCCCAGTGCGAATTGGGAACTTAACACACATCCTTGAATTACTTCGCAGATGCGTGCAGGTTTCCTCACGATGTTTTCCTTCACCGAAAAGCTCAGTGGTAAATTCAAATTGAATTTCGCACATAAATAATTTCAGAGGTGCGAGCCGGTAATAGTTTCTGAGAATTACAGAAATAAGTGAACAGGGTCCCTTAATTGCAGGTGGGGTTGGACTCAATTATAAAGAAAAGTGCGAGCGCGCGCCAACATGTTTTTTTTTTATAAAGTAGGTAGAGAGGCTCGTCTCAGGTAGACAAATCACAAAACATTTAGCGGTCCGCGATTTTTGCAAACGAACATCCCTTCAGCGCCTGCTCTATAATCCTTGAAAAATATAGGTACAGTACACCTATTAATTCATTATTCATTAATAATAATAATCGCAAATGACTGATACAGACAAATGACAGACGAACAGATTTACGCAGGTATTAAGGTAAGCACCTGATTAGTAAAATGTGGCTGGATCGAAAACAGATTTAGTATCGTAACATGGATAGAAGTATTAAGAACGCCTGCACCAATAAGTATTTGATAAATATTTTACTTGTGATTGTTTGCTCGACGATATTTAGCAGGTGCTAAAGAAATTAAAGCTAAAGTTAAAATTTAGTAGTTCATCATTACAGGAAGGAATACTCAATGAAACTCCCGATTTTTTATCAGTGAAACAGGGGTAATTTACAATGACTCTTTTCTTATCTTTTAGAGTGATTATCTTTGGGATATCAAATAGTCAAATGAGTGTAATCTGTAAGTTTCGTTTCCCAGTTGTTTTGAAAACTATGTACCTAACTCTTATGAATGGGAAAGGGCTTTAGATTGAGAAATATATTAAAAGTCGCAATTTTGTACTTATTTATGTAAATCACTCAAAAAACACCCATCATAAGCACACCACATGCCCTCTATTACCAAAATACTTTTTTTTATTTTACAAGCGCTTTGACAGTGAAAAATAGTTTTGCCATTGAGTTGAATTTAGGTAGTCAATAATTCCTTCAGTATAATTTATACAATATCTACATTTCAATAAAAAATATGATCAAAGTAAGTATACAATCGCACTACTTCACTTTTTTGCCTTCATTTATTTTGATCTCATTATTATTAGCGTTTGAAGCAAAATATTGTCCATCTTCCTTCGATTTTTTGCCCCAAACAAAGTCTATTACAAACCACTGCGACGTGAAGAACAAAAAGTGTTCCACACTTACAAATATCACTAAAGGAATAAAATGGATTCCAGTGAACCGCCTCAGGAGTGGATAAATGTGCTCTTCATTTATAATACTGCGTGCGCATCTGCAAGGAAACAGAAATAAAATATATTTAAGGTATATGAATTCGAAATGAGTATTTCAGTTTTCGGTATGCTTACTGCTTAAAACTTTAAAATAGATAGCCGACACTGTGGGTAAATTATCGTCAAATGGTTTTGATCTACCCAGTATATTTGTACGTAAGAGTCGTATTTCATAGTATTTAATAAGGAATTCATGAACTTTACATGTCCGAATCTTAGAGTTGTGAAGTTGGTATTTCTCGTACTACTACTACTACTACAGCCTTTTTGCATCCCACTGATGGGCAGCCTCCTCTCATCACGAGAGGGTTTTCGTACGCCTTTTGTTAAATACAATAACCTCTAGCTAAACCGGGTGGGTAGGTAACACAAAGTCAACTTACACAATGCAGTAGACACCTAGGAACAGTCCCAGCAGACTGGTTCCAAGCTTCAGGTCCTTGGGCCTCTTCCGCGGTACCATCAGCAGGTCTACCATGATCTGGCAAAGAGTGACGCTATGGAGGCTGTGCTGTAGCCACATCGGCACCAACGCGTCCACCGCAGGGGGCGCCACCAACGTCCGATCCTTGATCCAAAGTCTCCAGAAGAGAATATCGGCGAACTGAAAAATAATTAGTCCAATCAGGAACCGGGAGGCAAGCTGTCCAACAAGATGGAGCTACGACATAGTGAACAAGAAAGAGCGTAGTAGGTTAAGATTGATCTGAGTGGCTTTCAGCAGTGGATTCTTTGCAATGATAATGAAACCAAAAACAAAAATAGCAACAAGTGAACGATTTTAAAATGTTCTCTTTCATTTAGAGTTTGAAGAATCAAGTTGATGAAAGTTCCGGGTTCAACCAAGAAACCGCCATGGTGACAGACACAGAGACCGAAGAGCTGGCAAATTCCTCCTCGCTAAACGTTCGACCCTTGCATATTATAGCAGGGAAATGCTGCCACCACCTTACCGCTTCCGTAAAATGCGTTTTTTTCATTTAATTTTAAATCAAGTATAAAGAAAGTACTTTTTATTCGATTTTAAGAACATTTTATTTAATTGTGGTTTGTTTCTTTTCAATAAATTATTCTGTCGAAAAAGTGACGGACGTAATTTAAAAATATCTTTTTATTTGAGCAAAATTTCTGATCAAATGCCTTCAGTAGGTATACTTACTTAGCCCATTTGCGTGCCTGATAATCTTAGAAATATACTTACAGTGGTACTTAAATAGATAATTCTACTTACAGTGGTAGCTGGATAGAGAATGCTGGTGAAGCAAACGAATCTAATTTGATTAAGGACGTTCACGTGTCTGCTAGAGTCGGCTCCGCGCAGCTCCCGCCAGTCGCAATAGATACAGATCGGGGTGTACGCCAGCGATATTAACTGCAGGAAAAAACAATACAGCCTTAAAATAAATAACAATTGCTGTGTAAAAAGTATGAACCTCCTCCAAACACCGACAGACACTGAAGTCGACGTCAAGGGATCGTCCGAATACTAATTAGTAATTCGAGGAGTTCGAATAAACTCGGAAAACATACTTTTCATTAATCCCATCATTAAATTATTAAAAATAATCCAAATTGGTCCTCGATACCTACAGCCGGATTGAGAAACTTCTACTTTTATTAATTTTACAGTCGGATAATAAGTATTTTTTTAATATTAAAAACTACCTAGGTAGCTAGCTGGCTTTTGTTTTCAGACAATAACAAGTGTTTTATGTGACACACATGAGCAGTTCAAAGTCGATGTTTAGTAGGTAAGTACTAAAACCAGCTCAACGGAATCACTTTTCATGCAGATATCTTGTGTTTTGTGTTTTCAACAAAAACTCAAGGACAAAAACAAATATTTACCTACTTACCTACAATGACTTAACACCAGTTTTTTTAACAAGGAATCAAATAAAGATATTTCAAAATTAAATGTTCTTTTAAATAGATACATTATGTATGTAGGTAAGTACCTAGTCAAATAAGACATCACGTTTCCGTGTTTATTCAGTTTCTCTAATATGAGATCCATTGTGCCCTGTATGGCCTTGAGATACATTGGCTGGTATTGGTTGTCTCGAGGATGCAGCTTGTCGCGCGGGTGATTCGAACTACCCGCACTTGATTTTTATTAATGTCACTCGGAATGTCAACAGGCCGGCACACAACACTCAAACTATCTCCATACCAAATTTATCCAAATTGGTCCACTCATTGCGACGCGAAGGAAGGACAAACAAACAAACAAACAAAAAATCCCAATGCCCGTATAGGTTTGATTGTGGTTTTGTATCTGTAGCATCAGAAAGTAATGACTTCGGTATTTAAATCTACTTGATTTACCAAACTAGCGCAAAATCAGAATTAATGTAGGTGTTTTGAATTTCGCGGGAACACTCGGGGGGGAGCACGCCACGCGCGGGACGCGACTAGGCCACGCCTCCATAGCTTCAACTATTTTCCCCATATGCCCTTAAATTATTCCGAGTGACGCAACCTTCACTCGTTACAATCTGATCAATTATATAGTCACTCACAGTCGTCAAAATAAGAAGCCTACGTCAATCAATCAAAGACTCTTGTACACGCCTTCTTTATTTTCAATTCTTCAAGAATCATGTGTCATTCATTCAGTGAACGATATAAATCACACAGAAGCCAGAAAAATATAGTAAGTAAATAATTTGCTGTGTGAAGGGATAGCACAGGAAAAATAGCATATTTTAGCGGCAAAATATGTACATCAATGAAACTTTGTTTATCTGGAGAGTCCTAAAAAAAATTTGGTGTCCTAGCCCCTTCCGGTATGGGCGGGCATTTACAAATTAGGCGAGGGAACTGTCATTTTCTATGTACTTTTTTACGCTGAATCGAATGAGAATGGGGAAACCTGCACTCATCTGCGAAGCAATTCAAAGATGTGTGTGAAGTCTCCAATTCGCACTGGGCCCGCGTGGGGACTATAGCCCAAAACCTTTCGTGACGAGAGGAGGCCTGTACCCTGCAGTGGGACGCAAATAGGCTGTAGTAGTAGTAGTCGCCGTCGTCGTTGCCGACGATTCAAATTGTTACATTAAAAAAAAAAACTTTTCTGCTCTAGAGCAGCTATGAGCAACTTTCTGCACGCTAATTAAGCAAAAAATGACCTTCTTTCACCTGACCTTCGGTTCGGGCCACAGAAACCTGCGATCTGGGAAATTTGCGAATTCACCACCCTAGGTCTGTAATGTACTATTTCATTTCTCATACTCTGAAAGAAGGTCATTGTTTGCTTAATTAGCGTGCAGAAAGTGGCTCATAGCTGCTCTAGAGCAGAAAAGTTTTGTTTTTAATGTAACAATTTGAATCGTCGGCAACGGCAAAAGTTTATACAGCCACACCAATTAATTTTAAAATGAACGCATTTCTATCATGTTTAAAGCAAATAACTATAATATTTAATATAATGCACGCTACTATACAAAATTTAGAGAAATAACTAAATATTTCTTGTTTAAAACAAATCAGCAGGAAGCCGTGTCAAAAATAACTGGCTCGCATTGTGACGTTTAAGAAAAGATACGTGAAAAAAAAGAAATGAAAAAAAGTTAATTAAAAAAAACAAAAAACCCGACTGCGTAAAAACTAAAAAGAAAAAAACAAGACTACTTAGTTCAGTAGTAGCTAGGATTATGTTAAGTAATTGATTGCTATTGAGGAATCTAAAGATGCCTACTATCGGGACCCATTATTTGTAACATTTTAACCTAGATTTTAAATGGGTCCCGACTGTAGGCATCTTTAGATTCCTCCTTTGCCAATCTCTAAAGTATATGTACTTATAACGATTTTATTGAAGTAGCCGACCTAAAACAGTGAAATCCTTACCCAGGCAAGGCTTGTTTACTTCTTACATAAATACTTATTTCAACTAATTACTAAATAAACTTTGGGGCATCCGTATTTATATTAATACGAGTATATTATTACGCATACATTATTCAAGATTACAAATTTTGTATTTGGTTTAGTCTTCGTCTTTACTTTACGTCGAAACAGCTGGACCGATTTTGATGTAATTTGGTATGGAAATATTTCAAGACGCTGAAAATAACATAGGATAGTTTTTATCCCGATATTTCAATGCAATCGAGGTTTCCATGGGTAAAACCATTTTTTTTAATACTTGTGTTTTATATACCTGGCTTGTTTTCTTTCCTCGTATTCGAAATGAAAAGTAGAGTGTTTAACTCGGGTTGAAAGCACCCATTTCTGCCTCGAACTATATAAACATCTCGACAGGAATGGGTGTCTTTCAGCCCACGGTTAACAATCTACTATTTCTTTATAGTCTTAAGCAACTCCAAGCTCTTATTCATTCTCCGCAAAACCTCTTCGTTCCTTACTCGATCCGTCCCAGATATTTTCAACATTCTTCTGGACACCCACATTTCAAACGCTTCCTGCCTTTTAGACATGGTTTGTGTTAAAGTCCAGGCTTCTACTCCATACAAAAGAACGGAAAATATGTAACACCGTACATGTCGGTGTTGCAAAGAAGATGTGACAATCAACCTGGCCTGGCGCGCCTGCTCTATGCAACATCTGACTTCTGTACTGTAATCTTCATGCTCATTAATAATGCAGCCAAGGTATTTATAGGAATGCACTATCTCTATGGGTTGTTCTTTAATAAATAATGTTCCATCTGGCATACATATTAGTAGCGCCGACAAAGTGGTAAAATAAAATTTTGAAACTTTTTTTTTTGCCGTACCTTCCCTATATGTAATTTATTTATTGATTTATTTTATAAAAGTTTAATATGACAGTACAGTTAACACCAATGCGTCATGAAACCAAATAAAACTATTTAGGCGAAAAAACGGCGTGGCTCTGCATCATCATCTCCGGTGTAGGATTCGGTAGGTTGCCCCGGAACCGTCGAAACACGACACCCTTCGGCCAATAATGCTTCGGTAATGTGGGCATGTTATTATTCTTTTCTCGCGTACCTACCCCATCATGTGGGTATCGTTGGAAAGGTCTTTAAAAATATTGCTGGATATTTCTAGTGCCCAGATAGAGTTATAAACAAAGTTTCATTGATATTTTGCCGCCAAACAGTCATATTTAGTGTTACTGTACCTGTAGTAGGAAGCGTTTATATAAATAAAGTTGTAGGGTAGGTACTTACATTAAACCATGATGTGATCAACAACCATCTGTTGTGGTGGTACAGTCGGACCAAAGGATCTTCAGCTGTAGCAAAATCGATTCGTAGCAAAATAATCGCAATCCCCGCCATAAACAAGTACATCAGACAATAAAACCATAATCTTATTTTTAGTAAACTATAACTGCTTTTTTGATGAGTATTTTCCACATAGTCCTTTATAGTGTCCATATTTTATTGAATAATAGGTACAGGTCGCTTTTGAGTCGACCGCGTGATTCCGAGCGGTTGTAACCACTGAGAAATATATAAGAAGTGGTGCGTAAAAATGTTCGTATTTTATATACATGAATCTGTCACGTTTTTTAAACTAGTTTGTTGTTTTCCTGCTGCACGGTTAAACGACTGCTGCGCGGAGTTGGCCGACGAAACTCTTGTACATATAGGTAACGAAATATATATTTATGTATACAAATATTGCTCGTTTAATACTATACTCGTAGAATGAACCAATTGCTCCGAACGTTGCCACCTGCTTATAATACTGAATGTATCTGTTCGTTGTCTTATCTAGATAGAACACTGTCTCCCAAGATACAGGTTTAATCCTAGTTTGGGAGCCAGGGCTCACATTAAGAAACACTTGTAACTAAGTTATTATGCTCTGAATGCACTAGAACGTAAGAATATTGATATTGGAAATAAACTATTATTATTATTTGTTGGTACATTTTCATGTCACGGGTCCATCATGTCATTCGCATTCATGGGGCCGAAGCCAACATGAAGAGGCTTTTGGTATAAATGTGAGATGGCCGCAACTGTGGAGATCTGTCCTCCCAATACAACATGAGGCTGTACTGGCGGACAGCCCTCCCCAGTTGCCAAACTATTGCCGAGGAAGGAAGATACTTGGAGTGGGCTATGTGGATGGGAGTTATGGACTGGAAAATCCGGCTATGGAGTGAGATAACGGACATCTGCCTGATCAATATCTCACAAATCGAAAGCAAGGCAGGCGGTGACTCGCCGCTTACGCACTAACCAAGAGGCTAGCCTTCGTGGGCCCCCTATACAGGCCACCGCACGGGTGGCGAGGGAGCAACACTGATGTAAGCAGCTAAGGGTGTGGAGAGGTGTGCACCGGTTTCGCCATCGCGGGTCGCGCCTCGTGCGCACCCGGAGCGGGTTTCCCCGTTATTATGCAGATTGAGCACTTCCACCCTTTCAAGCATATCGCTCCTGCGCTCCACTCTGGGCGGCCAACTAAGGCAATCTAGAGGCGGGGGAGGTGTGTAGCTGTGTGTATGTGTGTGTATGGCGTATGTGTGTGTGTGCCCCCAGGAGGTCTCGGGTGCGAGGTGTCGCCGCTCACCATCGGCCCGCCATAGGCCGCCCTGCGCTGACTGACTGCACCGGTGGTACAACCGGTGGGCGATGGGGTTGTCACATCCCTACGCCGTTATTATTATTATTATGTACTAATGTATGATATAATATTATGTTCTCGATGTAAGAGATAGTTACGTTTAGGGTGGGCCTTATGTACTTGATAAAAGTTGAGAACTGCTGGACTGATTTGGTTGATTCTATTTTCGGTTCAGCGAAGATTAAGAAAAAAATAAACCGGGGAAAATCTAAGGGATTAGTAAAACATTGACCAACATCGAGGCGTTTATTTCGGTATGTAGCTAAGTTAATCACTTTCGTATTAAATACTTGTCCAGACCCATGACGTAATCTTTTAGGTAACTTTGCCAATTGACGGCGCTGAAGTCAAAGTTGAAAGTGGCTCGGTCCCTAGGGTCCATGTCTCGCAGAAGTTGCCTCACGTTGTAGTCAATGAAAGTGTAGTCGTGAAAACCAAAATATTCCAACACCTCCAGTGCGCGTAATATGCTTCTGTTCTTCTTCATCGTTCTGAAATAAGAAAGTAGGTACCTAATGTTGAAGAATTCGTCCTCCGAATTGTCACTGAAATCATGTAGTTACCTATCACTTTCACGCACATTAGGTACCTTTTGGACATATGACTTTCAGATGCCCCCGTTGGTGACACTGATCACAGTAAAATTGTAATTGGCAAAACAACACCAGTTCGTGCGATGGGGTTTTCCGGATCAGCCAACAAGTGTGCCGTCCCCCGATAGGCCCGCGGAGCCGCTCCCCGCCGGCCGACATAGTAACTCTAACTAGTAGGTAACCTATGAGATATGCTTTGCCCTAATGCTTTAAAAATATTGACGAAAATACTCTGTGGGGTAGGTCAATAAACTTCATAAATTTTATGATTATTTACCTGGGTATCTGAGAGGTCAGTATTGCATAGAAGTCTAGAAAGAAGGCAGGGATACTTTGCAATAAAAACCAGAGTATCTCGTACACCACACGGCTCTTGGTCACTATTAGCACGTTGGTATTTATGACTGCTCTCTCTGTAATCAAAAACACAAAAGTCATGCGCAAATTATTAATAAATATACCATTTAAGTTTAACATCCTACTTACCATTATCCACGACCACGACCACAACAGCCTATTTACGTCCAACTGCAGGGCCACAGGCCTCCTCTCATCGGGAGTGGGTTTTGGCTACTTCACACACATCCCTTAATTACTTCGTAGATGCGTGCAGGTTTACGTTGTTTTCCTTCACCAAAAAGCTCAGTGGTACCTAAACTCAGAGATGCAAGCCGGATTCGAACCTTTGGCCCTCTGCATGAGTGGAGGTAGGTCAAACCACTATGTTACTACGACCATTATACTAGCGATAATTTATATTTACCAGAATATTTCTTTGAAAGTCGAAGGCACGAACCAACAAACCCTCCCACTGAAATTGGATTCTGGATTCCAGTACAGCAATTATACACTTTCACGTTCTTTAATCTGTAAGGAAGTGTAGGTTGGGTATAAGGTGTTTGATCCGTCAGGTTTTTGTTAGCCTTTTTGTTAGAGCTCGTGGGAGGCAGGGCGGGGGGGCTATGTGGGGCCTATAAAATCTTGATTGTATGAATCCGATACACAGTGCTCAAAGGAGTTATTTTAAAAAACACATTTTTTTTCCAAAATATTATCTTGTTGAGCTACATCGATTGGAGTACCAATATTAGTTACACTATAATACTTAATCCTTTTACATCTTTCCAACACTCACCCAAATCAAAATGTGACCCACTGTGGCCGCCTTGGCCCTAGGTAAAAATCCCGTTTTTTCCGTCCCCGCGGGAATATCCGGAAATCCTTATTAGTGCTGCCCTACACACTCCAATGAACCTACATGCCAAATTTCAGCTTCTTGCGACCAGAACTTTCTGCTGTGTGTAAGTCATCAGCCAGTCAATCAGTCAGTCAGTAACGGAAGAGTATTATAATATTGATTATTTATGTAATGTTTGCAATTTCACTTCCCTCGAAACAAGGATTTTCGAAGCAATGCATCACTGAGGCTGCACTAAATCACCCAACGCGTGAATAGATCACGCCTCTAACTGATTCAACAGTTTTGAATATTGAATGACGTAACTTACTGGCGTCGGTCGGCGTCCCAGGCGGTCGCTATTAGGAGGTTCGCCACCTGGTCGACTGGTACGACGTCGAATAAGGAGTGGGGGATGCTGTGCCAGCACCGCAGGTACCCCTTGGAGATTGCGGACGCCATCACATTCACGCCGTTCCAACTGGATGTCCAGCCTGGCTTCGGGCTCGATATCGAGGAAACAACTGTTAAGTAAAGGCTCTTATCTCCAACTGAAATATCTTTTTGCAATTCTATTTTCGAATTAAAATATTCAAAAACAATCCGGATCCTAATACCACCACGGGAACGTCTATATGAATCTAAGATATATTTCGATTTCCATCTTGAATCTTTGGTTGCAGTTATTGATTTATTTCGATCCCCGTCGAAGTCGGGCCAATTTTAGACTAGCAACTAGGAAGCAAGCTTGTTACCTCGCCGTCTAAACGTCCTAATATAACTAGTTACTTCAGTTAGGGGATTAAAACGAGACGTCTCTTTGACTACTAAAAGCTTCAATCAAAGTAGGTACTTACCTACCTATACTATGTACCTAACAAGGCTAATACCAAATAAACATTGTTACACCAAGGGAAATTCAGTCACTTGCACAGATCAATACGTTAGTCCCCCGTTCTTTCTCAAAACCAGTGTAATATCGTCTACCTGTGATCTACCTAAAAATTCATAGCTTAGGTACCTACTTACCTACTTATGTCCCGTCTTGATTAATTAAGTTATTCTGATTGATTTAAGTTTTGCTCAAATTAATTAAGAATCCTAGATAGGTATATTATAACGTAGGTATACATATGAGAGTGTTCTTTAATTTAATCTAAGTAAATTTAACATACTGATGGAGGGACGGACGATAACAGCAGGTATTCCAAGAATTTCATCTTGGATAATACTTTCGGCGAGTGATTTCGAGTAGGTGTACGCGTTCGGTCTTCCTTCTGAAAAACAAAATATAAAAGGTACATCAAGGTTTAAACTGATTCATAGCAAAAAAAACATAGCAAAATAATCTTCGCAGGGTACTTTATGAAGACGTTTATTTATATTAGCAACAAACATAAAAGTCCATGCAATAGGTATGTTATAAACCCCAGTACAAGAGTTATAAACTAAGGTATCCCAATACCAAATTTTGTTGCAATCCGACCAGTAGGTTTCGAGTTAAATCCGGACATATGGACATACATACAGTATTTTTTTCTAAAAATAGTTTTTTGTGTTCAGTATAGTTTTATAGACCTTCCATCGACTTGATCGTTATTCTTTTAATATTTTTAAGGCACAGCGACTTCTTTCGGCATTCGGCATTTAGAAGGTTTATGGACACAATGATAAGACGATACGGTATTTTCACATATATATGAGGTAGAGGATCTATAGAACAATATGAGTACATATTTGGAATTTATTAAATTCTTTGAATAAAGCGTAATTGAAACGTACGTAGAAGTGACTTTACCCATCAAATGTTGATAATTCATTTGAGAGTTTCCTTTCATCAGCTCCTCGTAAATGTCATATACTGCCTCCAGAGACGTGTTTGGGGTGTAGACTCGTTCGTCAATGAGATTTCTGTTGCAATTACTATAAGCCGTTGATACATATACAAACACCTGAAATATATTCCAGTTGTTAATCGTTGAAGGTGGACACCCGATGTTTGGAGACCGAGGCGTGAACTTTGGAAGGCCTATGTTCAGCAGCGGATGAATACGACCTTTGTCAGTCGTAAGGCTGTGTTTCCACCAGAGATATATGCGAGGATTCGTTTCGAAGGATGTGTAAGCCAATAGAAACACTTCAGCGGAGCGAGGATAGGTCAATGAAGTGTTTCTTTTGGTACATGACAAACACATCCCTCGCAATGCATCTTCGCACATCTCTGGTGGAAACGCAGCCTTAATCCGCATCGCAAACGGATGGTCAAACGCAATGCCGCTGCTGAAACTAATTCAGAATTACCTTCAGTTGTCGCATCCCCTTGCTAAGCTTAGCAAGTTCCTGCGTCCCCATCGTGTTAACTTTTATGGCATTCCTGAGATCGTTGCTCAAGTTAATGTCGGCCGCTACATGGAACACCACTTGCACCTGTTAAATAGTTTTACTTAAATAATTTCTACCTAAAGCAAATGGGCTAGGTACCAATGTTACCACGCTGAGAGAATAGGGATGACGACAGGGTGAAGAAATCGAAATTCTAATTAGTCCGTCAGTCAGGTAATAAAAAAATATTAGACACGTATTTTTTTGTTTTATCATATTAACAAATAATGACTAAGTTGAAACGCATTAAAGTTGGAGAGTGGGGGCTAACTACGTCACCGTTAGGTATAAATCGTACCTAACCGTGACGTCACGCGACATTTCAACTCAATATATTATCTCCGTATAAGTTTGATTACGTGAAAAAAGAAAAAAATACGTGTCCAATACTTTTCAATAATCTTCCTGATAGACTAAGGAAAAAAAAGTTGTCGTCATCTCTATTAAAGGGGTCTGATTCAAAAAGTTTCATTAAATACACAGCACGGTTTTTTATGCAATTTGTTGGCAAACGAGCATACCTACAAGGTAAGTGGTTTCTGCGGCCATGGACTCCAACTATCTCCATACCAAATTCATCTAAATCGGTCCAGCGGTTTATGCGTGAAGAGGCAAAAGACAGACGGACCGAGTTACTTTCAAATTTGTAATACTAGTATGGATTAGGTAAACGTTACCTCTTGTTTTAAAAGAGCGATATCTTCTTCACTTATTCCTAAGTTTGCTTCGCAAATGTTCCCCGATATTGGGATGATGTTGCTTAATGCAGTTTTGTTATGCAATCTCACTTCCTCAAAAACCTGTAAAGAAAAAAAAAAAATACTTTTTCTAGGTTCTAAATAGTCTCGTGAAAATAGTGTCTGCCAGTATCCACACCCAGCCGTTTCTTGAAAGTGTTTGTAATCTAGGATTATAATTAAAATTTTCCCGTTCCCGTGGGAATATCGGAAAATCCTTTCTTAGTGCTCCCCTACGCTCCCCAAGGAATCTGCATGCCAAACTTCAGCTCTCTACGGTGATCCCCGCGACCTAAACATTAAAATGTAAAAATCCCATTTTTTCCCGTTCCCGTGGGAATTTTGGAAAGTCCTTTCTTAGTGCTCCCCTACGCTCCCCAAGGAACCTACATGCCAAATTTGAGCTCTCTACGATGATCCCCGCGACTACGTACGCGCCTTAAAATGTAAAAAAAACATTTTTTCCCGTTCCCGTGGAAATTTCGGGAAGTCCTTTCTTAGTGCTCCCCTACGCTTCCCAAGGAACCTGCATGCCAAATTTCAGCTCTCTACGACCAGTACTTTCGGCTCTGCGTTGATATGTCAGTCAGTCAGTCAGTCAATCAGTCAGTCAGTCAGTCCGTCAGTCAGTTTCTTCTTTTATATATTTAGATAGATAGATAGATAGCTGTTTCTCGGGACTTCGTACGCGCCTAAACATTAAAATGTAAGAATCCCATTTTTCCTGTTCCCGTGGGAATATCGGGAAATCCTTTCCTAGTGCTCCCCTGCGCTCCCCAAGGAACCTGCATGCCAAATTCCATCTCTCTACGATGATCCCCGCGACTAAGTACGCGCCTTAAAATGTAAAAAGAAAACACTTTTTCCCTTTCCCGTGGGAATTTCGGGAAGTCCTTTCTTAGTGCTCATCTACGCTCCCCAAGGAACCTGCATGCCAAATTTCAGATCTCTACGATGTTTCCCGCGACTTCGTACGCGCCTAAACATTAAAATGTAAAAATCCCTTTTTTCTTGTTCCCGTGGGAATTTTGCAAAATTCTTTCTTAGCGGATGCCTACGTCATAACATCTACCTGCATGCCAAACTTCATCTCTCTACGATGATCCTCGCCACTACGTACGCGCCTTAAAATGTAAGAAACCCATTTTGTCCCGTTCCCGTAGGAATTTCGGGAAGTCCTTTCTTAGTGCTCCCCTACGCTCCCCAAGGAACCTGCATGCCAAATTTCAGCTCTCTACGATGATCCCCGCGACTACGTACGCGCCTTAAAATGTAAAAAAAAACATTTTTCCCGTTCCCGTGGAAATTTCGGGAAGTCCTTTCTTAGTGCTCCCCTACGCTTCCCAAGGAACCTGCATGCCAAATTTCAGCTCTCTATGACCAGTAGTTTCGGCTCTGCGTTGATATGTCAGTCAGTCAGTCAGTCAATCAGTCAGTCAGTCAGTCAGTCAGTCAGTTTCTTCTTTTATATATTTAGATAGATAGATAGATAGCTGTTTCTCGCGACTTCGTACGCGCCTAAACATTAAAATGTAAGAATCCCATTTTTTCCCGTTCCCGTAGGAATTTTGGGAAGTCCTTTCTTAGTGCTCCCCTGCGCTCCCCAAGGAACCTGCATGCCAAATTTGAGCTCTCTATGATGATCCCCGCGACTTCGTACGCGCCTAAACATTGAAATATAAAAATCCCTTTTTTTACCGTTCCCGTGGAAATTTCGAGAAATCCTTTCTTAGTGCTCCCCTACGCTTCCCAAGGAATCTGCATGCCAAATTTCAGCTCTCTACGACCAGTAGTTTCGGCTCTGCGTTGATATGTCTGTCAGTCAGTCAGTCAGTCAGTCAGTTTCTTCTTTTATATATTTAGATAGATAGATAGCTGTTTCCCGCGACTTCGTACGCGCCTAAACATTAAAATGTAAAAATCCCATTTTTCCCGTTCCCGTGGAAATATCGGGAAATCCTTTCTTAGTGCTCCCCTACGCTGCCCAAGTAACCTGCATGCCAAATTTAATCTCTCTACGATGATCCCCGCGACTTCGTACGCGCCTAAACATTGAAATGTAAAAATCCCTTTTTTCCCGTTCCCGTGGAAATTTTGAGAAATCCTTTCTTAGTGCTCCCCTACGCTCCCCAAGGAACCTGCATGTCAAATTTGAGCTCTCTACGATGATCCCCGCGACTACGTACGCGCCTTAAAATGTAAAAAAAACATTTTTCCCGTTCCCGTGGAAATTTCGGGAAGTCCTTTCTTAGTGCTCCCCTACGCTTCCCAAGGAACCTGCATGCCAAATTTCAGCTCTCTACGACCAGTACTTTCGGCTCTGCGTTGATATGTCAGTCAGTCAGTCAGTCAATCAGTCAGTCCGTCAGTCAGTTTCTTCTTTTATATATTTAGATAGATAGATAGATAGCTGTTTCTCGGGACTTCGTACGCGCCTAAACATTAAAATGTAAGAATCCCATTTTTCCTGTTCCCGTGGGAATATCGGGAAATCCTTTCCTAGTGCTCCCCTGCGCTCCCCAAGGAACCTGCATGCCAAATTCCATCTCTCTACGATGATCCCCGCGACTATGTACGCGCCTTAAAATGTAAAAAGAAAACACTTTTTCCTTTTCCCGTGGGAATTTCGGGAAGTCCTTTCTTAGTGCTCATCTACGCTCCCCAAGGAACCTGCATGCCAAATTTCAGATCTCTACGATGTTTCCCGCGACTTCGTACGCGCCTAAACATTAAAATGTAAAAATCCCTTTTTTCTTGTTCCCGTGGGAATTTTGCAAAATTCTTTCTTAGCGGATGCCTACGTCATAACATCTACCTGCATGCCAAACTTCATCTCTCTACGATGATCCTCGCCACTACGTACGCGCCTTAAAATGTAAGAAACCCATTTTGTCCCGTTCCCGTAGGAATTTCGGGAAGTCCTTTCTTAGTGCTCCCCTACGCTCCCCAAGGAACCTGCATGCCAAATTTCAGCTCTCTACGATGATCCCCGCGACTACGTACGCGCCTTAAAATGTAAAAAAAACATTTTTCCCGTTCCCGTGGAAATTTCGGGAAGTCCTTTCTTAGTGCTCCCCTACGCTTCCCAAGGAACCTGCATGCCAAATTTCAGCTCTCTACGACCAGTAGTTTCGGCTCTGCGTTGATATGTCAGTCAGTCAGTCAGTCAATCAGTCAGTCAGTCAGTCAGTCAGTCAGTTTCTTCTTTTATATATTTAGATAGATAGATAGATAGCCGTTTCTCGCGACTTCGTACGCGCCTAAACATTAAAATGTAAGAATCCCATTTTTTCCCGTTCCCGTAGGAATTTTGGGAAGTCCTTTCTTAGTGCTCCCCTGCGCTCCCCAAGGAACCTGCATGCCAAATTTGAGCTCTCTATGATGATCCCCGCGACTTCGTACGCGCCTAAACATTGAAATGTAAAAATCCCTTTTTTTCCCGTTCCCGTGGAAATTTCGAGAAATCTTTTCTTAGTGCTCCCCTACGCTTCCCAAGGAATCTGCATGCCAAATTTCAGCTCTCTACGACCAGTAGTTTCGGCTCTGCGTTGATATGTCAGTCAGTCAGTAAGTCAGTGAGTCAGTTTCTTCTTTTATATATTTAGATAGATAGATAGATAGCTGTTTCTCGCGACTTCGTACGCGCCTAAACATTAAAATGTAAGAATCCCATTTTTCCTGTTCCCGTGGGAATATCGGGAAATCCTTTCCTAGTGCTCCCCTGCGCTCCCCAAGGAACCTGCATGCCAAATTCCATCTCTCTACGATGATCCCCGCGACTATGTACGCGCCTTAAAATGTAAAAAAAAAACATTTTTTCCCTTTCCCGTGGGAATTTCGGGAAGTCCTTTCTTAGTGCTCATGTACGCTCCCCAAGTCGCGGGAAACATCGTAGAGATCTGAAATTTGGCATGTAGGTTACATGCCAAATTTCAGATCTCTACGATGTTTCCCGCGACTTCGTACGCGCCTAAACATTAAAATGTAAAAATCCCTTTTTTCCCGTTCCCGTAGGAATTTTGCAAAATTCTTTCTTAGCGGATGCATACGTCATAACATCTACCTGCATGCCAAACTTCAGCCCGATCCGTCCAGTGGTTTGGAGTGTGCGTTGATAGATCACTATATCAGACAGTCAGACAGTCAGTCAGTCACCTTTGAGTTTTATATATTTAGATTAGTATGGAAGTAAGTATGGATTTTTAAGAGACAATAATATAATTTACATCATCCTTGGCCGTAAAGTGGGATTTTCTGCCCGCTACGCGGAGAGAAAATCTCACTTCTTGGCCAAGGCAAGACGTAAAACTTTTGACAAACTACGGGCGGTAATTCGTAAAGCCATAGATCGCATATTTATGGCCCTCACCTCCGGTTCGGGCCACAGAAACCTGCGATCTGGGACATTTACGCATTCACCACCCTAGGTCTGTAATGTACTATTACAATCAGCCTTGGCCATAAAGTGGGATTTACAGCCCCCTACGCGGAGAGAAAATCTCACTTCTTGGCCAAGGTAAGACGTAAAACTTTTGACAAACCACGGGTGGTAATTCGTAAAGCTCCAGATCGCATATTTATGGCCCTCACCTTCGGTTCGGGCCACAGAAACCTGCGATCTGGGACATTTACGAATTAAAGTGGGATTTTCAGCCCGCTACGCGGAGAGAAAATCTCACTTCTGGCCAAGGCAAGACGTAAAACTTTTGACAAACCACGGGTGGTAATTCGTAAAGCCCCGGATCGCATATTTATGGCCCTCACCTTCAGTTCGGGCCACAGAAACCTGCGATCTGGGACATTTACGAATTCACCATCCTAGGTCTGTAATGTACTATTATGGCAATAATATAGTTGGCCCGGTGAACTTCGTGTCACCACAAAGGCGATACCCGTACAAAGTTATTTTCACCTCAGCAGCTTGAACAAGTAGACTTTGCTGTCAGAAACTAGTGAGCAAAATCGTGTTTGTTTCACTCAGTGAGACAAAGTATTTTTTTAATTTGTTTTTTTTTTTAATCCTTTTATCCCATCAGACAATCCCATGAGGCAAAGGCAAAGGCCTAAGCCTTGCAGCCACACTTAAATCGTTTCCGCGCTTTTTCTTTTTTTTTATTTCATTACTGCGAATGGTCATTTCATACTGCGGCATCTAACTAGTAACTACTTCTTATACCAATAATTCAAACTATCTTGATTTTATCCGCTCTCTTCTTTTCATTTCTTTAACAAAAGAGGTAGAATTATACTAGGCAAGTCTTACTGCGAAACTGTTTTCGTAGAAAAAAAAACTGAATTAGAAACGTTCGGATACGCGCAACGCATCAGTACCGCCGTATTTTTAGACATTAAAATTATACGTTGATTTAACTTCTGAAAATCTTACAATTTTCAAATGACTTATATTTCTTGTAATTATGTTATTTGTAATCATTTTAAACTAAAGTTTTAATTTAAATTAAACTGAAAGTTTTCAAATATTACCGAATAAATTCGAAATTTATCATCAAGTACTAGTTTCCGAACATACGTTTGGAAAATTGCCGCCATTGTCTCATGTCAAATCATGTCTTTCTTCTTAATTTTCGATAATTAACTTTAAAGTAGGTAATTCTTTTAAATCATGAAATTCAAGTAATAATTTGAGTGAAAGGAGTGAAGAAGAAATGTTATTTCATATTTTTCGTGATGTAAGGTATTCTTTGCAAGTACCTTTTATGTGTTCTCGCTACTGAGGTGAAAAATTGTATGTGCTACTCGAGAGCAATTTCTTTTACTTCTCGTGCATTTGAGTCCTTCGCTAGCTCAAGATTCTAAACTAGAATCACTCGCTGAACGCTCGTGATTCAACTATAGAATCTTTCGCTAGCTCAGGACTCAAACATGGCACTCGAAGCAAAAAACAATTTTGCTCTCTTGTTGCACAAATAACTATTTCCTTTTTTTAACTGCTCCTTTAGATTTTTGGCAATTTTTTTTTCATTCCAAACCTTCCTTGAATCACAGGGAATAAAACAAAAAAAAAAACTGCCTAATCGGTCCAGCCGTTCTCGAGCCTTAGCCAGACTAACACACGGCGTTTTCATTGGTGCAACATTAAGAATGCTATTTCATTTAACTTCATCCATTAAAAATAAAAATACCTATAGATGATAGTGAAGAATATTATAAATTTTTTTAGCAGATTAGCAATTCATTACCTAAATAGGTACCTGCTGGGCGACCCAGCTTTGCTCAGGTGAAAAATGCTGGGAAAAGCTTTTTCCACTTATGTGACCTAGCTAGATCGATGTATCCTTCCTTTTCCTTTGTTCTTTTAGTTTTGTTTCGTTATATCCATTCCAAATTTAATCCAAATCGTTAGGGCCGTTTCTGAGATCGCTTGTATAAATATATTAATAGAGCTCATAAAAGTACACAAATAATATAAATGCGAAAGTAACTACACTCAACAGCAATAAAAACGGGTCACTTTATATTGTACGTACAAAGTGACCCTTTTTCAGTGCTGTTGGGTGTATTTCAGTCTGACTTCTTCTCTGTCCGCCTAGTTACCTCTCAACCCATCCATCGGATAGATGGATAGATCCATCCATCCAAACTTAGATGAAAAGTAAACGTAAATATTGTTTCAGAAAAAAGCAGTTCCCAAGTACTTAAATATAATTAATTCATTAAAATGCGAAAGTAACTCTGTCTGTCTGTCTGTTACCTCTTCACGCTTCAACCGCTGGACCGATTGAGATGAAATTTGTCATGGAGATAGTTGGGGTCCCGGGAACGGACATAGGCTACTTTTTATCCCGGAGAAACGTATAGTTCCCGCGGGAACGCGATAACCGAATTCCACGCGGGCGAAGTCGCGGGCAGAAGCTAGTATTTATATAAATGTAATTATTTGTACTTGAAAAACATTAAAAAAACACTTACAGGAGATTGAATTAAGTCTGTTATTCTTTTCTGGATACTTTCTCCCTTTTTCGGTTTCATTAGAACAAACACACGCTTGACGGGACACGTGGCGAGAAGTTTCCCTAATAGTATCTGAAATTAAAATCGGAATATTCAATTGAATTAGATTCATTTATTTATAAAATATACTTACATTTTATACGTCATTTCATTTGAGTACGTGTGTCACACATTATATAAAAAATAATATTATTTTCTCAAAAATGGCGGGGAAACTCGTCATTGTCTGCTTTCTGTCAGACCGCAAAGAGCGTCATTGACAATCAGTCCAAAAATTAAAAAAAAAAAACTCAACTGCATGCCCCGGAAATTTGTATGAATTTACTTCCGCGGCATGTATAAGCGCAGGGAATGTTGTATGAAATTTCATTATCGTACAGGTACTTTTTTTTTAAACTGATAAATATGCGAAGGAATTCCCAAACAGCCAAGTCTGCATGTTCTGTATCTGTCAATTGACGCGAAACCAAACGTTTTTATCCGTGTCTGAAACAGCGCAATGTATTTCAGAACGGAATTTAAAAAAAGAACGATCCATAAAGAGCGGGAGTTCTTGTCTTGTATCAGATTTATTTAGCTAAATTTCATGAAAACAGTTTACTAGTTTGGTTTAAAAATTAATAAAAGGTCTTAATTTTTATAAAAAACGAGAAATCTACATGCGAGTTTTTAACTTGCCGTGTTAGTGTGTCTGTTAAAGTCAAATATCGGTGAATACGAAATAAGACTGGCGTTCCATTGGATTTGTTGTAAGTACTGACTACCTTTGCGTGCGTGTCAATGCTGTATTATGAATACCTAATATCAAGGTTTTTTTTCATTTTTGAGAAAAGCACTATATAAGCCTCGGCACGTGAAAGGCTTTGCAGGCTTCGTACATATTAAAGGGCCTCGGCGAAGCCTCGGCCCTTTAAACCAGTACTCAGCCTGCAAAGACCTACTTTCCCGGCCACGGCAATAATGTACTATTATTGTATATAGGTGCATACAATTACTATGGTTTATAATTATAAATATCATAAGGTACATTATCGATATTTTACATTATGTACCTATATTAGAAATTTACAATTTTAATTTAATGATACTCGTCGATTGTGTACAGCGCATCGGAAAGCAATTTGGTCTTTAGCTTCTTTACGAAGGACCTGGCGTCCCGCGACTGTTGTATACATTTAGGGATGTTGTCGTAGACCTTGGGTCCTGCATATAGAAGATACTAGGGGGTTTTAAGTAGAAATAAGCATAACATAATTTTGTAAGTGTAATTATGTAAAATGTGGATAGTCTCAGGTAAGGACTGAGTGACGCTCGTACCTATTGCGCATGCACTAATGGAACGGAAACCAAAACTGAAAATTCGCGGCTTGGGAATTTCACACACATCCCTCAATTACTTCGCAGATGTGTGCAGGTTTTCTTACGATGTTTTCCTTCGCCGAAAAGGTCTGTGGTATATTTAATTTGAATTTCGCACATAAGTGAACTCTGTGGTGCGAGCCGGTTTCGAATCCCGACCCTCTGCAATTACGTGGCGGAGGTCGAATCACTAGGCTAACACGGGGATTTCACGCCGTTTTCACTCCAGAGCGTTCACCCTGCGACATTATGATGCAAATGCGATAAGTTTGTCATTTTAACACGAGTCCCTAGTTATGTGCGAGCGAAAGCGAGCGTTAACACTAGGGACGAGTGAAAATGACACTTTCGCACGTGTACTTTATATCAAACGACATTTGTTAATACATTTGCGAAAAAAATATAAAAAAGTAAAAACAAACAGGCCCAAGTTCTAAAAACAAAAAGCTATAGTGCGTAAAAAATAAATTTACGCTTTAAAACATATCATTCATCAAACTTAACATTCGGTCTTAGATAGAACGTCTCCTTGAAGACATTTATTTATTTTATTGTGTTACGTTAAAAAAGAACTTCAAACGTACCATTCCCAGAAATCCTGTGCCTCCAGTGACGAACAATGACTTTCCGGAATAGAACTTCGTCACCGGCGTCGCCGCGAATTTATCTGGAGAAAATAATGGGTGTTCCGCATTCGACTCGGCTCCCATTTTCTTGACGACGGATAAAACTACAACAGTTTTAAGATCATTACGCATTTACTCAGGTATTCATTGCAGTCCATAAGCGACAGGGCTTTGCTTGGATGAAAATAGTTGAAATTAGTTTTCCTGATGCAAATACTTGAATAAAAATATTGAGATACTTAGTTGTGTATCCGGACTAATAATCAATGACTGCGAAAGTAACTCTATATTGTTACCTCTTGATTTTTTTTATTATATTGTATTTTTTTTAAAGTTTCTGGGGCTGAATACAACCAAGAAAATAAATTAAGTACAAGAAAATAAATTAAGAATTGTAGGTGTTAGAAGAACAGATCGTGTTCGGAACACCACGCTGCGCTCCCAAACACAAATAGCCGACGTAGGTCACAAAACCGCCAATCTCAAGTGGGACTGGGCCGGACACATTTGTCGTATGCACCCAGGAAGGTAGGCTCATATTGCTACGCGGTGGGTGCCACAGAACGCTCAGCGACGGCGAGGCAGGCCCGGGCGGAGGTGGCGGGACGACCTGGACACGTTCAACAACAACTGGCCTATAATGACTAAGGATAGAGGGAGTAGGAAGGTCACGGGAGAGGTCTTTGCCCAGCAGTGGGACATTTAAATAGGCTAGAGAAAAGAATAATAATAATAATAACGGCGTAGGGATGTGACGACCCCATCGCCCACCTGGTGTTGTACCACCGGTGTGCAGTCAGTCAGCGCAGGGCGGCCTGTAGCGGGCCGATGGTGAGAGGCGACACCTCGCACCCGAGACCTCCTGGGGGCACACACACACATGCACCATACACACACATACACACAGTTACACACCTCCCCCGCCTCTGGATTGCCTTATTTGGTCGCCCAGAGTGGAGCGCAGGAGCTATATGCTTGAAAGGGTGAAAGTGCTCAATCTGCATAATAACGGGGAAACCCGCTCCGGGTGCGCACGAGGCGCGACCCGCGATGGCGAAACCGGTGCACACCTCTCCACACCCTTAGCTGCTTACATCAGTGTTGCTCCCTCGCCACCCGTGCGGTGGCCTGTATAGGGGGCCCACGAAGGCTAGCCTCTTGGTTAGTGCGTAAGCGGCGAGTCACCGTCTGCCTTGCTTTCAATTTGTGAGATATTGATCAGGCAGATGTCGGTTATCTCACTCCATAGCCCAATTTTCCAGTCCACACCTCCCATCCACATAGCCCACTCCAAGTCTCTGCCTTCCTCGGCAATCGTTTGGCAACTGGGGAGGGCTGTCCGCCAGTACAGCCTCATGTTGTATTGGGAGGACAGATCTCCACAGTTGCGGCTATCTCACATTTATAGTAAAAGGTACCAAAAGCCTCTTCATGTTGGCTTCGGCCCCATGAATGCGAATGACCGGGTCCCCATGGGCCCGTGATATGAAAATGTACCAACAAATAATAATAATAATATAGCACCATCGAACCTGTTTCACAAATTAGGTGTAATGTCAAACGGGTTCTCCTCGAACACCGTGTTTTTTCTCTTCGCACAAACCTTACGTACCAACTGTCCGCTACTTACTGACTATAGAAATTTCACATTTAAACTTCCCTACGTTTAATAGCAGCTAATTAATATGACTGACGCCGGCCCATCAATATAAATCTCATTTTATCACATATGTGTCCTTTAACAATGACGTTTTGGTTTGTTCGTCAAATAGATTTTACTGTAAATTTTACCTTTTAATGATTTTAGTATTGAAATAGTTTGAAAATACTTTCGAAATGAACAAAAAACTTTTCTACATCAAATACATAATACTTATATACAATTAAATAGTGTTTTCTGTTAGCCAATAAATGCTATCAATAACACGATTATAATCGACTTTATAGGTCCCTTGATCAAAACATATAATATATATGTTACCCTTTATAAGTGTTAATTAATTTTAATAACACGGTATGGTGACTCGCAATAAAATATAAACACACATTGTAACAAAATTACAGTTTTATGTTATTTTTACGGTCCTGACCCCAAACTTACGTCGGTTCGCATCCATCAAGGCGGCGTTCTAACATGTCTTCGGAATTGTAGTTCTGAACTATTCCAATCAGGAACACATCGGTTCGCCGCGACACAAACTTCTTAAGTCCCGATCAAACTCTAGAACTTTTCAAGATATACCCAAATTAATTCATGTAAACGCAAGCAACACCGGGAGTCGAAGTGGGAGAGCATTTTCAGAAGATTTTGATTCAGCTGTGTACAATATACCGAACACATTTCGAAAAAAAAAGAACGTAAAAACGTATGTAAGTCAATGAAAATAATTTAACAACCTGTGGTACATACTATTTCATTATGATTTTATGAAATCTATTCTTGAGTTTTTTCTTACTTTATACATTGTCATATACCTACTTTGAATACTTTTAAATTAAAAGGAAATTAATATTTGCTAGAATAACAATTTGTATTTATTTATCTGTTTGAAACACATAATGAAATAGGGTAATAAACAGAACGCAGCACTTTCGATGTAAAAAACGAAGATAGTTTAAAATTGATACATAATTACGATAGGTGAAATCGGTTTGTTATCAGATTTTGTAAATTAGTCAGATTTCTCTAGGTATTTAATACCTTGGTCTTAGGCCGGATTTACATTACGAAATTATAATATGCGTGTTAATTAGCTGTTCTAAGGGCATATATGTTATCATGACAAATTTATGCTTGTCTTTTTTGAAATGTAGATAACAAAAAACGGTTGATTGAAGCATGCAACCGCAAACAACAAGCTACCGCAAACTAAATAACAAGTTAACTATACCTACTCAATTATACTCAAACTAGGTACAATAGCGAGAAATGCCTTAAAGTCTCTTTGCTACTGTAAATTGTATTTTCGTGTTTTATTTTGTACAATAAAGTATTACTTACTTTATAGTAGTAGAAATATGAAAAAAAGCTTTCTGTTTTAAAACAGAAGAAAGCGAATATAAAACGGGTCCAAGATGACAGGATATTAAATTGAGCCGACTTCCAATAATTTTCTTAATTTGTTCAATAATTTATGGAAGATTTGAATCAATAAGTAGGCAGTAAAACCTTACATATTATTCACCCGGGAAATCAGGAGCCTTGATTATAAAAATACTACGTTTTACCCGCAACTTCGTTTGCGCGATAACATGTAATGTAAAGTTAGAATATTTTAACCTAATATTTTCACAGGAACGGTTTTTTCACGGGTAAAACCAGTAGTTCAATACTTCTATAACTATAACCATAAAACTATACATATGTATTAACGTCATGAGGTACGCAAATTCTAAGTCTACGCGGGATGAAGTCGCGGCCAACGACGCGGATTATTACTTACGGATTATATTTACCTAATTTATTTTTAAGTAGGAATGTTAGTCCAGCTTTGTATATTCGTTCGTTAGGTACGTAAGTTTGTACTAAATACTTAGTATACTTACGTACTTTCTTTGACATAGGTATATAGTTGCACCAACGCATCTAAAGTTTCCCCTAACGGTCGGCGACCAGCTAAAAGGTATTAAGTGAGATAAGTCGAAGCCTCATTGAGTGAGTAAACTTATCCACTGGATTAGACTTACGGTGTTAGGTGTAATACATGTCGGACGAAGCAACGGCATGGAACTAGAAAACTAAGTAAGTTTAATGTCATAAGCTCGCGTTTGAACATGTGTCTCTTTACTGTAAACTATGTTTTTGTGTATCTTTTTTTGTACCTACAGTAAAATTTAGGCCCCACTGCTGGGCACAGGCCTCCTCTCGGGTTTGGGCTATAGTCTCTAAGCTATGCGGGCCCAGTGTAAATTGCGTAGTCTCACACGGCCTTGAATTACTTCGTAGATGCGTGTAGAGCATTTATTATTAGGCGAGGAATTTCACTGACTGATTAAATTTAAAAAAAGAATCGAGAAAATGTAACTAGGCACCTAATAAAAACATTGATATCGTAACATAAAGGTATTTACGTAAACGTAACCTTCAATGAGTATTTCACTTTTTCATGTGAGTAGATAGGTACTATACAGATTCTTTCATGTAATAGGAAAAAAACATGATAATATTATAAGTAAGCTGAACTGTGCGTTTGACAGGCAGATGGAATACAACAAAACAACAAAAGAATATAGGTAAGTAATTGGCTTTTTATAATGCTTTGTGATTTAGAAATATAATATTATTTTACCTTAAACAACGGTGGTTTTGTGTTTATAATTGTTTCATATTTATAAAAAGTTATTTGAAGATTTGTTACAATAGCAGCTTCCAAAATAGTACCTACCTACTAAAAGTGTACATTTGCTCGTCACATTAGAGTACAGCAAAGGATAAAACAGCAACGTCCATCCAAGTCATGTCCAGATATGAAACAGTCGGCTGTGACCGATATCGACGGAAATCATTCAGCTTGTCAGTATACACCTTGTTTTTGTTGCGCGCATGAACTTCGGCATAGTATACCGTAAATCAGTTTTAGTCAATTTCAAGAACAAAAATATATTTTTGCAAAATTATAATGCATAGCCGATTAAATGAAAAAGGCGCTTATTCATTTAATCGTCCATACATTCATGTGCCTTGTTGGTGACGTTACCTTGTGCCTAGTGCCTTGATGATGAACTAAACAGGCGATATAGGTAGAACTCTTTCAACTTGAGCCGTGCGTGCTCTTGAGCGCTGTGTGGCCCGGGATAAGATCTCTACAATCTGCGCCATCAATTTATTGTTCAAGGGTAGGTAACATGTAATTTTTTTTGACATTTCCTCTCACTTGAATTTTTACCACATGATAGTTCTAAGGTCACTGCAGTGGAGGAAACCAAACCAACACGTCAGCTGGCTTATCTGGGTGGAAAAGTCGTCTTAAAAGTTACCTTTAAAAATAAAAAAAATGTTAGAGAATTTATTTTGGTAATTACCTTAAAACTAAAAGGAGGTTATTTTAATTATTTTAATGTCTCCATTCAAATTTGAACTCCGCTGTTGTTTTTTTAAAAGACTTCAAAAACGAAGGACGAGGTTCTCAATTGGTCTGTTCGTTTTTTATTGTATGTACAATTTGTAAACCGATTTCGATGATCTTTTTGAATCGAAGGGTAAAACGTACCTCCGGATTGGTTCCATTAAAGTTTTGGTATCATTAAAAAAAAACCGCCTTCAAACTCGACGACAAATTGCAAATAAAAGGAACCTACTGATTAAACTAAAATGAAAAATTCTAATGCAAAATGCTTGCAAAAATATATGAATACCCCGAGCTTAATTCAGTCACTTAGTATCAGGTGTAACACATCGAATCCGTAACTAATTCTTTAGCCAGGCGGTACTAAGGATACGAATTACACGGATACGCCAAGACAGGTCGCCGTGTCCTTGTTCGTGTCCGAATCAGGGGATCTCGGTTTCGCTCCGTTATTTACTTTTTTGACACTTATCACATCAGGCTTTAACTTTCAAAAATGACGCACTCAGAAGGAAACTTGGCAATACATTCGTACAGTTAGGCCAAGGAGGATATATATTGTGATGCCGGGTGACCTAAAAATACTTGGCATGGTGTTCGCCGAGGCTCGGGACACTGGAAAATTTGGTCAATAATCTCAAGTAGGACGACGACAAACTTCAAAGTTTGATATTCAAATAAGTATTAATTTCTGAGACCTCGAGAAGTTTTATTTTCATTTTATTTTATTGAAATAGACACACCAACAGAATACATATAAAACATTGATAAAATTAACATTTGTAGGAACATCGTTCTTATATGTGAGCCTATTACAGGCGTATACAACACTCACCATTTATCTTAACGGATTACAATTTAAATTAAATTAAACCAAACGATAGTCTTAACGGTCTGAGTAAAGGTTAATAAGTTATAATGTGGCTTCGATCCCGGAATTTTTACGGCAAAGCTAAAGACTGTTAAGTACGTTTTACAGATAGATATTGCTCGTAAATTTTCATAATCTGGATTTCGGTCGTTTCGATAATACGTAATACCTACTCGTACTCGATATCGATAAAAAATGTTTCGAACACTAGTAACTTTGCGACAATCTTAATTTTGTTTTGTCTTGAAAATTTCGGGTTCTAGGAATAACAAATATTAGATTAGCATTATTGAATGCTAAGATAACTATTGAGTTATCTTTCGTTAGTAGTAATGTAGTTTATAAGTAAATACCTGCACGAGACCAAGGAAAATAGAATCATTTTTAACTAAACGACTTATTGGAATGATAACCTTTTTAGGTTATATCATTTCAATACGTATTTATTGTTATGTTATTTTATTATTGAAACCGTACGATTTTCACATACGATATCTGCTTGGGCTTCCAAGTAATATATATACCATCAACTCTAAGTCATATCATCTATCTATGTAGTGGTTCGACCTACCGCCTCTCATGCAGAAGGTCGGGGGTTCGAAATCCGGCTCGCACCTTTGAAATTATTTATGTGCGAAATTCAATTCTAACCGCTGAGCTTTTCGATGAAGGAAAACATCGTGAGGAAACCTGCACGCATCTGCGTAATAATTCAAGGTCGTGTGTTAAGTGCCCAATTCGTATTGGGCTCGCGTGGGGACTATAGCCTAAACCCTCTCGTGACGAGAGAAGGCCTTTGCCCAACAGTGGGCTGTTGTGGTGGTGGTGATGAAGACCTGATGAATGGTCCTGATAGCTGTCACCACCACCATCTTACCCGCTAACCTGCCACTAATTAGCAGTACTCACACACTGATAATTATAATAAAGCCGTGGTGGCCTAGTGGTTCGACCTACCGCCTCTCATGCCGAGGGTCGCGGGTTCGATTCCGGCTCGCACCTCTAAGTTTACTTACGTGCGAAATTCAATTTGAATTTACCATGAGCTTTTCGGTGAAGGAAAACATCGTGAGGAAACCTGCACGCATCTGCGAAGTAATTCAAAGATGTGTGTGAAGTCCCCAATCCGCACTGGGCCCGCGTGGGGACTATAGCCCAAGCCCTCTCATGATGAGGGGAGGCCTGTGCCCAGCAGTGGGACGCAAATAGGCTGTAGTAGTAGTAGTAGTAGTTACGTATATCCCGCAACTTAGAAGGTGAGCGGCGAACTTCAGCTGTTGACGCAAAGTGCTTAATTCGCGCGCCTTCCAAAATGTGTCGTTTTATAAAAGTATGTCTTTGCAGATGTGTAGATATCTCTGGGTGTTCGTTGCTTTTTTCGCCTTAACTAATGGAATTTGATGAAATTAATGATATTATTAGGTATTATATCTGGGTGATTTTTATGTCACGCGTATTTTTATTTGCGAATTATTCTCGTTTCGAAAAATTCATGACGCATTCCTCTTCGGCTAAGTTGTTGCCAAGTGATAAATACATCAAGTTAGCGCATGCGTATGACCTAGCGGCACGTTGTTCGGCGGCCCGCGTCCAGTACCGCACTAGATCCCGCCGGCACCGGCACTTCGGAGCATCCTCTATAGCTTACGAAGCTCAACGAAAAAGTGTACATGTAAAAAAAAATACCTAGTGGTTTTATAACGTGAATGTGCGGTGAAAGGAGCAGAATGCGTCGTCTTTTGTTGGTGGTATGTTTCTACGCGGCTCTGAGTGCAGGTAAGGGCTAGTGTTGTTTGAGAACTGAGAACTTCACGCCTCTGAACTAAGTTTACAGACTTTTAAAAGTATAATTATGACCTCTATCGGAGTGTGAGCGGCGGTGCATAGTCTCCTCATAACAAAAGATCACCGTTCGAACAGTTTTTGGGGAAGTTTTTGCTATTGCGTTACATTTTGTTTTCAGCGATAAAACTAAATGTGATTACTTGAACTGTTCGCGGTAAAAAAAAAACAGATATGATTAGTTATATTAGTAGGTTTAAAAGGTATATCGTCGAAAGAAGATCTAAAAAATGACGTATCGTATTACTTTTTCTGAAGTCAGAGATTCTCATCACGTTTTGTGTTGCGAGAAAAAAAAGTTCGCGATGCCGGATACGTCTCGACTGTAGTATCACGTGTTTTATAAGAAAAGCAAAAATGTACGAGTAGTGTGGTCGTTTAATTTCAGATGGCGATGCATTATTCTTTAAATTCAGTTCTTTAATTATGGACAATTTGCTGATGGTGTGTGTAGACATTGTGTGCTGTACACAAGTTGTCTTTCGAAGGACTCGTATGTACGTACACCTACATAATTATGTAGACTCGTAAAGCTTCAAAGATAAACACGGGCTTAAGGTGGAATTTTTTATATATTAAAAACTAGAGGCAATGTTTTCTATTATTTTAATCCTATTCAAAATCACTTTTTTTACAGGATAAGATATGTATTACAATAGTTGCAAATGGACGGAAAATAATTAAAAGCTCTTTTAGTTCACGACAGCATTAATTCACCTGGAAAAGTTATTATTATACATTACAACACAAAAATAGGAACTTCACTTATATCTATGTACATTACACAAAATGTCAGAAAAGCTCATGTAAAAAGTATAAAAATATAAAACTGCAGCGGTAGCAGTGAACGAGATTGACCAAGTTTATTAAGAAACTAACTTGTGGACAGAGTTAGCAATGTGCTACAAATTGCAACATTGGATTTGCTCTAAACTTATAATTTTCGAGGAATCTTTCCAGACAATTTCATCTCGTTCTTTGACAATTTGATGACTGTTCACCTTGCCTGACGTAATAGGTAAGAGATCTTTTTAAATACTATTTACTAATGCTATAATTGTATTTTGCTAAAAAATATTTCCATAACAGTGGAATTTGTTTAATGTGGTAATAAATTTTACAAAGTGTTCCACAGAGTTGCGGTCGCCGCGCCGGTGGCACGTTGCTTCGTGGCACATGGTCCACACTACATTAATGTAATTTATAGGTAGGTATATTTTTTGGACGGATTCAGTGCTATAATTTACGGAATTAGTGTAGTGACAAAATCTTTTCAAATGAAATCGATAAAAAACGAATTATATTGCTGAAATGTATAAAATGTTTGCAAGGTGTAGCAGCAGTAGTTTATTGATTTTAAAATGCTCATTGATAATGTATAAGATCTCGCTGAAACATTTGGTCAAATTTCAAATTGCGAATTATAAAATATAACGGCTGTGGATCAATGCTGTAAAGTGACACATGCTCACGCGCACTCTCTTAATTGGCGGGTCAGCCGGTGTGTCAATTATAGTTCGTTCAACTAATAAAGCTACCTCTAAAAAGATGAAAATGACGTAATTGCCCATAATTCTGGATGAGATGGGATCATAATCATGGCGGTTACGGATTTTCTATTTTCCTTTTCAGGTTATCGATTCAATATGTTCAATACCTCACCCTAATATTCAAAGGTTGATTGATGGCGTTGATAAACGAAATGTTTCGCTGGAGTATAAAAAGCGTTAGGCAGTTTCAGAATTTTACTGGGTGTTATAATTTTATCGCGATACTCGCTGGACGGGGCGCGGCGATGCCACTCCTGCAAATGTGCGCCATTTCCGACGGTCAACGACATTGTTGCTAAGTCGTAAAGGAAAGTAATTGAAAATTACTTTGGTGCATTTAATTAATACATCTGCCAACACGCACCATTCGATAGCAAATAAGCGAAATTCAATTTGAATTTACCACTGAGCTTTTCGGTGAAGGAAAACATCGTGAGGAAACCTGCACGCATCTGCGAATTAATTCAAAGATATGTGTGAAGTCCCCAATCCGAACTGGGCCCGCGTGGGGACTATAGCCCAAACCCTCTAGTGATGAGAGGAGGCCTATGCCCAGCAGTGGGACGCAAATAGGCTGTAGTAGTAGTAGTAGTTACAAAGTTTGTACCTCATTTTGGCTTGGTTTCTATCTTCTTTTGCTCAATAGAAAAGGCTGAAGTAAAATGAGTGATGCTAGGAAACGCTTCAAGAAACTTCGATTGGTTTTGTAGGAGACACATCAGAGAAAATAAAGTCACAGTTGTAGTAGACAGATCGAAATGAAAGTACAATCCACTTCAAGTATATATTTTAGAAGAATGTATAATATATACGAACGTATCTAGTAATGAGTTGAAATGTGGTAGTTTAATCACTGAGAAATTAATTAAACCGCAGCGGACATTTATTTTTACGTCCGCAATAGAATGTTTTAACTTTACTATTATTATGTTATTCGGATTCGGAAGTACTTAACATTATGTAATTAGTTAATTACAAACTTACAAACTTGTTTGAGCGTGTTCTTAGTTCTTTTTACTTGATTTTTTAGTTATATTATACTTAAGTAATTGTCAGTCATGCTTATAAACACTTACCTATTTAATAACCTTATCATATTTTATGCGAGAGACTACACATTTATCCATACTAATAATATTATTTTTATAGTGTCATGGAATGTGAAGTCGATTCGAATGGTATCATGGAGATACTGGGAGGCCACAGTTATAGTATTTGGAAACATTTCCATGATAGGTATCTTTTCATCCCAAAAAAAGAGTGGGCGCTTAGTTCTGACTTAACAATACAATACAATTACTTATTATGTATTGTAGATAAGAGCTACCAGCCCTTCTTTTAAGACCGGCAACATATTGCCATTGCCTGGACATTCGTGAGGCATCGGATGTTGCACATGACTATAGGACGCGAAGTCATCAGGTGGGCTTTTTTGCCTGTTTATCGGGCTTTAGCTATAAAAACAAGCTCACTAGCTGTAGTCGAATGGGTTTCGATGCGCGTACGGCGGTCCGCCACAAATTGAATTCATTTCGGCTCGCGTCGGCCAATTGTCGTGGATCGGTCGCCGCGCGGCCGACGCGCTCTCTTTTCCATGCAACTGTGCAACATCCGCTTTTATTGTAGTAGTGATGTTTCCACCACAACAACCCATTTACGTCCCACTGCTGGGCTCAGGCCTCTTCTCATCACGAGAGGGCTTGGGCTAGTCCCCACGCGGGCCCAGTGCGGATTGGGATAGTGATGTTTCTATATTAATCGTAGTCAGGCCAACCTTGGAAAATAGTTTCAAGTTTTATTAATGTAGGCATAACCCTGTATAGCTATTTTCCATTAAGTAATAAGGGAGCTAAATTAATTTAAAACTAGTCTACTCACACTTGTTTATGATTAGTAAAAAACCTTTCAAACAAATTAACCTCATAATTTCCCTCCAGGATTTTCATGTCAAGCTTAAATACAAAAAACAAAGCGTATAATCGGTATTTTCACTTTACGACCGACTCGGAAGCCATAACTGCATTTTATATAGGCGGAAGCGTAATAAAACTCCAGGAAGACTGCAAAATGGACAACGGCGTTGTTTAATGAAGGAGTTCCAGGCGTCCCTTTATGTCAATACGTCTCTGTGACCCAAAATTTCGCCTTCATTTGCTTCCATTTTTAGGGGTCTGAAGTCTACAAGGAACCCTTATAATTTCGCCGTGTCCGTCCGTCCGTCCGTCTTTCCACACTATTGCTCGGAGATGCTTGGCTCTAGGAAGCTGTAATTTGGCATGAACATACATATTAATTACGCTGACAAAGTGGTACAATAAAATTTTGAAATACATTTTTTTATAGGGTACCTCCCCTACTCGTAGAGTGGGGATGTAATTTTTTTTGCTTGCGTAGGTACCCCATGGTGCGGCATATCGTTGAATAGGTCTTAAAAAATATTGTGGGTTTGTTAAAACCAGTGAAACAAGTGATGCGTTTGTGAAATATTAAGCTTTAAAGTGCTATTTTTTGTTAGAGTCGAGTGCCCCCCCCCCCCCCCCTCCTCTGCCACGTAATAGGTGGTATTTGGATGGCTGAAAAAAATCACGGTTGTGGCATATATAACGTAGTTGAGAGGAAAACTATCACAGCTAAGTAGGCTGTACAAATTTACGAGTCATAGTCGACCAACTTATGAACAATGATTTTTCTCGAGCGACAGGGGCGTCGGGCGGGCACGTCATACCACAGGCTAGCTAAGATGCTAAATAAGTCTTAAAAAGGTACTGTGGGCATCGTCAACTTCGGAACCCTATACTTTGCGCGTGGCCCCACACGCACTTGGCCGGTTTTTTATAAAGTACGGTGATTTCTGTCGGCATTCCCGATTCTATGGCCCAGATTTATAGAGATATAGAAATTAATAAATTGGCGACTTTGTAGAAATTACCTAATACCTAAATTGTCGATGATCTTTTGCAGTTCCAAATCAATCAAAAAAAATAAACAGAAAACCACCTTCAACCTTCGAAAGACCGTCATAGTTAGTACTCGGCCGGTTTTTAATGTCGATATTGTAAAGAGGTACAGTTTCAGACTTTTTTTAGCGCTGCGGCGATTCTTTGCGAATGTTTTCTTTGTGAATGGACGACAAAAGACAAAAACGTAGCGCTTATATTTTTCCTAATATCGAAACAAAATTGCCGCGATGAAAAGGAAAGCTTGGAGACATTCGGTATAGTTATTAAAGTGAAACTTTTTTTCCCTTTATTTTAAAATCAAGATTAAGTCGGGCCACGTCGGGCGGTTGTTGGGTCTTTAAATTACGTATGTGTAGTAGAGTTAATTTAGTACTACAGCCTATTTGCGTCCCACTGCTGGGCACAGGTTTCCTCTCATCATGAAAGGGTTTGGGCTATAGTCCCCACGCGGGCCCAGTGCGGATTGGGGACTTCAGACACATCTTTGAATTACTTCGCAGATGCGTGCAGCTTTCCTCGCGATGTTTTCCTACACCGAAAAGCTCAGTGGTAAATTCACATTGAATTAATTAAAAGAGTTAATTTAATATTATTAAAATGATAAACGTAACGAACTCGTTTGATCGTATCGTTTCATTATTTACTGAGAAAGTAAGTACTCAAAAGTAACATTAAATCCTTCTTTTACAAAATACCTGCGAGAAACGTAATATTTACTTATTATCAGGAGACTAGTTTGTAACTTGGTAACTAATCAATTTGCACGTAGGTAAGACTAATAACACCTGCCCCGAAGCTACAACCTAAGCCTACAATACTAATTTTCTGTTCCATACATTATAATATCACCGACATACAAAAACTTTCAGTCGTAAATAACACAAGCGTTGACTTTACGACCATCCCGTTTGGAAGTTGGAGTCATCATTTAAATTTTTTGGCATCGTGGTGGCGTAAACGCAACACCCGATATCGGTCTATCCTTTTAGACCTTATTGAAAGAGGCCTCGTTAGAAAGAGATGGGTGATAGTGCTGAGATAGTTCCGCGGCTCTAAATTAATCGCATTCCAGCGTGCATTTGACACTTCTGCACAATAACTGTCGTCCTTTACAGCTGGTGGAAATGCTATACGCTAATATAAATGCAAATGTTCGTTCAGCTGATGCGAAATGTATTCACGACAATCGATTAGACCCCTTAAAGTGAAAACGGATTGGAAAAGTGCCATTGAATTTCATTGATATCAATTGTGCGGAGATCGTGAATTGGCGAGTTGTGCGGAGAGATGTTAGACAAGTTCGGAGAGAGCGGAATGAATGAGATCGGAATTACTCATGACGTCATGTGAAGTTTTAAACCTGCGGCCACTTAAAGTTTAGTTTTAACGCCGTGACGTTATGTCGTTCCCTATAGAATCGCTATGAATTATCTTTGCGACCCGAATGAAGCCCCTGCTAAATCTTTCGGCTAGAACTGAATAGTGTAGATTACTATTAGTGCAGGTATATCCGTGTGCAAAATGAGCAGATCGTGAAATATTTTAAAATTCGTCTACCTGAGCCCCTCGACTTTATAAAAAGCAATGTTGCCGCGTGCGCGCTCGGTTCTTTGTCATTCAGTGCCTCTGACTCCTCCCCACCTATGATTAAAGGACCTTGTGCAGGACTAAAACGATAATGATAGAAGTGGACCGAAAATTCATAGAACTACGTACTTTTGGGTGTGTATCCTTTGCCGGTATCGGAGATATTTATTGATACCCTTTTATAAAAGCCTATATATTTATTTACACCGTGGTTGTCAACTGGTCTGATCATACCTCTTTTGTTCTGCTTGTCTGTGGAGTAAAGTTTGTCTTTGAGACACGGATCACTTTTTGCTTTTTTGTCTAGTTTTGCATTGTGCGCGGAGACTAGTGTAGTTCTGGCGGGTTCCTGTTTCTTTATTTAAAAAAAAAACGACTTTTGTAATGATTCTTAAGTATATTTTTTTTAGGATGCCGATCCTCAAGAGGTAAAAACGGAACCCTTATAGGATCACCCATGTGTCCGTCCGTCCGTCTGTCACAGTCGATTTTCTCCGAAAGTACTGAACCGATTAAGTTGAAATTTGGTACGTATATGTTAGTTTGTGACCCAAAGACGGACGTGTAACGAAAATAAATGAATTTTAAACATAGACCCTTTTTTGGGGGCTAAATTTGAAAAAAAATAGCTATATTGTGTGACATATCAAATGAAAGTAGTTTCGAGTTATTTAAGAAAATAAGCGAAAAATTACCTTTCCCCCCCTTTATCTCCGAAACCAGTGGGCCTAAAATTTTGAAAAAAATACGGAGGATAGTTATTGACCTATAGATTACAGGAAAATTATTAAGAAGTCCATGGTATTTGAAACCTAAATATATAAAACTCAAAGGTGACTGACTGACTGACATAGTGATCTATCAACGCACAGCCCAAACCACTGGACGGATCGGGCTGAAATTTGGCATGCAGGTAGATGTTATAACGTAGGCATCCGCTAAGAAAGGATTTTGCAAAATTCCTACGGGAACGCGTAAAATCGGGATTTTACTTTTTAATATTTCTGCGCATACGAAGTTGCGGGGAAAAGCTAGTCTATCATATAAAACAGCTTATCCTGTGAAACGGTTTGAAAATGACGTCATTGAAAATAATCAAGGATCGGAACCCTCTCCACGTGAGTTTAACTCGCTTTTTGGCCGGTTTTTTTAAATTATGGTGTGGGTATGGTTGGTACTATGAGACTTAGATTTAAACGTCAAATTTAGAGATTATGTAAGCAGGCAATGGACGAAAAGGTGTTTCAAAGTCAAAGTCAAAGTCAAAGTATCTTTATTGTTTTGCACAGGTAAACAAATACAGGTGATAAAAGTTTTTGAAGTCTCACTGTAACATATCTTGACGACATACAATATTTAGCGTTGGTTTGGTTTCTAGGTAAGTAGTATATGTAGAAATTAACATTAAACATGAATTTAAAAAAATAAAAAATAAAAAATTGCTCGGATATAATTAAGAATTCAATATGATTGGGAAATTCGCCGACTAAGTCACGGGTAGAAGCTAGAATGTCTGTATATAGATGATAACCGTATACCTAGCCAGGAATACCATGGATAAAACAAAAACCTCACGTTACACAGGGCACCCTCCTGTATTTAATGTCCAGGCGCACTGTAGTCGCAAGCAACTTGTTTATGTGATATCTAATTGGGTATGGGTGAAAAATGATAACGTGCTCGAATTAATTTATTTTTGGACAGGAATAACGTTCCGTATCAAGAGGAAAAAATCTCGGAATTTTCCGTATCGTACATTGCGCGTAAAAATATAAATTATTTGGCGGTAATGACGACTCACTAAAGGCGGCTGCCTACTAAAGGTGACAAACAGCCGTCATGCCACCAAAACATTTCTCATAATACGGAATTTTATTCATGTCTAAAGATAAATAAATCAAGCACGTTGTCATTTTTCACCCATACCTAATTCTATTAACTTTGTAACGAGCAACAAACTGATATCAAATTACCTACGAAGGGACAAGTTTAATACATGTAATAATACAATAAACAACTAACATGCAGTAAACATCACATTATTATGTCAGTCAATTATTAATTAACGTACCTTATTCGACACACAAGAATCAACACACGAGGAAACAGGGAGACAATATGTTGTAATCATTCTCTAAAATAATTTATTACTGTAGCTGCAGGTGAGAATTATTTAGGACGCCATTTTCGGTGCCTCGGTCCCGTGCGGACCCTTATTACATTTGCCTCTTTTGTAAAGATGGTAAATTGTGAAAATGCCGGTATTGTAAATATGCGTGCGCATATACAGAATGCCCGCTATTTTTAGAAAGTTTTACGTTTTCTTTTAATAATCGAGGCAATTTACAATACTTAATGATTTACTTAATGACCAGTGTGTGTTGCCAGTGATGACTTATGGTTCCGAGACGTGGGCGCTTACGATGGGCCTCATAAGAAGGCTCAAAGTCACTCAGAGGGCAATGGAGAGGGCTATGCTCGGGGTTTCTCTGCGTGATAGAATCAGAAATGAGGATATCCGCAGTAGAACTGGGGTCACCGACATAGCCCGAAGAATTGCGAGCCTTAAGTGGCAGTGGGCGGGGCACATTGCTCGCAGGACTGATGGCCGATGGGGCCGGAAACTTCTCGAGTGGCGCCCGCGAACCGGGAGACGAGCTGTCGGTAGGCCTCCAACAAGATGGAGCGACGACCTCGTGAAGGTCGCGGGAAACCGGTGGAAGCAAGTAGCACAGGACCGGTCTGAGTGGCGAGCCTTGGGGGAGGCCTATGTCCAGCAGTGGACGTCTTTCGGCTGAAATGATGATGATGATGATGATGATGAATGATCACTTTAGTACCTACTTACCTCTTCTATGAAATGGAACACGTTGCTTTATGTTATTAGAAGGTTGTCTTAGAAGAGCTTTCGTTTCCTTTCCTCCCTATTTAAATGCAAGCAAACTAATACGAAAATGTAGGTAACGCAAGAAATCCAAAACTAAGTTTAGATTTTCCCTGTAAATATTATTTTCTTACATGTTTCTAATACATGTGCCGTGCCTAGGAAAATGTGAGGGCAATAGAACACGTCCGCGGCTTAGCGAAGAGTTTCCCCAGCTGCGTGCGTGACGCCAGATGGCTCCCCATCGATAACAATAAAAATCTTCATACATAATCATGGAACTTCTAGTAGCTGGTCCATGCAGATAAAATAGCCCAGCTGCTATTGCTATTCTTAACCTTCACACAGAAAGAGTAGTGTGTTAAGTTTGACTTAAGTGTGTGTGTGTGTAATCTGTCTTTGGCTTCGTAGCTCTGCAACCGGTGGACCGATTTTCATTTAGTTTTATTTTGATAGGTGATGTAATCGAGAGTGTTCTGAACTTTATATCAAAAAAATCGGTTTAGTCGTTTTCTTTTTTCGTGTGACATGAAACACGTGAATGTAAGCTGTTAAAATGTATCTGTTTTGGTTTTCGTTTTGTCCAAGATACGACATACGGAATATCCACACTCATCTGTTATTTGAATCAAACTAAGTTTTATCTGTTAGATAATATGGACGTATGTTTATGTTCAGATTGACAGCCTGTTTATTCCGATATATATTGACAGCCTGTTTATATAAGCTTAGCATTTAATATAGGTACGTAGGTTAGGTACAACAAAAGTGCGTCGAATTCAGAGTCTTAATGTTGTGAAATATTTACTGTTTTTAGGGTTCCGAAGTCCACTAGGAACCCTTATAGTTTCGCCATGTCCGTCCGTCCGTCCGTCCGTCCGTCTGTCCGCACTATTGCTCGGAGATGCTTAGTTCTAGAAAGCTGTAATTTGGCATGAATATACATATTAGTTACGCTGACAAAGTGGTACAATTAAATTTTGAAATATATTTTTTTATAGGGTACCTCCCCTACTCGTAAAGTTGGGAATGTAATTTTTTTTTCTTGCGTACCCCATGGTGCGGCATATCGTTGAATAGGTCTTAAAAAATATTGTGGGTTTGTTAAAACCATTTTTTGATTAAGTGATGCGTTTGTGAAATATTAAGCTTTAAAGTGCTATTTTTTGTTAGAGTCACGTGTCCCGCCCCCCCCCCCTGCCAGCTAAATGGTGGTATTTGGATGGCTGAAAAAAATCACGGTTATGGCATATATAACGTAGTTGAAAGGAAAACTATCACAGCTAAGTAGGCTGTACAAACGTACGAGTCATAGTCGACCAACTTATGAAATGATTAAAAAACCAATGATTTTAGGTAGCGTATACTTATATTCTTACGTGTATTTTCGGAGTCTTCTTTCCTTGTCTGCGCGATCGAAGATTCACGACGCGCCTAATAAATTGGGTTCACATGTAAGTAACAATCATAAAAAAACATAACCCTCCCTATGGCCCAGTCGGGTAATGAACTGAGCTGCACTATCGTACTACATGGTAAACATTACGGAAATACTTATAAAACAAACTAACCACGAGAACAATTTGTGAACGAAATGTAAGTATGTATTTGTGTGTGTGTGTGCATGTGCGTGTGTGGGGTGTGTGTGTATATTACATGACTAGAATGTATGTATGTATATGTATATGTATGTGCCATAGGTATATGGCGCTATATATTTATTTATTTAACTTCACTACTTAGTATCGAGCGTATAATATCACGTTTAAATTTATTTTTAGACGAGATGAAAGGGTCTACATCGTTGAATTGCTTGTTGTACGGACGTACTATACGTATTAAATAATAAATGATAAGAGTCTCTGGCCTAAGCTGGACTTGGTTGGACTAAGTAATAAACAACAAAGTGTGCGCTTAAAGACTGAGTTAAAATGTGATAAAGTACGTGTGATTTTGTAAAAAAATTGTAAGAAGTATAAGATGTAGGTAATGACGAAGCCTGTACCGGATAATAGTTCGTTTTTAAATAATAACTTTGTCAAATTCAATTGTATATCATGACGATATAAAAGTGATTGTAAAATCACACTTGAATAAATTTTGTTTTGCCTTTGTCTTTTATCTTTATCTTAATGTACCGTTTTCAGTGATTCCGGTATGCCTCGCGGAGTGTCAAAGGCAGGCCCGCTCCAGCAGACAAGTGACTATCGTTCGTCTCCGAACCATCTTGGATGATTTAACATGAAAACTGTAAAGGAAAGCTTGAATGAGATCCACGCTTCGAATATTTTACTTTGATAAGTAAAATTCACTTGAATGTAACAACTGTCTTTTGTTTTTCCCGAATTTTTAGCGGCAGTAGAAAGTTAATAAACCTACGTATATGAACTAAGGTAGAAATAAACAGTTAAGTAATTTAAAAAATAAAATGTAGCAGCTTTATACTCCGAGAGCTGTAGACCTCTTCAGTCTATTTTTTGCATAGATTGAATCAGTTTTTTTTACATTTGGAACTGCATAGCACCGCCACTTAAAAAAAAAAAACAAAAACTGAATCGACAAAAAACGGTGTATAATTGTACAACCTGGTCACAAAATTTCAAGATAATCGGTCGAGAAATCTCAGCCCCGCATATCTATTTTTATCATTTGCCGGTCGAAAAAGGTGTTCCATTGTTCCATTATTCGGTTTGGAGGCGATCTTTGTAAGAAAAAGATCGTAAATAACGATCGCAAATTGGGTACACTGAGCCAGAGAACACGGGAAATAAAAATACACACCTATAACAAAGCAAACTATGACCTATATTTGAACCGATGTAAGAGCAACAACAATTAACTTTCATATGACTTAGTATGTAAGTATGTGTGTAATATGTAAACACTTTACTGTACAGAAATAAAACAACATGACAGAGTGAGGAAAATAGGTACAAAGGCGAACTTATCCCTTTGAGGAATTTCTTCCAGTCAACCTTAGAATAAATGAGAATAAATGATAAATGAAAGTTTGGGATACATTAACTGTTTTTTTTTATTACGAGCCTCTATTTGACCCTCATGGAAACTAGTGATACTTAGGGTCTAAGGTGGAAGGTGGAACACGCTTACCCAGAAGATGCCTATTCACTCTACTTAGACTTAAATACACCATGATTACACGACGAGGCATCAATGTAAATGGCGAGTACATCACTCACCTTCGATTTGCCGACGATATAGTAGTTATGGCTGAGACCATGGAAGACCTCAGTGCTATGCTCGTTGACCTCAGCAGAGTTTCCGATCGAGTTGGTCTGAAAATGAACATGAACAAGACGAAGATCATGTCCAATGTCCATGTTGTGCCAACTCCAGTAATAATCGGAGGCTCTGCGCTCGAAGTTGTTGACCATTATGTATACCTGGGACAAACAGTCCAGTTAGGTAGGTCCAACTTCGAGAAAGAGATCAATCGTCGAATCCGACTCGGCTGGGCAGCGTTCGGGAAGCTTCGCAGTGTCTTTTCGTCCAAATTACCGCAGTGTCTTAAGTCGAAAGTCTTCGACCAGTGTGTGTTGCCAGTGATGACTTATGGTTCCGAGACGTGGGCGCTTACGATGGGCCTCATAAGAAGGCTCAAGGTCACCCAGAGGGCAATGGAGAGGGCTATGCTCGGGGTTTCTCTGCGTGATAGAATCAGAAATGAGGATATCCGCAGTAGAACTAGTGTCACCGACATAGCCCGAAGAATTGCGAACCTTAAGTGGCAGTGGGCGGGGCACATTGCTCGCAGGACTGATGGCCGATGGGGCAAGAAAGTCCTGGAGTGGCGTCCGCGAACCGGTAGACGAGCTGTCGGTAGGCCTCCAACAAGATGGAGTGACGACCTTGTAAAGGTCGCGGGAACGCGGTGGATGCGAGTGGCACAGGACCGGTCTGAGTGGCGCGCCTTGGGGGAGGCCTATGTCCAGCAGTGGACGTCTATCGGCTGAAATGATGATGATGATGATGACACCATGATTATAGGAACTAAGGGGAACACAAACGCAGGGAGGGAATTCCAAAGTTTAGCAGTGCGAACAAAAAAAGATTTAGCGCATCGCTTTGTTCGACTCATGGGAAACTCAACCACATGGATGGAAACCTTCCCGTCGTCTAGTGGTTCGATGGTAAAAGTAGATGGTGGTATAAGGTCGTGAAGTTCCTGAGCGCACTCTCCATAATACACCTTATAAAAAAACGATTTACATGAGAACTACAAACAACAATAACAAACAATATTTTATTTCTAATTCAATTATTTTATTTTTAAGTCGCCGAATTTGTAATAAAAGTTGTAGATTTATTTTAAATAAATTGATCCTTAAGTAGTGCAAAACAATATTACCTACTATGCAATGTCAATTTTAGTAACTTTAATCTAAGTTACACAGTTAGGTATCTACTTAAGGATTGCTTTATTCTTGTTCCATATAAAACGCAAATACGAGTATGAGCACGATTTATCTAAGTTAACAAACAAACTTGACTCCATTTATGCTGGAAGTTGTCTTTGCTACATAAGAATTGCAACTCAGTAACATGTGTTTCTTTGATATTAGTTTCTATCTCTTCTAGTCATATAAATTTATTATTGTTACGAGTCACTAAGGACGGAAAATTGTTCAAAGTTCAACAAAAACGGGAACATCAACCCTCTGTCACGTGTTTTCTTTGAAAAATGGTTTTGTACATATGTTAACTTGAATTTGTTATTCTTTCATTTCTTCAGGTAAGTAGGTATATACATTGTGGAGGCTATTTCGTTGATTATTGATTCAACACATGCATTTTTAATTAACATATTTATTCCAAACCGTATTTATTCCTTTTACTCAATTTGATGTTGGATCCGTGCCTCAACCTGTTCCAAGTAGGTATTCCCGTTTTAAATAATGAATAACTAGTGCAATCACCAAATGCCGCATATTTCGTGTTGCTCACTCATTTAGAATTCTTTATGATTCCATCAAAGTTTCACTAAGGTTCATTTGTGGTGTTCTGAATTAAGTAAGTATTATATTTGTTTCGAATAATCGCTTGAAATGTGAAATATTCAATATGATTTATATATTATTAAGTGAACAGCTTTAATAAAGAAAATTAAAACATTTAACGCTTAAACACTTGAAGATTATAGGAACTCGGGAATACAAGGTACGAAGGGAGCCTATTCCAAAGCTTGGCGAGCCAACAAGAATAGTACATTTCGATACTAGTGCGGAAAGTGTGTCATTACTTCACGAGTAACGAGATATGGGCGAGTGGCAAGACTCGGGACGAGTGAAGAATGACACTTCCGCACGTGTATCGAACGACGTTTTTTAATACAGTTGCGAAAAAATAAGAAAAACAACAAGTAAGGAATTAGAAACGTTTATATTATTAATTTTGTAATTGCAATAGAACTGAAAAATAATAAAGTTCTACAAAAATTAAAAAAATCTCCTAATAAAAAAATCTACTATCTTTATTTATTTATTTTTTATTTACATAATAGTTAATGGCACAATTTGTACAATTATTGAGTGTGATATTGAAAGTTTTTGCTGGTAAATTAAGTGTTTGGCTGACTGAATTATTAATCTCACATGTCTGTGAAGATTGTGTCACTGGGAAAAGAGAAAAGCACTAGTTCGCTAAAACCAACTTTGCGCACGCTAAACAGCTACGTAAAGTAGCACTTTTTGAGCAATTGTATTAAAAAATATTTATCGCAAGCGATTCGTCGGGACTTGGACTTTTAACAATGTATTATTCAAGGGGGAAATGTACAACAAGACACCTGGTCTTGCTAAGGGAAAGAACCAGGTAATGTGAAATTACTCCACCCCACTGATTGACTACCTCGCTACAAATCGGACAGCTCCAAGAACAACGAATGAGATTTTTTTATGGCCTAAAATTGTTCAGTAAAGAGCATTTTAAACGTTATGGAATTAGCATAAAACTTGTTAAGCAATCCAAACAAGTTGCTACATGCTGCCTAGCTGAAGTCCTAAGTTTATATTGCGCCTACGAACTTATGTAATATCAGTAGTGCAACGGGCAACTCTCACCTTACTCGGTTATTTGTTTTGCTTTCGTTGGCGGATCTTCCTTCAATCTTCTTGACTTTCGACTTCTTGGAGGATAACCCTAATATCCTTACAAACATTGTACCTAAATGTGAAAGTGTGCTTGTTTGTCCTTCCTTCACGTTGAAACGACTGGACCGATTTTGATGATATTGAGATAGTTTACCACTACCACTACAACCTATTGCGTCCCACTGCTGAGCCCAGGCCTCCTCTCATCACGAGAGGGTTTGGGCTATAGTCCCCACGTGGGCCCAGATGCGTGCATGTTTCTGTGGGTCGCGGCTTCGATTCCGGCTCGCACCTCTAAGTTTACTTATGTGCGAAATTCAATTTGAATTTACCACTGAGCTTTACGGTGAAGCAAAACATCGAGAGGAAACCTGCACGCATCTGCGAAGTAATCCGCACTGGACCCGCGTGGGGACTATAGCCCAAACCCTCTCGTGGCGAGGGCCTGTGGACAGCAGTGTGACGTAAATAGGCTGTAGTAGTAGTATCCATCACTATCTTGAGTTTCCTTAAATCTGAGTCAGCCTCCTGCTGATTTACTACTAGGGCAACAGCAGCCGTAAGGCGATCATCTGTGCCGCATCGATTCCCGTGACGTCACGGGCGACGGCCAGTCTCGCCATCTCGACGCCAACCGTAGGGGATGATAGAACCCTCCCCGATCTGATCGAGCAATAAGCAACTGTGGAATGTTGTTGACAGATAATTGGGTTAATATTTCGGATACGTTCCTATACGCCATTGGGTTTAAATTGAACTTCAATGAACCGAAATTTGTACTGGCTTTTTGACCACGACAAAATTCCGCCTTCGTAATAATTTGTAAATTGAATTTCCATGTCACTATGTTTTTTTGTTGTATCAGAAAATATGAACCCGACTTTATCTAACCAGCAAGGAATTGGAAACGGATGAAAAAAGTGACGAAGGTGCTTGTTTTTTAGGGTTCCGAAGTCCACTAGGAACCCTTATAGTTTCGCCATGTCCGTCCGTCTGTCCGCACTATTGCTCGGAGATGCTTAGTCCTAGAAAGCTGTAATTTGGCATGAATATGCAGATTAGTTACGTTGACAAAGTGGTACAATAAAATGTTGAAATATATTTTTTTATAGGGTACCTCCCCTACTCGTAAAGTGGGGATGTAATTTTTTTTTCTTGCGTACCCCATGGTGCGGCATATCGTTGAATAGGTCTTAAAAAAATATTGTGGGTTTGTTAAAACCATTTTTTGATTAAGTGATGCGTTTGTGAAATATTAAGCTTTAAAGTGCTATTTTTTGTTAGAGTCACGTGTCCCCCCCCCCTGCCAGCTAAATGGTGGTATTTGGATGGCTGAAAAAAATCACGGTTATGGCATATATAACGTAGTTGAAAGGAAAACTATCACAGCTAAGTAGGCTGTACAAACTTACGAGTCATAGTCGACCAACTTATGAAATGATTAAAAAACCAATGATTTTTCTCGAGCGGCAGGTGCGTCGGGCGGGCACGTCATACCACAGGCTAGCTAGATGGTAGTAAGTCTTAGAAAGGTACTGTGGGCATCTTCAACTTCGGAACCCTATAATTTGCGCGTGGCCCGACACGCACTTGGCCGGTTTTTTTTTTTCATGTATAGGGATAAAATTCAATAAACAAGAAAAAATCTTCTTATATGTATATAAAAATGAATTGACGTGTGTTAGTCTGGTCAATCTTATAGAACTTGAACTTTGCAGGCTGTCGGAGTCTTGAATGTGGCTTTTTATTTAAACAATGACATCCTATAACAAAAATTAACACATTGATTAAAATTTCAATTTAACGTGAACGTAGGCGCGGGTGACAGCTAGTTACATCAATATAGGTGTAACAAAATAAAATATTCGAGTACTCGTAAAAATCAAATTTCCCACAACGAACAAATCGCCTTCAACCTCGTCCCTTCCAGCCGTTCAAAAATGTGTTATTTCCAAAATCGTTTTGTAGAATGTGAGCCACCTGAGATTCGTAGCACGGGGTATGGAAAAAGGTCTGTCTTTAGTTTAGTTAGGTTTATAAAGGTCAGCGAATATTTAACAGACCGGATCGGCAATATGCCCCAGGGGACCGTTCGGGCTGTTATCTGTTACCTTGATCAATCGACGACTTGTTGTTAGGCAAGTGATGAAAGAAATCAATCAATACTAGTTTCCTCATTGTGCATTTCGGTCTATCAATCGTAAATCAATGCGTAAATTAATTTAATCTATATGCATATAATAAAGCTAAAGAGGGTCGAAAGTCTGTACATGGGAGATATTCGAAAAAAAGTTGGCTGGGAATACTTAGAATCGATAACAGAACACATTCCAATAGTTTTTAGAATTTTTGTCGGTTTGTCTGTATATCTATTTGTCTGTTTATTTGACCGCGCATCTCGTGAAACTACTGGACCGATATTGATGAAATTTGGTATAATGATAGTTGGAGAGACCTTTATTAAGATATTAAGAAGGAATAGACCGATTCGTATGGAGTGTCACATTCCACTTTCCTAACTTGTGCCCGTATTTCGTTGTTATTTTAAAGACGTTTCACGTAAAACAAATCAGGAGTCGGTTACGTAACAAGACAGACACAAAGAGCAATCACATAGAAACCTACAGACACACACATACACAAACATAAACTTCACCCCCATTTTTTGGTTTTGGGGGTTGAAAAGTCACAATTTAAAAATCACTGACCGCGTTCGGGACACTCCATACGGTCACGTTCGCGGAGCACGTCAAAGTACGAATAAGTATTCGTTGTCCAAATTCATTTCACCTTGCCCAGGATAAATCTATTTACATCTCCCACACTATAGAAAAATTACCCTCTTGCATAGGGAATAAGATTATTATTTCTCTGAAACACCCAGTTGGGTTTTAGGTGGACAAAATCGTAAGCCGAAATGTTTCACATGACAAATAAACCTTGAATCTATGCGCTGACCTGAAACAGACTTTCTCTATGACGTCACGCGTCGCCGCGGTGACGCGACGGAGCGACGCCTCGTCTGTTTAATACCTAGGTTTTATAGGATTCATGTAAATGACTAATGTATCTGAGTTAGTAACGTACACACCTAACAATGTAATTCCAGGACTAGCAAAACAAAAACAATACAGACTCCGCCTAATTTCGTATCATGATGCCCAATTCGTCACTTCAAAACATGACTGAAAATGAAATTAGTGGTCGCCCACGACTTCGTTCGTAAAGAGGATTGCATTAGCCACTGGATTGAGGAATATTAGTGCTTCTTGTTATAAAAAATACGTTCTAGATTATAATGTTGTTCAGTTTCATATATTTTCTACCCCAATAACACATGCCAATTACAGACTAGTTAGATCGCGAGTACTTAATAAGCAAACTATGAAAACAATACATTTTCTACAGTTTTTAGTGGACAAGCAAAACAAAACAATTTAGAGTCAGTCTGTCAGTATGTTACAACATGACAGTCATGTACTTCTAAACTTTTTAATTAAGACTATAAATAAATTGGTAGTACATAATAAATTAGGTATAAATGCTGTTGTATAGCAGCTTCTGCTAAATCTAAATACTGCACTGTAGTGATAGTCTAATTACGTTCAGCAAACAGCTTGATGCAGGCGTTGCATATGCTAATGCTTGTGCTAATAACCCCGATGTGCATCCGTTAATGGCTAAATTTTATGTTTACCATGAAATTGTATATGGCCCAGCATTATGCATATGGTCCTCGTGTATCAGCGAAAGCGAATAAAGTGTGTTTATCATAACGGCAACCCACTCAAAATAAATGAAGTTGGGTACTTATTGCTAGTAGTAGAGAGAAATAACAACAATTGGAAACTGATTCTACCTAGTGAATGTTGTCATAAGTAGATTTGACCATGCTGCTCAATGAACAATGCAACTGAAGGTAGTATAAATGGGCTTAATGGCGGTAAAATAGACCAAAATTAGTATATAAAAGTTAAACAATAAGGAAACATAGTTTTCTAAAGTAACTTCATCAAATTTTAATACGTTTTTCATACGGACCTAAAACTATAAGGTTTAGAATTATTGTGATCATGAGCGCCAAAAACACTAGCGTTTATCCGCACTGTACGGTATTTGTCACGTTCTATTCAATAAGCTTGTGTGAAACGGATGAATTATTTATCCATGACGTGAACAGTATCTTGCTACTTAGAACTGATGTATAATATTCGGCTACATATTTCAATAATCTAATGCCTTACTTAGTCCTCAATCCTCGTGGGGACTACAGCCCAAACCTTCTCGTGATGAGAGGAAGCCTGTGCCCAGCAGTGCGACGCAAATAAGCTGAAGTAGTAGTAAGTAGTAATGCCTTGAGAGGAATAATATCGGTTTCATATACCTACACGTAGAACATATGAACGCGGAAGGCAAATGAGACATTAGATACCACATGATGTTTATTTCTTCTAATGGAAAGTGAGCGCGTCTATGCCAATGCTTATATCATCAACATATTGCCACATACCCAAAAGATGCCTACGAGCTGCGAGTCAATTTTTCACTTAAAACACATTGAGATTAAACTACACTCAACCGCAATGAAATCGGGTCACTTTGTGTGGAAAATCCTATACAAAGTGACCCGATTTCATTGCGGTTGGGTATGCATACAAACAGGGGATCACAGACACCGGGAGGGAATTCGCAAGCTTGGCGGAAATCGAAGCCATTCTGGTGAGTCGTAAGGTGTATCACACGCGTAGCACTTCGTAGCAAAAGCCTCGTAGCATTAATGCTACGAAGTACAGTACTACAAGACATTAAGCTTAGGCCGACTTGCAACAAAGCTGTTAACCACGGGTTAGCCTCTAATTCGAGTAAAGTTGATACAACTAAACCTGACTTCAAATTTGAACTCGAGGTAATTCGGGTTTAGTAGTTATGTCGACTACCTAAAGTAAAAAGAACTCTATCCATAATTATTTAGCCATTAACCATCACGCAGTCATGAATGGAAAATTCCAACTTTTCTTTCAAATTAAGAAATAAAGTTTTTTTTAAGAAATTATAGCCAGCAGGAGTTTTATTGCATTGTTGTATTTTTCTTTTGACTTATTTCGATGTTTTATAGCATGTATAAATCAAGCTTTTAAAAAGGCGTACGTTACATAACGTAATGAAATTGTGTGGATACTACCAACTATAAATAAAATATACTTATAAGAAATCAAATATTTTGAATTTTGGTACGTAATATTATTAATGGAATAATTATTCGGTATCGATGTTCGGCATTGACGGTGAAGTGGCTTTATCATCAAACAATTCATCGAATAGGTCTCGTCGTCGGAATTGCACAGGAAACGCATTATTACTCGTATTTGGGAATATAACATGGGAAAATCTCGTTTCCTAGGTAAAGAAAGATTAATTTTCCGTACTAAAGAATAATGAACAGGTTTATTTCGCATAACTGTTAGTTCTAACCCAGAGGAAACTGTCGAAACGAGAGAAACCGCTCTATTTTCCACATGACAAAGACTTCTGCTGTCCTCTTGCATAACTAATTCGATCAACTAGATAGTGATTGTTTGAGATCATGCACGTTTAATATTAAGGCGTCGAACAAAAAGTGTTTAAAGGGATCAAACATAGCAATTTGAACGTGACGATTTTTTTCTATAAAACATCGTTAAACTATAAATTTTATTAAATCTGCGAAACGACTTTTAGAATAATTGTATTAAACCACAAGACCGGATCTTTCATTAATTTACTTATTGTCTCTATTAAGAATAGACGAGAAATTCACTTGTCGATAAAAGCGTCGTAAATGATCACTTATCCGTCACCATTAAGTCTATTAGGTATTCATTGAGGGTGCCGGTGGTGCTTAATTAAGACTAAGTGTTTCAAGTTATGTAGTTAATTCTACTAGCGCCGTCGAGCGCCGCACTATAAAGGCAAATAGTGATAGCGGTGATGGACTCAGGGGAGGAACGCCTTGCGCACAATACTATGTACATTGTTTCGATGTAAACCTTCCGTGAGCAAACTATTGATATATTTCTATGCAGCTGCTCTTCGGGGATAGTTGAATGTAAATGATATTAATTTGAGTACCTATTACCTACTTACCTATACTCCCCACCTAAAATTATATCTATTTATCATAACCTACGCAAGTTTACGCTAGTTTAAATCTATACTAATATTATTTTAAATGTGAAAGTCTAACGACTTTGCCTATCTGTTACGTCTTGACACTAAAACCGCTGGAACCATTTAAATGAATTTTATAAGGATCCTCGTCGTCGTCCCCATTTACTATCATCGTTTTACCGTTAAACCCATTGAGCGATTTATCACTATTTTGTGATCAAAAATAGGATTTCATTCTTCACTGCTAATTGAAACTAAACAACACCAGAAGTGTATTTTTAATGCCGCGCTAAAGCTATTTTGTGATATAGGTAGGTTCACATAGAGCCTGCACTGCCGCCGCCGTGCCAAACCAAAGCGTCATGCATGGATTTCATTGTGCGGTCTGATTTTTGGCTTCGCAAATTGGTCTCGAATAACAACAGTCCGCGCGTCGCATCACTAGAACGTCAAGCACGAGCGTTCCCTATAACATGCAGATGTGCCAAACGTGCCTAAACCTGCCCTGAGTACTTTGCTGCGAATGTGACTTGCATAGTAAAAATGCTTAAGTACTACAGCTGTTATATGTACGTACACTGTCCAACGCTTGGCCCTAATTTTTCATCATTCACTCGTATTTTCCGTAGGGTGACAGTTTTTAAGGGCAGACTGTTGCGTTTACCGCCAACAAGGGTCAAGAAGGTGTTTATATATGGAAGAATTAACGATAAAATGTAGTGTTGATTTTGTACTCGAGGTCTCACAGCCACTAGTTATATTTTTACTACAAAAGTATTAAAGTACTTAAGTAAATATTTCAACAATGAGATCGGAGGCATTTCCATCTTTTTGCTTTCCTGCCATTGTCTTTGTAAAATTTACAAAATATTTATTTAATTAATTACTAATTTCGTTTTTAAGATGCGAAATCCAAACGTTTATTACTTTGAGCTTAGCGATATGATTGTGATTTGTTGAATGTAGTTGCTGTTATTAAGTAGACATCTTATTCTTTTTAGACTTTAAATGATGCATCTTTTTGCAGGTTTAAAATATTTTACTCTGTATTCTATTCGCAGAGCACGTGTTTTCTTGTTCGATATCTCGTTTGCGCTATTCTCCATGTACGTGACACCAAAAATCACTTCCAGAGAGCTCGTAGTGAGGTCTCCAGGGGAATTCCTTGGAACGGACGATGTCCTTTGTTTTTGCAATGAAACGAGTAGAAATGTATAAACACACTCTTTATTTATATTGGTAACAAACAATACAGATATTATTAACTTAATTCCTTGGAGCCTTCACCGGCTGCGTTTCATTGATAATAATAAAAATAATATAATTATCATTGGAAAAAGTGGGGGGGGGGGGGGCTTTGCCCAGCAATGGGATACAGCAGGCTCTTAATAATAATAATAATTATCATTATTCACAAAAAAACCTTTCTGTTTAGCATATTGTTATGAGTCTTTTAAAAATATTGTTCATTAATATAAATATCACGGCTTGAGTTATTTTTTTTTAAATAACAAATTTACAAACTATGTTGAGGATATTGTATGAATTTATATAAATTAATAAAGGAAGTACTTACTTACAGCAATCTACTGTCCCATTACCAAAAAGATTAATATTTCAACATTGATCTATTATAAGTAAGGATTCACAATCAGCCGGAGAAAAATGGTCTGTCAAAATGGGTGCCCGAACAAATTTACTATTTGACAATTAAGTCTTATAGCGTTAGGTTTACTTTTGTATCAAATATTTATCTTGACACATATTATAACGAGGCGTTATTATGGTTTGCGCCATATATTTTGACATATTCTGTTAGGCACTGCTCGTCCATATGTTATTATAGGTCAATGTATTTCAACGATACACCTCCAAAACAGACAACCTCGGCGGAAGTGCCAGTAATTGCGGTGTATCTGCGCAGAAACCCAGCATCCGGACTGTTGGATTCTAATTTCAAAATTCTCTACTAGACTGGCAAGAGACCTTCGGTGAATGCCGGCACCGGTTATGGCCGCCGGCGATATTCGGCGGCATTACCGACGGGACGTGCTGACGCATACGACCACATAGCACTCCGATCTGAGGCGACCACTGTTCACTTAGGCTGAGTTGATTCATGCATAGTTTGACGGACTCCTGGTCGTTAAATATGGCCGCCGCGCTGTCATTCCATACAGAAACGTCATTTTGTACTAAAATATTTAACGTTAACGTTAACTTTAACGGATGGTTTGAAAACCCGCCCTTAATGAAGGGTTATCTGTGATCAGATTCAAGCTATTCTAAGAGGGAAAAATACGTAGGTATTTTTCTCTTTTATCTTTTTGTATGGACGCGTAGTAGAGTAGTCTACTACGCGTCCATACAAAAAGATAAAATGTTTTTCCACTTCTAAATATTGTCCAATATCCATGATTTTTAGTATGTTATTGACTCAATCCAATACTAGGTTTATAGGTTTTCCTATTTTTTAATTTGCAATGGATTCAAAGTTCTTACAAATAAAAAAAGGAATGAATGGGAAGAAATATCATGGAGATTGTAAATATTTGGAAGTGGAAGAACGTTTTATCTTTTACCATACTCTCGTACCGTACCGGCCGATTACTAATTTTCCCTCTTAAGTGAAAGATGCAACCAATTTATAGACGATCATGGTAGGTGACGGGGTATAGTCTTAATAAGGTATGTTGGGGTAACATCAGACAAGTCATTTTCAAAATTTGATAACAACCGGAAATCACATAATACAATAGTTCCGTTATTTCTTCAGCAAACCTTAATGCATACTTCCTTATAAATGCGAAAGTATCTCTGTCTGGCTATCTGTTGCCTCTTCTCGCTTCAACCGCGGGGCCGATTTGGATGAAATTTGGTATGAAGGAGGTACCTAGTTGGACTCCCGAAAAAGGATATACTATTTGTCTCGGACAAATGCATATCCCACGGGAACGCGTTCAGCGAATTCCACGCGGCCGAATTCGAGAGCAGAAGCTAGTAAGTAATAAGTACTCTATAAATGTGAAAGTCTGTCTATCTGTATGTTGTCTCTTTGCGCTAAAGCCGCTAAACCGATTTAGATGATATTTATCTTGTTTTTTTATGGCGGGAATGCAGTGACCGATATCCATGCGGGCTAGTAAAATAATAAAAGAGCAGTCGTATAAAAGTTACGTACTCATTGTTTCGACTTTGGACCTATCTGTACTAGGTAGGTTTATTATTGTAATAAAAACACGTATTATAAAACTAAGGAATTATTTTCAGAAATGAGAATCGCAAGACTTTTACATTGTCTTATGCATATTATTATTTAGATACATTAGTTAATGTAAAAATATTCGTCCTCCTCCCAGTAAATCCTGCGCTCGGAAGCAACTCTACGAGTAACTTTTGATATAAATTTCCTCAAGAGCTAACTAACGTTTATTGTAAGAAAGACTTAATGAAAGAAAAAATATCTCCGTCGACAGCGCTTTGTGACAAAGGACAGGCACTATAATTAACATCTTTTTTAACGCTTAGTAATCCATACATTTCTCAGTCAAATTGAGACATTTTAATTAATCGATATTTGTATGTATTTAGTTTTGCCCACGTGTGTTGACGCTTTAATCCGCCGTCAAGTTTCCATTACAGCTGACCCCGGCCTACAGTTCATTCACAATGTCTACAAACATGATTGTATTAACAAATTTCAATAACCGGTACATTCAGTCAACACAGAATATTGAAATAGTCTTCTCAAGTAAACACCATCATTGCTACAGACAGCAATTTAACGATGCCAACAAAAAAAAACCATTTCTCGCTCTATTTTTAACCTGCCCGCAAAGGTTGCCGATCACTATCGGTTATCTCTATCAGCACCATTTGTTTTCATAACGGATTTTTCTTTTTTTCCAATGTCTATATCGAACTTGGAGAAAAACCAATCCCGCTTCACAAAGGCTGCCAATTTATGAGCCAGTGCACGCGATCCCTGTGGGAAAACACTACGTAGGTATGATTTGTGGCGCCTCTAAATTCAAAATTAATTTGGGTTGGAAATTTGATGAGTAAATTAAGAATGTTTCACGAATGTGGAATAGGAAATGAACTGTCAGGATCAGCGCTGACGGCATCGTGATCCGCTTTGAAGATGACAGATCCATCGGGGATAAAGTTTGTCACGCGTTCTCGTTTTTAAATTGACTTAATCAGTGGACATCCCAGATTGAGCCGGTGACATACGACCCGCGCCCAAAATTGTAATAGGAGTTTTATTAGCCGGGGCAAGTGCTACTGTGTGCGTAATTAACGAGGGATAAGTCGAGAGGCTGTCGTTGGGATATTTGTGTCCCCAAATAATCCACGTCACATCAATATACAGGACTGCTTCATAAATAATAAGTCGAGTGAATTTGCTGAGTTATAATATAAATAAGTAAATCGATTTCGGCTAAGCACGTTTGAAATCCAATAATATTTATCGACGATGTTGAGATCGCTCTTGAAATACAACTAAATATATTAATAACAGAAACTGTACGCAAATTAATAACATGCCTGAATATTGATGTGCATCAAAGTTAACAATAGTGTAAATAGCTTTGTGTGTAGTTTCAAAGTGTTCGGGTTATGCTTGCCTTCGGTAGACGAATAAGTTTTGTGAAGGTATTGATTTACTTATTAGGTAATATGTTTTAATTCGAACGCAAACTCCAACAAATACCTCGCGGTTTATTATTGTTTATTTTTATGTCTTGATCAGGACCTTTTACTTTATCGTACGCAACTGATTCTAATGTTCCATGAAATAAATAATTATCCTGTAAAGAAGCATGATCAAAGGATATGTGTGGGTGGGTGTATATGAAGACGTGATTGAATTTATAGGCAACGTTATCTCCACATATATAGACTGTGTGTATATACGTAGTCATATTCCGTATCCCTATCTTGTTTACCTTCTTATTAATTTTGTTATAAATTTAAGCTTTTTCTTAATACTTATTGGAAGTTAGGCACCCACTCGCTGTCTAAGTAGCTCTAAATTATTTTTTTTAGTCTTTCTTTACACGTGAAGAGGTTCGCTAAGGGTATATTATTTACATTATAATTTGTTTTTAATTAGACCGAAGTCGTTGCTTTTTATTATGGTAATACTATCAGACGGGACACCTGTTCCCCAAAGTATCCAATTTCAATTACATTGATGAAACGGTTCACTGTCCGTGCAAGTTCCTTGTTTTAAACAGATGGTTTGGTTATATGACTTCTTCTTAGTTGGTCACTCTTGTCGGTGATCGTCCCGTAGCCTCGTCTAACCGTGCATCTCTATTTTTCTCCGTCCTTGGCCTGTTACGAATTTATTATCAACAGATTCACATACAACTCGAAGTTTTTTAAACTAATTTGTGCAACATCTATACTAATAATACGTCTATAGAAGTCAGGTGAGCGTAGTCCGTTCGGCTTTAACTCGAGATCTACTTATGCTATTTTTGCTTGGATAATTACATCAAATCAAAGCAATTACTGGCAGTTTACTAACTCTGATCGACATTATTTGAATTCAAAGATTCATAATTAAAGCATCTAATATATTACAAAGCCTCCAACGAGTGAAAAAACGGAACGTAAGTTTTGCCTATATTTTGTTCGGTAAAAAGCTTGATTGCAACCTGCAATTGCTTCACGTGGCTTCACACGAAATGAGGCCCTTTGACGAACAGACGAAAACGATAGGTACTACATAACCTATGCAATACCTATAGTGCAGCGCCATCGGCTCGCCTCGAGCGGATTGTTGGGTGGTGTTTGACGCATATTGACGGTATGCCGGGCCTGTTATTTGGATTTTAGGTACTGGAATTTATGGACAGTAGAGTCAGTTAATAAACGTCGGAGTATGAGGTAATAGGAAGTTGGGAGGCATCTTGACGCGCTATGGTTGAACAGTTTTCCTAATATTGAATAAAGGAAGGTATGAAGGTATAGATGATGAAGGGTAAGGTATGATGCCTTTATTCATGTCACATTGTGGTACGGGCTACAGATACTTACATCAAACCGTCGGAGTCTTGTCACCGTATCAATTAATTGGAGAAAGTCTATCAGTGTCTCTCTTGCTTTTTAATGTGACTTTACCTAGATGATTAGGGACTTATTCTGGAGCTCGACCACACGACAAATATTCATTCCCAGATCATATTTTATATTCGCAGACCATATTTAGAAAATAATGTTAATTATTTAATTATTAAAAAAAAAGAAATGCTCTTCCTACGGGCCACACCGTCCGTGATAAACGAACGAATGAAAACAAATCAGTACTACATATTGGAATATACACTCAACAGCAATGAAAAAGGGTCACTTTGTATGGAAAATGCTATACAAAGTGACCCGTTTTCATTACTGTTGAGTGTATTATTTCTGTGCATTTTTAGTAGGTAATAACAAATTTCGATTCGTGCATTTTCGATTTGTGCTTTCAATGTAAATAAAATTTGTAGGTACTGGTAAAATTGAATACATTAAGCGTATCGAAGAAAATGTTATTGACGATTGAGCATCGTAGGAATGCAATAATAGCTCTTAATGCCCCAGCATTCGCTTGGAGTGGATTCTTATTTTCCTAGAAGCAATAACCCGAATCGTAACGATGAATGCAGGTGGCACCTCTTGCTCAGAACGGCGTATAATGTTCTTTTTTCTCCCGGGCCTTCGAGCTAAAGTTGAATCCGGCGTAATATTTCAACAATTGTTTTCTTTAACGATGACTTCCTTAATTACTTTCTTTGTTGTAAATATTTTACAAGGGGTGATTTCTAACGTCACTCCGTCTCCGTCTGGTCTTTCTCGGTTAAATTGTGATTGTCATCTACCTTCTTCATTAACTTCTTTCGTTCATTAGCTTTTTTGTGTAATTTGAAATAACGCATAATGTAGCGTAGCCCAAGTAGTTTTTAGTTTTGGTAAAATAAAAAACTCGGTTTTTTTAAAGGAGGAGGAGGTGGTTAGAAACCAATCGTTGAACGGTGATAAAGATTTTACAGTGAACGTGACAAACGCATCAAGTTTTTACCGTTTTTATATAGTTGAGTGTTTGTGAATTCTGATTATACAATACAATATTATTTATTGAACACCACACATGAGAAAAAGGATTATGAATGATTAGGAAGGATTATATTTTCATTTCATTTTAAAAGTAATCTGATAAGTAATTATAACGAGCTAACCATTGTAAATTTATACCTACAAACTCGCACAAACGGCTCTAACGATTAAGATGAAATTTGATATGGAGATAGCTCAAGCCCTGAGAAAGGATATAGGCAACTTTTTATCCCGGATGAACGCATAGTTTCCGCGGGACCGCGATAGCCGAAGTCACGTTCAAACCGGGCGAAGTCGCGGGCTGAAGCAAGTTCTTTATAAATAAATGAAGTAGAACTCAGATCGTTAAGTACCTAAGCATTTTATGACCGTTAATATTTTATTAACACTTCTTAACGACATTTCGAACAACGTTTTTATTCTGCGTAAATGTATCTTGGAGAAGGAATATCCAACGCAATTCTCCAAGTGACATATAAAGTATTAAAACGTGGGGAAAATTCTCACCACCTCGGATTTTACAAGCTTGATATAGGAGTAGGCCTAATGTAACCAAATATTTTATGTGATACCTCATTTTTGCGCTTTTCGCGAGGGGAGTTGATTATGATATGTGAGACATGACTGCCGTTAATAGAGATACGTAGAGGCAACTAAGACAGCTATTCGTCTTGCTCAAAAGCTTTATATTACTTCAGCTTGCCAAATTAACTTGTTAAAATATCTGTAATTTTTGATGTAGTGTCTGAACTCCTAATATCATTGGTTTAATGAATGGTTAATGCTAATGTATTTTTACATCGCAGGTGCAACGAATTCTGTGATTACCAAATTTGGAAAATGTGAAAATTTGAAAAAATAATTTTGAAAATGTGTAAAGGAAAATTGGTAGGTTCTTAACGTTAAACTGATCTGTATATTACCTATAAGGGGCCTACTTTGATTTTGAAAGGATTTATTCCTAATGAAAATGTGGAAATTTCATTTCCATTAATAATTAATTGTCATTTTCATCAAAAAAAATTCCTTTCTAGGGTTCCGTATGTCAAACGGAAAAAAAACCGAACCGTTGGAGAATCACTTGTTTCAGTCCGTCAGTCGCCGCCAATTTTCTCTGAAACTACAGAACCCATTGAATAAAGAAAATAATTAATAATGTATTGATAAAAAGAGGAAACACACAACTAATTAATACTTATCCACACCATACTTCGTCAGAAAAAGGACAGACATAATATTAACATCCACCTCGTGCCTCTCTGTCGCTAGTTCCGCACTCTCGCTTGCGCGCTCGGCTCAGGCGGAACGTTACCTATTGAGTCATGTTTTTTCGTGTGCGCAGCCGGCGTTCATCGATTTATAAGATGTTATCACGTCAAAAAAGGGGAGTCACGAGAAATGGCTAGTTTGAAATAAAATGGAAAATAAGCAACTAACAGAACCCTCTCCCCTAATTAAACCCGTTTTATTTTTAAAACCAAGTTACATTATTCCAACAAAGCAACGCACCTCTTATGTACCTAAGTATGCTCTTAGAAAATATTATATTTTAAATGAAATATTCCAATTATTTCATTTAAAATATAATATTTTCTAACGTTACATTACTGATACAAATGCATGTATGAATGTGTGACGTAAAAATATTAAATTTATGATGTCACAGGAAAGCACGGGGCTCCGTTATTAAATCGGACGAGTCGGGTCGGCAGGTGCGCCGCCGATATTACGTTGTTCGGCGATATTTTAAAATATACAAATAATTTCATCTACAATTTTAGAATATTTACATAGAAGTGCGAAGACCGTCTGAGATGCCTGGTCCGTTCCGACGTTCCCATTGACGTTATTGCTTTTCTTGTTGCTTTTGTTGCAACGTAAGACGTTCACAAAGTAAAATTGGTGCGTGATGTTACCATTTTCAAAGAGTTTAAAGAATTCTTACTTTGAAGTACCTACTTAGGTTGCCAGTTTTTTTACAACGAAACGCTGTTTTTCGTGTATCCTTTGATATAACTTGTGTTAAATTCGGCTTCATATTCTTTATCTTACTACCTATATTTATATTTTCAAGTATTTTGCATGTGAAACGCATATAAATGACTATAGAAAATTATATTATAATACTTCTTATAAATTATATTATAATAATTATTAAATGTTTTAAGATTTTTAGTTTCAATTTGATGTGATTCCCGTTGTGTTCTTTTAGAGTACATTCGATATTGTTTTGTATTTTCAAAGTGATTTTACTTGCTGTTAATTAGAATTAAGTATTCTTTTGTAATTCTTAATTTTAGGCTGCAGCTGAAAATCAGCGTTGTGGCTCCTACCACAGCATCATGCTGAGCTGTCCAGCCCTTTCGGCTGATCGTTATATTTGCTGGGTTTTTTTATAAAGTGTATTTCTTTTATTTTTACGCCGAATAAACCGTTCTCATTCTTATTCTATATTTGATTCGACATGTAAACCAACACAAGCTTGTCGTAAAAAAAACCGGCCAAGAAGCGAGTTACACTCGCGTGGAGAGGGTTCCGACCCTTTATTATTTTCAATGACGTCATTTTCAAACCTTTTTACAGGATAAGCTCTTCTATATGATAGATTTAAAACACCATGGACTAAATAATTTTCCTGTAATTTATAGGTCCATAACTATCCTCCGTATTTTTTCCAAAATTTCAGATCCAGTGGTTTCGGAGATAAGGGGGGAATGGTCATTTTTCGCCTATTTTCTTAAATAACTCACAAAGTATTTACCAAAAAAGAAATTTAAAAAAATTGAGATTCTCATAAGAAGTACTTTCATTTGACATGTCACACGATATAGTTTGAAAAACTTCATTAATATTTTTTCAAATTTAGCCCCTAAAAATAGGGTCTATGTTTAAAATGCATTTATTTTCATTACAAGTCCGTCTTTGGGTCACAAACTTACATATACGTACCAAATTTCAACTTAATCGGTCCTGTAGTTTCGGAGAAAATCGACTGTGACAGACGGACGGACAGATACACGAGTGAACCTATAAGGGTTTCGTTTTTACCTCTTGAGGTAACGGAAACCTAAAAAAGCCCCAAAAACTCGGAGTTCAGATAAATGTAAACAAATGCAACTTCATGTCATTGCTGTAGGTAATAGTGGGACGATTTAATGCAGTTATTGAAAACGATTCAATTTACAAGTAAGAAGCAGAAACGTTGAAATATGGTTGCCCCGCCCCGCCTGCGGCTAACGGCACTGTGCAGACTGCGTCGAACGAAACCATACAAAACGTAATGCTCTCTGTAATACGCCATAAATGTGTCGCATAACCTCAGACAGTGGCAACACTTGCGGCGTAAAAATTACTACATGCTTGCCTTGGTTTATCTCAAGAAATAGGTCGTGCTTTAAAGATCCTAGTTAAACAACTTTAATAAGTAAGTAAGTGGTTTATTTAATTGAACACTTACAATTGGATGTGGTTTTATCTCAAGTAGATTAATATTCAATTCATCATAGCCATGTATGACATTTTTAGTATGTTTGTCTTCTAACAATGTTTTATATTAATCAACCAATCATCAAAAGTAATCATAAGCATCAAGCGTAGGTGGGTACCTACGTTAGTCCGGATATTACAAAAAAATAAGTCTATTTTAACTTATTCGAAATTTAATCTTGATGACTTTATTTTATACTAGCTTATGCCCGCGACATCTTCCCCGTCGAATTCGGTTATCGCGCTCCCGCGGGAACTATGCGCTTTTCGGGGATAAAAAGTAGCTTAAGTCCTTTTTTGGGACTTCAACTACGTCCATTCCAAATTTCATCCAAATCAGTCCAGCGGTTGAAGCGTGAAGAGGTAACAGACTTCGGAGTTAAGAGACAGAATTCTGTTATCGCGTTCCTGCGGGAACTATCCGGTTTTCCGGGATAAAAAGTAGCCTATGTTCTTTCCCGAGACTTCAACTATCTCCATACCAAATTTCATCCAAATCAGTCCAGCGGTTGAAGCGAGAAGAGGTATCAGATAGACAGACAGACAGAGATACTTTCGCATTTATAATATTTGTATGGATATGGATATTAATATTAATTTTATATGTTTTTATGACTATACACTAAAATGTAACTTAGTTCAATTGCATTTTAAAGCAGCAAACATAACACATTTTCTATTTATGCAAAGCACACAAATCGAACTATGTACTAAAGACACGTCGAGGAGAGCTATTATTCGCTGTTCTGTTTATCTTACATCGTTCTCTAAAAGATCGTGAAGTATTGAGTGAAATATCCGACTTCAAAGATGTTGGCGTCCTTAAATTCTTATTTTGTGAAAGATGGCTGAGGGTATTCCGCCCGGGGCATAGACGTAAATAATATAGACCCGGTCTAACGTACACGTAATGTCCCCACTTCCACTGTGTCCAATCCAAAGTTCTGTCACCGAGCGTGCGTGACAATAAGCGTTTTTAAAGAAACTTTTTTCGAAACTGTTTCTCAGTATCTAAAAACTCGTCTCGTTGTTGAAAAAATGTGACCCAGCTTTAGTGTCACGATAAAAGTTTAACTTTGGATTGGACACCAATGAAGAGGGGAAACATGACATGTATCTACGTTAGGCCGGGTCCATACGAAGTATTATTTATGTCTATGGCCCGGGGCCATTAGCCGAACCGTTGTGTTTACACCTCTATTTGCAATTGATGGAAATCAAAGGTGCTAAAAATGAGAAATATTGTCTGTACCGATTAATTCTGCGTCAAAGAAGGATCCATTTTGCCGAGGGCCAGTTCCTTGCTATTCACAAAGCGCTTAGCCGCTCCAATGGCCGGCAAAGCTGGCGGCTTTATAAGTAAACGAATGCACTAAGCTGAACTGACCGACGTAGATCGCTCTGACGAGTAAACCTTGCAGAATAATCTCTATTTCGGAATCCACGTTTAATTAAACCTGGATTCTGCTGTTTTAATTGCCGCTCTTTGATTGGTTATGTTGACGCCAATCAGATCAGTTTGGCAGTTTCTGTCCGCTCGATCTTTTACGTAACCCTTAGTAGCCAAGAATCTTTAAGTAATCTTTCCATGTATGTAGGTTATTGACGCCACTCGAGAACTTCGAGCTGTCGGTAGGCCTCCAACAAGATGGAGCGACGACCTCGTGAAGGTCGCGGGAAACCGGTGGAAGCAAGTAGCACAGGACCGGCCTGAGTGGCGTGCCTTGGGGGAGGCCTATGTCCAGGAATGGACGTCCTTCGGCTGAAATGATGATGATGATGATGATGATGATGATGATGTAGGTTATTTGCGACAAGTCTCGCCGAAAACGCGAACTCGATAACGTCCGTAGCTCGGATAGCATCGCCACAATAATACTAACAAGTACCTATCTCCAATGTGTCACGGCGCTCGCGTCAGGAAGGGCACGAAGGCATGTTGTGTGAAGATAAGCGCTTTACCTGTCAGACAACACTCACGGGTTCACTGGAATAGGAGCTCAATAGTGGAAACTATTCGTGTCCATGCTCTGATAGCGCCTCGGGGATCGGTGTTCGGAAAAATATTTCAGTACTAGCTTCTGCCCGCGACTTCGTCCGCGTGGAATTCGGTAATAGCGTTCCCGCGGGAACTATGCGTTTTTTTTTTGGGATAAAAAGTAGCCTATATGTTTACCAGTGTTATAAACTACCCCCATACCAAAGGTGGTTGCAATCCGACCAGTAGTTTTCGAGTTAAATACATACAGTAACTTTTTCTAAAAATCGTTTTTTTTGTGTTCAGGGCGTATATTCGAAGTCTTAAATAGTTCCCTATAGGATCGTTCACGCGTCAAGTTCTATAGGGAACAGCGAGATCCTAGATCCAACAGAGACTGCGAATACAGATCCAGTATCGTTTATTATAGTCCCCTCGACTTGATCGTTTCTTTTATTTTTCGAGTTATAGACGCGCGACTTCTTCTACAGACTTATTATTAGTATCTAGATGACATGTTCTTTTACGCTGTTAGCTTTTTTTTCCAGCGTCAAAATCTGCGTTTATCCCACAGGTTCATCCACTGCTTACCAGTAGCGAATAGGAAATTGTAGATGCAGAATCACCCCCACTTAGTGCTGAGGTGTTCTGTTCTACCCTCTTCAAAGTTTGCGCTGAATTCAACAACACGAAGCGCTTGACAAGATCCACCTAATGCAAACTGTTAAAGTGCAACTCATTACCGCGTCTTCCCAAAGACAACTTGGAATAGTTCAATTCAAGGCGCTGACAAGACCTAAATTGACTTTATTTAAACATTATTTAAACGGAAACTATTTGATTTTGTAAGGCGAGTAAAAGTTAATATTCACTGTATATTTAAAAAACTTGCTATTTCGTAAAACGAATTTCATGATCTCGGTTCGATGAAAAAAAATCGTGAAGTTCTTCTAATTCTATGTAAACCGTTCAGTAAGTTTATTTTTTAACGCAGATTTCTATAGTTAAATACACTATTCCGTCATACACATTCCAAAAAAATTGCTAACTTATATTGTTCATGCAAAACGGGTTTTTTTAAATGTTCATTTTTCTGATTTTCTGCGTCGTGCTTCTCGCTCCCTCCAATGCAAACAGACATTGTCCGCTGAGATCGTTGCCTGTCTCGATTGCTCAAGGCCGTTAACTCTTGTCAGCGTCTTAAGGCCTGGTTCTAATTGAAACCTAGATTTAGAATGGATCGATGCATTTGCGGTTTATTGAACGATTCATCATTAAATATTAAAAGAAAATATAAATACTTACCTAAGCAAAGTACAGAAGTAGTTAGGTTATGTTTTTTACTTTTAGAAGAGTAAAAAATGTTGTATTTGGGGCTGTAAAGTATTACTTATCTTATTTATGAAGTTTTTGCTCGCTTTATGTGGAGCATCACGATAAAATATTGGTCTAATACTCATTTTCATTTGTTTCAGGTAATTTCACTTTTTTCACAATAGAGACCAGCAGATGACAACTTTATGTATACCTACTTACACAAGGCTACGTAACTAATTTCCGTAGCATTTTGCATTGGAATTTAATAGCTACAATACAATACAATAATACTTGTAGAGGCCTATGTCCAGCAGTGGACGTCTATCGTTTGACAATATTAATACACTAATTTAGTTAGATAAGTTAGTACCTACCTATTAAATGCTGATAGTAAAATTACAACCATACATACTCTATTGAACACCACACGTTCAATAATTAGTACAAACAAACCATAATTGCACAATTAAGAAGTATGGCATAAAATTAGATTGAGATATGAATGAAAAAAATTCCAAGTAGTATACATATATGTACTTAACATTTATAACAAGAAGCCTATACGTACTAAGTACATCCACTACGTCTCATTCGCATATAGCATACTAGAGACTAGCTCATGCTAGAGATTACATAAAAACACAAATAAATTTTCTTTTCTGAAACTGTAAAGAATGCAGAATATTTGTTTAATTTAATTTCATGTTTGACTCGCTACTTTGTTCGCGTGAGACCCATTACGCGTAGTTTAAAGATGAACTTGATATGGACGACAAAGTCTGACCTAATTTATAGGAGGCAATGTTTTTTACGAAGTCTTTCGTGCTATATCACGTTTCATATTAGCGTCATTCTGCGCTATGATCGCGTCGCTAACATTAATGCATGTCCGTATCCCGCCTTTATTAGAAAAAACAGGATTCTTTGCCTATCTTTATGTGGTTGGTGCTGATATTGGCTGTCATTTAGTGTCTGTATGTAGTAAAGAGGGAGTTTACTCTTACATATTCAAATTATTGATTGTTTAACATATTAGGAAAAATCATTCCCTTCCTGTGCATTTAGGTACCAAACCATATTATAAATTCAAAACTGTGTTTGCTTATCCTTTCTTCACGTTGAAACAACTCGACCGATTGGAATGAAATTTGGATTGGAAATAGTTTGAGACCCTGGGAATAATAATGTTTTTTTTTTGGTTTTAAGACTATAATTTCTGTTAAATTTGGATTTCATTCTGCATTTTTACTTAACAAAGCATAAACTTGCATAACCAACCTTGAACAAACCTTGCCTTCTTCTGAGAATATGATACAGGTACAAAATTATGTAATAAACCATTTAGAAGTTAATAAAACCATAGCAAGCTTGTCCATTATCCATGTAAAATGCCACATTACGACCCCTAAACCTAACTAGGAGGATGTGGGGCACGAAAACAAAAGAAACTGCTTTAGCATTCAACGCACTCCAGCTCATTACGGCCAACTCTGTTCTATTATTTACGAGCTACGTGCACTCTTTCCTACACGCGGTCCTACGATGCCCGCATAAAGATTCTTTATAAAACTTCATTTTTCAGAAAATTTAAAAGGGGTTAAGTATTAAAGTGACTTCCTTACGAGCGTCCGGCGAGACGACAACTTCAGAAGCCCCAGATCCGACCTGTCATAATCAAAAACGATTTTTCAAATTTACTGAAACATACTTAACCAGTTATTTACAGTTCTAATATAGGTTCTAATATTCAATATAGGTGTATTTATACCTAGGTACAAAACATTGTACCCACCTACTCGGTGTTTGACTCACTCACACCCTCTCAAAAATGTAACCGAGAAATCATAATTAAACACTTAACTATAATCTTAATATCTAGTCGATAGTTATATATACTTACTCTGTATTGTTACTTACTTTCGATACGAGTACTTAATATTAGTATGCATATGCATGTATATGCATTAGTAGGCATAAGTATTCTTTACCGACATATAACAACATCCACGGTGCATGGACTGCACAATACCTATATGTTGCCCAAAATCCTGAATGAGATCCCGAATGCACTAAGATATATCTATTTAGACAACAATAAGAGCAATAAAAGTAAGATTAAGGGACACCTCATAAATGTATCCTAGAAAATAATTATAATAATTTTAGAATTTTAAGACTATGGGATAACGTTTCCGACTGCGACCTCGACTTCACACATAAACCCTTCAGGGTTTCAGTGAAGTGATATATTATGTAACTTTTGTGAATTGTTTGGTATAAATAAATAAATAAATAAGTAAATAGTTACCTACAACATATATAATCTTTCCCTACTGAAAATAAGCCAAAGCACTTTTATATCCCCAATAAAATTATCTAGGTGCTATGCATAAACTAATATAATCCTCTTGATAATTTATTACAATTTCGCTTATTTGTAAACACATGATGTTTATTTTATGAAATTGTAAGTTATTAATTAATCATATCGGGAAATTGTAAAACATTACCTATTTGCATAGAGTGGAGTGGAATCGTTTGACCGCCCGCTTGATTGATAAACTGTGGTTTGCCAGAATATTCAAATGTATTTCAATTTATTTTTTAAATTACACGTGCGTCTACCAATAATTTTTTGAATAAATAAATTACGAATGCCATATATTCTGATACAGTTTCGTAAAGAACAAAAATAACACTTCGAATCGAAAATAATGAACTAGGGTTTATAGAGTTGCGGTTGGTCTTGTATGAATTTTGCCGTCAAAAAACGTGTCAGTTTTGGTGTAGACTTGCAACCAACGTCAAGTAACCTTTGCGAATCGTTTTCCAGACCTTTAAAGGAGTTTTTTTATGAGTATATAATTTTTCACCACTCAAAAATTCTCAGTCCGTATCCTTGTCCGCGATAGCCAAATACCCTAGTTTTTTTTTTTTATTACTATAATTGAGCGGAGTGACCTCGAGGACATTTGCAAATTTGGTGAACTGCCGAGTGTCGAGCGTCTGACTGAATTGATGTCAATTGGCATTGAAATTATCATTGTGTTGTCTTTTAGCTTCCTAATGATCGCGAGAAAGTAAACATACAACCTACTTAGCGAGACAAAGCTACTACTTAACTACCGGCCTATTTACGGCCCACCGGTTGTGAACAGACCTTCTCTCTAACATTTTCGGTCACGTATTGGTTTTTTTAAGTCCCCAATCCGAACTGGGACCGCCATAGATACTAATTAAAAAACCTACCTATAAGTGTTAAAAGTAAAATTAAGGCAAGGTATTAAGTAATTGAAATTGGCCTTACATCTGAAAAGCAATTACTTAAGAAAATATTTTTTGTATTGATTAAAAAATAATCCATTTAGCGATTATAACTTAATCACTCATTTTGTTGCGACTCTTGTTATTTAAATCAGCAATCAACATTATGATTTACAATAGCAATTGGATTGATGAACGAGCGCGATACTTTCTAAAAGTCTGAAAAAGGCTTTTGTTTTAAATGTGCGGTGTAATCGGGTAATTTACGGTACATATGGTCGTAAAAGGGCTGTCATAAGTGATTGATTGCGTCGGATATGCGTCACTTCTGGGACAGCTGCCCTGATGAGCCAATTGCTTTCGCGGCTTCAATCATTAGCCAGTGGATTTTCGTTCGAATAGGCATTTACACCTGCTTGCATTTAACGCTGATCCAACACTGAAAATAAAAAATCAAGTACCTACCTAATAAACGCTTGACCAGGAATTCAGCAGACCTCGCCATATTTCGACTAAAAGTCGAAATAAAATATTCAACTGGCAACCAATGAACTTGAAAAAGTAAGCATAATCCCAATGCTATTAAATAAGTAGTCAGTCTTGCTTACGGTTCTGTGTCAAATTGTATCTACTCCTAAAACTCGTCGGTTTGTAGTTATTTGACAACTCGTTTGGTTGATCTACTGAATTCCTGGTCAAGCTTAAACAATGACCTACATTTTTGTAGTTCTTTACGAAAAGTTTACAATTGTAGGTATTCATTATTGTAAATTTGGGAAAATAAGTTCAATGTGATAACCGAAACCACGCATACTCAAGTTAATCTAGTCAAAAGGCAGACACAATGTGAGCTGATTCTCATGCCTTCTATTGAGAATGTGGGCCAACATTTTTCTGATACAACGCTTGTTAGCTGGTAACAAGCGCTCTTCACTCGCTGTAGCGAAGCCTGCACTGCGAGCCACAATAAAACACACGGAAAAAGTTTGCCTGCTAATAGGAAGTTTGACGGCGTGCTAGCTATTGTTGTAAATTTTACCTACTGGTAAATTAAGGGAAACTACTTTAAACTTGTAGCAAATTTAATTCGTATGACTAAGTACCTAATCATATCAGTTGGGAAATAAATAGTTGGAATAAAAGTCGGTCTCTAATTCACTTTTACCCGATCGATTGTTATGAAATACATACCTATTTAAGATTAGAACATCTTTCTTGAAACCTATAGGTATATCCAGACATGTGCATCGTATAATATTAAGACAGAAATAAAAATAACCAAACTTAGCAAAGATAATAGAAATAAACAAGTAATTCAGTATCAAGTGGTCTTTTTCTTCCTAGCGATAAGTATACGATCTAGGCGATTAAGTAGGACCTAGTAACGCACGCTCTACGTTACTAAAATAAAGCGAACATTCTCGACCATTGCCAAAGTCGTTAGACTGTCCCCAACTGTAACCCTTAACACATTTTGCCGGTTGACGACATCACAATAACAAGCGACATGTTTCTTCTACTCCGTGTAAATTTGGTTATCTTATCACCATATAATCAAATGAACTGGTGCGCCGATTCTTCCACATGCGGACCTTATAAATTAATGACGTTTCAATTATTACGTATCACTAATGCCTTGGAGATTTAAATTGTATTCAACTGCCTGGAAAAACAGGTGGCGGACGCGTTTTTCATTCCTTAGTACAGGTCACGGCACGATTCTTGAGCGGTGAGCGAAAGTAGTGGGGATTTCTGCGCTTATCGTAAGACTGAGGGGACAAAAAGCGTACGCGCACGACAAAGTGCCCCCATTTGTCCCGCGGCCCACTGCCTGATTTTTGACTTCTGCGCATGTCCCCCGCTCAAGTTCCGTGCGGATGCCTGTAGTTCAGGTAAGTTAAGAAAAAATCAAGCAAATTGTTTTGTGCGAAATTTTACGCTGCAAATGAGGCAAAGACAAAAAAAGCGTGTTTCAAAAAGTACTTATATTTGGTGGGCTTACACTTATAATTATTTTTAGATATAACAGTCTCCTTTTTAGGGTTCCGAAGTCCACAAGGAACCCTTATAGTTTCGCCATGTCCGTCCGTCCGTCCGTCCGTCCGTCCGTCCGTTGCCCGTCCGTCCGTCTGTCCGCACTATTGCTCGGAGATGCTTAGGTCTAGAGAGCTGTAATTTGGCATGAATATGCATATTAGTTACGCTGACAAAGTGGTACAATAAAATTTTGAAATATATTTTTTTATAGGGTACCTCCCCTACACGTAAAGTGGGGATGTCATTTTTTTTTCTTGCGTACCCCATGGTGCGGCATATCGTTGAATAGGTCTTAAAAAAATATTGTGGGTTTGTTAAAACCATTTTTTGATTAAGTGATGCGTTTGTGAAATATTAAGCTTTAAAGTGCTATTTTTTGTTAGAGTCACGTGTCCCCCCCCCTGCCAACTAAATGGTGGTATTTGGATGGCTGAAAAAAATCACGGTTGTGGCATATATAACGCAGTTGAAAGGAAAACTATCAGAGCTAAGTAGGCTGTACAAACTTACGAGTAATAGTCGACCAACTTATAATGATGATTTTTCTCGAGCGGCAGGGGCGTCGGGCGGGCACGTCATACCACAGGCTAGCTAGATCTGATGCTAATAAGTCTTAGAAAGGTACTGTGGGCATCCTCAACTTCGGAACCCTATAATTTGCGCGTGGCCCGACACGCACTTGGCCGGTTTTTCTATGTTAATTTTAACTGTAGTATGTACAGAACATGTCTTAGGCAGAAGATTGATCGACGTGAAATTTATTAGGATTCCCCGTTCTTTGAATAAGTAACTGAACCTCATAAACCCAAAGACCATCATTCATCTTTCCTTGTTATAATTCATGTAACAATGACAATAAAGTAATAAAAAAAACTAGACTAGATACACTTAGGTACCCTGGAATGTTCAGAATCAGAATCAGAATCAGAATTTCATTTATTGTTTCATTTGTTGTTGTAGAGTTCAGTTTCCAGAGTGTGATAATACTCGTATTAAAGAAACTTTAAGATGATAATTTGGTATATTATGTAAAAATTCAGTAGGTACCTGTAACATTTCTATTTTTTTTATAAAAAAGACTAAAGTATACCTACTTAAGGTACTTCGTTCACTTTTATTGGTCTTTCAAAACTGAATTTTAACTCTTACAGAATACTTATTCAAATTCAGTGCTGTTTAAAAAGCCAACTAAAGTTATTTCAGCAAAGAGCTTCCTCCTCTGTCAGGAAGTCATGTCGCCTTGAGAACTTGAAGGAAAAGGATATATAAAAAGTCCTCCCGTCCACTTTTTCGCTTTGTGATATGCTTCTTAATGAAAACGTAGGACATAACGAGACCTGAATATTCCTCTTAGTACCTAGTGCTCATTATAAAAATACCGGCCAAGTGCGTGTCGGGCCACGCGCAAAGTATAGGGTTCCGAAGTTGACGATGCCCACAGTACCTTTCTAAGACTTATTTAGCATCTAGCTGGCCTGTGGTATGACGTGCCCGCCAGACGCCCCTGCCGCTCGAGAAAAATCATTGATTTTTTAATCATTTCATAAGTTGGTCGACTATGACTCGTAAATTTGTACAGCCTACTTAGCTGTGATAGTTTTCCTTTCAACTACGTTATATATGCCACAACCTTGATTTTTTTCAGCCACCATTATTATACCACTTTGTCAGCGTAACTAATATATACATATATTCATGCCAAATTACAGCTTTCTAGAACTAAGCATCTCCGAGCAATAGTGCGGACAGACAGACGGACTGACGGACGGACGGACATGGCGAAACTATAAGGGTTCCTTGTGGACTTTGGAACCCTAAAAAGCACAAGGTGAGTAAGTTACAAAGGAAACGATTGCAAAGCAGATTGTAAGAGGAGGTCATGAAATAAGCGAACCTAACCTAACCCGGGATAGTCCCTCCCTTAAATACTTCAATCAACAGTTGACTGTTTTGTATATCCGAGTTATGAGCCACACTTATAAGGTGTGTTGGGGCTGTTTGTCTACCATAATTATTTTATGTGGGTAAAGCCTGTGCTGTGGTATAGGGAGCTACTGTTATTCAAACAACGTCTTCTTACATCCTGAAACCAACTAAAACAAATTTCCAATAGGTATACACGTGAGTTTAACGAATAAATATCAATTTTATCGGGGCATTTTGTATGGGAAGACTTTCTTTCCTGGAGTAACTAACACGCAAACTATTTACTTAAATAAATCTTGCAAACTAAATAAATCATCCTTCTATCTTCGAATACTTAAAAAGGTCATTTCGTACACCATTAGAACCATATTCTGCTTGACAGTACTTACGTCGAAATTAATTTGCATTGTACGTAGTTTCATTGAGGCTGTGTTGCGAATTGTGCAGGATCTAGTTTCTAACTGAACTGGGGAGGGGTGCCCACTAAACAAGCTGTATGCGGCGCCTCAGATATTTTTTTATGTTATTTCATTTATTATAATGATTAATTTTTATTTTGAATTCCTTTATGTTTTATTAAAAGTATATTTTGATAGAATATTTTTTTTTAATATTTTTATTTATTAACTAGATTTAACATGGAACATACTAACATACCTCTAACACTACGAAACCGATTTTGTTGAAACCAATTTTCGTTTAAAGTTTTTATTGAGGTTTTTGTCTATATTTACATATTTTTACAATTTTTCACTCCAAGGTTGAAAAGCTAGAGAGGGGGGGTGACATATTTTTTTGCACTTTAAAAGCCAATATCTCACAAAATATTGACATAAATAAAAATCTGGTTTATTACTAACCTTCATATAATTTTCAAACACCTATTCAATGATATCACACACGCCTATAATATACCTACTCTCCTACTAGGTCAGCCTATTTGCGTCCCACTGCTGGGCACAGGTCTCCTCTTATCACGAGCTCCTCTTACCTACTCTCCTATTAAATTGTTTTTTTCATCCCTCAGTTTCAGTTGTACGGAGTGCTGACCTTAATATATTTTGTTTTCAAAATCTGAGTTAAGTTTACATATTTCAATGCAAGTGCTGCGCATAATCGAGTAATTGAGTCCCGGGAAAGGAGACTCGTGCCCGTGACTCTTTAAGTTCTTCACGGGTTCAGTGTTTTCAAGACATCGCTGGTTTCGAGAAAACTCTTAGGCCGGGTTCCTATATGCACAAAAAACCTCGTTTTGCCTACGGACGGTTAAAATCTGACAATTATTCCATAGAGAATCTATCAAATTTTAACAAGCGACTTCCGCGACTTCGCCCGCGTGGAATCCGGTTATCGCGTTCCCGCGGGAACTATATGCATTTTTCCGGGATTAAACGTACCCCAACTATATCCTTACCAAATTTCATCTCTATCGGTCCAGTGGTTAAAGCGTGAAGAGGTAACAGACAGACAGACAGAGTTACTTTCGCATTTATAATATTAATAAGGATATGGATGTGTACCTACCGACTTAAAAACATCTAAATCGAATTTTAGGGAACGACATAAACCTAAGCGGATGAAATCGCGGACAGAAGTAATATAAAGTAGGTAGATATATAAGTATGGATCATTTACAATTTTTTTTTAAAATAAATATCATCAAAGTCTCATTGGCGAGTTTACGGGGAAACTGTTAAGCAGTGGACGAATTTCGGCTGGTACATACATTTAGGTATACCATGACTAATTTCCTGTTGAATCTCTCAAATAATTATGAACATTGGAACGCCATTTGACCCCTGACCCTTTTGGAGGAGGGCCAATTATGTCACGGTTGGACATTCCTTGACAAAATGCCGGAACCCGAGTCGAACCACATGCGTTGAGTGGAATGAAAATATTGGAAAATGAAAATAGCTGTTACCTGCGTTCTTGTCACCAGCGTATAAAATTTAGAAATGGCTGTTAAAATTTCAAAGGTACCAACCTATCATTAAACCAGTGCACAAAATTCAACCATATTTTAAATAAGTACCTACATGTATTTTCGGTGTCCATGGGCCGCAGTGACCACTTACCATCAGGTGGTCTGTGCGCTCGTGTGCCTATACCATTGACATAAAAAAACCTTTTATAATCCATACTAATATTATCAAAGCGAAAGTAACTCTGCCTGTGTGTTTGTTACCGCTTTACGCTCAAACCGCGCGGGACCGATTTAGATGAAATTGGCTATGGAGATAGTTCGAGTCCCGGGGAAGGACATACTTTTTATCGCGTTAACCGAATTCCACGCGGGTGAAGTCTCGGGCAGAAGCTAGCATCTAATAATTCTTCACACACCGTCGTCGTTATAAAGGCAAGTTTTAGCTCAGCGGATGTGATCTTCAGCTCCTAGTGCGTCTAGCGTGGAATAAAAACATTATTTTCCCATAAAATATTCTTATACACATCCAAAGTTCCAAGCATTTTAGGAACTCGAAATAAAAGAAGATAAGTTAATATTATCTACAATCTATTTCATAATTCATACTGGGTGACACACTAACTGCCCTCTGCCGGGCCCCACTCGTCAAACCTCCAGAGCTACCGCAGTTCTGCGTACAGGCGCTTGATGCGGAAACTTATGCTACGAATGATGCCGCAGAATCGTGGTGAAATTCGCCAATTTACAAGATCAAAAGAAGCAATTTGGACCCATAATATTAATGGAGCCAAGAATAACGTATGCGTATATACGAGTATGTAAGAAGATGAGTCCGGCACATAATCCTTGTGATGGTCCTTCGTGTGCAGCGCTCTTCGGCCTGGTGTATCGCATTTACATGTCCGCCCATATGTTCAGGCTCCTCCTTCTGCGTCTTTTCCCTTCGGCTTGCCTGTGAGCGCTTTTATCTGCGAGCTCTGTGGCCAAAGTATTGGACGCTCGGCTTGGACAAACCATGGACAGAGTTGTTGATCGAGTCTGAGTTCTTTGAGCACCGAGTTGCACCTAAAGTAGACTCGAGAGGGACGAGCCACTACTACCACTATTCTACAAGGAACAAATCATTCAATAATATTATTTCATAAGCTAATAAGTCGTACAAAGGTACATCGGGCATCGTCAACTTTGGAACCCTATACTTTGCGCGTGGCCCGACACGCACTTGGCCGGTTTTTTAATAATCCTGATCTAAAAATGTGGGCATCATTTGAATGCTTTATTTACGAACGGTGGTTTAGGCTACGCGGAGTTTCGGAGACCACAGTGTTGCCAACACTGCCCCTCACGCGAGTTATTTTTGTTTCATGATCTTTTTAAGTTAAGTTTACACGCTCTTACTTCTTAAATTTAAATTATTAATGGCTTTTAAACAATGAATTGTTGACTAGTTTATATTTGTGTCTTTGACGCGTTGCAGTTGCATCTCTCAGCGCCGCAACCGCCCGCTGAACTTAATTTACAAATAACTTGCTAACTTGAAACTGTTTGTCTAAAATTGTTGTCATTTATTAATATTCAGGTAAATGAGTTTCGGTAATAAAAAAGTGGTAGTTTTAAGTTACCTACCCACTTAGGTATTGATTGTCTCGCATGGTTTACTAGAGACAAACAGAAATTTAACTTACCTAACATTTGATGAATATCGTTTCATGAACGGTATCAAATAAGTAATGTTATAAAATCAGCCATTTAGAGCATTATCCATTTCCCAAGAATGGCCGCTATTCCGTCATAAGAATAAAATTAAATTATAATTAGATGTGACTCGAGCACTTTGGATTGGGATTTTAATAAAAATGTAGATGCATTACATAGTAGAGCGGGAGCGTCAATTATACTGACTTAGGACGGCGTGGATGGGAGCCAAAGAAGATTTATATCACTCGTCCTTAAGAGTCCCCAGTACAGTCCTTTCTCCATACAAACGTAGTTACATTTTAATTCGCAAACTACTTATCAGATTGGCGCCAAATTTTACAAGTATAATAGTGGAGTAGAGAGATTAGTGTCCAAAATACACTTTGATTGTAATAAATTGAATAGCAAAGAAACTAGGACCATTTTAGTTTCCTCCATACAAACTTCAAAATTCAGTTTTTTGGCTGTAATTTAATTGTGTTTTATTTTACCACGAAATTTATTATTTTATTATGTGCACCTAGTTTCGAGTCAATCTGTTTAGTAATTTGAGAATAAAAGCGAAAATACGTTTGTATGAAAAGTTGACAAACGACGTGCGAACTGGGGACTCTTAAGTAGCAGCTCGTTCACCGTAAGGTCTCTTGCACTCAATAGCGCCACTTCATCAAAAAGGCTTAACAAGTAAGCCTTCCTTCATATTGCCATTGAAATTTTCGAAGACCGATCTTCGCGTTTTACTTTTCAAGATTTTAAAATTTCTGCTCTTAATACGGACAGGACGCGATGAACGATGAATTTTATTGGAATCGAGGTTAGTACTTATTATTGGAGCAGCATAGATTATCGATTACTAAGTAATTATTAATCAATCTAAACTTACTATAAATTGGTAATCTTACATATATAATACCTAAAGCTAAAGAGGGTCGAAAGTCTGTACATGGGAGATATTCGAAAAAAGTTGGCTTGGGATACTTAGAATCGATAACAGAACACATTCCATTAGTTTTTAGAATTTTTGTCTGTTTGTCTGTTTATTTGACCGAGCATCACGTAAAAACTACTGGACTGATTTTGATGAAATTTGTTATGAAGATAGTTGGACCCTGAGAAAGGCTTATTTTTATCCCGGAAAAATGCTTAGTTCCCGCAGGAAAGCGACAACAGAATTTCACGCAGACGAAGTCGCAGGCAGAAGATTGATTGATTGATTGATGGATTAAAACTTTATTCATGTCCATAATTTACATGGTACAGATATAATTAAAATGTAAAAAGCTGAAAAAACATGCAATTAAAACTAGAATTAAAATTAAAATCTGAAGTAATTTTGACAAAAAAGAAGACAACAATTAACAAAATGTGTGGTACCATGTGTCGTGGCAGAGAAAAGGCGCAGACTCAGCATAGTGCTGTGGCAAGCCACAGCATTGATATTCAGAAGCTAGTCAGTCATAAACTTACCACTTTTTTGACGAAGCCTGACGCGGATGTTCTTTTTTGTGCAGCACCTAATTTTCTTTCTTTTTCGGAATGAAGTTGTGATACTCAGCTCATAATAGTAGATAACTGCATCAGTATTTTATTTTTGTACATGTTAGTGGAGGGGTGTCCTAAATATCATACATTGCTGATACAATAATACTCGATTATTTCACCTTTTATTATGAAACGATACATAAACGGTTAATATAGAAAGCCAGTTCCAAAGAATCACAAACATTTGTGTGTTTAACCTCAAAGGGAATGCAGCTCTGCTATTTATCATGGCAGCTACCTCCGCGAACGCCAGTATCTCGTCGAATCCATTAAATTTATTAAACAACCATTATGTGCCCTACTCACCGCTCGAAAATTATTAATGGACGAATCTTTATGGAAATTTGGAACGTGGCTGCCCTATGAAAGCTCTCAAGTTTTTTAATTATATTTTTTTAGTTTGTCCTACAAAAATTTCGGTGCTAAAATGTGCTAATATAAAAATATTCCCATTGTCAGGCTACTTTAATTATTCACAATAGACACTGTATGTACAAAGTTTATCTTATAGGAGTAGGTACTCGTACGCCGACAATTCAGAGGAAGTTTAAAAACTAGTTTAGAACTACGACCGACGCATAACTTTTACTCGTCGATACTGGATAAAACATGACCTTATTAAAAAAAATATTCGTATAATATACTCATGTCGGTATCCTTTTTACTTTTTGATGTCAAAAAATGATAGCGATATGAATAGCGCGGCAGCATCGCTACAAAAAGTCGCCGTGGGCGAGGGCACTAAGTAGCAAGTTCCTCAGAAAACAAATTAAAAAATCATTTAGTCTTTAAATACCTAGTAGGTACCTGTATTTTTGTTTGAAATTAGCGGAATCGTTGGCACATTGTCTATCCGGACCATGATCAGCTACATCGAAGACATTAGTTACGGCGGCGATTCAGAATTTCAATATCCTGTAACATAGTGCCCCAGTAGGCCACATATCAGGAGGCGTCGTTAATTTATGGGCGACATACATTGCGGCGTCACAGCGACGCGTGACAGCGCCGCCGCTCGCCAAGCCGGCAATGTGACCAATAATTTACGCACCCTTAAAATGTAATATTTCATGGTATCTACCGCGGCCGTTCCCAGCAGCAACGTTGATAATCCCATGAAATGGTGCAGTGGTTTAACGTTATAATAATTTCAGGAGCTAAACCCTGAAATTAGCGAGGGTTTTATCTGTTCCATTAGGTATGAATTACGAGCTGCTTCATAAACGTACCAGAATAGTTCTCGTAATGTATATTTACTGACTAGCCATTGCCCACGACTTCATCCCGCGTAGACTTAGATTACAACTTAGGTTTGACCCGTGGAAAACCTGTTTCAGGAGATAAAAAGTATCCTATTTTATTACCAGCGTCCAAACGTGTGGGACGGCCAACAATTATAATATTAGTATGGAGTATGGATTAAGTGACATTATTAAAATGTTTATAGTGTTTATTATATACATACGAGTATAGACATTATTATATATTATATCAAGCAAAGTACGCTCTTCCATGAAAAATAAATAAATAAATAATAACTATTTTTTCGGTATTTTTTATTTCGGTATAGCAATGTTCTTAAAGCTAAAGTAATTAAGTGTGATATCATAAGTTTAGTTAAATAGTGATAATAGCGCTCTGATCACAACAATTTACTGCATGCTGAGTTTACCTATAAGTAATTGTTACACTGTTGCTTTAAACCCATATAATATTTATAGTATTGGTGTAAACAATTGTTGGTGAACCTTAATAAAATAAATAAATTAGAGTTAAACGTAAATTGAAATTAACATTCAATTTCACTCTTGAACTAATATTGGATGTAGATAATAGGGACCTATTGTAAACAATGTGAAAGTTTCAATAAGGGGAAATCCTAATCTACGAGTATAGGTACGTAGTTAAAATATGGAATTACGAACTAAACCAAGCTTTTCAGAAATTCTCTCCGACTTCAGAGTTCAGATTTTAGATGGAACATCGTCTACATATACTAATAATAAGTCTGTAGAAGAAGTCGCGTCTGTAACTTGAAAATTAAAAGAAACTATCAAGTTTTGGGGATACTGACTGATCACAAAATAACGATTTTAGAAATAGTGTATGTATGGAATGTATGTATGTCCGGAGTTAACTCGGAAACTACTGGACGGATTGCAACAAAATCTGATATGGGGGTAGTTTATAACACTTGTCAACATATAGGCTACTTTTATCCCGGGAAAACGCACAGTTCCCGCGGGAACGCTATTACCGAATTCCACGTAGACGGAAGTCGCGCGCAGAAGCTAGTAAGAGATAATTCCTTAAAGTTCAGTAGGTGGAGTTCAGAACGTAACGTATGCAGTAGCGTCAAACTCTCTCCCAAGAGGAATAACTTAACATTTATTTTCGTGCTCGGCAAAAGTTGCATGCTCACATTAGGTACTCAATAAACTGATACCGACGCACGATCCGGGCAACTTCGATTAACTTCAACTTTATAATTACGGCTTCATCAAAATCATTTCAAAACCCGATAACTTTGTGTTTTGAAATAATTTTCGCTGTTGAGAACAGTCGTTTCCGAACTCCAACTCTTCCCGAGGACAGCCTAGCCAATCTGGGGCAACAAACGAAGATTATGCAGATTGACTCATTAATATGCACGGCAGTCCTAAAATACCCACTTGATTAACAGGCCTGACAGGAATCTTTAAACAGATAGTTTGCCATTTATAAATGCCTCGCACGAATCGAGTCAAATCAAAGCCTGGCGAAAATTGAATTAGGCTTATCGTATCATATTTAGGGTTGTAATGAAGTTATTAATTATCTCGTTAGGTAGGCTTAGTGAAGCCGCAACGGAAGCCGTCGGGGTAAACTTACACAATGGTGAGTAAGATAACTAGAGAACTAGAGATTGTATACGCTTTGTAGGTGCAATGAAGTTTAAATAAATAACTTGTCGGATCACCTGCAGAATCATCATCACGTTTGCATTGAACACGGTGAGATTCACAGTTAATTTCCGCATAATTTTATAACGATGAATTCAAAACTTGCAGCCAAGAAAACCTATTCCCCGAGGCACTACTTTGAACATAAACTTTGCGGAGTTTCAAGAGGAATTCGTATCTAACAAGTCAAACAATGCATGTTGTGAAATTTATGCTGCTAATGGTAAAACTTACCTACCCATAACCATAAGTATATAATATTGCATTCACTATATTATTAACACTAGTTTAGACTAAGACTGCGATGTCACCAGCTAGGTTTAAAAATTTAGTAAGACTTAGTCAAATTGGTTTCTGAACATGTCATAATTTTATGCGCTAGAATTTTAAATACATAAATGGTTTTAGTACCTAGATGGATTGATAATTTATTTAATTTGATTATTTACTTCTCGTGCATAAGTAGACTTCATTTTTACCCGTTCCCTTAGGAATTTCAGAAAATCCTCCCTTATATTAACCAAGGAATCTACTATACCAAATTTGAGGTCTCCACTATCGGTATTTTGGGCTGTGCGTAGATCAATCAATTATCTTCATCAATGTGTTAGTTTTTGTTTTGCATGCCTAAATAAGCACTATATCTTTTACTCTAAAGAGGTATACCTACATACTCGTATGTTTTTGATACCTAGGAGCTTACAGCCCTGGTTTGCGCAAATTAGAACCATAAATTAGATTAGCACGGTCTCGGGTATTTGCAGGAATTTAAAAACTCCGAGGGGTTATTTACGTCTAAATAATGAGGGTAAATGAGAGTTTCCGGGTGATTATTCGAGGAAATGCTTCGTCTTTTGTTGTCTTCGCTCTAATTAAAAAGTCGGTGGGTAAACTGTTTTGCGATGACGTCTAATGTTACTTTGCAAACATGGGTTCTATACGAAACGTTACATAGCGAAAAGGAAACTCCCTATTCCTGCGCTCACGCTCCACGGCGTTGAAACCGAACTTTAAAGCAGCTAGATTAAAAGTTCAATTTGAGCGCAATGACGCGTGCATAACGTTTCGAATAGAGCCCCTGAACGCTTAATCCTGTTCCCATTTTGTGAAGGTAACTCGCCTACTAAAATGGTTTACGAGTGAGCTTAAGGTTTGCTGGTTAGGTGGTAGGACCTGGTGGTGGTGCAAGCTACTGCCGGTATTACGCGCTAACCAGCCACCAAATGTCGGTGATCGCAATGTTGTGTTACGGTAAGGGGCTTAGGCAGCCGGTGAAATTTCTGGCACAGAGGCATTCCATCTTAGGCCTCAGGGTAGGCAACGCTTTGGAGATTGCTAATGGGCCGCAGTGACCACTTACCATCAGGTGGGCTGTACGCTCGTCTACTGCAATTATTGCAGTAGGTTTTTTTAATGTCGATGGTATGATAAAGTCTAGAAATAGATACATAGATTGTATCTATTTCTATGTAAGTAATAGAGTCTTTGCTGATAGCCCGACAGATTGAAAAAGGTTTGACTCTGAACTTAGTGCTTTTCTACCTTACATCGAGCCAAAAACGAAGTTTTTATAAAATAAGCCAAAAAACTTCCTCTCTTTTGGTTTCTTTAAGGTGATAACTCACGGTTTCATGTAGCCTCTACGATAATAGATGGCGCGGGTGGTAGATATTGTAATTTTCAGGATTTACGCCAAATTCCAAGCCCAAAGGTACACTTTGATGGACTATGCGATTGAAGGGATATATTATACATCTCAATTTCACATAATTATCCGTACATTACCTTTCATTTAGGAAAAAAGGCGACAAGTCTGCCGAGAATGAACTCACGCACACATACTGAGGTAGTGAAACGTAGTGGAAACCAAGGCTTAATTTCGCCGAGATTCACAGAGCTTCTGTGGCGCTGTGGTTTTTGTGATTTCTTTTTATGAAGTATAAATCGTGGAAGTCGTGGGTTCGATCCTCACTTTTTCAACTTTTTGTATTTTTTTTTTCTTTTTTCTATAATAAATATTTGTAAAGGGGAAAAATAAAACTAGTGAAACTTTTGATATATTTTACTTGACATTATAGAAATATTTTTAATCTAGATATGATTATTTATTTCTACTACTATTTTTAATCAAAGGATAAAAATCCGTGTGTATTTCGTTACATTATCCTCCTCCTCCGGCACATACTTCTTGTGGCGGTCTTCCATGTGCAGCGATCTTCGCCCTGGTGCATCGCCGCATTTACCGGCGGCACCTGTTCGGCCTCCTCTCTCTGGGTCTTTTCCCTTCAGCATTAGTCTCTCCAACTTGTCGGATTTCCACGAGTTATGTGACTGAAGGTAAGCCGTGGAGGCCTAATGGTTCGACCCACCGCCTGTCATGCAGAGGGTCGGGGGTTCGATTTCGGCTCGCACCTGTAAGTTTACTTATGCGCGAAATTCAATTTGAATTTACCACTGAGCTATTCGGTCAAGGAAAACATCGTGAGGAAACCTGCACACATCTGCGAAGTAATTCGTAATGTGTGTGAAGTCCCCAATCCGCACTGGGCCCGCGTGGGGACTACAGCCCAAACCCTCTCGTAATGAGAGGCCTGTGCCCAGCAGTGGGCCGTAAATAGGCTGTGTAGTAGTAGTAGTAAATGTGACCGAAGTATTTGACGATTCGGCTTATACGAACCATGGACGGATATTGTTGGTTGAGTTTGAGTTCTTTGAGCACTGAGATGTTGGTGCGATGAGCTGTCCAAGGTATAGTATATAATATTATCAACTAAATAAGTAGTTGTTACTTTACAAATTCCTAATATTTTATTATTTTATCAAAATATCTAAACACCTACACGACTGACAGAGTACCTACCTACCTATGATGAGAATAAACATTTGTACTCATGTCATGGATCTTTATTTGCATATGTATTTCACATTTCTCTTTATAAGTATTTATATCGTTGTCTAGTACCCGTATCACAGGTAATCCTAGTTTGAGAGTAGATCAATATTGTGTTGAATTCCAAATATTATTCATTTTATCTTCATCTTTTTATCTTATCTCAGTAAGTAAATATTCTCTTTCTTGGTTTACATTTTATTGCCACACAGCCACACGAAAATAAAATTGCTACACATTTCTGACAAGTTTATTAAAATAGGTATAACAAAATATATCACAATTTTACACATGATAAGGTTGGTTCTGATTAGCAGTGATTGGTTTCACAATGTCTCTTCGTTGTTGCTCACAGGCCGCAGGTAAATGAGAGAAAGCTTACTTTGTCCCTCCTAGGAAGACAGATCCAAGGCATTCCAGAAGATGTTTGATCTGAAATAGAGACAAAAGATTACTCGATCACACTCTACGGATAATAATAATAAATCTGGCTATTCAGTTTTTTTAGAGTATCTCTCTGAGATGATATGACAGCGGGTTGTATTGCCGCATTCAATCCTAATGATTAAAAAAATAGTATAATTTATTTATTTATTTTATTTTAAGAAACTGACTGACTGACTGACTGATCGATCAACGCAGAGCCGAAACTACTGGTTGTAGAGAGCTGAAATTTGGAGTGCAGGTTCCTTAGGGAACGTAGGGGAGCACTAAGAGAGGATTTCCGGGATTAGAAGTGACCTATAATCTTCCCCGGGGCTCAACCATTTCCAAACCAAATTTCATCAATATCGGTTCAGCGGCTGAAACATGAAGTGGTAACAGACAGACGGAGTTACTTTCGCATTTATAATATCAGAAGGTATTTGGCATGAAGGGCAGGGACATGGCTACTACCGAGTCGAACGGACGCACTTCACTACCGAAACACAACCGAGACTAGATAGAGATGTTCTACTATCTAAAGTCCCGCGCCTTCACATTTCAAAACTGCATTTTTTTATTATTATTTAAAAAGTACCACCAACACTCTCAACGCACAGTTGATGGCTGTCTCAGCACGCACACATGTGTTGAGAGTGTTGGTGGTGCTTTTTAAATAAATTGCAGCGTTTTGAAATGTGAAGGCGCGGGACTTTAGATACTAGAAGATCTCTACTATAAAAGCTTTGATCACTTTTATTTTTTCACTGATAACACGTTGTGCGTTCGCAAAGTAATTATGGGAATTGGTCTCGCCTGGGTTGACGCGGGCGTCTGGGCAGTCGGCGCGGGCGAAGACTGCGGCGCCGCAGCCGCCGCGGGCGCGCAGGGCGCCTTGCTACCGCACGGCGCGCTTGAAGGCTCGGTTTCTTCTCCTTCTCGTCGACAGAATCCTCCACACTTCTCGCACGAAAGGGCAGCTCCTTGAAGTTGGTCAAGTCCTCCCTCCGTACTCTTTTCCTTATCTTATTAGATTAGAAAGGAGGGCGTAAGTCATGTCCAATTGCGCTCTTTCTGAGATATCATTCTCCGGGAGTCTCACTATAAACATGTCAGTGTTTTGACTGTCTTGCGGCGTCGAAAATATAATATACCTATACGATGTGACGGGCGGCGACCTCCGTAAGCACTAATAAGGTTTCTACCGACTCCTGTGGCTTTGCAGCCGGAAAGAGTGCCCTGGCCCTCGGCCATGCATGTTACCGGCGTCGAAATATTTCTTTCAGTGCTTCAGTCTGCGACCGTTGAAGCGATTCTATTAGCGCGAACACTCGCTGGAATACAACAACAAAGTTGTCACGCACGGTGGAGTCTTGGCGGATGTAAAATGAGAACACGGTGTGCGGCGAAGCCCTAATCACAAGTGATCGTGAATTCTTCTCAAAAATGTAGCGTGTGCGTTGTGATGGCTCAAAGTTGGCGACTGACTGGCGGCTGGAGTGGCTGGCGCGCGCGGCGCGGGGGCATAGGGTCGGCCGGTAGGAGAGAGCGGGACAGGGCTATTGAGACGCGCGTCTATTCCGCGAATCGGAATGGCAACCGCGCAATGATTTTTATACTTACGAAGTATTATATATGTCTATGCAATCGCGTAATAGTCCGTTTTCTATTGGGAAACAGGTCGAAATTTTGAGTACACCAATGCCATTTGGTAGGAATGTTATACACGTTGACCTAAGTCCAAAACGCCCGGTAGCCACTTTGAACTCCGCGGCTGGTGGGGGGAGGGGGGGTTAAAGTACAGAGCTCCCGGCGCTCAGAAAAAAAATCCTGGCGGATTAGTTTGGGTTGTTCAGTCAAGTTTGGTGTCGTTTTCAGATAACTAGATGATGCCCGATTCATTCCTCATACCAATTTTTTAGGGTTCCGTAGCAAAATATGACGCAATACTTAAAATAATAAACTTTTAGTAGTAGCGAAATGCAAACAAACCCTCATATTTACATATTTTTGTATGAAATTTGATTTGTAAAAAATACAGTCTGAAAGCCCATTTAATGCAGAATCTAAAAACATTAACAGTAAGTATATCTTTTATAATTTTCAATGTAAAATAAAATATTGAATGTACTGCGACGGTCGTCAGCGCAGCGTAGGGGAGGGTAAGACCTGAAAAACTGTCAATTTCAACGCAAAAAGCTTTCATAATATCAAGAAATTAAAGTGCTTACAATAATATCATACATGTAATAGATATTCTCTTAATTATTATTAATTAAAACAAATGTATTTTTCTCTCTTTACCTGATTTTCTTCTTTTTAATATTATACTAGCGGCGCCCTGCGGTATTACCCGCTATTAAGAAGTAGCCTATGTATTAATCCAGGGCTTCAGTTGCCTCCATACCGAATTTCACCTCGCTTCACGTCACTCCTGCGCACGCGGGATTTTTAAACCTGTGGCTAACTAGTCAAGTGGCATTCAATGTTGCTATTTATATGATAAAAAAATGAATTGGTGGGTTTTCTGGCCCCGTTTTGGCGGTCACAAACCTGACATGTCAGGTGGCAACAGTTTTCGGTACCACTATATAAATTTAGTTTTTAATATGAAATATTATTAATTTTATTACGATATTCATTCCTGTGACGAGCAAACTAATGTAGATTATGGACGCCATCAATTGACTTCATGTTTCCCAATACTTTTTTAATTATTCAACTTTAAAAAAGTCGACATTGGGGTGGGACACGTCAAAAAGACCCGAGCGGCTTTAAAAAATCATAATAATTACATTTAGCATAATTTACTTGAATTTAGGGATGAAATCTATAATTTAAGGAATATAGTTTATATAGATGCCATTCGAATATTCACAAACAAATATATTTGGCAGTAATAAAATATTGAAGTAAAAATCCTGTCGGATTCGTTTGGACTTTTGAGTCAAGTTTGGTGTCGTTTTCAGGTAACTATATGATGCCCAATTCATTCCTTATACCAGTTTTTTAGGCTTCCGTAGCAAAATATGACGCAATATATAAAATAATAAACTTTTAGTAGTAGTGAAATGCAAACAAACCCTCATATTTTCATATTTTTGTATGAAATTTGGCTTATAAAAAAATACTGTCTGAAAGCCCATTTAATGCAGAATCTAAGAACATAAACAGTAAGTATAAATTTTACAATTTTCAATGTAAAATAAAACATTGAATGTACTGCGACGGTCATCAGCGCAGCGTAGTGGACGGTAACAAGACCCGAAAAACTGACAAAGTCAACGCAAAAAGCTTTCATAATATCAATAAATTAAAGTGCTTACAATAATATCACACTTGTAATTAATATTCTCTTAATTATTATGAATTAAAACAAATGTGTTTTTCTCTCTTTACCTGATTTTCTTCTTTTTAATATTATACTAGCGGCGCCCTGCGGTATTACCCGCTGTTAAGAAGTAGCCTATGTATTACTCAAGGGTTTCAGCTGCCTCCATACCGAATTTTATCAAAATTGGTCCAGCATCTTGAGCGTGAAGAAGTAAAAAAAAAACACACGAACTTTCGCCTTTATTAAATTATCAATTTCTTGACCAGATTTATAATAACAAAATAGCTTCTGCCCGCGACTTCGCGAATTTGGTTATCGCTTTCCCGCGGGAACTACGCGTTTTTCCGGGATGAAAAGTAGCCTATGTCCTTTGGGGACCCGAACTATCTCCATGCCAAATTAATATGGATATGGATTTTATATTACAAAAAAAGTGCCTAAAGAAGACGCGATGCAAAATATTTCTTGCCGATATGAATGGGTTTGGCAGAAAGAAGAAGAAACTTGGGTGCCACTGTAGACCCAAAGCCCTCCGGCTGCTCAAGAATGCCTAGAATTAAAAAGATGTCGGTGCGTGAAATCTTGAAGTTCCAGGTGCAATGTTTCAAACGCCAGCTCAAATGTACTGAGTTATGTAATTGTGGAGGTGGTTGTAAGTAAAACTAATTCACAAAACGTTCTATTATTATTTTTCTTTACTTTTAATAATGTTGCCTGACTACGAAGTCAGGCAACATTATCTGAATTCGTTTATAAATTGAAGATGATTAAAAATGACACTAAAGTAATAAAGGCGAAAGTTCGTGTGTTTTTTTAAAAAAACACATTTGTTTTAATTCATAATAATTAAGAGAATATTTATAACAAGTGTGATATTATTGTAAGCACTTTAATTTATTGATATTATAAAAGCTTTTTGCGTTGACATTGACAGTTTTTCGGGTCTTGTTACCGCCCACTACGCTGCGCTGACGACCGTCGCAGTACATTCAATATTTTATTTTTCATTGAAAATTGTAAAGTATATACTTACTGTTTATGTTTTTAGATTCTGCATTAAATGGGCTTTCAGACAGTATTTTTTTATAAACCAAATTTCATACAAAAATATGAAAATATGAGGGTTTGTTTGCATTTCGCTACTAATAAAAGTTTATTATTTTAAGTATTGCGTCATATTTTGCTAGGGAACCCTAAAAACTGGTATGAGGAATGAATTGGGCATCATCTAGTTACCTGAAAACGACACCAAACTTGACTCAAAAGTCCAAACGAATCCGACAGGATTTTTTTTCCGAACGCCGGGAGCTCTGTACTTTAACCCCCCCCCCCCCCCCCCACCAGTCGAGGAGTTCAAAGTGGCTACCGGGCGTTTTGGACTAAGGTCAATGTGTATAACATTCCTACCAAATGGCATTGCTGTACTCAAAATTTCGACCTCTCCATACAAGCATTCCCAATAGAAAACGGACTAATAGTAATACCCTATAGGTACGCGCAAAGTATAGAGTTCCGTTTACCTACCACCTACATAAAAAATATTCATTCTCTCAATTCTAGTAAAATAGGTATGTACTAATTAGGTATACCTATCCAGGAAAATAACAAACACCTCTAAAATATTCCGAATTCATATTCCACTTGTATCATTGTTTGTACCTACTACCAATCTCCAACAACGAGAATACGAATGTCGATCACCCGCTCCTATACTTACCGTTCGGCCGACTCGACGGCTGTACGCGACGCGGGCTATCGGACGTCTCGACGGCGGCGGCAGTAGGTACAGCGCAGGTACAGCTACTGCGAAAGCAAGTCACAGGCGACCGAGCGTCTTTTTGTCGCAATTTTATTACAGCCAAAAGGGACTGTGATATCCATCCATACTATATTATAAACATTTATAAATAATGACCCTATAGGTTGGCCGGGTGAATGAACTTCGTATCACCCGAAGGTGATTCCCATACAAAGTTATATTTCTTTTTTTTAGCTGTTCCTGTAGACGTTTCCCGGTAAAAAGTACAAATAGTACATTATTGCAGACGCCGCTAAGGAGCGCATTGCCGGACGCCTTCTTAGTAGGTACGAGTCCGGCAATGCTGTTGCGGCCGAGGTCTATAGGTACAATGCTTTTCTCAAACTGTGAGGAAATACTACTCGTCGTCGTCACCATCATCATCACATCACCATCTCCATCATCATCACATCACTATCTCCATCATCATCACATCACCATCTCCATCATCATCACATCACTATCTCCATCATCATCATCATCACCACCACCATCAATACCATCACCATCATCACGGTATAGCAAAACACAACTTAGAAGGCGCGCGGATTCAGGCCAAAGAACACCAAAGAATATACAACTGAGGCATTGATGAAAATAGCACGTAGCATTTGCGGGCAAATGCGGGACATTACATTACATTACGTAGGTACATATGATTATAACCACAACAAAATGTCAATGTCTCTTTTTGTTTTTTTTTTATTCCTAATTGAGTTCCGTTTTGCACGCCGGTCGAAACATCAATGTGTAAATCTAAATGTAGTAGGTAAATAATAATAAATCATTAGTTTATTTCGCTTGTACCTACTCGTACCTACGATTTATATGTATAACTGACATTGTAGCTAGTATCTAAAGTTTAGATACTAGCTACGTACCGTAGATTCTAAACATTATTCAGGACCCAAAACAATTTAATTTTGTAAAATGCCACTTTTCAAATCACAATTTGTATAATCTGGATACCTACTATTATTATTACGCATACGCATATGATCGGTAATTTCATGGTAATTTCACAGCTTATATGTTCTAAAAGCCGTGGTGTGGCCCTAGTGGTTCGAGCCACCGCCTCTCATGCCGAGGGTCGGGGGTTCGATTCCGGCTCGCACCTCTAAGTTTACTTACGTGCGAAATTCAATTTGAATTTACTATGAGCTTTTCGGCGACGGAAAACATCATGAGGAAACCTGCACGCATCTGCGAAGTAATGCAAAGATGTGTGTGAAGTCCCCAATCCGCACTGGGCCCGCGTGGGGACTATTATAGCCCAAACCCTCTCATAATGAGGGGAGGCCTGTGCCCAGCAGTGGGACGCAAATAGACTGTAGTAGTAGATTATATGTACTCGTCACCATAACTGTTACAGCGAGCGTGTAGACAGTGCGGGTTTTCTACGCTCGAGTGGTCTACTATCTGGTCAATTTATTTTTGTTTTTTGTTTTTTACCTACAGCAAAAATCAATTTTTATAGACTAACTAGCTGACCCAGCGGACTTCGTACCGCCATAGTTTTCTTTTTGGGTGGGTATGAAAAATAGCTTACGTCCTATTCTCAGCCCTACTGAACATACACACCAAATTTCATAAGAATCGGTCGAGCCCTTTCGGAGGAGTTTGGTTACAAACACTGTGGCACGAGAATTTTATATATAGGTACTATCTATAGGTACTATATAAGAGATAAAATGTCCTAAGCAGAGCTCGATCGCCCAGGCCAGGTAGAGATCTTCACTATCTAAAGTCCCGCGCCATCACGTTTCAAAACGCTTCAATATACCACCAACACTCTCAACACATGTGCTGAGACAGCCATCAACTATGCGTTGAGAGTGTTGGTGGTGCTTTTTAAATAATAATGAAAAAATTGAAGCGTTTTGAGATGTGAAGGCGTGGGACTTTAGATAGTAGAAGATCTCTACCTACTTCTTATTATAAGTAGCTATTTTTATTTCTTACATAAATGAATAAAATACTTATAAGAGATAGGTATGATTTATTTCTTCTAGCAGTCTTCTGACATGTCACCGCTCATTACATTTTTTATATCTGATCATTATAAACAACAAAATACTTGTATAGGTACTTACTTACCTATTTCGTTCAATGATTTTCCAACTCATAAAAAGCGATTTACGCGATCAACTATGTAACGGCGGGTTAACGCCATCTTGTGAGCATTCTGGAAATTAATAGGAATCGGACGGACACTAGCACTAGCAGATCAGCTGTTCATAGACCACGACGCCATATTGGCCTGATGCTTACAGTGTAAACGTTCTCTCACACAAGCTTGGTTCGACCGAAATTTTATTGGTTTTGAAATGCTTATAATTATTTTATTCTTTGATTTTTTGCGGTGTTTTTGATCTATGCGCGCTCGGGAAATAATGTAATATTTTATTAGAACGATAAAAGAAACTAAAAGCAGTCGTAGTCGAAGATTACGTGAGCAGTTTTTTGTATGGGGTTCAGCCGTGACGATTCACCTTAATTTATTTTACTTAACCAGACAAACGAGTTACATATTGACATATCCCAAAATACTGTGACAGATTGAAAATAATAGGGAGTGTCTCCTGGATCTATATCATGTGTACTTTTCAGATCTCTTTCATGTTTCGAGGAGGGAGGCTGTCGGGCACGTGACTTCATATTACTTTGGAAATATAGGAAGAAGTAAGAAATCGGATATTTCCAGCTTTGTATCTGAAAATATAACGTTCTGTACTTTATTTCACATAAAAGGGTTATTAACATTTGATTCCTGGGAATTCTCTGTGGATTTCAGAGCATGATTTACATACTAGTGAAAACTATTAATAGTGGAAGCGCACAGGTTAGGTTAGTGGTTACATGAATTTTATCTTACGGGAACTTCTTATTAGGATTAAGAGTATGTTATTTTCACCATAAAGATCGAAAGAGACGGAACAAAAATATTTGACAAATACAACCTAGTGACCAGTGTGGTGCCGACATAAAACGGTCACCAATGACCTTATACTCAATGCCACATTTTGTGGCGATCAGACAATATTATATACAATAAGTAGAGAGTAATCAATCATACGTAACTCCTTTACAAACCACACAGATATTTCATCTGTTTTTCGATATTAAGTTTTACAATTTAATTAGAGACTATGTTAATACGGTACTAAAAGAAAATATACTGATGTAATTCAGGCATTCTGAATTCCAGCCAAAGAGTCCAGGTCATGGAGGCGACGGGGTGTCTAGCCAAATGCTGGCAAACAGATAAAGGTCGTGGCGGGCTGCCCTACATATGATCTCCTGAGGTTGACCTTTTGTCCGTAATTTTATACACAATGCGTCGATAAAAATATAAATAAAAAATGCTTATCTCTTGATTTTTGAGACTAAATCAATGCAACAATTTTTGACAATATTTGCATAGCAAAAAATTAATGTAAGTACCTTAAATTTATATCTTTATTTTTATTTCTATTTTATATTTGTATCTTTGAAACTGGGAAAGAGATTTTAAGCGACAGTTAGAGGTATAAATTTGCAGGACTTCAGAACATACTAAAATATACAAGGTTATCAGGATATTTTTGTTCTGATTTAAGCCAGATAGCTCTGAAATATCTGATGTAACATCTACATTATATATTTCTATATATACAAGAAACTGACTGACTGATCGATCAATACAGAGCTGAAATTTGACTTACATGTTCCTTGGGAAGCGTAGGAGAGCACTAAGAGAAAATTTCCCGAAACTACTACGGGAACTGGAAAAAATATAGGACTTACGTGTGTTCTACTGCGGGACACGGCCAAATAAAATAAATTCTTTAACGTTTCTGAAAAATAAGGGTGCCCACTTTTAACAAATGGGGTGAGATCGGAAATTAAAATTCAGTACAGTACAGTTTTATCACGAAAGCGTTAAATTAAGAGAGGATAAGGATGCCAGGAGTAAATCTTTTTGCTCTGCGCTAAGCTGTCCCGGGGAGTCTAAATAACTTGAAATATTCCAAAGCCTTTAATCCAAATCGCCATATAATCGCAAACGCGGCAATCCAGACATACCCTTGAAGCTGGAGAAGATTAATTAAGATTTGGCCTGACAACCTTCCATATTTGAAAAATAGAATCTAGCAAACGGAAAAATACTCGTAAGTATACTTTTATATTCAAGGTTGCCGTTTTATGTAGGTACGAGTATACTTTCAAGTACTTAACTTGAAATCTATTTCCGAGCTTAAGACAATATTTAAATTTAAGAGAATTGGAGACGAATAAACAACACCAAAGAATTAAATATAGGAAATCTAAGCTAAAATAATTAACCTAGGCATAGGTACGAGGAGGTAGGTCGAGGGTCGGGGGTTCGATTCCGGCTCGCACCTCTACGAGTAAGTTGTATTTGTGCGAAATTCAATTTGAATTAACCACTGAGCTTTTCGGTGAAGAAAGACATCGTGAGGAAACCTGCACGCATCTGCGAAGTAATTCAAAGATGTGTGTGAAGTCCCCAATCCGCACTGAGCCCGCGTGGGGACTATAGCCCCAACCCTCTCATGATGAGGGGAGTTCTGTGCCCAGCAATGGGACGCAAATAGGCTGTAGTAGTAGTAGTAGTAGTAGTAGTAGTAGTAGTAGTAGGCATAGGTACCAATAATTTACTAGGTGTTGGTAGGTACGTACTGTTGGTTTTGGTATTTTTGGTTGTATTTAAAATCTTGAACTGATTGACCGATCACGCATACCTAATGCTTTCTCGTGACGAGCCAATTCAAAATTTCCACAATTGTATATTGCGTAATTTAGATCCCATCAAAACATAAATGTGAAATAAGAGCCAAGTTCAATAATATTTCACAAATAAAAGAATTTAGAAATATATACATGAGGTGCCAAGTTCTGTCAAGGCATCAAATATATGAGCCAAATAATAATTGAACTTGGCTTGACACGCTACCGCGTGTCTAGATCGTAATCAGGTTCCCACATATTTAACTTAGAGTCAAGAAGTTCTGAGCTCGGTTTCCTGACAAGATGGCTATAAAAGCAGCCCTTTCATAGCAAACGCAATATTCATTACGTCACGTACGCGGTTTTGTCGCAGAGGCTCATGAATTAAGGTGAGCCCATTATGCCAGACAGGAAATTTGCACGCCTCGCGTTTCGGATGCGTGGATATCTACGGCTATTTTGTATATTAACCCCCGGCTTATTTACACTGCCAAGCTACGTGAATCTTCAACAGATGGTGATCTTGCTCGGGCTTACAAGTTTGTGCGGGAATTCGAGGTACTGAGATGGCCAAGGTGATAATCTTGAGGTCTATCTTGCTAGTGACATCGCATATGAGCAATCCTGAAATATGTATTAATTGCACTGAGCACCTAACATTTTAAAGAAAGAAAGAAACATTTATTCGCAACATCACACATACATGTTGGCATAAAAAGAGAAGAAGAAGAAAAAAGAAGAAGACAAAAAGAAGAAAGAAAAAGAAAAAGAAGTTAAGTAAAAGTACTTACTTATACTGTATCACTGCGATTTATAGCATACTAGCTTCTGCCTCCCGCGATTTCGTCCACTTGGAATTCGGAAATAGCGTTCTCGCGGGAACTATGCGTTTTTCCGGGATTAAAAGTACCCTATAGGAAGACCAGTGTTATAAACTACCCCATACCAATTTTTTTGCAATCCGTTCAGTAGTTTTCGAGGTAAATCCGGACATACACACATACATACAGACAATTTTAAAAATATTTATTTTGTGTTCAGTATCGTTTATTAGTCCAGACGATAGTTTATTTTAGTTTTTCAAGTTTCAGATGCGACTTCTTCTACAGACTTATATTATTAGTATAGATTAGGTAGGTAATAATGCCATTAGCATCCCATATCATTGCTGTTTTCATGTTTCTTCTTTCTTATTTTGAATTGAACCGACAAAAGTAATTTATGCAACCCACCATTTTAATTTAACACATAAATTAATAAAAATAAATTACGTAAACAAATATTCGTGTCAATTTAAATCTTTGTTTATGTTATGGTTAATCAGCATCAACAAGTAAACATTACAATAATAGTAGATTGTACAACAAGAGCATAAAACAAGCCATTTTACCCGAGATTTACAGATACACCCGAGCCGAGAGGCGAGGGTGTATAGTAAGTCAAGGGGAAAATGGGTTTTATGCTCGTGTTTTACACTCTGCTTTTCACTTCGACTGGGAGGAAATTAAATATTATTAAAAAGAACACATTCCGCATATGGCTTGGATTTTGCGGCAATATATTTTCAACTAAGTTTTTAGCGTTTCTCTCCATCGTAGTATTACTCGGTGAAAGCACTATTTCATCATCACTACTCGATTATGACATCTTTGAAATTAGAATTAACGAAATTGAAAGAAATAAAAATAAAAAAATCTCAACGAACCAATTTTTACAAACATGAACAAAGCATGAATTTCCGCCATTTCATTTTTCTTTTTTAATTTTCAGCAATGTGACGTTTGAGTTAAGTCACGCCACGTAATGCCATGATTATGTTTTTTTTGTTTGATTTTCAGGAATACGCACACCTTTTCGTCGTTAAATTTTTAATTATTAATTTGATAATCCATACTAATATTTTAAAATAGAGAATATAAAGAATAAATCACAAGAAAAAGCATGTTTCATGTATAAGATTATATGAAGCTTAAAAGTGTATGTGGCTGTATGCTCTCATCTCCTTAGTCTTAGACGAAGATTTTATGCTCTCTTTTACTTTATGCAGCCTTCTGTCAGCCTAAAGTACAACTTTACGAGCAAGAGAAGTGAAAATCATATTTTCATGACTTCATCTGTAAATTTACGACTAATTCGACTTTCACATTGACCGTTAATTAATAGAAGCGGGTTAGATAACGATGTAATGATCGGTAAGGATTATGGGCCAATCCATTATCCTATCGATCCGCGCCAGACTCGGCCTCACGCGAACTTGGGTTGCGTAAATACCAAGGGATACCTAATCTGTTGATTCCTATAAACCACTGTTGTGCACAAATGAATGTAATCAAGATTGATTTAAGTGAATAATCAAGTCACATAATGAAATTAACATGAAATGCTTTAACTGTCCCGATCTTCAATAACGGCACATTAAAGATCTTCTACTATATAAAGGAAGCCGTGGTGGCCTAATGGTTCGACCTACCGCTTCGCATGCAGAGGGTCGGGGGTTCGATTCCGGCTCGCACCTCTAAGTTTACTTATGTGCGAAATTCAATTGGAATTAACCACTGAGCTTTTCGGTGAAGGAAAACATCGTGAGGAAACCTGCATGCATCTGTGAAGCAATTCAAAGATGTGTGTGAAGTCCCCAATCCGCACTGGGCCCGAGTGGGGATTATAGCCCAAACCCTTTCGTGATGAGAGGAGGTATGTGCCCAGCAGTGGGACGCAAATAAGGCTGTAGTAGTACTATATAAAGTCCCGCGCCTTCACATTTCAAAACGCTTATTTTTTTTATTATTATTTAAAAAGCACCACCAACACTCTCAACGCATAGTTGATGGATGTCTCAGCACCCACATGTTGAAAGTGTTGGTGGTGCTTTTTAAATACATTGAAGCGTTTTGAATTTTGGAGGGGCGGGATTTTAGATAGTAGAAGATCTCTACTTCCTTCGGAACTGGGGGACCATTTTATGGTCTTCATTTTCAACCCTCAATCCAAGAGGCGTGTTGTAACTTTGGCGCTTCTAGTCTCTAGCCAATCTGTGGTCTCATACCTCTAAATGATCCGTTTTCGAAATTGTGCTCGCAGTAGCCTTATATCAATACGTACGTTACCTATCTAGGCTATCTAAACTGCCAAACGAGCAATTAGTGACATGGAGTTGTTATAACCGGCCGTAATAATCCCCTCAAATAAACAATGTGCTACTTAGTCCTGCTAGTTTTTGGGTTACGACGTCCCGAAGGTACGCGAACAAAGCCATCCTTTCAACCCCAACGCAAACATACTGTTTGTACTCGTTTTTACCTGAAATGAGGGATTTTATATGAAGCTACTGATATAAATGAAAACATTACCTTTTTTAAGATCAATGGTAGGTAAACGAGCGCACAGCCCACCTGATGGTAAGTGTTTACTGCGGACCATGGACACCGAAATCCTATGACCCCCCATTAAAAAATCATAAGATCTCGAATGCGTTGCCTACCCTGAGGCCTAAGATGGAATGCCTCTGTGCCAGAAATTTCACGAGCTGCCTAAGCCCCTTATCGTAACACAACATTGCGATCACTGACATTTGGTGGTAGGTTAGCGCGTAATACCGGCAGTAGCTTGCACCACCACCAGGTCCTACCTAACCTAACCTAACCAGCAAACCTTAAGCTCACTCGTTAACCATTTTAGAAACGTTATGCAGGGATAGCGAAATTCCCTATCCCTGAGCTCACGCGTCACTGCGCTCAAATTGAACTTTTAATCTAGCTGCCTAAAATTCGGTTTTAACGCCGCCTTAACCCCCTACCGGAACACACCAATGCGAGCAGTGCTATTTGGCGGCAGGTTAGCGGGGAAAGACGGTCGTACCACCCGGGACGGACCTAGCACCATCCTAGGGTCGATTGCCTATACCTACCATCGAATATATATATATCTACATCCATGACTCGGGTACACACATTCGTGCTCATCACACAAAGTTTGCCCCTAGCGGAATTCGATCCCGCGACCGTCGGAACAGAGGACAGGGTGAAGGTGAACCAACTGAACCAATCGTGCCGTCAATATTTATACATTTTCATTTATGCGATTTTTTTGTTTAAAATAGGTTCGCATTGCTTTTGGAGTTTTAAGTAGATAAATATATACTTATAAATAGTCGATTCGCGAACACATGTTAAATCGATAGTGAAACCCTCCATTGCTTACTTTGGTAGGTATAATTACGGGAATTCATCAAAGTTCCCCTATTAATTTCACACGCCATTAAATATCGGGATCGTTAGTGGCTTTCACTACTCGTACTATAGGTATGAAGTTTAAAATTTAGCAGGTATATCCATACTTAGTAACTTGATTATTTAAACTTTATAACGCCTTTAGAATGTACAAATTTGAAGAACATAATGCTTAAAGGTATTCTCAGCCAGAACACTTATTTATATGAAACATCCCGCGGATACTATGCGCTTTTCCGGGCTAAAAAGTAGCCTATGTCCTTTCCTGGACTCCAACTATCTTCATACTAAATTTTCATCCAAATCGGCGCAGCGATTAAAGCGTGAAGAGATAATAGACAGACAGACAGAGTTACTTTCGCATTTATAATATTAATATGGATTGAAAAATACATTTGACCCGTGGAACACCCCCGTACCCGTAGAAATATCGGGACAAAATCCCATGTTATCTCCAGGGTCTCGAACCCTTAGCAAATTTCATCGAAATCGGTCCAGCCGTTTTTGGCCTGAAGGAAGGACAGACCAACACACTTTCACATTTATGACTTTAAGTATGTACCTACCTATGTCAACTTATAGACTTGAAAACACTTAGGTACAGTCAGCAGCAGAAGTAGATAAGCTGTCCAGGTGTTCAAAATGACCTACACACGACCTTATTCTTAAGACGTTAAGGGCGTGTGTACGTCATTTTGAACACCTGGACAGCTTATCTACTTCTGCTGCTGACTGTACATCGTGTAAATCGAATTTTAGACTCGCACTTTTGCCAATGACTTCGACTGTCTGGAATTTTAAGTATACCTACAAACCATCTCACATTTCCTGCTTTTACTTTAGTACTTGTTTTATTCTTATTTCCTTAGCGTTTTACTTTATTATATAAGAAGCCCATGTACAGATAACTATCTTCTACTATATAAAAATAAGTCGGGTTTTCCTTCCTGACGCTATAACTCCAGAACGCACGAACCGATTTCCACGGTTTTGCATTCGTTGGAAAGGTCTCGGGGCTCCGTGAAGTTTATAGCAAAGAAAAGGTGGCGAAACGGAGTTCGCCGGGTTTGCTAGTTTTGTATAATTATGTAGTAGGTTAATTCATACTAATATTATAAATGTGAAAGTGTGTTTGTTTGTTTGTCCTTCCTTCACGTCGCAACGAGTGGGCCGATTTGGATGAAATTTGGTATGGAGAAAGTTTGAGACCCGTGAAATAACAAAGGGTACTTTTTATCCCAGTATTTCTGCGGGAACGGGTTTTCTACGAGTCAAACCAGTTTCTTCAATACTTCTATAACTAAGTACAACCATCTATATGTACCTATAGTATAGAGCCTACGCGGGACGAAGTCCGCGGGAAAAGGCTATAGTCTCTCATAATTCTATTAAGAATGATGACCATTCAGTAAATTAACGCACTGTCATTGGGCGAATTTGATGAGTATGCTTTGGTAATGCCCGTTTTATTATTTAAGCCATTTTCCGTGACCGTGGGCATAATGTGGATCGCGTGACCCATTACCCTATTAATTAGGTCGGCGATGCCACCGTACCCTAAAATCATGGCCTTGTCAGTGTTGACTCGACCTTAGCAACAGTCAATATAAATGTGATATAAATATACCCTACTTGATGGAGAAGTCAAATAAGATACTTTTTACATAACTGCGCCAGAAGGAGGGTTATGTTTTTTGAGTGAATGTATGTAGGTATATACAATGTATATTTGTTTGTCACAAAACTTCTTGATGGATTTTAGCCTGTGAGGTGTACGTTAGATTTCTCTTTATTGTGAGAGTGACATCGGGTAAGTGTGTCAAAAGTTTTATGCAGTCGGTTTTTTTATCAAGTTTATTGCACGTAAAAAGCCATCGTTTATATGCAATATTCATACATAGGTATAATGTAATGTGACTTCATAGTTTAAATGTATTAAATCAACTTTTAAAATTTCTATGAATGATTATAATTCATAGACATAAATAATACTTCGTATGGACCAAGCCTAACGTAGATACATGTCATGTTTCCCCACTTCATTGGTGTCCAATCCAAAGTTAAACTTGTATCGTGACACTAAAGCTGGGTCACATTTTTCCAACAACGAGACGAGTTTTTAGATACTGAGAAACAGTTTCGAAAAAAGATTTTTTAAAAACGCTTATTGTCACGCACGCTCGGTGACAGAACTTTGGATTGGACACCAAGGAAGTGGGGACATATTACGTGTACGTTAGACCGGGTCTATATTATTTACGTCTATGTTATAATTTCTTTTATAATAAAAACAGATAATCACCAGCTAATCCATAGAACCCAAGGAAACTTAATAAATCGCAATATTTTTGTGGCGTTTATTAATTATTTATTTTCATTATTTCATATTGATTAACCTTGTCAGAACCGAACTCAGGTGAAAATAAACAGCAAAATGGCAGCCAAATTCATAATAATAAAAGACAAATGCCTTTAGGCATTAAGTCCGCCAATTGTATACATTTTGTATGTGCAATGAAGTTTAAATAAGTAATTAATTCATTAATTTAAACAAATTAATATATATATATATATGTCGTATAGTCACAGCGATGGCGCCACTATCGCGCCTTGCCAGGCCTTGGATTGCCTTTTCGATTAGTCATTTCTTCCATGTCCTTGAGATTCTGTATGGTACCTTGAATATCATTGGTAAGGAAATTAAGTTTAAAATTGTAGTTTGTACTAATAAACCTATAATAGGTACCTAGTTGTTCTTCCAAAAAGGGTCAAGATATTACTAGCAATTTATTTTGGAAAACATCTCTTCTTCTTCTTCTTCAGCGCATTTTTGCCCACCGTTGAGCATACGCCTCTCCATATTTCCTCCAAGTGCCCCGGTTGTAAGTTTCTCTTTGCCAGAGAGGTCCTCTGGCCGCCACTATGTCATCGGACCAGCGTGCTGGTGGTCTGCCGACGCTTCTTTTGGAGCGAGGTCTCCAGGCGAGGACACGGCTGCTCCATCTGTCCTCTTTTTGGCGCCACATATGTCCGGCCCATGCCCATTTTAGTTTTCCAATGCGGTACCCTATGTCTATGACTTTTGTTCGGTGGCGAATTGTCTCGTTTCTGACTCTATCGCGCAGGGACAACCCCAACATCGCGCGTTCCATGTGGCGCTGAGTGACTTTAAGTCGGTACACCAGGTTTTCAGTTAGAGGCCAGGTCTCGCAAGCATATGTCATAACTGGGAGAACGCACTGGTTGAAGACCTTGGTCTTTAGTGACTGTGGTAGTTTCGACATGAAGACATCCTTCTTCAGCTTTCCAAAGGCTGCCCACCCCAGCTGGATCCGCCTATCGATTTCTGCCCTCATGTTGTCTCGACCGAGCCTGATGCGTTGTCCGAGATAAACGTACTCGTCAACTTGCTCCAGGGGCTTATTATCAAGAACTATGGGTTGTTGTGTGATATCTATGGTAGCCATAATTTTGGTTTTATCCATGTTCATTTTTAGCCCTATGTCCAGTGACGCATGGTATAATTCTGTGAGCATGCACTGGAGTTCATGCTTTGATTCAGCCATCAACACTATGTCATCTGCGTATCTCAGGTGATTTAAGGGGGCTCCGTCTACGTTTATTCCTAAATCATCCCAGCTCAGCGTCTTGAACACGTCTTCCATGGCATTTGTAAATAGTTTAGGTGATATTACATCCCCTTGGCGGACTCCTCGTGCCAATGCCACAGAGTTCGTATTCTCTTTCAGCTGGACCGTCATGGTCGCAGATTTATATAGATTCTTCAAGATCTGAATATAACGGTCATCAATGTGACACCGTCTTAGCGACTGCAACGCTGCCCAGTGCTCTACAGTGTCGAACGCTTTTTCATAATCCACATACGCTAGAAGGAGTGGCCGATTGTATTCCTCTGACTTCTGTATTATTTGGCGTAGTGTGAATATATGGTCTATGGTTCCGAAGTTCTTCCTGAAACCCGCCTGTTCTTTTGGCTGGTATTCGTCGAGCCTTTGCATGAGTCGCGTAGTGAGGACTCTTGAGAAGACTTTGTAAACCTGGCTCAACAGTGATATTGGGCGGTAGTTTTTTAATTGCGTCTTATCTCCTTTCTTATGGAAGAGTACTACGATGCTTTTTGTCCAGTCTCTCGGCACCTGGCCAGTGAATAGGACTTCGTTAAATAGAAGCCTCAGCGCTTTGGTGATTGCACTGCCACCAGCCTTTAAAAGCTCCACTGTAATGCCGTCTTCACCTGGCGCCTTAAGTTTTTTCAGATGTTTTAACGCCTGTTTGATCTCATACGTACTGAACTCTGGTATGTCGTCTGTAAAGTGTCGTACTAGACGAGCACGTTTATCACTTGGGTCATAGTCTGTCGGTTTGGGAACTTTAGACGCGTACAGACTTCCATAAAACTCTTCTGTTATCCTTTGTACTTCCTGTACATTACTGGTGATCGTACCGTTTTCATCCTTCAGGGAGCATATGTGGTTTGCTCCACCTTTACGTTGAAACACTTTAAGACCTTTATTTCTCTCAATAAGTTGCTGGATGTGTGTAGTGTTTCTATTACGGATGTCTCTCCTAAGCGTCTTATGGATAGTCTTATTGAGTTCTCGGTGTGCCTCGCTGTTGAAGTTATGGTTGGATATTTCCTTCCTCTTTTGCATAAGCTCCATGACTCGATCCGAAACTTGTTCTTTCCTCTTGATGGGTTTGGCAAAATATTTCTTAGCGGCGCAGCCAACTGTATTTATGAATTTTTGATATTTGTCCTGGAGGTCATCTTCGAAGTGTTCGTTTGCTTTACGCTGCAACTTGTCTGTGAGGTATTTCTCAAACGCCTCATCGACTCCCTCTGGGATGCATAATTTGCCAATAGGTTTCTTGACAAGTTTCGCTCTCTCGATTTTCGTGTTTAGTGCAATGGTTGCTCGTACCAGTCTGTGATCACTCCCGCACTGGAACTTATTTAGCACAGTGACGTCTTGGATGGCGTGCTTGTTGTTGGACAGAATAAAGTCGATCTCGTTTTTTGTTCTGCCATCTGGGCTGGCCCAAGTCCATTTGCGTTTCAATTTCTTCTTGAAGAAGGTGTTCATTGCGAAAAGGTTGTTAGCTTCGAGAAAGTTTACGAGCGTTTGGCCTCGAGTATTTCGCTGATTGATGCCAAAGAGACCGACGCTGGTTTCATTGTCACGTTTTGGTCCAATCCTTGCATTGAAGTCTCCCATTACAATTTGGTAATGACATCGTTGTCGCCTACTCAGTGCATTATTTATGTCATCGTAGAAAAGATCTACTTCACTATCGTCATGAGTACTCGTTGGTGCATACACTTGGATGATTTTAAGAGCGTATTTTTTATTGATTTTGATGATAATGTAGGCGACTCTGGGTGATATGCTTGCTAGTTCAATAATGTTTTTCTTCAGGTGTTTCTTTACAACAAATCCGACTCCACCATATGATGTATTGTCCTCTCCTCTATAGTATAACAGATCTCCGTTATCTAGGTGTATTGTATCTTCGCCCTTCCTGCGAATCTCGCTCAGTCCGAGTATGTCCCAGTTGATTTGTTCCAGTTCTGTCTCGAGTTCTTTAATTTTCGCTTGCGTGCTCATAGTCCTTATATTATAAGTAGCCAGGGTCAATTTGTTTTGGCAGCCTGATCGCACCCAGGGATTCTTCGCACCCTTTGCTCTGCCGTTACCGTAGCCGCTGCCTTGACTCGGGCTAGCAGGGCTGCTGGGGACTAAGGGCCTTGTTTTTGTACTCATCATGGAGGTTAGTAGCCATTTACTCGCCACGTCGGCCACACGTCTTGGCAAGTTCCACGCTTTTAGAGGGTATTTGACTGCCTCATGGCTTGTGGTTAGCCACCTCCAGCAGCAAGCTGCTAGAGGGGGTCGGGTTACTTAACCGCCGCCCGATGCTCGGCGTTGTCTCTGATTGGCACCACCCAGGAGGCACGTGTAGGGCACTAAAAGGTTATCACCTACGGACGAAGAGACTCCACCTCCCAAAACTCTTCTCTTGGAAAACATGATTCAAGATTATTGTGAAAACTCAGGGGTTAAATAGGTACAGGAATATTTGAAGATATCTTAATATTCATATTTGTACGTTCTCAATACCTATTTAAAGTTTATCCCCCCCTTTATCTCCGAAACCACTGGACCTAAAATTTTGAAAAAAATACAGAGGATAGTTATTAACCTATAGATTACAGGAAAATTATTAAGAAGTCCATGGTATTTGAAATCTACCATATAAAAGAGCTTATCCTGTGAATCGGTTCGAAAATGACGTCATTGAAAATAATCAAGGGTCGGAACCCTCTACACGCGAGTTTAACTCGGTTTTTGCCATCTTTTCGTAATATATTGTTTAACATTCTAATTTTGATAAAAATATTCTTTTCATCGACTAAGCAGATGGGCGAAGGACTGAAGGTAATTTTTAACTGGGATCCTCTACGAGAAGTCGTATTTTCAGGCCGAACATTACGACCGTGCAATAAACTCCTCCTAAATTCGGGTAAAGTTGCAAGTGTGTTAAAGTATGTATTTTTATCTACAGGCGTTGTAACTTGAAACATCTAGATGCCTACCTAGTTACATAATGAATTTAACACACGACCGGACGGGTAAGGAGCTTGCAACTTTTGCTCGCTATTTTGAATTAACATCGCAGTACATTTTCATTCGACAACTGTGCAAACTTTGTCAAGAGCGGAGTCCTTACATGTCCTTTAACCGAATGTACTTACGAGTATACCTATGTATTATTTACCATCTTGGGGATCTTATCTATTCAATTCTGCGAATACGTACTAAATATTATAATATTAAATAGCTGACCCCGCGGACTTCGTACCGCCTTAGCTTTTTTGTTTTTTTGGCTATGAAAAATAGCTTACGTCCTATCATCAGACCTACCTCAGAACATCACTCCAAATTTCATAAGAATCGGTCGAGTTGTTTTGGGGGAGTTTGGTTACAAACACTGTGACACGAGAATTTTATATATTAGACTAGAAAGAATAGTATTAGAAGTCCTCTCCCGCGGTTTAGGTCCTATATTTTCCCGTTCCCGTAGGAATTTCGGGAAATCCTTTATTAGTGCTCCCTTACACTCTCCACCCCCCGAGGAACCTTCATGCAAAATTTCAGCTTTCTACGACTAGTACTTTCGGCTGTGCGTTGTCTGTTAGTCACTCAGTCAGTTCTACTTATCATTTTTTACCATTTCTTTCAATATTTGGGACAAACCGGCATTTCTTTTTGGATGCTTTCTTTACCTTTACTCGTCTCGGGCATACCTAACTCGTATTTTATTAGATAGGAGCTATGTCAATAATAATATATTGGTATTGTTTTATCTTTGACCCCGTATTTCATATTTCATATTCCTATGGAGCCAATATTGTCATATTACTTGGATTGCAGCCATTCATATATTTACATTACCCTTCAATGTTTTGTTAGACAATATAAACCACTTAGGCAATTGGATGAGAGGAAACAATAAAGAAATGGCAACTACATCGGACTTACAATACGGGTAGTGTTCACACCCTACAGGTGAGCAACCAGGGCAATACGGCCATTCTGATTTTGCTACTCGTAATGGACACGGATGATATAAGTGGCGGATTTTTAAACATTCGGATATCTTCAAATATTGCCACCAACATTGTATTTATTAGCTAACCTAACCTAACTAGATCAGATGCTGAAAGAGACCTTATTTTAAGATCGACAATCGATTGCAATCATGGTTGAGAGAACTTTTATTTGGGCGTGTAGCACGCAGGTCATTGCATTACCTAGTAGGTAATGCAATGTCACAGAGATGTTATTAATACTTTCCTATCGATATACACCATTAAGCTTGTAACTGAAACCTACAAAAACCTTCGAACTGTTACAATCATTAATAGTGCTGACAATGGATGCAATTCATGCACTAAGGACGATAGGATTGTATCTATAAAACTTGTACAGGTATTTACTTGGAAATTATCAAAGTATTATTCAGTTTCGATTTCAAGCTAAAAAATATATTTTGTTTATTAGGTATTTAGGCACAAGTAAAAATATTTGACAAGTAAAATATGGATGTATACCTACATATAAATATGTTAAAATAGAGTGATTACTCTATTTTAACATATTTATATGTAGGTATAAATACTGCTGCTTGGCAAATAAAGGCTAATTGAAATTGAAATTATATTTGCTGAACCCATATTATAAAATTTGGCATAAAAAACCTATAAGACCTGTAATGGTCAAATAATGTGAAAAATATCGAAAATAGTTTATCGTGATGCTACTGCAATTCCGATTCCGACCTGTTTTTGTCAAAATTGCTATTTTTCAATCTATAGTATCTCAATCCACTTTACCCTACGTAGCATCGCACGGTCGATCACCACACAACACACTACATCACACGTCGACACGGTCGTGTCGCATATCCCACGTGACGTCAAAACATATTCAAAAGAATATTAACACAAAATAAGGCATGTTATACTGATTGTGTGAAATAGCAAACCCAGTTACACGGTCCCTAATGGCCATGCTGCTGTCACATTTCCATAAATATTCGTTTATCGGAGTGCGAGCGTGATTCGAGAGAAAATCTGCAGCGTAGGCGAGAAATAGACGGGAAACAATAAAGGCTGAGCCTCCTGCCCACGGGAAGCCGGGAAATTAAAACACATTCCCTTTGAAGTACGCGTCAATATTGATTTACAAATCTACCTTTTAATTTATTACTGCCTTAAAGTGCCTTAAAGCTGTAAATGCTTCAATTCATACTTAATTTACCTATTAAGCGCCAGAAATATCTCAGGTGAAATGGGTCACTTTCAACCCTTGGTTAACATTCTACTATTTAACTACAAGTTTTATATGAGGTTGTTGTTAATACCTACTTACTTTTAAATAGCAATGCATCTTCTTGCGATTTCGCAATAAACTTTCGTACCTCCTAAGCTCCAACCCCCACTTCACAACACATTACACAACCTTTGGAGTTGAAAATTAGTAGAATTATTTTCTCATTCATATTACTCAATGAATGACTGTACTCGTATATTTGCTCTGACCAATAACGTTTCATTGAATATTAAAGGACATTAGGTATTGTAAGCCGTGGTGGCCTAGTGGTTCGACCTACCGCCTCTCATGCAGAGGGTCGGGGGTTCGTTTCCGGCTCGCACCTCTAAGTTTACTTAATGTGCGAAATTCAATTTGAATTTACCACTGATCTTTTCGGTGAAGGAAAACATCGTGAGGAAACCTGCACGCATCTGCGAAGTAATTCAAAGATGTGTGTGAAGTTCCCAATCCGCAATGGGCCCGCGTGGGGACTACTATAGCCCAAACCCTCTCGTGATGAGAGAAGGCCTGTGCCCAGCAGTGGGAGGTAAATAGGCTGTAGTAGTAGGTATTGTAAGTTTCAGTCATTAAATCGGTTAATTGATTGATCGACAGTTCGGGTCCTCAGATTTACTAGATTTCCCGGTGGAAAATATTTGTACATTGTACACAGGGAGGTCAAAATCCACAAGAAAATGGCGTCAATTTGTGCAGTATACCGGCAGTCGTGAACTCGTGACGTGAAGTCTAATTGAAGAAATAGTATCCGATACTCGAGATGGGTTTAGAAAAGTCAGTCAACTTTTCTAATATTCGAGAAACAATATATTTTCAGCCTATCGGAAAATATTGAACTAAGGCCGAGGAAAACAATGAGCGTCTGTAATTTCGTAAGCATCTGCCGTACCTACTCAGAGGTGATTTGAGTATAAAAAAGCAAGTGAACCGACCCAAAGCTATGACAAAAAGTAAGCTTGACATCGACTTAGCAGGCTGTCGGAGTTTGAAGTCGGTTTTTAATATTTTATTTAATATTTTTTGGAAGGCTTCTGTTTAATAAAGAGTATTGTATTTATCACGTGTTATTGGCCGAAAAACGGTAAATATAAACCTGTGTATAATAATCATAACAGTTACTTAGTTAGGTTGTTATTTATGTGTTAACGCAATTTTCATTCACGTCACGCGCTCGCGCACCGCCGTCCGACACTGCTGTGTATGACAAATGTAATTAATCAACTACATACCTACAACTCCTTCCTAGTCTCTAACTATTCCTAGGTTAAATAAGTAATAGTATTCGATTTTTTTTTTTTGATCACGATAACGACACACGGTAACGCAAAAATAGTACTTATTTAGTTAAGCTTACAAGACGCGTGTCAAAGTACTAACATAACCCGTTGACGCAAAGTCTAAAAAGAGATATTCTTCAATAGTAATATATAAAGAGACTGTAATGTAAGTTTGAAACTAAGAAAACACTGATCATGTGTAATAGGTATTCACCTACATTCATCGACATTGTCATAAGTAGACTGAAAGTACTTAGGTGCCTATTGCAGTTCGTATTCTTGCACAATCACGACGATTATAGTTAGTAGTTAGTTTTCTTATGAATACTTAAATTGTATTGTTAACATTTTTTCATTTCAAATTAATTTTATTTCAGTCATTAGACATGATAGTTTTGTTACACAATACTAGCTGGTATAGGTCGAATTTTAGGCAACTGTCTGTTGCAATGCCAACATGTCTGACTTCCAATTCTCCATGACAACCTACCCCAGCATTTTGATATTCTTAATCTTAAATATTATCTTCTTCTCTTAAGACCAAATTACCACTCGAAACAGTAACCAGACACCTCACGCAAAACAATGAGATAACGTTAGAAGAGTTGTTTCGACAAATTTTATTCACTTTCCTTTATAAAAGGAGATGTTGAATCATCCATTACCATAGATTGACTCGTCGTGAAACGTGAGCCTTTTCATGGAACAAACAACACTAAAAGGATTCGCTATTTATACACCTACCTAGTAGTGATTGTCTGAGTTAATATGTCCACACTCATGAGTTCAGTTTGAAGCACTGTGTTGGTTTAAATTAAATGCAATTAAAATTCATATTTCAGAGCGAGACCACAGTGACGTTTGGTTTGATTTAATTAATTAAAACTCCTTCTAAAAACACTTCTAGGTACAAGCGTTTTCACTAAAACATAAAAAGAATCGTGTCGATTCCAATATTTTTAACATTTTGTTTGGGCATTTATGGATCATTGAGTTTTGCACTTTGTCAGTAAGTACAAACAACAATAAACTGATACTATCATTAAACGAGGTAGGTATATTTGTTAGTCGTCTCCGAGCAGTAAACAGTGTGGTTTAATTAGGAACTTCTCAAACTCACTGACATCAGATAAACTCGTTGCCTTTACTGTTAATCATTAGCACCCGAATATTGAGAGAAAATTAATCGCGATCCACTTTACTCTAAATATAACTTCCCAGGAATCGATCGGAGTTATTCGAATCGCAACGTCAAAAGTTTAAAATCAAAATCCGACTCCTATTTGGAGCTTGTCTGACATTTATAAAGTAATTTAACTTCATGTTTTACCGGAGTTTCGAATTAAAGTGTAAATTTATTAGTAAATCAGGAATACCTCAGATCTACTTCCATTGGTATTTATAATTCATTTCAAATACCTAATTCTCCTAAGAAGATGTTGAGACCGAAAATTATGACTGTTAAAGCTCCGGTTAATTTGAAATAAATTAATAGTTAAGACCATCAGAAGAATTATTCATACATTCGAATGAATTAGGCAGGTACACAAGATGCCCTGAGGAGTCAATCATCGAATACATATTGCCACAAATGCGTACTTACCTACCAAAAACTACGAGCACTAAATAGATACATTCAATTTATTTAGTATTTGGTGCATGTACACACACAACGCCAACACAAATAACACTAATAAATATCGTAACACAGCATCTGTGTAAAACGTGTCAGACAAAAGAAAAGCAATATCTTTAAAAAAGGCTTTCGCTTCGGTATTTAAAATAAGTTATCCCTCTGAAGTTAGTTATCATTCAGGCCACGTACTGTTTTTTTTTTTCATTATTTACGCCTTGAACAGCAAAGGGCGTAGTGGATCAAGTCTCTAATTTACAGTCAGTAAAAGTTGAAAGTATTTAGAATGTTATTTCAGAGGTTCGTCTATTCAAAGTAGATTCCGCGCTCTTGTCGGAGGAGTGATCACCGTGACTCTTTCTTATACATCGTTTACTCTGACCTTCACGAATGGTCAGCAAAGAACCTCTTCTTCGTAAATAATATTTTTCATCTCTCCTGTTTGAAATGTTTCTCATCCAATTTTAGTGTCAGTTAGTGGAATTTAAAATATTATAATCATGGATTTTACGCGCAAAATAATCATTAACATCCTGCTCGTAAATATTCTACGAGAATTGAATTTAGACGGAGTGACATCGGCCTCTTTACGTGGCAGTATTTACTTATCCTTTCGTTTTACAGCACTTAAGAACATGATAGTTCTGGCATGTGACTGCGTATAAAGGTAAACTAGTTAGAACTGCCAAGACGTAAAACTTTGGTATAGATACCTACCTCGTATATTTATGTTAGCGTCACTCACACGGGCTGCAAGTCAAGTTAGCTTCAGGCCTTCAGCTTGAACCATCAACTCCGGTGAGATGTAGTTTCGGTAGATTGCCTCTGACATTTACCACTTAATTAGACATGCGCACATACCGACTAGGCAACTTTACTTAATATATTATTATTTTCAACCACCGATACAAGTCCCACCAACAAATAGAAATGACCTTCGGTGCGTGGCTTTTTATTGGAATTCCATTTGTTTAGCAAAAGTTAATTCCAAAAGCAATAAATTCGAATTTAGACAACGAGAAACCTAACTCATTAATACAATCTTGAATATTTTATAAATGATTAACTTATTTTAACTAACATAATTTTGAATTCTGAAGAGATCGAGAATCTTGCCCCAAATTGTTTTCGAGTAAACCATGTTGAAAATATTCATGGCCTTTCTTGAATAATTAGGTAAGTATAAATGTTTCATCCCACGACTGCGGGTGAGCCGTGGTTGTAGTTGTGAAGCGTACAGACAAGCGCATTTGTGTGCGTGACTGCGGAGAGGCATGTGCCCAGCAGTGGGACGCAAATAGGCTGTAGTAGTAGTAGTAGTTGAGTGCAGCATTCTCAGTGTTCTTAGAAGTATTTCGTATCAGAAACACCGACCTGCGCTCCAAAACTGGTATGGACGATGTGGGTGTTTAGCCTGCCAAGCTTAAATGGGACTGGGCTGGCCACGTCTGTAGCATGCATTCGGAACGGTGGGCCAAAGCAGCCTCAGAATAAGCCGCAAGAAAATGAATTGCTCTAAAAATATTGCTGATTTTCACAACAGTATAGTAGACGGGCGTCCATACAAATCCGGAGTTCTTGCCTGGTTGACGCAGCTTCCTGAAGAGACCAATAAGATGGTCTTAATAAATCATCTTGACAGGTATTACTCCGCACCTTGAGCGGTGCGTAATTACGTCGAGAAGAGTTGGTAAGCAGCGCTAAATATTTATGACTAAAGTAAACGTGAACTGACGGAACGGTTTTTACATAGCTGAAATATGATCTTTTCAATACATCTTGGATTTCAGAGGGCTGCATTGTTCGCCAGAAATAAAAGCCGTAGGGATTTGGTGTATACGGATTTAGAAAACATTGTTTTACAGAATAATCCAAGTGTAAATGCCATTTTTAAAAACGAAAAACAAATAAAATGCCTTTAGGTAGGGTACTCGAAAAAATATTCCAATGAGTGAATGCGTAAGTACCTAGTCATATTTATAGACTAAAAAACTCGAGATAAACTTACAAGTTTTGTTAAGTTAAAAAACAATAACACTTGTTGCTTTTCAAGCGCGAGAAACACCTGAGCTCTGCAAATAGCACAGCAGTGATTTCACAAATTGATGGCCGTTTATATAATGCCCAAAAAAAATAGGTATTTGAAAGGCTATACATGTGAAACATCATGCAGTATTTAACTGCTATAAATCGGGAGTTAATTTTGGCAGCAAGTAATATGTACTAGCAATGAAAAGCTTTTGAGTAAATGCCGGCGCGCCGTCTGAGCCCCAATTCAAGCGCCCCTCGAGAGTTGATATTGCTGCGGAACTCGCGCATTTTTCGTATTTGTTCAAGCGGAAACGTTTGTGAGTTACTTAATTAGAGGTGTATTTTTTAGAGCACGTTTTATTTATTCTTGTTTTTGTAACTATTACGAATTTATCATTCATATATTTTGTAAGAACGTTTTTATGTAGATTATGGGCCTTACGAGGATAATGCACTGTAATTTGCAAGTTCGGTCTAATAGGACGGATTTCTTGTCATTTGGTTTCTTTAATAATTGACTTTACTAATGGGAAAAACTAGGGATCGATACTTAACTCTTATTTAAGTACAAATACTGCTTTATTTTTACAGTTTCTGAAAAATATCTAAATTCGAAGCGCCGACGGCTGAAATTGTATTTCCCTTCAACTTTGTGGGGTACAACCACCGTCATTTGTTTATTGCAAGCCAAAACGAGTTGGAAACAAATTCACTTGTTTGGTTCGTGTTTAACATTCTTAGTAGGACCTAATTTTGCAATAGCGGAATACGGATACACTGTTTCTTTGAGAATAAGTTCAGCTGCTCATATCCGTTTATAAAATAATTATTTACTCACACAACATTAAAATTTAAGTTAGCTAACCTTCAAAACGGTTCAAATTCACTTGTTTGTTTTAAGTTAGAAATCCCATTACTGAAAATCAAATTGAAAATTCTTTAGAAGCCAATAAACCAATTTGTTCAAGTTCCAAACAAGGCTCGATCTTGATTTCGTTATGTTGGTAATGTTGCTTAATAAAGTTTTGACATGATCCCCAACATAATTAGTAAGTATTTAAGAAGTTTCTCCGATATTTAGATGCGTCAAGAAAACATCTCGCCCTCAACTTAATGGACTGCGTCCTTTTCAGATAATAAAGTTGGAGGCTTCCGCCGTCAACTTTACCCTACAGTTAGTGCTTCAGCCTTCAATAAAGTACCTATTAAGTACTCAAGACATTCTTTTATAACACAGTTTGACTTGTCAAACTTGGTAACTAGTTTTTATAGTTAGTCTGGCAAACTAAGTACCTACTGACATTATTATCTAAGTCTATTGAACATTTTTGAGCAAAGTATCTATATATTTTTCATAATATGAGTATAGCGGGACACAACTTAGAAGGCGCGTGGCGAGGCACTTAAGCCGTTGACGATAAGTGTATTTATTCCTTAATCCGCGCGCCTTCTAAGATGTATCGTGCTATAGTAGGTTTAATTCTTATAGTTACATTGTGTATTTTTTAATACATACATGCCTTGCCATCTTGCCATTTTCATTTACTTGAAGTACTTATAGGTTTCTATTACCGTATACCGTTATTGCTTTACAATGCAAATGCTCAGAAAGTTCCCTTTATGTTGGTAAACATTAACGCAGAAAGTTTTACTTTCCTGCACGATTGTGCACACGTGCGGGAATGAAAATAGGAACTACTTTCCCGCACGCTGTAGTGTGCGGGAAAGTAAAATGTAAGTATATAGCGTCGAAACTAAAGTGATCTGAACATTAAAATAACAAAGTTGTATTTTAATTTTAATTTCTTAGGGTGTTTTAAAATTGTTAACGCCTTAATAAATAAAACTTTTACTTCTTAAATATATATTTTATGTGTTTCCTCACATGATGCATTGTAAAACGTTGTACGACACTCATACGAATAGGCTATTCCCAACATTTATCGGTGTAAAACACGCTCCGCTCGTGTTTCAGAGCACCTCCACTCGTTGGGAATTACCCACTTTCCGCACTTGTATCATAAATATCTATTGCCGTATCGTGACATTACCTGTATACCTTATGTGTTTGTGGGTAAAGGCCTTATCACAAGAAGGTTTAAGAGTGCGGATTGGGGGCCCTATCGTGGTGAGAAGAGGCCTTGGGCCCAGCAGTGGCATGTCAAAATGGGCTGTTGTGTTGGTGGATGTGTTGTTTTTCTTCCTAAATTTTTAACTATAAGTAGTACAAGGGTTCACATAATTTAGTACCAAACACTAATGGATAAAAGCGAACTCCACTCTCTAATTCATTTCTCTGAGCCGAATTTTTACCAAATTATAAAACCTTAGCAAATACTAAAGTAATGGTATATGTAAAAACTAATTATGGTACCTTATTGTAACAATGCAACGTCTATAATTTCTAAAGTCCTTTGGAAATTGAAGCGGTTTTCAAGCTTCGTTACTCATCGAAGCAATAAGCGTCAAAATGATTTATTTCCCCCACACTTATAGGAAAGGTCGATACTTCGTTTTGTTTCTTTATTGTTCTTACATTTTTCGCTGATCCTCTTATATTCTTTACATAACTTATTTCAAGCCATTTCACAAGTAAGCCGTCATAGAAAAATATTGTTCAATCGTGAAATTTTAATTTAAGTTTAACCTAATTTCCACAATGATTACGGTAATAAATAGGCGTTATTTAAGGCATTCATACCAAGTATTATCCATATCCATACTAATATTATAAATGCCAAAGTAACTCTGTCTGTCTGTCTGTCTGTCTGTTACCTCTTCACGCTTTAACCGTTGGATCGATTGAGATGAAATTTGGCATGGAGATAGTTGGGGTACTGGGAAAGGACTGGCTACTTAGTATCCCGGAAAAGCGCATAGTTCCCGCTGTAGCGCAATAACCGAATTCCACGCGGGTGAAGTCGCGGGCAGAAGCTAGTTAATATTATAAATGCGAAAGTAACTCTGTCTGTCTGTCTGTTACCTCTTCACGCTTCAACCGCTGGATCGATTGAGATGAAATTTGGCATGGAGATAGTTAGGGTCCCGGGAAAGACCATAGGCTACTTTTAATCACGGAAAAACGCATAGTTCCCGCGGCAACGCGATAACCGAATTCCACGCGGGCGAAGTCGCAGGCAGAAGCTAGTTTTGTAATAAGTTTTAGATTTACCCGCGCGTAGGTATCTCTACAAGATATTGATTATCTTGGTGTTAGTGACAGCTACGGTTGTATGTAACTAATGGGGGCTATCGCATGTGAATTTGCCACTAGAGGCGCTAGTGTCGTGTGAGGTCCAATAACATTCACTTTTCACTGGTTTTGGCGAGCTTCGTGACTTAAATTATAATTTCTTTAATATAACTCTTGAAAAGTGATTTCCTTCGTGAAATTATCGCAAATATGGATTATTAGGCGATGAATGTAAATGCTTTGAAAAAATATTTTTTTTAGGAACAAAACAGAACTGCACAACATTGCGGCATAGCTACACGATATGATGTCAATTATTTATAATTAATAAACATAATGAGATTCAAGATTGAAAACTTTTTTCGGCGCCGATCTTATAGAGTCGCCTTTGACCAGCTATACCTCTGGACCTTAGTCTACAGTGGCGCCAACTGGTGAGCAAAGAAACGATAGTCCCCATTGCGACTGGTACAGGCATATTCTACTATTATCACCTTAACGAAGAGTGCTGTCTTATTCAAATGACAAAACGCATGAGTCAAATTTAACGAAGTACCTACCCTTTTTTCCAGTTTCATCGACGGAAAACGACGGCACGCCATCCCTGTCAATTAGGACGCGATCTTCCGTCTACAACATCGGCGATAAGAAGGCGATCTACTGCTACGGCACCAACTTACCACAGGTTACTTGTTTATGTACTTAATAGACATGTTGGTAAAGACCAACATCATAATAAAGTTATATTCATCATACAGTGAACCATGGAGCTAGAATGCTCTGGAAAGGCGTCCGTGCGCCGTTCGACGAGATTTGAGTAGAATAAGACGAATTGACCAGGTGGGACGCAGATACACGGTGTATTATGAGAGGCATAAGACGGTTTCCGGTCTGAATGATACCTAAACATTGGAGAGGTCTATGTCCAACGATGGACGTCATTCAGGCACTTCAGTTTATACTTATCTTATTTTCTCCCATAACGTGGGATTGATTACAATTAATTATGGGGCGTCGTGTGTTTGTGGGAAGTTATCCGAAGCCTTAGTATAAAACAGAATCAGACATAGAGACGTTATGTCTAGCCGAAACTTTTCCTTGGGTTTTCAAGACTTCTCCCACTTTCAATTTAGGGAAAAGGTTCTGTGTAGGTATAATTTGCCATTGAAGGCATCAATGTAGACGAATTTCAATCAATATTTCGACTCCCATGTCCTCCATACCGTCAGATATGAAATGAAACGCTCTTTAAATTGCTTGGCTTCGAAATCCCTGGGTTACAACTGCAGATGATTCATTAATTCATTTAAATTGCAATTAATTTAAGGACCTCCAATCCGCACTGGCCCCGGTGGGTACTATAGCCCAAACCCTCTCGTGATGAGAGGAGGCTTGTGCCCAGCAGTGGGACGCAAATAGGCTGCAGTACTTAAATTTTAATACGCATTTCAACTACTTAATCTTTATCTTTTTTCAGAGAATAGAATGGTACTCACCAAAGAATGAACAAATCGGCGGCAGAACCAGCAGTGTCACCAGGATCTACGTGGAAAGGCCGAAGAATGAGTCGCTGGAGTCGTGTCTCACCCCTTTGATCATTCAAAGCTTGAAGATTGCAGACTCCGGAAACTGGACCTGCAGGGCTGGGCCGGATCTCAGTGACTCTATTGAGATTTTTGTGGGCGGTATGTACTTATTACATCACTAGCTTCTGCCCGCGACTTCGCCCGCGTGGAATTCGGTTATCGCGGCCTCGCGGAAACTATACGTTTCTTCGGGATGAAAAGTAGCTTATGTCCTTTCCCGGGACCCCAACTATCTCCATGCCAAATTGCATCTCAATCGGTCCAACGCTTGAAGCATGAAGAGGTAACAGACAGACAGACAGAGTTACTTTCGCATTTATAATACTTATTAATATGGATAATATGGATCAACAGTTTAAGGTATCAAGAATCGATAATGTTTAATTATCATTTCTGCACAATTACAAATTGTCCAAAATATACATCTTATAATATAACTAATAACATAGTAAGGCGCGGTTGTAAGTATACAAGAAAGCTAAGCTTATATTATAACTAAAAAAGTATTCCTCAAGAAACATTACATTTTTTCTTACAGAAAAAGTCAAATTGACCGAAGAACAGGAAGTTTTAGCTGACCAGGATAAAACAGCTAAACTGGTGTGCCAAACTAAGGGGACCCCCGAACCGGTGGTCCAGTGGTACAAGGATAACTCTCTCATTAAAGGTACCCCCAAAATTCATTTTTTTATATACACTGCTATATTTTATAACTAGTTGTGCCCCGCGAATTCGTCTGCTTGGAATATAAAAGTGCCGTAACTTTTGTTTCCGATATCCGACTTTAATCAAACATTAATGATGCTCTATCTACCTTTGAAAACTGCATTCAAATCGGTTCAGTAGTTCCGGAGATTAACTCTAACAAACAGACAGACAAACAGTCAGAAAGAAAGAGACAGAAAAATACCCTTTTATTATATTATAGATTATAAATGGATGAATAGAGTTCGACGATGAATATCAAATTTTGTTACCGTTATAACTCTGAGATCATCATATACTATGATTATTACGAGTAGGTATTATGAAAATCGTGTATAGATATAGGAAACAAACGTTTCGTTACGTAATCTGTTGTGTATTATGTAAATTAAGTAGGTAGGTAAGTGCCATGTGCATTATGTAGAGATTGTTGAATATACTAATACTAATTAATAAATAAATATTACAGGGGATGATGTAAACATCTTTAAAACAAAGAAAGGGGACATCCACACATTGGAGATCAGAAACCTGAACCACATGGACCGGGGGACCTATCTGTGCCGGGCCACGCAGGAGAAACTCTCCCACTACGCCGATAAGACCTTCCACCTTCGCGTACGACGTAAGTCTCTCTACAAAATCAATTAAGTTTATTTGGGAAAGAAAGTAAGTAGGTTTTTTTTAAACTGTTTATTTCAATGAAATTTCTTTAGGTTCATTATAACTTAACTACTAATCTTAAATTTTAAAGATTTTGTTACTTAAGGAGTTGCAGTGAAGTTAAATTTATATATATAAATATAAGTATATTGTGTGTGAAGAATGTTTGAAGTTCTGTGAGAGACGATGGATGTGCGTTTATCAACAGTTACCTATTAGTTAAGGTGATATGTTAATTTATTGTAGATACCTATTTATAATTATTGTGATGTGTCCTTATGTATTACTGTAATATTATATTGTTTTCCACAGTGCTTTAGTAGATACTGTCATGCTGTGTAAAATTTTGAATAAATAAATAAATAAATAAATATTCTTTATACATAACTATATCTGTTAGTTCTTAAATTAATGTTGGCGGTATTCTGTTTTTCTAACAAGTGGCGCTTGATCTTTATTTCTTTCTTTGATGATCTTTATTTGTTTACAGGTTCTATTGTCGAGTTTACTTATAACTTCACTAGAAAATCTATTTAGAGTACTAGGCAGTAAGCACGTCCATATTCTCTGTCCATATTCATTATTAGACTTCACGGTACAGCACGGCACAATCTAGAAGGCGCACGGTGAAGCATTTAAGCCGGTGACGCACAGTCTATCTATGCTTAATCCACGCGCCTTCTAAGTTGTGTAAACCTGTATAAGTATTATACAGTAATTGCAACAGAAAACAATAAAAAGTAATATGAAAATTCGAAACTTAAACCACTAGGTTGCTTGCCAAAAAGGTCTTCACTCAACTTTGTCCCGAACGAAATTTCCTGTTTCAGCACGCTGATTTTCAGTAAAGGCGTAATATAAATACATAAATTACAGAAATAAGATAATAAAGAGGCTTTTAATTTTGGATAGGTATAAGGAAGTAATTAGCGTATAGGTATTGGTATTGTTTTTTCATTTTCTTTTGTTCAATAACCATGTAATCAACTTTCACCTTACAGTATAACATAGCCAATCGTGAAATCAATAGGTCTATATCAAGTTTTTTAAGATTAAAAAATGCCATTTTAGAAAGAAATAAATAGATTACTTGATTAGTGGAATTTCTTTTGTTGGAGAGTTGTATGTTAATTGCCTACCATGTTTGAATTACGTTACAGATGAGCCAATTATAACAAACGTTTACCAGGAGAGAGAGGTCTACGCGATTCTGAATGAGATGTAAGTTCCTTTATAAAAATTCATCATCATCATCATCATCATTTCAGCCGAAAGACATCCACTGCTTGACATACGCCATAAAAGTTCATAATTACCCTAAAAAGGGTATATTTCGTTTGAAATGGTCAAATGGCCCAGTTATTCGATCGACCTTCGCTGAAGTTGTTTATTACGGCCAGCGTTCGTCGTTCGCGGAATCTATGCGTTTTCCGAGATGAAAACTAGCCTATGTACTTTCCCGGGACTTTAACTAGGTACCCTCATACCTACCAAATTTCATCAAAATTGGTATATCCGTTTAAGCGTGAAGCGGTAACAACGTGTCTATCTGTCAGACACGTTACCTACTTTAGGATTTATATAATTGCAAGTACCTAGGTATAGTTTAGATGGATTATCACTACAAACTATAAAAAAGTCGCTTCCTGCTGTCTGTCCCTATGTATGCTTAGATCTTTAAAACTACGCAACGGATGTTGATGCGTTTTTTAAATATAGAGTGATTCAAGAGGAAGGTTTTAGTATATAACTAGCTTTTCCCCGCAGAAATATTAAAATGAAAAATCCCGTTTTTTCCCCGTTCCCGTGGGAATTTCGCAAAATCCTTTCTTAGCGTATGCCTACGTCATAACATCTACCTGCATGCCAAATTTCAGCCCGATCCGTCCAGTGGTTTGGGCTGTGCGTTGATAGACCACTATGTCACTCAGTCACCTTTGAGTTTTATATATTTAGATTTGTGAGTGTAACACTCAAATTCTAACGGTGACAAAGTCGCGGGCAGAAGCTAGTCTGCTACGTATATTCATAAGCACAAGACCGGTCTGAGTGGCGAGCCTTCAGGCAGCCATACTTATGTCCAGCAGTGGACGTCTGATCAAATTCATATTTCCATTACCTTCATGTAACCTAACGAAAAAAAAAGATAAAAAATCTACTTCAAGATTTTTTCGTTCAATGTAGGTACCTAAGGCTAAAGTTATGATATTAACGAAGCAATTATTTTATTTCAGTAAAAACATAACATGCAGCGCAATCGCGTACCCGCCGCCGACGTTTTCGTGGGCCAAGCGGAATGAAGACAAGTTTGACCAAATCATCAATGACGAGGAAACGGTAGGTTTAATTAAGCTTTTTAATACTATAAGATGGCAAACGGGCAGACGAGCTACTTACAGTGTTTACACAACGGCGCGTGGAATAAGCCATAAATATACTCTGCGCCAACGGCTTACGCCTTCTAAGGTGAGTCGTACTATACTTGATGGAAGGTACCAGAGGACCTTCCAATGCTTTCCGGCCTTTGAGGGCCCTATTCACTAGCTTCTTGAAGATCTCCATGTCATAGCGCAACGGAAACACTTGACCTTAGCCTAAGTAGTAAAGTTTTTTCTCCCAAAACAACTAATATAAAATTATCTTTTCTCAAGCATCCAATGAAATATTGGTGCTATGGTCATTATAAAATTCGATGCGAAGTATTTCGGATGCCGGCTATTGTTTTTAATGGCGGTCCCTAAAATTATGTTTCTTTTTTACCAAGAATTTCTTACATGTCTGCGAATAGACCTCTGTGATGATCTACCTTGACTCTTCCGGCAATACGCTACTTGGCGGCCTCTGCAATAATGTACTTATAAAAAAGTACTTCCAGGATTACCTACCTACTTACAAGTTTTTTTTTTTTATCTAAGTAATTAAATTTTATTGCAAAAAACACGAATACTACACATAGATACATATTTAAATCCACACCATGCTTCGTCAAAATTAAACCTAAAATCTAAAATCAAATCAACTATCCGCCCCGAGTTTGCTCCCGCCCAAAAGTGCCCATCACGCTAGCGGCGTTACCGCGCTGAATGGCGATGGATAACCTCTGGACGAGATAAAACCCAGAGCGGGGGTCACCACCTCGATCCCTAATTCTCCGGCCTAATTCACAAACGAGTGACCTTGCCTCCAAACCCCAAGGTCCCGCAGTCTCCACGGCCACCGGGACAAACTCCTAGGAGGCCGCCAGTGCCGAATATTTCGCGTGCTTCTGTCGAGCAGCCGCTTCAGCAGCCGAGCCTGCCACCCGTGTCGTCCCGGATAAATGCGACAAAGCGAATGTACTGACACAGGTGGCATCCCAAATGAGACAGCGCCCCCTCTGCCAGGGGATCAGAGTGAGGCCATCCGGGCGCTTACCATCCGTACGGCTCAAACCGTACTATGTACTTATTACTATGTATGTACTTATTAGTGTTTAGTATTAATTTATTAATCCCTTACTTATAAAATTCCAGGTGTACGTGGCAGAAGACGGCTCGTACTCGGTGCTGATGCTGCGTGTATTCAACGAGTCTGCTCTCGGGCAGTACAAATGCTCCGTGCACAACAACCGCGGCCGGCAGCACATCGTCTTTGACGTGTCCCTTGGGAACAAACCGGAACCCCCCACTTCTGTAAGTAAAATGATTAGACATTTCAAACATATTGACCTAGACCCAAACGAAACAAAACTTGTACTATGCGTGCCTGACAAAGATATTCTTAAATTGAGAAAATACAAACAGACACACAGACCTTAAGGTGCATCAGGCAGCCGGTGAAATTTTTTGTACAGACAGAGGCATTCCATCTTAGGCCTCAGGGTAGGCAACGCATTCGAGATCTTATGGTTTCTTAATTGGGGATCACAGGATTTCGGTGTCCATGGGCTGCAGTGACCACTTATCACCAGGTGTGCTGTGCGCTCGTTTGCCTATACCATTGGTATAAAAAAAAACCCCACCTTACATGCTCATCTCACAATGTTTAACCGTAGCGGGATTCGAATCGGCGACCATCGGAACAGAAGACAGGTCACCACCAACTGAGTCAATTCAAAATGCATATTTTACATTATTTCATTCGATACATGTAGATTAAAATTATTATGAATATTATTAAAATTGATTGGTATTTTGTTGGCAGGTGGTAGCAGTCCAAGTCACGCCACATAATATAACATTCAATGTAACGTGTGCGACCTGCCTTTTTGAACAAGAAGAGGGCATCGCTCCCCGGCCCGATAACTTGACTGTCCTCGGTAAGTACTTTGAAACCTCTTTGAGAGCAACATTGAAGATCGGCATAGGCACGGAAGTTGAGCGGTGACCATCGATGCGCAGAAGTGAAAAATAAGGTCTCATCGGCAAGGCGCGCGAGACGCAGGAGGCGCTTTGTCGTGCGTGCACGCTTATTAGGGCTCTTCAGTCGTAAACATGCGCAGAAATCCCCTCTACTTTTGCTCACCGCTCAAGTTACGTGCCGAGACCTATACTGGCGGTACATAAACGAAATAAATAAGCAAGTACCATCAAAAACTCCAAACCAGGACACTATTTGTTTCAACCCTTTAAATATAAGTCTGGTGGAAGCACGTAGCATAGCACCGGTCTGAGTGGCGAGCCTTGGGGGAGGCCTATCTCCAGCAGTGAACGTCTTTCGGCTGAAATGATGATGATGATGAATTCCTATCCTATTTTTTATACGTCGTACTTACTTAAATTAGGTTATCAACCTAGATTTGGTGAATTGCCTATAATCCATATTAATATTATAAATGCGAAAGTAACTCTGTCGGTCTGTCTGTCCGTTACCTCTTCACGCTTCAATCGCTGGACCGATTTGGATGAAATTTGGCATGAAGATAGTTGGAGTCCCGGGGAAAGACATAGGCTACTTTTCACCCGGAAAAGCACATATAGTTCCCGCGGGACCACGATAACCGAATTCCACGCGGGCGAAGTCGCTGGCCGAAGCTGTAAGTAATACTGGAGAGCCGTTAAACAGCGTTATATGTTTTCGTTCAGGATACAACTTCCAGGTGGTTCCTTGCCGGGAGGGCTATTCGCCTTATTGGGTCAACGCAACGGAATATGCGTTTGACATCAATAACCAAACAGGTAATCAACATAATATAAAACTCATCTGTTACTGACTGACTGGGAGACAACGTACAGCTGAAACTAGGTACCTACTGGTCGTAGAAAGATTATAGGTTAGGTTCCTTGAGGAGTAAATAGTGTCCAAAAATAGGATTTCCCGAATTTCCTACGAGCCTGGACTGAAACCAACAGTGATAGATGGGTGTGACGTCATTAAATTGACTTGAAAAAAGATACATTTTCAGCATGACTAAAATATGAATATCTCAGTTCTGCAATAGAATTCGACTTGCGTGTCACTAGAACGAAGTGAAGTAGATAAACACCTATTTAAAGATGTAACATTTATCACTGTTGCGTTTAGTCCAGGCCCCATACAAAATTGCCCATGGTGAGTCTAGACTCACCCAAATTTCTCCATACAAACGTAGGTATGTTTTCTTTCGCAAATCACTTTGTTTGAATTCTTAGGCTATTTTGACGCATGGTCCTTTGCTATTTTATTTCAGACACGTTGTTCACCGTTGATTCCCTGATCAACGGGACGGAGTACCACGTGCGCGTGGCGACGAGGAACGCTGCCGGTCTCTCCGACTGGTTCCCCGTGCTGCCCAACCCGAAGACCGCCGACGGAGCCGCCGCCTTGACGATATCCACCACCCTGCTCATCCTCGCCTATTTAACCACGTGGTATTAGATTATCTTCAAATATTTTGGCAACATCGAGACCCCTCCATCTTTGTGTCATCATGTCAATCATGAATCCGTCACAAAACTATGTTTTAGTCTGCATGTGAACACACTAGGCTCGTCAAATATAAATAACAATCAAAATGTCGTCGTTTCCTTGATCCTTCATTCGCATTGATACTCTTATATGTATGTGACCACTTTTTTAAGAGTAGGTAGATATGTCAGATGCGATTTATGTAGGTACTAGCCGATGCCCGCGAACCTCGTCCCGTGTAGACTTTGGTTTGACTCGTGGAAAACCCTTTCCCATGGAAATATCGGGAGCAAAAGTATCCTATGTTATTGCCCGGGTCTCAAACTATCTCCATACTTACTCCATAAATTTCACCCAAATCGGTCCACTCGTTGCGACGTGAAGGAAGCAAACACACTTTCACATTTATAATATTAGTATTAGTATGTATATGGTACAATAATTTTGTCAATGGAGTAAAGTGTCCGTATGGAGTAAAGTTGGACTTACCTAGTTGACAATCCACGAAGTTACGCGACATTGTTCGTAATCATCTGAAAAGTTTCGGTGTTGCCAAAATTATGGAAAGGGAACATTTTTTTTTTTCATTTGAAATATATTTTTTATGATTGTAATTTTGTAGATAGCAAATGACGAAAAATTACTTCATATTATTGTTTCAAATGCAGTAGGTACCTATCTTGAAAAAATATCAAATAACTTTAATTTTAATCCGAGAAATAAATGTTTTATGAAAATTAGCAAATCAGAATCAAATTCATTTGCAAACGTATGTGTGACGTGTTAATGCTTTATTAATGTTATGTATAAATTATGTGTTGCCATTGGCTGTTAAAATATTTCATATAAAAAATATTGTTATTAAAGAAGTCCACGTCTAAGTATACCATTATTTAAATGCAACTGCGCTATTAAGTGTTTGTTACAAATGTTAAATTATCGAATAGGTGTTTGCTATTATCAAAAGAGAATATACTAAACTGGATATTGTGACAAGACCTTAATTAGGATAGTCAGTCTATCAGGCAGGACATAGAACAGCACAAACAACGTAGGAGCCGCGAACATTTAATAAAAAATAAGCACAGGTACCATAAATTCATTTGATGTTTGAATTTTGGCAGAGTACTAGTTACAGGTCGCGTCAAAAGTTTTGACCAATGAAATAGGTATTTGTGCAAATAAATTTTGGGCTTTTTCAAGAAGGCAGAACTAGGGAAATGATGTGTGGAACAATTGACACATGTGAGATATATTTAGGTATAACTACTTATGTAAATGTTTGGTTTCCCCTTGTGTTCGTCGAGGTTCTTGAAAGAAAGTTGAGCGCGGCTGAGAATTATCGCGATTCGCCTCGTTTTCAGATCGACCACGCTTCATGCACTTTGACGATTTATTTGAAACCCCGGTTTGAGTCATACTCTTAGTATAGGCACATAATAACATAATATAATTGGTACAATGTTTCCGCTTTGTAAATATCTACGATATGTTAATCTCTACTCTAACTATGAAAGTAGGTGTTTAAAGGATAAGCCTATTATACCTACCGGAACATTTTTGGAAGATACGTTTTTGGATTTAAAAGTTCAATTAACTAAACTAGTAATAAGACTGACTTCAGATTTTACTGCTATCCAAAAAATCAGCTGTTACCTAATGTAGGTTATATCTACTTTAAAAAATATATATAATCACCCACAATATTTATATACTCGATATTTGATTAGGTAAGGTTCTATCTAAGCTAATCATATCTAAGCTAATCAACACTTACTCGTACCTACTTGACATATACACGATGAACTTGAGTAGCCCGAACATTTTCACCAGCGGCGTGTACCTGAGGTCGTAAGGAATAAAAAATGGTAATGAAACCAGGTTGCAATATGATTTTTAACTTTTTTATTCCATACGACCACGACCCCAGTCGGAGTCGGTCAGAAATCGTACCTATAGAATAAAAAAAGTTAAAAATCATATTTCAACCTGGTTTCATTAACATTTTTTATTCCTTATATGGCCTAAGCTGGTAAAATTATTCGGGCTACTCAAGTTCATGGTGTATAAATTCATCGATATTATAATATTAAAAACAAAATGTCACAAATGCCTCCTGCAAAAAATATAATTTGTTATAATTTACACCGATTGTATTAGAATGGTTATTTCTCGACTTTTTTCGAATTTTGTCTACCTACGACCTCTTTCAAATCCAAAAGCGTGTATAGCTAAGAACTGATGTAGGTATAGGCTGTATAGCTAGACCTGGTGTTGCACTTATTTACGAGTAGAATTTTATATTTAAGTTAATTGTGATTAAAGTAAGTGTGAATTTATTATAAAAATGACAATATGTGTATAGGTTATACACCAAAGATTTTGTTTAAGACGTACTCAATGTAATTTAATATTGTTTTATGCATTCCTATGTTTACATTAGGTCATGTAAATAATGACGATTTCGCCGATGCAATTATTATGGTCAAAGTCTTAGTAACGTCCGTCAATTTTAGCCAAGTTTTTCAGCTTAACTTTTAACAGCAAGACTGAGTTTCTAAATTTTAGGACGGGTATGAAATAAAGTCAAAGATATGTGTTTCTGGCCAAAGCGTCAAACTATTATGTACTATAATTGTACTATAATTTTAAATGATTTGGCACTTTGGCAGTGTTCATAGTGTTTGCCCTTGACTAAATAAACTAAGCTACTTAGATAATATCTTTTTAAGCAGCAATGATTTCCATTTATAGTCGAAAACCAGACTATTCAACAAAATCTTTCGATTTGGTGATACTTATATTTTGCATACTTATATAACAGGAAGTGGATAAGAAGCGAAAAGGTAGGTAGCTCCAATGCTTTATAAAATATTAAAGCTCAATCCGACTAAATGATTAAAGCTGAAATAGGTGTATTCAAAAAAATATAAATGTCATCATATAAGTAGCCATCATTTTATACCCTGTGAAATTAGTCGAATTTGCCTCAAAATCATCTAAGACTAGGAGCTTTCTGCCTCTATGATCAGCTCTGATGAAGATATTCATTTAATTACAGCGATGCTTTACTGGTGCCTAAGAAGGTACATACTTACGTTAGTTTTTAATGAATGTTTAAACTGATTTTGAATAGTTGGTTAAGTATATAAAGTTTATAAATTGACACTAAGTGATCATCATACTCGTAGTTTAATACTGTCAATCTGATTTCTACGGTGATTCCCATGCTACAGACATACACCTTAATCACACTGTTTTTGCCTCCAATAAAGGTGATTCATAATGACGGTTTTTCTTTTTCATTATCTCCCTGCTATTTTGTACACGATCACTTATAATTATTATCCAAGAAAGACTTAAATAGTATTTACTAGGTAGGTTAGTTCAAGTTTGTTATTATTTATTATTATTCTAATTATTATTCTGACAACCGCAATTTTCATTTTACATTTTATTCTCAACTACCTATTAATATAAAATATCGTCCGTGTAGATATGTGCGAAATAGTGAACAGTAGCAGTTTAGACTTTATTGGGTTCAATGTATTTCAAAAGCACCACCAACACTCTCAACACATGTGTGCGTGCTGAGATAGCCATCAATTATGCGTTGAGAGTGTTGGTGGTGCTTTTTAAATAATAATAAAACAATTGAAGCGTTTTGAAATGTGAAGGCGCGGGACTTTAGATAGTAGAAGATCTCTACTTATTGTCTTTATGGCTTAACTGACACGAGTTCCATTCTCATGTCTATTGAAATTACTTAATACTTAATAACATTTTGCACTTAGAGAACAACAATATCAACCAATGACAATCAATGTCCTAACAATCTTGTGAGGAAGGTGGAGCCAATGGCGACTGTAAAAACTCCAGTGGCAAAAAACAACCCGTGGACTTCTCCAGGCGCATTTGATGTTTGCGAACCTTGTTGTTTCTCAGTAATAGAAGTTACACAACTTTCTGTAAGTATGACTAAATCGTCAGTTGGAGTTTCTTTTTCTTCATCATTATCTCCTTTCTCGTATTTAGTTTTACTAAATATTGGTTCATCTGCTTTTTTTATGTGGGTATATTCAGCAGTCTTGGCTTTCACAGCGTCCGTCCAAGGTGGCATGCCGAATTCGCCCTTAAATCGCATCCGCACCCAATATTCAGTATTGTCTTCTAAACTACTTAAGTAAACTACGGCATCTGCAATATAATGTAAATAATTCATTACCTACTTAATAGGTATGCTTATAGTGACATTATTTATCATTAACTCGAAAATTTTCATTTACCGTAACATAGAGCTTACTTTTTTCAAATATTTCACCAAGAGCAGGTGACACGTTTTTAACGTTTTTCCAGTCGTTTTCTTTTGGTAAAGCTGTGGTATTACTTAGTTTGGTTGGTATGTATTGCACTTCAATATCTAAAAACATAAAGAATCTAAGTATTTGTTTTTTTTTCGAATGAATTTTGGTATCAAATAGTCTCTATCCTCACCATGTAAATAGAACGTTATTTTTCCCTCCCAAGTTATATTGAATACTAATCCATCAGTTTTGAAGCCGATAGGCATCACCTGAAAAAGTTCAATTAATTACTGTATGAGTCAACATTATTGTTTTTCTGCATTTTATCTACAATTCTTTTGAGTACGTATTTTGCACTGGTCCAATACCTACTTGTATGGGTATTTCAGGTAACTCTGGTTCCAAAATAGTATAAACCTTTTCCTTTTCACCCAGTTCGTTGGTCGCTCTACAAATGTATTGCGCGTCGTACGTATCTTCAGTCACCTTCAGTGGCAGTATAGAAGAGATATTGTCAGACTGTATAATTTCTTTATCAGAATACTCGGTGAAACTGGTTGTATCTTTCTTAAACCATTGATATTTCGGGATGGGGTAGCCTTTAGCAACACATTTAATGTATAACCTGTAACAACAACATCAATCATGACATTGTTGTTTAATTTCTAGGTCATATTTATCTGCTGACAGATCAAAATTTCAGAGAGCCGCCAATTTACTTATCTCGGACTGGACGTAAGGTTTATGAACATGAACAGGTACACCCCAGCCAGACAATTCCATTTTAGAATTGTCGTGCAAAATCTTGAGCATGAACTCAGTCCGGTACTCCACCACGACCGTACAAAATGTCAACTCGGAAGTTTAGTTCTTGCTTAAGATCTGCATAATCACTACTACGGATCAAGGGGCACAAATAATTGTTTAGAAGTGACACTCTCTGGAATGGGAGAGTACGGTCGACTAGCCGCAACCGGTAGACCACAATCAGCCGGCTACAATCAAAATTCACACCATTGTTAATTACATTTTTAATTATCTACAGGGTAAATCCTTTTTGCATATTTATATTACTGATTAAACGATGTATGTATTACCATAATTATTATTTACTCACGTCTCACTTTCTTTTCCATAAATGTTTCCTTCGGCATCCAATCCATCAAACATAGGGGCTTCTGAAACAAAAACCTTTTAAAAACTGTGTAGGTCAAACTCATTCACTTGTTAGGCTAATTTACCTTTTATATTTTGTAAGAACTTCCGTTATTTTATTTGCACGATCTATTTTTACTCGACTGCGCCAGAATCATGGTTATGTTTTTCGAGTGTATGTATGTATCTATATAATTTCTTTGGCGCGTTCTGTAGTAGCCTCAAGGGCTTGATAGATTTTAGCTTGTGAGGTGTCGTTAAATTCGCCTTGAATTACACTTACTATAATAATTGATTACTTACGGTATACATTGAGAGTTATGTTGAAAAATTCCTTGTTGTAGCAAAAGTTTGCTAGAGCGCTTTGTTGAGTGGCCTCACAGGTATACACTCCAGCGTCGTCAGTAGACAACGACGCGATAGTCAGAAGGCCTTCGATGTCCCGATGATTGTACTTCTTCATCATTTTGTATTTAGGTGAGTCGGAATTCCCTACTGTCATAAAAAACGTCATTTAAAAATTATACAACAAAATTCTTTGTATACTTAAAAAAAATGCTAAAACAAATACCGCCGATGAGTTCACCGTCCTTGTACCATGATATGTTGGGCTCAGGGTTTCCCAGGGCCCGGCATGATAGTGTGTACGATCGATCTTCGTCCACAGCTACTTCATCCAGCGTACCCTCAAATTTAGTAGGATCTGAATTTGAAAAACCATTAGAAAATGTAATTGATATCCACAGTGAAAGCAGGAAGAATACTTGGCACTGATTATTGGGTATCTCACGGTCATCGTTTGCCATAATGACTTCTTACCTATGACACAAATAGAAACCGTCTTCTCGAAATCTCTTGACCGGCACACCCAGTCTCCAGTATCATCCACAGAAGCTCGGCTGATATTGAGCTCTAAGGTAGTACGAGTACTCGACTGTTTTGAGGGACCAAAGTAATGTGCGTGCACGCGGCTGGTTGGCTGCCGGGATACCAATTGGCCATTTGGTTTATACCATTCCACCTGCAATAATTAAGTCATTCAATTTCGAACCCATTCCTCGTCTACAAAATCTACAATTAAGCTCAAAGTTTAGCGTTACTACCTTCTGATTTTTACTCGGGACGGTACAAGTCATAACTCTCCATTCTCCAACTTGAATGAAAATACCAACGCTTTCATTATCTTTGATAGTTGAACCGGATATATCGTAAATTTTTACACCGAATACTGCAAATTAATATTAAGTATATTACATTCTATAATGGTACACTGGCGAGCAAATTGGGTAAGATGAGTCAAATAAAATTCAAGAAAGTGTAAAGCTTGATCTAGATAAAACAACGGAATACACCATGAATTGGCTGTTACCAAGTATTGTCTTACCCGTCTTGTAGAATATGTACACAAATACGATGATATATACAAGCCACTTCATTTTAAAAGTCTTAACACGAGCTATACGAAATACTATTTTTTAAGTCCAGTCAGCTTTTCTGCAACGGTTGGTTCGCGAATGCCAGCTGCAGCTGGTCATTGCCGCTCCGCCGGTGTTTTTGTTAGTAAAATGGGCTAATTAAATCGTTAATTAAAACAATGTCACCCGCATTAACACGTTCGCAGACGGTGTTTTTTTTTGTTGACTTCTAAAACGGTGCTAAAAATATAGGTGAGCCCTTGTCATTATAGACCGTAGGTATAGGTACCTATTTATCGACACTACACATAACCAGCTAGCATCGCCAGAAACACACGACTAGCTTTTCCCCGCAACTTCGTATGCGCAGAAATATTAAAAAGTAAAATCCCGATTTTTCCCGTTCCCGTGGGAATTTTGCAAAATCATTTCTTAGCGAATGCCTACGTCATAACATCTACCTGCATGCCAAATTTCAGCCCGATCCGTCCAGTGGTTTGGGCTGTGCGTTGATAGATCACTACGTCAGTCAGTCAGTCACCTTTGAGTTTTATATATTTAGATTTTTCTTATATGTTGTTTAACCCAAGTTTGCAATATTGGAAATTTATGACTTGTTGGGGGGCCCATCCTCAGCCCGCGTGGGTTTTGTCAACCCCTAACCATTTTCGCACTTGATGGTAGATTCTCCTGGAATAGTATTCTGCCGCCTCTGTGATAGAAGGAATGGCATGGTTAATTTTGACTGTTACTGCCAGACCAAGAACACAATAAACTGAAATAGACACTTATCTACAGCCTGTTTTTTTTTAAAATAGGTATGCGTTAATTGATTAGCGGTAGGTAAGTATTGTTTCTTCATGTATGTATCAAGCTCTATGCCGAAGTTAATGCACCTATCAACAAAACACGGAGTTTAGCAACTTTCACTTATGCTAGTAAAGCTTTGGTACATTTTACTTCCTTATCTTTACCTCTTCACGTATATTTTTATCTCGCTCGCTATCTCGAAAATGTTAACTTTGTAAAAGCGTATTGAGATTACTTACCATTCATTTGACATTACCTACCTTTGTCACTTTCATTCCCGAATAGATGCCTGGACCGTGATCAATAGTTGGAGGTACTTGCGACAGCTTTTCTTCCACTCAAAACCGTAACTTACCTACCCACTCTGATTACCTATAGTATTACTGAATTAATAGTATTAATTCAGTTAGGGAAATTGTGCTTTTACTAGGATAGTTTCGAGGTAGTATTTGGGGTGCTGAATCCGAATCTGAGGTTTACTACTACTACTACTACTACTACTACAGCCTATTTGCGTCCCACTGCTGGGCACAGGCCTCCTCTAATCACGAGAGGGTTTGGGCTATAATATAATCCCCTCGCAGGCCCAGTGCGGATTGGGGACTTCACACACATCTTTGAATTGCTTCGCAAATGCATGCAGGTTTCCTCACGATGTTTTCCTTCACCGAAAAGCTCAGTGGTTAATTCAAATTGAATTTCGCACATAAGTAAACTTAGAGGTGCGAGCCGGAATCGAACCCCCGACCCTCTGCATGAGAGGCGGTAGGTCGAACCATTAGGCCACCACGGCTTAAAATCTGAGGAATCTGAGGTTTGCGGTCAAAATTTCGTGACGCAACTTTGAAAAAAATCGCTTTTTGCAATTTTGACCCTAAAGAACTAGTTTTTGGTAACACCTTCTCAGGGCATTTTTAAAGAAAACTAAATTTGCTACAATATGATACCAAAACTGCCTCTGTGCTGTGCAGTTTTTGAGATAAAGCTTTTCAGATGGTATTCGCATAAGACTGACTAGCCCATGGAATACATTTATGCTACGTTGTGAGTACAAGCCGTGGTAGCCGAGTGGTTTGTTCTATCGCATCTCGTGCAGAAGGTCGGAGTTTCAAACCATCTCTTATTAGTACGTCATATATTACGTAATCCATTACTATTTAATGCCAAACTAAAGACAAGAAAGGAAGGTAAAGGTAGGTTTTTTATTTGATAGTTTTCTGTAATAAATACGGTCAACAAGGTCTCGGTAAAAAAAGAAAACTTACCGTTAAATGTAATGTATTTATTTTACATTTTTGTAGTAGTTATATAGAGTGATATGAGTAACCAAAAAAAAACGTACAAAATTAACCTACTACCAATTCAATTCCTGAAGATTTTACTTTTTGACATGAAATTTTCCAATTTATGTAGATAGTACCTATTATGTAGATTTTTACTGACAGGCGTTCCAAAATTATTTACATTCCATAAGTACATTAGAATGTGTCAATTCTCAAAAAGAATACCTTTCAACCAAAAAACCTGACGCCATTAAGTAACATTCATCGCTCACACTATATGGCTCTTTTAACATCAAAAATTAATGATGAAGATGAGTGCCTCCTAAACCATTCTCACGAGGAAACTGCAGCCAATGGCTATTATTAAAACGCCACCTGCGAAAAACAGCCCGTAGAACTTTCCCGAGTCATCCGCTACTTGTGGTCTGTCAGTAATAGCTGGTATTTCATTTTCATCATTATCTGAGTCCTCAGTAGTTGTTTGCTCTTCTCCTTCTTTATCCTCGTCTTTTCCTTCAACTTTTTCAAGTACTTCTTCCTCTACTTCTTTGTCTATATTTTCTTCAGTTTTAACTTTAACAGGCTGTGACCAAGGTGACGCTCCAACATCGTTCTTTACACGTATTCGCACCCAATACTTGGTGTCATCCTTCAAACCGTCTAACATCACAACAGCACCTGCAATTGTATTAAATTAATTAGCAATGGAATAAAAACCATTTTATTATGTACTTGATGTTATTGATGTACTGTACTTACTATAAATAACTATGTACCTTACTATAAATATGTAATATAATAAATAAAACTTACTTGAATCATCGGTTTCGCCAAGGGCAGCTGGAACTTTTTTTACTAGTCTCCAATCACTTTCTTTTGGGAAAGCTGCTCTCTTCTTCCCCACATGTGTATATGGCAGATATTGAACCTCGACGTCTAAAACATGAAAAAATTAGAATGCTGTTTTAACCTCGCTAAAAATATCAAGAAAGAAATGAGATGGCAAAAACGTAGGTACCATTTATCTCGAACAATATTCCTTCGTCCCAAGTCATGTTGAATATTACTCCGTCAGTCGTGAAAATAGTAGGTATCACCTGAAAATAGTTCAGTATAAACTATTTAATTGGGTATGCATCACTGACTACCATAATTATATACATACCTACGTTTCATTCAATAGTGATGTCTACTTGAGTAGCGTGTGGTCTAAAAATTTGTTACACATTATGCTATGAACTCATCAAGTATTTCTTATCAATTTTATTTATTTTATTTTATTAATTTTTTATGATTTGGTATAATAACACGATGTTAACTCAAACGTCCCACAGACGCTTAATTATATAAATCTACAGCATTTTAGTAACAACACAATTACAATTGTACACAACGTTCAAATCATGTTATGATATTCAATGGTCAAATTTTTTTCAATCTTTATTTACCTGTGAGGGTTTCTCTGGTATTTTCGGTTCTAATACGTTGAAAATCATTTCTTTTTCACCCAGTTCGTTGGTCGCTCTACAAATGTATTGCGCATCGTACGTATCTTCATTCACCTTTATTTGCAATATGGAGGAACCATTGTCGGGATGTATAATTTCTTTCACAGAGTATTGAGTTAGTCCAGCATCGTTTTTCTTAAACCATTGATATCTTGGAACTGGATAGCCGTACGCAAGACATTTTATGAATAAACTGTAATTTAATATTGATATTATATAATCCAGTGATTAACCTCTTATGTACCTATTCAAAACCATTGTGAAACTTGTGCAACAAAAAAATCTAATTCGTGATAAGAATGAAAAATGTTATTTCAGCTGTTCATATTGTGTAAATTATCAAAACTTAATTGAGTAATGAATCTACAAACATATGAAATTTATATCCTGTCAATTACTAAAATGGTGAGTGTTTATACGTATAGCTCTTTTCTACATTGTCTAGCAATAATTGCCACATTTATGTGGCAATTATTGCCGATGAAATATTATTTTTACTCACGTTTCACTTTCTTTTCCAAATATGTTTTCCTCTCCATCCTCCTCTTCAAACTCAGGAGCATCTATAATTAAAAATTTATTATGTACATTTTGTACATTCACCCCTGTTTAGACCAAAATACAAGTATTAAAAGTATCCTCATTAATTATTTGCGTTTATTTTTGAACTTGGTGTTAATAATAATGGTTACGTACGGTTAATATTGAGTGTAATATTGAAGTGATAGTTCATGGAACAGTGGTTTGCTAGAGCGCTTTCTTGAACCGCCCCACAAGTGTATGTCCCAGCGTCTTCCGCAGTCAACGACATGATTGTCAGTAGCCCTTCGATGCCCTGGCTGTTGAACTTCGTCATCATTCTGTACTTAGGAGAATCGGAGTAATCCTCTGTTTTAAAAAAAAAAAGATCATTTTTGTATCCAGCATTGTATTATTCCAGGGAATATTATTTTATTATTGACAAATAAATACCGCTGATAGCTTCTCCGTCCCTGAACCATGTTATACTGGGCTCAGGGTTTCCTTTAGCTTGGCAGGATAGAGTGAACGAGCGACCTTCGTCCGCAGATACCTCTGCAGGCGTACCATCGAATATTGTTGGTTCTGAAAATTAGGAGGAAGTAGAACTGAAACCGCAGGATATTACTAGAAATACTTAAGGACAATTGAGACTTGCGTCAAGCGCCAATTCCTACACATGTCGACAAATTTACACATAAGTATTATTTATCTACTCTTACACAGATTACACATTTTATTCGACCGATGATATCGATCATTATGTTTATACACAATAGTAGATTGTTTATCAAGGGACTAAAACAAGCCATTATGACACGAGATGTTTAGCCACCCGAGCAGAGCGAGGGTGGCTATAGTTCGAGTGTCATTATGGTTGTTTAGTCACGCGTTAAACACTCTGCTTTTCACTTCGAATGCGAGGAAAAAAAACGAAGTTCTATACAAAATTACGATATTTATTATAACAAAGTAGATAACCGGCTACTTCCCGATGACCTAGAATCATGAAATTTGGCCAGAAGCAAGGTCTTACAGGACACGTACAGGAATAAATCTGATAACCGTAAATATTATATATTTGGTGCAAAAAGAGCCAATTTACTAATACAAACTTATCATTTGCGGTTGGCGCAGTAGCCGTGTCTACTTCAGCAACCGCAAATAATAAGTTTGTATTGTTAAATTTGCATCATCAAGTTTGTAGGTACGGAACCCTCGGTGCGCGAGTCCAACTCGCACTTGACCTGTTTTTTATCACGTGACGTTTTGAATGATATTTAGCCAACAGATTCAAAATATTTTAAAACTAATTGGGTCATGCATTATTAAATGTATTCACTTTAAATAAAACAAGATTCATAGGTATTCGTAATCATTAAATCGTGTTTCTCGAAATTAAATCGTTTTTTCACGCCCTAGAAATTCTCTAGGTTCACTGGAAATGGGAATAATCCTCCTTTCACAAACTCTGTGGTTGGCTGTTTAGGCGGGTTTCCAATGTCAATTAAAAAAAATTTACTTTAGTCCCTAGAGACTAAAAAAGAGCTTTAGTCCCGATGTGCAGAGACTAAAGTAACATTTTAAGAGCATGAGACGTGAAAAAATTAAACACTGCAATACACAGTTGGCTTTGTTCACAATGTGTAATTTAGCCGAAGGAACAGTTGCACCGACTGACCACCTCCTCACCCTCACTCACTCTCCACCTCAGATGTAATCAACAGTCATTTTTAGGGTTCCGTATCCAAATGGTAAAACGGGGTAAAAAGTATAAAACCCTAATTACTAAGACTCCGCAGTCCGTCCGTCTGTCCGTCTGTTACCAGGCTGTATCTCATGAACCATGATAGTTAGACAATTGAAATGTTCACAGATGATGTATTTCTGTTACCGCTATAACAACAAATACTAAAAAACAAGATAAAATAAATACTAAAGGAGGCTCACAACAAACGTGATTTCTTGCCGTTTTTATAGATAATAGTATAGAACCCTCCGTGCGCGAGTCCAACTCGCACTTGGCCGATTTTTTAATTGTTAACAAATGATCCTCCTTACCCATGACACAAACTGGAACAGTCTCCACTAAGTCTCCTGATCGGCATTGCCAGTCCCCTGTGTCGTCCACTGAGGCTCGACTGATAGCCAGCACAAGAGTAGGACCCGGCGAGCGAAGCGAGGGCACAAAATACTGTGTCGCATACACGCGGTTGGATTGCTGGCGGGACACAGTCTGACCATTGGGATTTATCCACTCCAACTGAAATAACAAAGACAATTTTGATCGTCCTCCTTTCATCGTTCTCCTCATAACCTAGGATCATGATTTTAACCCTGTGTCACGTTTTCCTGGAAGATATCTTTGAACTTTCCGTTATCATTTTGTCATTATGCGTACGTATGTGCCGAACCTATATCATCTAGCTCTCTTACCTTCTGACTTTTGCTCGAAGCTTTGCAATTTATAACCCTTCGTTCTCCAGCTTTTATGTAAACCCCGTCTTCGACGTCTTTGACATCGACGGTCACGCTTGGAATTTCCTTCTCTTTAACACCGTATACTGCAAATAACAAAAAAGCGCCAAATAATTTTATGGAAATCATCACAAAATAATTACTTAAAGCCACGGCTAAAATCGGGTGGATGGTATAGTTAGAAAGCCGAATGAATGAAGACAATCGATACAATATATTTCGCTACAACTGATACATAATACAAAAGAACCTCACCTGCTCTATAGAACATATACACAAAAATGATAACATAGAAAGCCCACTTCATATTGTTAGTTTCAACAAACAACTAATATTTGGAAAAAACTAGATATTTATTTGGACATTCCTCGATTTTTGGTGCAGTTTTCACGTTTTTCTGCAAAGGTTAGCTCGCGAATGAGTGCTGGTGCTACGCTGTCAGCACCGCGGGCCAATTAAATCGTTAATTTAAACAATGTCACTCTCATTAATTGGGATAGTGTGAAATTTAAAAGGTCACAGATACAGCGGCTAACAGGGATATTAGATCAGTATGGTGGAAGCGTCCAATTAGGCGCGCCGTTAACTAGGATTATAATTCAAAACTAGATGTATAACCGCTGCCCGACGGCTGGGTCAAGATGAAAGTTGATGTTCCCCCTTTTTTACGGCATTGCTTGGCAAACTAGTACATAAGTAGGTACACAGTCTACCTGATGATAAGTGGTCCCTCACTGTGGGCCATGGGAATAATGAAACATACTTAAGATTCAAATGTCAACCTGAAGACTATGATTAAACGCCTCTATTAGTAGGTACATTCACCGGTTCTCTTACCCCCTTACCGGAACGCAACAGTGCGAGCACTGCTGTACGGCGGCAGGTTACCAGATAAGATAGTGGTAGTCAATAGTCATCGGATGAACCCTGCATATAAATAGCTCCTAGCACATTTTTCCAAACGGGTCAATGAATTTGTATGGGACACCTCCATAAGATAATAAGCAGGAAGAACGTACTAGTAGTTCTAAACGATTTTCTTTTGTGTCACACTCTTGTTAGTGTCTGACCTTTTTTCATGCGATTTCGAGCGTGTATACAATTACTCTTACTTACAGTAGTAAATCGTTGCGCACATGAATTGAACAGGCACCACGCTTAATCGCTCGTCGTCGACTCGTCGTCTACCAGCAGGATAGATATTATAGGTAAATAGATACAGATAGGTAGACATTTATGCCGCTGATAATAAATAATAATAATATGTAATAATTTAGCTGAAACTGTTAGCTCTAATATAATAAACCTTTCATGATGAGGAATATATCAGCCGAAAGACGTCCACTGCTGGTCATAGAGCTCCCGAGGGTGCGCCACTCAAACCGGTCTTGTGCCACTCGCATCCACCGTATTCCCGCAACCTGCACCGCGGTCGTCACTCGATCTTGTTGGAGGTTTGCGAGCAATCAAATGTGCCCACCCACTGCTACTTAAGGTTCGCAATTCTTCGGGCTACGTCGGAAAATAAACCTTATCAGAAACATAAATGTTTTATCTAAAGATTCTAAAACTTCTTTTGGTTTTTCATATCTGTTTTAATTCACTGCAAAAACTATAGTACTGCAACTATTTATTGTAGTGAGGTGCCTCAGAAAGTATTAAAGTGGTAAATGTTACTTCAAAAGCCTGAAGGAACTAAATAGGTAGTCTGACACCTCTCACACACTCGTGATAATTGAAAGCAAAAGAGCAGGAAACGTCGTCGGCCAGAAATTATAAGGAAAGGGCCCGGCAAAAGTTACATTATTATTTATTTATTTATTTATTGAGAACAAATACAATTAAATGAATAAAAATTGTTCCACAAAACTGGAGTACAGTTTGAATGCGGGATCAGGAATATTAATCAAGTATACATTAATATCTTAGCCATTTTCTCTATTAACCTAATACTATTTAGTATTTGTAAGTACGCTTTTATTGCTGACTGCACTTTTCTTTGTAAATCCTTCATCTACCCTTCAAGACGAATCAAACGAGACTAAACTCGATGGGTTTTTGTAACTACATAAACCACTGGGTTTATGTAACTACATAAACCACTCGATGGGTTTATGTAACTACATAAACCCATCGAGTTTGGTCTCGTTTGATTCGTCTTGATGGAGCTGGAAGGTGGCCATAGGAACTCCTATGGCCATCTTTCAGCTCCATCATTAGATCAGCTTCACGTCATCATAATATTGCATTGTCACGCGATTTACATATTCGTGCGAAATTTTTGCTAAATCGGGAAGTGGGTCAAATTTTACTTGCAAGATTCCATTACATACAGGTCGACCTGATAAAAGCGTGTTAAAAAGCAGCTTTTTTTAAAGCTAAACTAGGCTTTCCTCTTCACCATCTAGGTAAAAGTCTCAAGCATCTATCTACCTATCTGTTGCATATTGTTGAGTATTTGAAGGTCTACTTTGTCATATAGGTATTTACCTATTTGTAGGTTAAACAATTATGAAAAGGAGGTCAACTGACAGAGGCGCTGCCATTTAAATGGTGGTCTGCGGAAAATATTATTTTTAACCTTTCGTATGCATTGTCAATTTGTGCTTTCCAAATATGGATTTAATCATTTTCACAAAGTTCACTACCTGGCACTGATCAGTGCTAAGTCATCATCATTTCAGCCGAAAGACGTCCGCTGCTGGACATAGGCCTCCCCCTAGGCTCGCCACTCAGACCGGTCCTGTGCTACTTGCTTCCACCGGTTTCCCGCGACCTTCACGAGGTCGTCGCTCCATCTTGTTGGAGGCCTACCGACAGCTCGTCTCCCGGATCGCGGACGCCACTCGTGAACTTTCCGGCCCCATCGGCTATCAGTCCTGCGAGCAATGTGCCCCGCCCACTGCCACTTAAGGCTAAGCCATACGAAGTGCTAAGTCATACGAAGGATTAATACAGTTGCTCAAAAAATAATCATTTCAATGGGTAAGTACCTAATGTCTTAATTAGGTATTAAGGGCTCTCGCCCACGGCAACTTTTTGTAGCGATGCTGTCGCGCGTTACCAAAATCATCGCTACTAAAGCATCGCTACTAACGCGCGTTCGTAACAGTAGGCGAGGCCAAACAGCTAGCGACCGCATCGCGACTGTATCGATGCTAACGCGCGTTCGTAACAGTAGGCGAGGCCAAACAGCTAGCGACCGCATCGCGACTGTATCGATGCTAACGCGCGTTCATAACAGTAGGCGAGGCCAAACAGCTAGCGACCGCATCGCGACTGTATCGATGCTAACGCGCGTTCGTAACAGTAGGCGAGGCCAAACAGCTAGCGACCGCATCGCGACTGTATCGATGCTAACGCGCGTTCGTAACAGTAGGCGAGGCCAAACAGCTAGCGACCGCATCGCGACTGTATCGATACTAACGCGCGTTCGTAACAGTAGGCGAGGCCAAACAGCTAGCGACCGCATCGCGACTGTATCGCTACAAAAAGTCGCCGTGGGCGTGGGCCCTTATACTGTTTTTTCTAAGTTGTACAATTACCGTTCATTTTAATATTTATTAATATTTTAATAGTTTTATATGTTTTAAACATGATAGAAATACGCCATTCACGCCGTTACGTACGTCACATACCTACGTCATTAAGGCCTTTAATAGTATATTACAGACCTAGGGTGGTGAATAAATATGCGATCTGGGGCTTTACGAATTTCCGCCCGTGGTTTGTAAAAAGTTTTACGTCTTGCCTTGGCCAAGAAGTGAGATTTTCTCTCCGAGTTTAGGGCAGAAAATCCCACTTTACGGCCAAGGGTGATGTAAAATTAATTGTTGTGGTGGCTGTAAGTATAGACTTTTTCCGTTGCCCACGATTAAGTGTCACATTTTTAAAAACTTACTTTTCTGCTCTAGAGCAGCGGTAGAAGCCACTTTCTGCACGCTAATTAGCGTGCAGAAAGAAGCTCATCGCTGCATATTATTTTCATTTCTCATATTGTTTCTCATAGGTACTCTGAATAATTATTCAAAGTATGAAAATAATGTCGTTTGTACACGTCCGAAATTATCATTTATTTTAGTACTTACATCGTGAAGTAAGTATACCTTGTTTTTTGTTTTGTAAATGTTCACATCGTAATCCGATGTCTTTGATTTTCATTTAATTTTAATGTTCGCTTACGTGAATAAAATTGATATGAATACAAACTTAAACCTCATGCTACATGCCTCCGGCCCGGTTAGCCTGTAACCTTATACCATAAACCTTTGTTCCACGGATTCAAACTAACCGTCTTGTTGTGTTGTACTTAATTGGTATTTTTTTACTATTAGTTCATTGATAAATAACATAGTAGCAAGGCGTGAGCAAGGCTGTCTGAGCTAGAACAGGTACTTACTATCACCACTATTCTATACGTTATGTCATTCACTACCTACAATCTATCTACTCCATAGAAGTGATCACATTCCAGAAGTTTCTAAAGGAAAGTGGACAGACTACGGTTGTGTAACTACCTGGTTCCCTAAGGTAGGTACTAAATACATACTTCATACTTACGTAAGAGTAGGGTACTAAGTCACTAAAAACTGCTGCAACATTTAGATAGGTACAAAAAGTCTAATCGCGTGTGTACCTACCCGCTTGATACTTATTTATCTACACAGACGTAAACAATATACCTAGACCCGGTCTAACCTAACGTACACGTAATATGTCCCCACTTCCTCGGTGTCCAATCCAAAGTTTTGTCACCGAGCGTGCGTAACAAAAAGCGTTTTTTAAAAAACTTTTTTTCGAAACTGTTTCTCAGTGTCTAAAACTCGTTGTTGGAAAAATGTGCAACGACCCAACTTTTAGTGTCACAGTTTAACTTTGGCTTGGACACCAAGGAAGTGGGGACACATGACATGTAATGTACGTTAGGCCGGGTCCATACGAAGTATTATTTATGTCTAAAGTAAGTACTTAAGCAGGCAAAGGTAAGTAACCTTTACATCCTACAAAAAAAATACACACTAAAATATAAATAGTTTACAGTTCAGAGACACATGTACAAAGGTGAGCTTTTCCTTTAAGGAATTAATTAATCTCCCAGCGCTTGCTAGCCCATTTCATCTTTAGGTAGGTACTCGGTTTTTTTACTTGTCTTGTTCGAAAGGGGAGACGAGGCCGATAGGTAGCGGGAACCGATATGAAATATAGTGTTAAAATAATGTTCCCAAAAACTTAGCATTACTTTACATAGCGAAAGGGAACTTCCGAACTTTAAGTAGGTAGACTTGGAGTTCAATTTGACGCTTTGACGGTAGGGATGTGGAAGTTCCCTTTCACTATGTAAAGTTTCGAATAGAGCCCCTGTATTTTGTACTAAGTTTGAACACCATGACTTAGATTAGAGATAGGTACGGTTCGAAAATTCGAAATAATGACACGTAGCGACATCTGTGCACACATCACAGTACAAATGATGTACCTAACTCATTTATTTTAATCAACTGTTGTCATTGTTGACATCGTCCTCAATTGCCAACCAATTCGCAAATTAGTTTCAATCAAGTCATAAGAGAGGCGCTAAATGTGCGATAGGTATCATCGATATGAAATACCGTTAATCCTTACCGTTTTTAGAATATGAAATGGATATTGATATCCAAACATCGATTCGGAATCCGTCTGTATCGCATAGCCTTACTGAATCGAGTCACCAGTTAATTACGAACTGGTTGAAAAATTAAAAGAAGTTAACTGTTGTTGTGATTTTGTAACTAGGTACCTACTATACCTATGTAGATACCTAAATACCTATTTGAAATACTTTTATACTAGATACCTAACTTGCAACTAAGAAACTGTTACTGAGTTACATTTTATGCATAGAGAAATGATACAAGAAGAGTGACATATCCCATACTGTAGTGCGTGCTCCGAAACCCGGGTTAACACTAGATCGACATCTAGCGTCCAGTGGCTAAACCCCGATTACCCGACCGTTTAGCAGTTGCTACCGCTACTTGAAGCTAGATGGCGAGCCGAACGCAAAGTGTACTTCTTGTATCATTTCTCTATGATTTTATTACATCTACTTAATCACAGAAAAGAAAGAGATTAATCTAAAGTAGGTAATATATCGATGTACCTAAATATGTTTATTTTGTTCAGTAAGTAATCATTCATCTGTTCTGATGATTTTTATTGATGATTATTGACCATCTATCGACACATTCCAGGGGCTAGGTAAGTATAGGTATTCGATGTTCGAAGTCTTAAAATAGGGATCCCTAATAGGATCGCTCACGCGTCACGTCACAGGTCACGTGAACTTTTAAAGTTCAACTTGACGCGTGAGCGATCCTATAGGGAACCGGGAGATCCCTAGATAACTCGCTTCTTGGCAGGTTTTTTTTTATTTTTAATATCTCAATAAATCGGTACCTACAGGAAACCAACTTAACTTTCGAAACATGGAAAAACATCACCAACTAAAGTCACGTGTACGGATCAAGATCAATTGAGTCCCATGTTCGTAATTAATGCCTGAATCAATGGTAGGTAACATATCCGTTTCTGGAAATCCAATCAGGTAAACAAAAGGTACCTAAGGTAAAACATGTAAGGTCTGTATAGCTTTACCACAAGGCGGACGACAAATGTCACAAATAAACATCCCACTGCAACTGCAATAGGTTATGCGGTCACGACTGCTTTCAAAATGCGCTTCTATGTCGTGACCGAATCATGACCACATGGCAACTAGGCTCGGCACTTGGCACGCACCGGCGGCGCACCCGGCAGTGGCGGCGCGGCAGTCGCGCTCCGCACAGCACACCGGCCGGCTGAACGCTCGCCCGCAGAACCGACCAACGAACAGTACGAACAACATCGCGAGTTCGGAAACTTTCTTCTGAGATTGCGACACACCTTTTGGATGTTGACTGTGTTGTATCGCGAGATCGTTATGTAAGTTGTTTATTAACTTTTTCTATTGATTTATTATTTATTTTTCTCCATTAAATTGGTTTTTTAATTTGATTTTCGACGTCCTTGATATTAATTTTCTTTGGAAATTAGCGGTCCATTATGAAGATTGATTCAAAACATTATTCTAGGTATTAACAGGAAATAAAAACTTTCCCAAAGTAGTTCTAGACAGTTGCATTCAGCCTTGGTAGCACTCGGCGTCAGGGTCTGAGACATTCACATTGAAGAAAACATCCTACATGATTGCCAAACTTTTCCCCAACTAAACTACACTCAACAGCAATGAAAACGGGTCACTTTTTATGTAAAAACCTGTACAAAATGACCCGTTTTCATTGCTGTTGAGTGTATAGCTATACTTACTGGCTTCTTCATCGTATGCGTGTAAAATTCGGTTATAATGTTCCCTATGTGCCTCCTCGGGACTTAACCTATCTCCATACCAGATTTCATCTGAATCGGTCCAGCGGTTGAATTGTAAATATACCTAACAGACAGATTGACAGACGGAAAGAGTAATTTCGCAGTTATAATTATAGTATGGGTATTAGAAATTGAAATGAAATATGGCGACATTTAGATACATTGAAAGTCAATAAATGAGAACTCACTGGTAATGCTACTAAAATTCGGTCTCGGATTTAATCAATCGTGTGAAAATGTTGATGATTACGAGTAAGTGTTTCCAAAATTTTTCACCCAATACGAAACGAACGAAATTTGATGTGGTTGGTAACTAATGAAATATGCGTATAATTTGTAGATAGGAATAATACATATATTTGTGATACTTTTGACAAGGCTAATAACTCGAGGACACTTATTACTACGTAACTAATTATTATTCTTAAGTAGGTACTATTCACACCTAACGAAACGAATTAAAGAGAATAGAAACGAATTTTACTATATTTCAAAGGAATTTAGGCCGTCTCTGTAAAAACAGTAATAAATATTTTTATAAATAGAATTTCCGTCTTCTCATGCAATCGAATACGATCAAATGAGATCGAATGCAATCGAATCCTCATTCTTCTCATAACCGGAATAAAACAATTTTAGCTATTTTCTTCTGAGCCCAGGTACTAAATGATTATAATTAAAAAACATTATACATTATAAACGAAAAAAAAACCAAATCAACGCCCTGAAGAAAGGCTCAAAATGCTAGCAACATAAATATAACGCTCAATGTATCAGAAAACTTTAATTATATTGGGAAATCGTTTACGACATTATAGATGGCATTCATTATATTACATATAAACATGTTTCTGAATATGCAGTGAAATACGCAACCTTTGCAATAGCAAGTAGGTAGCTATCGTATTCTGTTCTACGTACAACATGCTCAATGTAAAGTGTCTTTAAATATATGTACAAGGTGCATTTCGTTAAAGTCTTATTTGAAATCTAGAAAGAACTAACTAGCAATAAATATTTAAAAACCTAGTAATTTCAAGCAGAAAATTTAATTAAAAAAGTATAATATCGTTTTTCTCTTAAAAATACGTTTTATTTTTATTTATGATCTATAACTTCAATACTAGTACAATGAGGTAACCTTTTTAGCATGGTTTATTATAATTTCATGACTTACCTACTCTACAAGTTCAACCAAAATAACATGGGTTCTATCCCTTTTAGTTGTTAAGATAATCACCATTTTATTATGCTATCGGTGTGTCGATTTGTGCTTATGTGCCGCTTATTGTACGACCAGTAGTTCGACTAAGGGACCTACCCTTAGTCGAACGCGGCGAAAAATAATCTTATTTTTTTTAAGAAATTTTGTTCTTGGAATCGTAGGATTTTTATTTTTTATGACTACTTAGTTTATCTAGCTTTCAAATAAAACAACTCGAAAAAAATGCGCCGTTTATACTTAAGAGAAGAAGAAAAATTAAAACCGAAAGATGGGAATTTAATTTATAAAAAAAAGGCTTCATTCTTGAAATTGCTTACTAATTAATTTTTTAATTTTTTTTATCGATATTTAGTTTGATCAGGTGTATAATTAACACTATACATATATGAATATATATGAACGTCGTTCTTCATAATCTGTACTTAACACAAAACAAATGAGGTTATAAATTTCTGTTGTTTCTTTTAAGTGGAAGTGTATTTATTTTTGGTTTTGTTTATTCTGTTTTGTTCAAAATGGCCGAATAAAGATATTTCATTTCATTTCATTTCATTCATTCATTTCATTTCAAGTAGGTGAGTATACCATTTTATGCCTACGAGTATAGTTGAAATTGACAAAGCTCAGAAACTTCATAGTTGTATAATGTCTCAGGATTGACTCCTTAGCGGCCTATAATAAAGATTTGTTACCTACTTACCTAATCCTTGAAATTGCGTAAAAACATTTCGTCGCCAACTCGCCATCCGCGCTTTAAGTACAGCCCTTTTAATTGACATTTGAGTGGGTAGGTACTGTTGGTATTGCTGCACACTGTGACACGCAATCAGTTTAAAAACATGGCTACTGATTCGAAATAATCCGTTAGCGTAGCAATAGTGACTGCAATCTAATAATCTACCTACTTCGTCAGCAAACCAGAAAAAAACATGTGCATTTTTAAATAAGTACACTTAGTTGATTTTCAATTATAACACGACTTGTACAATGTGATGTCAAATGACCGACTCATAAGGACGAAATGGTTAACATAATGTAGTACTAAACGACCTGATCTACCTACTCGTAAAATTGTAAGGTGAATTTACTCGATTATTCCTAGATAGGTAGGCCCTAATTTTCGCACTCACCTACTAAAATATTGTTAGTTAAACTAGGTTTCACCCGCGCATAAATACCTTGAATGCGATGCTGGCATCCGAGCCCAATTGCGATCTATTCGCTGGAAGATGGCATCAAGTGTGTTCCGAGTGCCTCAGATTCTGTGAGCTTACGTGTGAAAGGCAATCTAGTTGTAATTAGTATATATTCTAAGCATTGTATTTGTTAAATTTTCTAGTAATTAAGTCTAATTTCTCGGCGCCTTAGTTCACCTGTAATGCCGTGTAAATTAATTTGTGAATAAATAAAAAAATAAAAAATAAAATGTTTCAATGCGCATAGTTATATTACATTGTACAAGTGTATTTAATAGTCCCACGTACAGAATATAGCCACGGAATCACCCGCCTGAATCTAGCCCGCGCAACTCGCGCCCAACTCGCCTTACCGTCATTAGTTTCATACGGAGATGGTGAGTGAATCGTTGGCCCTCTGTACTAAGATGTGCAGAAGAAACAAACACAAGATGTAATAAGCATACTTAAATACATTTATACATAAACTTACATACCTATACTAAAATAGATAACAGTCAAATAAATTAAATTATGTACCCACTTCATTATCCAAGAATAAAAAAGTAGTACTTACATATCAGACCAGTGAGAAATCATGCTCCTTAATCTTGTTCTTAAACACTGAAAGAGATTTAGCTAGTCTAAGGTCAACAGGCAGAGAGTTCCAAATCAGTATTAGCTTGGAAAGTAAAAGATTTACCAAAAAATGCATACAGTATTTTTTTCTTAAAATCGTTATTTTGTGTTCAGTATCGTTTATCCCCTCGACTTGATAGTTTCTTTTAGTTTCAAGTTTCAGAGGCGAGTCGACTTGTTCTAGAGACTTATTATTAGTATAGATATCCCTATACTCTTTAAATTTGAGACAGGACTTTTAATTTCCTCGAATAGGGTAGCTTTTTAAATGAAAAACCTTATCAAATAGGGGGATAGTAAATCTTAAGTTAGGTTGAGATATAGGAAATCCCATAGGTATCCCTATTTACAAACTAGTAAAGGCGAGCTGCATTTAAGCGGTAGCCATGACAATTGCATCACGCACGCCGCAATTCTTGGAACACAATATATCTTTTGTACTTGAACGTCAATACTGGCTGCACAGCTGCAAGGCCATTGATGTTTTAAAAAATCCAACGCTATAAACTATTTATTTTGATGATGTACCCTAGGCCAAAAGAATGGAAACAAAGAATAAGACTATGGTATGGTTGACCATTTGTTGATCGCCTTTCGGCATAGGTATAGTATAGCTCCCGAAGCGATTACTCCGATAAAACGGCATCGTCGACCTTTCGGTCTGTATGTCTGTCTGCACACGGCGGACACGGCCTATAAAAGCACGATTTCGAACACAATTCGAATGAAGTGTCAATGTTGCGAGCTTGGACGTCTGTGTGCGTGCGAAGACGTGTGTACACTTGTAAATGTGTGTGTACCAACTACGCGGGCCAGTGATCCACTCTCCATCTCTGGATGAAACAAATGACGATAAGGGCGAGTTGGGCGCGAGTTGCGCGCGGGCTAGATTCAGGCGGGTGATTCCGTGGACATTCTGTAGGTACGTACGTAGTACTATTAAATATTATGTGGTATATGTTAGACTATAGTCTAAGCATTGATAAGAATTACGTACCTACGCTATGGATGGACCGTTTGACTGGTATCACGCGTTCGCTTCCTGTGAATGACGTCACTTTGTATACAAGTACTTCAACGGCGTATTTATATTTATTCAGTCATGTTGCATGGTTATTATAATAATACTAGGTGACCCCGCTTCGTACCGCCTTAGATTTTTTTTGGGTATGAAAAATAGCTTAAGTACGTCTATTCTCAGACCTACTGAACCTACACACTAAATTTCATAAGAATCGGTCGAGCCGTTCCGGAGGAGTTTGGTTACAAACACCGTGACACGAGAATTTTATATATTAGATTTTACCAAGATTCACAGAAAGGTTATCTATGTATACGAAAATATATATGTATGTCGACGGGGAACTCGGAATAACACAGTAACTCTCACAGCCGTCGTATATCTTGGAAATATCATAGGAAAACCAGAAACGCAACGTTTCCAGCATCTGGGTTGGTTTCCCGGCTTTTTCCGGCAATTCGCTCCAAAAATCAACTGTCAAAGTCAGAATGACAGGTCTTGTTCTAAACGGTCAAGCGCGTATCTGATTTAGATTCCAGCTACTGGCCAATCTACGGGGCCCAGTGCACTCGCCAAGCAACATAGCTTTTCCAATTACCAACCCAGTGCCGGCTACGCCCAAGCTATTCGCTTGACGTTTCCTTACCAATGATATTCAAGGTACCATACAGATTCTCAAGGACATGGAAGAAATGACTAATCGAAAAGGCAATCCAAGGCCTGGCAAGGCGCGATAGTGGCGCCATCGCTGTGACTATACGACATGTAGATTAATAATTATAAATGCGAAAGTAACTCTGTCTGTCTTACTGTCGGTCGGTCTGTCTAATCTGTCTGTCAATCTGTTACCTCTTCAGGCTTCAACCACCGTACCGTTTTGGATGAAAATTATTATGGAGATACCTAGTTGGGAGTCCCGGGAAAGGACATAGGCTACTTTTTATCCCCGAAAATCGCATAGTTCCCGCAAGAATGCGATAACCGAATTCCACGCGGGCGAAGTCGCGAGCAGAAGCTAGTGTAGATATATATGCACTCAACCACAATAAAATCGGGTCACTTTGTATGGAAAATCCTTTATGACCCGATTTCATGGCGATTGAGTGTAAATATATACAGGTATTTATTTTGTTTAACCTATTTATTAGTTACCCATGAAGAGTTTTATATAAGTAGGTATTTATTATTAAACGCACAGCCGAAACTACCGACCCTATCTTGTAGGTTAGGTTCCTTGGGGAGTGTAGGGGAGCACTAAGCGGATTTCCCGAAATTCTCAAAGAATCAGGATAAAAATAGGATGGAAACAGTACCGCCTGTTTCCATCCTATTTTTATCCTGATTCTTATACACTATATTATACCATAATGTAGTTAATTACTTCTCGTATTGTATTATACTAGCTTTTCCCCGCAACTTCGTATGCGCAGAAATATTAAATAGTAAAATCCCGATTTTTCCCGTTCCCGTGGGAATTTTGCAAAATCCTTTCTTAGCGGATGCCTACGTCATAACATCTACCTGCATGCCAAATTTCAGCCCGATCCGTCCAGTGGTTTGGGCTGTGCGTTGATAGATCACTATATCAGTCAGTCAGTCACCTTTGAGTTTTATATATTTAGACTAGCTTCTGCCCGCGACTTCGCCCGCGTGGAATTCGGTTATCGCGTTCCCGCGGGAACTATGCGTTTTTCGGGATAAAAAGTAGCCTATGTCCTTTCCCGGAACTCCAACTATCTCCATACCAAATTTCATCCAAATCGGTCCAGCGCGAGCGGTCGAAGCGTGAAGAGGTAACAGACAGACAGACAGAGTTACTTTCGCATTTATAATATAAGTATGGATTTATTATTAAATGCACAGCCGAAAATACTGACTACTAACTAGGAAGATGAAAGGCATCTTGTAGGTTAGGTTCCTTGGGGAGTGTAGGGGAGCACTAAGCGGATTTCCCGAAATTCTCAAAGAATCAGGAAAAAATAGGATGGAAACCGGCGATCTTATCATACCATAGTTAAGTACTTTTCGTATTATATTATATCTCATATTATATATTACAGTATTTTTAACCTTTTATCTTTAGGGAAGTATAGTTTGACGCTGTAACTTATCTGTGACTCTGTGTGGCATTGTAGCATTTGTAGGTCTTCAATGGCTGAATAGATTTTAATTTAATTTGTTTGACAGGTGAGTTTTTAATGGTGTTCTTGGTCAGATGTCAGAGTTGCTTATTGTAAAGTAGAAACAGACATTCGACACTGGACGAGGGCGTTAAACTTCATCAATTAACAACGATACAATTTATAATTATTTTAAGAAAACAATTAATGAGCACAGATGATAATGGAACAGAAAATGATATCTGACATAATAAACGGAAAGAAACACTTAATATTCTACTACTACAGCCTATTTGCGTCCCACTGCTGGGCACAGGCTTCCTCTCATCACGAGAGGGTTTGGGCTATAGTCCCCACGCGGGCCCAGTGCGGATTGGGGACTTCACACACATCTTTGAATTGCTTTGCAGCAGATGCGTGCAGGTTTCCTCACGATGTTTTTCCTTCACTAATAGCTCAGTGGTAAATTCAAATTGAATTTCGCACATAAGTAAACTTAAGAGGTGCGAGCCGGAATCGAACCCCCGACCCTCGGCATGAGAGGCGGTAGGTCGAACCACTAGGCCACCACGGCTTAAGATTCTGATCAACGTCAATTTATGTAGGTAGATATAGATACCTACTGAATAGTGCTGCAGTTTTAATTAGCCATGATTTATCAAGTTTGTCGTAATATTGTCAGCTGTTCATGCGTACAGCACGACACAAATTAGAAGGCGCGTGGCGAACCACTTAAGCCGTTGACGCAGGGTCCATAATTGCTTAATCCACGCGCCTTCTAAGTTGTGTAAACCTGTAATGCTGAACTAAGTACCTACTTACTTGCCAAACATAAAACTTAACATTATTAGCGTATTGGAACGTATTTTCTAATGTCAGTTTGCTCCATATATCTAAATATATAAAACTCAAAGGTGACTGACTGACATAGTGATCTATCAACGCACAGCCCAAATCACTGGACGGATCGGGCTGAAATTTGGCATGCAGGTATATGTTATGACGTAGGCATCCGCTAAGAAAGGATTTTGCAAAATTCCCACGGGAACGGGAAAAATTGGGATTTTACTTTTTAATATTTCTGCGCATACGAAGTTGCGGGGAAAAGCTAGTTTTGACATATTCTGTTAGACACTGTTCGTCCATATGTTATTACTTATTATAGGTCAATGGTTGTCATAGAAAACTCGACACTAACATTTTCTTTCAAACTTGTTTCAAGTCAGTCTCAGAGACAAATTTAATTGCTATCTGGGAAAGCATTTATACTTAGGTCCTAAACCTCGGGTTAACCTTTTAACTCAAGTTTAGTTGTATCAACGTAACTCGATTTCGAAGGTGTAAAAAATTGCAAGTGTACCTTATAAAGATGAGTCGATATTTTTCCCCCAACATTGTGTCAAAGACGACGAAATCAATCTTGATGAAATAATCTTGCTCGCGACGCTTAGGTAATGTACTGTTTCGAATAGAGGCCAGTAGCACTACCATGAGTTTACAGTGACTGTACTCGCTAGCGACTACGTAAACGATTTGTATGAAGAATTTTAGTTCAACGAGTGACCGCCAGGGGCGCTGTACTATTCTTCATACAAATCGTTTACGTAGTCGCTAGCGAGTACGGTCACTGTAAACTCATGGTAGTGCTACTGATGAGACCCGTAGCACAGACCACAGTAGTAATAGCAGGGAGTAGGTAAGAATCAGGAACATGCGTATAATTGTGACACACAGACAGTAAATGACAGAACTGCACTTTATTTTATTACATTATTTTATTAGATAGAGATATGAAATCAAGACCACTGTCGCATCAAAGGGAGAGTGCACCCTACGTGACGAAGTTAAAGTTCAATTTTCACTTAACGATATCAATACAAATAAAGCTATGTAGGTACGTAGACAATGTAAATGTTTTCATTAGATAAAAACATAACATCATTTGTTTTCAATTAGGTACCTAATTATTTCAATGCCTTTGTAATGTTACTGTAACGATTTGCTTTTACGAGTATAATACTTAGTTTATGAAATATTTGATTTCATATTAATCCATATCTATATTTAATGTTATAAATGCGAACGTAACTCTGTTTGTCTGTCTGTTACCTCTTCAGGCTTTAACCGCCGATACGCTACGACCGATTTGGATGAAATTTACCTAGTATGGAAACAGTTGGAGTACCGGGAAAGGACATAGGCTACTTTTTATCCCGGAAAAGCGCAGAGTTCCCGCGGGAACGCGATAACCGAATTCCACGCGGGCGAAGTCGCGGCAGAAGCTACCTATTTGTTTTATGAATACTTCAATTAAAAACATCTTTTCGTTAACATCAATTTATTTTCCTAGTAACACGTTAAACCTACGCTATTTGCTGAAGAATTTCCATTTATAGATATCATCAATGACGCAAGTACTTTCTATTGAAAGTAGATCCGTCTTCCGTAAAAGAAATAATTCTTAAACAATTAGGATGTGCATAAAAATTGATGACGCACCGTAAAAAAGGTGTTATTTATTTTGTAGGTAGGTAGGCACACTTTCTCAATGTCCTGTCCTTAGACAGACGCAGACGGCGTAAACAGTAAACACTTTACTATCAAACTTTTACATAAATAATATCTAATTAACGGCATGTTTCCTTTGTTTACAGGACGGAATGGATTATTACCGGGTTGAACTTGTAGCGGTTCCGTAACCTAAGAAGATTCCCAGTGTGCCAGTAATCAGGGGACCTTCATCGAGTCAGTCAGTCAGTCGTGGATGGATACCCGCCGAGAGCAGACCTACTGTGATTGATTCCAACGGTGAAAGCGCGCGCTCCCGCCATGACGGTCGCAGCGGAGCCATCTCTCGGCGAGCTCGGGAACAACAACGTGGTTCCCCTCCTCCCCAGGACTTCAGTGTTGCTAGAGTTCAAGAACATACAATGCACCATCAACTCGTTTTCTCTCAACAAATTTCGCTTCGGTGAGTGTCTTGTTTACACATTGAATCTCACTTTCGTGTAGAGTTTGGCGAAATTTTTGCTGTGACATAAGAGTGAGGCAAGAGTTTGGCCATAGCTATGTATGTCGAATGTTAAACCGGCTTCTTACAGCAATGGTCAACAAACCTAAAGTTTTGCATAGGTATGTATTATTTAACCTTAATACAGATTACTCCATGGGGCTCGCTTGCTTTTAAGTTTTTATTTATTTTTGAGTTGGCAAAAATAATAGTATGGGATTGACGATGTGAGCGATGAAGTCCCAATCCTGCCTGAATCCCATATCAAATGGAAAAAAAATATATCAAATGGAAAAAAAAACTTATATAACATGCTTAGAATCGATAGCTGATTCTGTGGGTAAAATATCGTCTAACGTTTTGCTTGACCCTATATATATATATATATATGTATTAGGTATACTTACCTACTTATAATTACTTCACTTTTATCAATGTTTCTAATTAAAACCACAAGTGTACGCATTGGATTTGTAATTGCGTTTCCTTTGATAACTGACGTACCTAGTTAATAAAAAATACAAGCAAAACAATTGCGTTTGCAAGTTTTTATTAAACGAACTAGATTCTTTCGTGCTGGGTGAGTTAAGACCATTTTCTGTTTTCCCCTGTTTTATTATAATATAATATACCTAACTTACTATTACTAACTTACTTATGTTGAAGTTGCAATAATATAAATCATAAACTCCATTGTGATATTGGAATTATCGTCATATGTATAAAATAAGCGAAACTATAAAACTCAACCTTTAAATAACTACTTCCAGAAAAATACTCAAGACTGCCACAAATATGTCATATTATTATAATAAACTCGTTTTACGATAATAGCGGCGTGAGACGGCTGCGAAACTGTGTCAATGTCACATTTCCTTTCGTAGTCTCTTTTGACAATTCGCGAGTTTCGTGTAGTAGGTGCTACGTATTACTTATTCTGTGGTTTCGTCTCAGGAGCTGAGGAGATAATTAATTACTAATACCTAGTAGCAATCCACTTAAGGCGCGTAGTAAGGTGAAATACCACATTTTAGCCGCGTTTAAAGGCCTAAAACTAAAAATAGGCCGAAGATATACGTCTCGAAAAAATATATACCTATGAAGAATTGATTTGTCTTCTTTAATAAGAGCTGCGGAAATTGCGATACGTCCAGGTCGTCCTTACAAGACCTATATTTCGGCCTAATTTTTAGTTTTATATCTTTAAACGTGTCCAAATTGGGTTTTTCACCTTACTACGCACCTTAAGTACACGGAAAGTAAAGTTAAGTAAATAAAAGCCGTGGTGGCCTAGTGGATCGACCTACTGCCTCTCATGCAGAGGGTCGGGGGTTCGATTCCGGCTAGCACCTACAGTTTACTTATGTGCGAAATTCAATTTGAATTTACCACTGAGCTTTTCGGTGAGGAAAAACATCGAGAGGAAATCTGCACGCATCTGCGAAGCAATTCAAATATGTGTGTGAAGTCCCCAATCCGCACGGGCCCGCGTGGGGACTATAGCCCAAACCCTCTCGTGATGAGAGGAGGCCTGTGCCCAGCAGTGGGACGCAAATACGCTGTTGTAGTAGTACACGGAACAACACTGGATGACCGACCTTATTTTATTACTAGGTTCTGCCCGCGACTTCGTCCGCATGGAATTCGTTAATAGCATTCCCGCGGGAACAATGCATATTTCCGGGATAAAAAGTAGCCTATATGTTGACCAGTGTTATAAACTACCCCCGTAACAAATTTTGTTGCAATCCTTCTTCGAGTTAAATCCGGACTACATACAGACATTTTTCTAAAAATCGTTATTTCGTGCTCAGTAGGTATATCGTTTATATAGTCCCCTCGACTTGATAATTTCTTTTAATTTTCAAGTTACAGACGCGACTTCTTCTATAGACTTATTGTTAGTATTTATTCTGTGGTATAGATACCAGAAGGTACCTACCTACATAGGTAGGTTGTTAACACATTATTACGACAATTATTTAAATAAATATCTTATAACAAAATCTTGAGCATTTATGCGTTTGGATGGCTATTACGTACTATTTATTTACACTAATTCGAATGAAAAAGTTTTGAATGAGAACTTTCCATGTTTTTGATGATTACTTATCAGCGTATACCTAAAAAAAATCCCTTTTGAAATTTCTAATTGATTTACTTAGTCACTTACTAATCAAAAGTAAGAATCTCCATACTAATAATTTCGTGCACGAACAACCTATTCTTAAAGGACTTGGTTATACTTACAGCATGTTACCTTTTTGTTGAAAAATACTGTTAACCCGTAAAGCACTTGCGGAATATTTAGATAAGCGTCTAACTGAACTAATGAGTCACAGAGGCCTTGGGACATGTGTCATTAGGGCGTAGGTAATTACATTATTAATTACTAGCTTCTGCCCGCGACTCCGCCCGCGTGGAATTCGGATATCGGTTATTTTTCCGGGATAAAAAGTAACCTATGTCCTTTCCCGGGACTCCGGGAAATTTCATCCAAATCGGTCCAGCGGTTGAAGCGCGAAGAGGTAACAGACAGACAGACAGATTTGCTTTCGCATTTATAATATTAATATATGGATAGTATGGATATTATGGATATGGAGATGGAATGGATGGGATTTTACCCTGTGTAGCTTTATTTCATGAACTTAGTACCTAGTACATACATATTATTTTTTATTTTTGCGTAGGTAGGTAAATGCTACGTTTCATTTTATTTAGCAGATGCTATGAATTTGTATATTTATTTATTCGTTTGACCTGTTTAACTTTGTATTTAACATGCAGTTTCCTTTATACTCCGAATACAAATAGAAACATCGAAATTGCAAAATGCTTGAGTTTTCTAATCAGTGGCATTGTTTCAAAAGAGCAAATTTCATAATTGCTAAATTGTAGTTAAATATTTCTGATGACTTTACAAAGAGTAAATTGAACTTTTCTTACAAAGCATATTATAATCATTAGGTATTCTTCATTTGCACCTTTGTGAAGTGTGAAACTATATATAAAAATTTGCTTAATACACCTTGCAAAATGACACATTCTGCGGTTCTGATCTTAACCAAGCTACGTCATATTGAGAGAACGAGGAAAATTAATATACAAAAAATGTATAGCACGTCATGTACTTCATACGTGACCGAGAGCATATAGGGTTACTTTAGTAATTTATAGATACATCAAGCTAAGGATGTACCTGTTTCCGCGTTTAACCTTTAGAGGGAGTCGTAATGGACATTAATAGGTAGTTCTTCAAGCAAATATTTATTTTTTCCTTCATTTATTAAGGTAATAAACTAAGTAATAACTTATTATACCACTACGGTCTGTTTGCGGTACAGGTCTCCTCTTATTACGAGAGGGTTTGGGCTATACTTACTCCCCACGCGGGCCCTCTGCATGAGAGGCGGTAGGTCGAACCACCAGGCCACCACGATTTAGGTACATTAGGTACAATTTTATTGTAATAAATACGTAGAATAAGGTAATTTTGCGTTTTTATTTTTTCATTTTAATATTGCAAAGCAGAACTTGTCCGCTGACATTTTTAAGCTAAATACTGCTGTGTGCCACCCTGCTAACCTGCCTACTTGATTGAATGCAATGATTGACCAGGCACTAGCATACCTATCTAATTTTAATGTACACAGTTTTACGAGTTCCTTGACATGGTCTTTCCGTCACTCGAATAGAAATAGAACCCGCGGTGAAGGGTTATTAATATTAAAAATGATTCGTTTTTGCTTACTTGTCTTACTTTTTTGTCAAAAGAAAAAGGAAAATCCGGATCATGATCGCGTTTAAGAAGCCGTGGTAACTTAGTGCTTCGACTTCCGCCTTGCATGCAGAGGGTCGCGCGTTCTAATCGAGCACGCACCCCTAAGTTTACTTGTGTGCGAATTTCAATTAACCACAGATTTAAATGCGCACTGGGCCCGCGTGGGGACTAACTATAGCCCAAACCCTCTCGTGATGATAGGAGGCCTGTTCCCGGTAGTGGGGCGTAAATATAGGCTGTTTTCGTAGATGGTTGATTGGTTTGTATAACCACTTAAATTTACACCTTCAACCAAAGTATTATACCTACGGCCGGGTTGTATATACTTTCTAATTTGCATTTCTTTAACTTTGTGCTTCCTGTTAGATATACGCCATGGGGATCCCCTTGTTTCCCATAAAATTGTAGGGCCTAATTTCGTTAGTCAGAAAATGTTGGTCATAAAATTTATGGAAATAAGTACCATTAGTCATAATAATCATAAACATAACTTGAGATACTCCTAACGTTCAGCAGTCATAATATCAAGTGTAATACACATCGTTATTCATAATATTGATATCCATAATATCTGAAGACATACTTGTTTATTATCAGAAACTTAATAAATCATAAGCTTTTAAGTCATAACTGTTTTAGATCATATTGTTTTATAGCCTTAATTCATTAGAATGAAATACTGCGACAGACGAAACATTTAGGTTGGGTTAAGTTAGAGTATGAATATTTACAGAAACGAAATGCTGCGACAGACGAAACATTTAGGTTAGGTTAGGTTGGAGTATGAATATTTACAGAAACGAAATGCTGCGACAGACGAAACATTTAGGTTAGGTTAGGTTGGAATATGAATATTTACAGAAACGAAATGCTGCGAGAGACGAAACATTTAGGTTAGGTTAGGTTAGAGTATGAATATTTACAGAAACGAATTGATGATAGCAAATAATAGGGAGTAATTGTAAAAAAAAACCCGCATTGTGCATATAAGTAATGACTAATGAAACAGCTTGTAATGTAATTCAACGTTTTTATTAATTATACATAAATATGACTAATGTAAAAATTCACATCAAACGTTATGTCAGAAAATTTTAGGATCAATTACATTATGACCAATGATAGTTCAGGGTACTGATTGGTATGAGTAATGATAGTTCTGACCCACGACTATTATGCCTTACGAAATTAGGTAATTCGTTTTTATGGCTTTTTATATTATTACTAACGGCATTATGACTTACAATAATTATTACCCAAAACATAATGACTTGTGAAAATCGGAACTTTGATGTTATGTCAGTCAATATAGACCCATACGCCATGAGCAAGCGTAGATTTTGAACCTAATTTAAGAATGTCGAATTTTCTAATATTTACATAAGTAACAGTTATACGTAAGTAGGTCCAGCAGCAAACCGCGCCTAATTAATAAAAGTAAACGTGTCTGCTAATTCTCCACAACCTAATTGGTTCATGTGTTATTGTATGATAATTAACACAGATAATTACATTAAAATGCAGAGTAGACTAGCAAATAAACATGCTCATAATTTAATCAATCGTCAATATAAATAAAACTCTTCCGTTAATTAATCACTGGATGGTTGACTTTGACAGACAATGCACAGCCGAAACTACCTGAAATTTTTAGTGGGCACGGAAAAGACGAAGCGTTGGATTAGTTTCTTGAAAGTTTTAATTTTAATGTCATATTAAGTTTTTTACAATTGCATTGTTTAAAACCGTAAAATATAAAACATTTTTACCATGCTGCTGACTCTATCCTCGGCGAAAGCGGCACTCAACCCAGTGGCAGTGAACTGTGGGACTGCTGTACAGATAGGTTGTATTTTTTTAAACATTAATACAAAATATACATATATAAACACATTATAAAAAAACCCTAATAGGACCGGGACCTACCAGTGGGGATTAATGATAATGACTCTAATGAAAGAGAAACCTTCTGCATCTGACCCTTAACCCAACCACCCATCAAGAGTCCTATAATGATGTATCATGTTAGATAATTTAACATATCAATATTTTGACGTTTACCTAATAGTACAATTCACATCAGAGCTGAATTATTTACACATTTTAACATTTTCGTTGCCGCCTGGGATCTGCAATACGTCTAAGATAACAGAAAAATAAATGCTAACAAATTATCGCACTATACGTATAATTGGTATCAATATCCACTTGATCGGTATAGTTTCGACCAATGAACTAGGAAATATAAACGGCGCATCGAATAAAACTGGGGCAGGGTCACTTAATCAAACAAAAAACAAACGTATAGATCATTCCAGAATTCGAGCACTCACTTACGTACATATAGTTAGTAACTATGAACTTTACGTTTCAATAGGTTACTATGATGAAACGCGATCGACGTGTACTCATCAACGCATCATGCATTATTTATTGATCCCAAAATGATTAGTGGATCGGCTATAAAAGGATACAAAGCTGTTGAAATCGTTATTGTAACTAGTTCCGTTGGGTTTAAGTTAACAGTTTACTTCCTCAAGCCTAACCCGAGTAACTCGATCTGAAAGCCATTAACTTTCAAGTACGAGAAAAAACGAATGCATTGTTGTTTAATAAGTAATAACCTTTTTTCTGGCGTATCTACATATATTCATTCATTGCGTATTATCAAGGAGATCCTCATGATTACCGGATATTTATCTCTGTAGGTATATTGAAGTGAGCCGAGATGAATTTGAATATCGTACTTTCTTTGCGAAATTTCGTGCAAATATACCAAATTCGGCTTTCTGGTGAAGATGCCCAATGAGGATTCTATTACACATCTGCGAACAATTTAAAGATGTGTGTATCCATTGACCTATAATAACATATGGACGAACAGTGCCTAACAGAATATGTCAAAATATATGCTAACTGACATTAGAAAATACATTCCAATATGCTAATAACGCCTCTTTATAATATGTGTCTAGATAAATATTTTATACAAAAGTAAATCTAACACTATACGACTTAAGTGTCAAATTTACTGAGCGCCAAACGGGTACCCGATTTGTTCGGGCACCCGTTTTGACGAGCCATTTTATCTTCGGCTTATTGTGAATCCTTACTTATAAGAGATCAATGTGTGTATCCTCTAAATATCTCAATATATTGATACCGCACCTATCAATATATTGAGCTATTTAGTAAGTGAACTCACGGTAAACTCGCTCGTGATGATAGGATACCTGTAATGTTACAAGTAAACTATTTGAAAGGCTTTCACCTCTAAATAATCTATCTATCATGAAAGTTTACATGGACATTGATTGTCATGGGAATCAAGGGCGGATCCAGCTTTCGACTCAGGGGGGGGGGGGGGTCACGTCATACAACCCTCCCCCCTTTTTGCGTCAGGGGTTTAAAAATACATACTAGCAGTAGACCTAGTCCTGCCGAGGGGGGGGTCATGACCCCCATGACCAGGCGGATCCAGGGGGGGGGGCTGGATCCGCCCTTGATGGGAATCAACATAATTAATTGATCCAGAAAACACTGCTCCTGAAGAATGGAAAACAATGCCCACTTCTCCAATCCGAGCCGGCAAAAGTAATAAATATTAGATTGCACAGGATGCAGGTAATCTGCACGCTTGCGCCCTTAATTGCACGGCTCACTTGTTGTCACCATGCCCTGCCATTAACATCTCATTGCGATGCGCAAAGTGGCGCATACTCCGCGAAGCATACATTATAGGAAGAAATCCGTTGGCTCACTATCAATCATCAGAGACCTCGACGGGCCATGACCCTGATTCGTCATAGTCACAAGAGTTCCGCAGTTTGTGGCGACAATGACAAGTATTTTGTATTATAATTACCTCCAGGATGTCCCAGCTGGATTTGCAAACTATGGAGTCTCTTTATTTGCAAATTATCATCTGTTCAGTTATGAATGTTATGAATCTACCACCCTTTTGTAAAGACCTATTAGTGAAAAGAAGCTCCGAAACGCACACATTGAAAGGTCTTCTTTTGAAATCTCTCTCTGGTCTATCCGATTCTTTAAAAAATCCTTAAGTCAATGTATGAGTTCAAGTTAGTTCTACGGTAATGTCCGGTTGGTGGTGGTTACTACATCAACAGCACCTACGTTCCTCATCTAGGTACAGGCCTCCGCTCATCATCTGATGATTTTTACCTACGAATTTACGTTAACATTTCGTTAAATAGGTATCTCAACGGAGTATAAATTATGGTTATATTTAAATACTTATTCCACTCACTCCATGTCATTAATTTCATGTCCCAATTTAAATACAAACATCCACTTGTCCATACGTAATGAAGTTAACGAAGATGGAGCATTCTTATTCTGAGTTCAGTTCTATCAATTGACGTCAACACGCAATGGATTGATTGTTTTGACGATATTGATGGTCGAACTGTGATCGGAATATCAGCTGCGAATTACGAGTAGGATGCCGTGCGTTTGACAAGTTGCCGCTTTTGACGTCATGAGTTTTTTTTAATAGTACCTACTTACCTATGGTCTATAAATGTTTAAGACTGGCTGGAATTTAAATGAACTACTAGTTGAGTAATATTTATAGGTTTCGATATATTTATGTTAGGCGCACTTACCCCATCCTGGCGCACTTGCCCCGAAACTGACAAATCCATGGAGGTAATTAGTACAACTTCCATGGCCAAATCATCCACGATCATGGAAGTAGTAAATACTGATCTGGGGTAAGTGCGCCTAAATTTATTTCGCCCCTATGCCTTGTAAACAGCCAACTACTAGTTGAGTAATATTTATAGGTTTCGATATATTTATATTAGGCGCACTTACCCCATCCTGGCGCACTTGCCCCGACTGACCTTACGAATTTCCTCGCTGTTTGAGAAAAGCATTATATTGCAGCAATTGCGATTGCCGGACTCGTACTAATAGAAGTCGTTCTAACTGACTCGTCCGGCAATGCGCTACTTGGCGGCCTCTGCAATAATGTACTATTAATATTAACGATACCACTGTTGCGTAAATTTATCAATGTTTTCTTCTTCATTTGCTTAAATATCTCTTAACAGCATTCAATTTAAAATACTTACAAAACATGTGGTAATGAAAATATCACAACCAAAATGAAATTTATAACCAAGTGTGAATCAGGTCAATAAGCCGGTGCGGGCGTGCCTACAAAACCATCAAAGTTATTTTCACTGACGCACGTGACGACGGTCAAGGATCCCAAAGCTTTTTATTATGTTAAACATAGTGATATAAACTTTACTTAATTCAAAGTGGAAAATTTCGTTCGACAGGTTTCAATTCAGTATCTATATAGGTATCAAGAGGAAGACCGTTTTGCGTATTCGCTACGTCACGTCAATAAAATTGTACTGTAGTGACACTATTCCGTGGATCAATTGACAAAATTCCTTTAGGGCTGATTTTCCAAATTTACTCCAATTGAAATTTTGTATGGACTATTCGACGAATTTTAATCTGACGATTGAAAAATCAGCCCTTGACTTGTATATTTTATTAGCTTGTTGGAATGTTTGTAACATTTAAAAGGACACGTATTTTTTTCTTTTGTTCGTAAGTCGTAAATTTCATATTAAAATTGAAAATTAAAAGCTCCTCATTCTAGAAGGGCGTAAGTCAAAAATCATAGAATTAGTTCTGCGCATAGCGCTCATCCGTAAAGCGAAAGAGTCATATGACGTCATTTGGCCGTCTCGCACCAGTTGCCACTAAAACTCGATCCTGTTTAAAAGTAATGAACAAAATAAACTGAAACTTTCTTATTGAATCCTTTAGACAGAGATACTCAAAATGACTTTCGAATTACGCCTTTCTAAAAATTTTAAGTGTTGTCAATGGGGGCTATCGCGTGTGAATTTGCCACTAGAGGCGCTAGTGTCGCGTAAGGTCCAATAACATTCACTTTTCACTGGTTTTAGCGGGCTTCGTGATATAAATTATAAATTTCTTTAATTTACCTGTTGCTGCGTGAAATTATCGCTAATAAGAATTATTTGGCGATCAATGTAAAAGGTTTGAAAAAAAAAAACAAACAAAACGGAACTGCACAACATTGCGGCATAGCTACTCGATATGATGATAGTTATTTATAATTAATAAACTTAATGAGATTCAAGATTTAAAACTTTGTTTCGGCGTCGATCTTATAGAGTCGCCTTTGACAGCTATACCTCTGGACCTCAGTCAAAACTGGTGAGCAAAGAAACGATACAGCCCCCATTGCCTCCTCTTCTAAAACAATACGTCATCTAATGATGAGCTCAGGCTTCTTTCCTCTCACTGAGCACAATAGATACATACCCAGGGTACCGTTCGAAAGGGTCCCCTAGTTTCTGCCGCCCCGAAACCAATACGTATGTATTATTAAAAAAATAGTGATGATACCTATATCAAGAAACAGTTGGAACCACATAAATCCCAATGCAATCACAGCCTAAAATTAGTTAAAATTGGCCCTGGCTAAGACATTATCAATGCGATATGAACCCCAATACAGTACCTATGTTGGTATAATAGGTTACGCTAGCGTTTGTATGGCGAATCTCAATGTTCGAGTAAAATTCGCGACGACTCTGAAGTCACCCGAAATGTGTGTGGGCATCAGTCAAATATTGAGTAGATAGGTATATTTTAGTTTTTTTAAACGTGATCAATGTGTCTTTGTTCAAACATAATAAGTCAGCGTCAAAAAAGGTGCTAATGATATACATTGAAGTACTTTGTAAGTAAGTGTGTAGTCCCATGATGATGCATTCATGCAACATGCAGTTAGATACCTACTCATCCAACCAACACATCGGCAGTTACAAAGTTTGTACGAAAAAATCAAAAGACCCTCAGTGTATGTCACAATACACTCTGGTCTAAGCTAAGGAATACATCACAGAAAAAGATGAAATGTATGTCGGAGAATGGCACTGAGCATCAGGTATTTCCTTGTCTGTGGGCATTTCGGATAGGTATTCAGCTACTGGGTTCCTCTAGATTATAAGAATGTCCAGTTATGACCTTCAGTGGTTTAATTACACTAATTACAATCACCATTAAGAGCCACTGTCTTCAATAGGTAGTCTAATAATAATCCAACAATAACTAATTACAATAATACAATATAATAATACAATCCGCGTACGACGGGAGCCTATGGAATCTCTTTGGAATCTGTCGTCCCTTTCCTAGCGACGTCTCTCGTATTTAACCTGCATGTATTTGCAAAGTAATTCAAAGATGTGTGTGAAAATGGGGACTACAGCCCAAACCCTTTTTTGACGAGATGTGGCCAGACTCAGCAATGGGACATAAATAAGGCGATAGGTATAGAGACCGCGGTCACGCATATAAATAATCAACCACTGATTGATCTGATGATCCTATTACCGTAATTTATTTTTCTTGTCACGTGCAGTTCCGTCTCGTTAAAGTTAAGTCAAGTAGTATGATTCAAACGCGAAGGCGATTGAAGATTTAAATTGATCTGTTGCCATGGTGATTAGTCTGTTAATATATTTGGTTCAGATTTTTTCATAAAGTACCAAACCTATTGTATTTTTCTTTTCAGAACCAAGAAACATCTTAAAAGGTGTAGATGGCTGTTTCAAACCAGGAGAGCTCACCGCTATCATGGGGCCATCGGGAGCAGGGAAAACCACCCTTCTCAATATCCTGGCAGGTTACACGTAAGCATTAAAAAAAACTATGCCATAGGTAGGTAGTCCCCTACATTATAAGTATGCAATATCTTTGCAATTTTTTTTTGGTTTGGTAATGTTGGTATTAAGTGGCCTCTAAACAATGAGAAATAACGGACCAATAAGAATACCTAAACATTAAATTAAAATCTCAAATATTAAAACCAAACCAGTTTTTTTTGTAAAATCCATTTACGTCGCGGAGTGGCTTTTCCTTATCCATTTCATACACTTAAATTCCTTTCTTTATACCTATGAAGTCTTATTAAGTAAGAGTTACTTTTGAAATGTTGTCATTCAGTGGCACATAGATTTGAGAGACATTGAGAAAGATTATCTTCATCATCATGTCAGCTGATAGACTGCCTAAACCTTGCCGAAAGAGTAAAATGTTATGTGATTACAACACTAGGGGTAGTGTTGTCATCACGTCATAATATTTTACTCTTTCGTTAAATACACCTATTAATAGAAACTTATATACCTAGTGGTTATTGAATGAATTTTATACAGGTATTCGGTAATTTTGGAAAAACCTACTTTACTAAGTAAACCGTATTAAATTGGCAAATTTGCAGAGGTCTTTAGGTTGACATAAGTAGGTTTTTATGCATACATATGTCATTAAATCAACAAGTGAAGCTTCCTCGTGCGAGGCACGGCGGCAGATTTGTGCCAACATAATTTGCATGTTTTTCACGTGACCAATATAACTCTCGAAACTTTACCTAGGTATATACTTACTAAATTATCCCAACGAATGGACCGATTCGGATGGTAACTAATAAGTAGCCTATTTCCTTTACCGGGACTTCAACTATCTCCATACCAAATTGGTCCAGCGGTTGAAGCGTGAAGAGGTAACAGACAGACAGAGTTACTTTCGCATTTATAATATTAGTATGGATATCAATTCAGTCGGTTTACATGGTAGAAAATTCACGAAAAGTAATTAGAAAATCACGAATAACGTTTTTTTTTGTCTCAACTTTCCCTGCATTTTATATGTTAACATCACGATTTTAAAACTAATGCCAAAGGTATTTTTTTTACATTTGATAAAAATATTCTGTACCTCCTTACGTTACCCATCTTCTATATACCTAATAAAAATGAATCACTCACCGTGTGTTAGTCTGGCTAAGGCTCGAGAACTGCAAGACCGATTTGGCTGTTTCTTTTTTTGTTTTATTGCCAGTGATTCAGGGAAGGTTTAGAAGGAATAAAAATCGGGAAAAATGTAAGGGAACAGCTAAAAAAAAAAAAAGAAAAATTACTTTGTGAATCGCCTCCGGGTGATACGAAGTTCACCGGGACAACTAGTAATACTAATTATTATAAATGCCATATTATAAATTATTCCAACAGAACACGCGGTGCTAAAGGCGAGATCTCCGTGAACGGAGTATGCGCGTGCGCATCGCAGTCGGGCGGTCGCGGCGGCGCCAGGTACATCCGCCAGCACGACGACCTGCGGGCCTACCTCACGGTGTACGAAGCCATGGCTCTAGCAGCCGCTCTTAAACTGGCCGATTTCTCGCCACAGGAAAGAAAGGAGAAAGTGAGTTTCGTGACTATTCATGCGCTTGGTTGTTAACCGCCAAATATAAAATAGTACGAAACCAAAGAGATTGAGAAAGTTATACTTAGGTATTTAGTTTTCAGTAGACAATAATATTTTAATGTACCCACACTACCACAGCCTATTTGCGTCTCACTGCTGGGCACAGGCCTCCTCTCATCACGAGAGGGTTTGGGCGGGTCCAGTGCGGATTGGGGACTTCACACACAACTTTATATTACTTCGCAGATGCGTGCAGGTTTCCTCAATATGTTTTCCTTCACCGAAAAGCCCGTGGTAAACTCAAATTGAATTTCGCACATAAGAAAACTTTGAGGTACGAACCGGAATCGAACCCTCGACCCTCGGCGTGAGAGGCGGTAGGTCGAACCACTAGGCCACCAAGGCTTCGCTTTAATGTACCCATACCATACGTGTATATTATTGTCATTGTTTATGTTTATATTAATTAACTATCGAGGAAATAAAATCTTCCGATAATCGTGTATCTACTTGTTTATCTGAGAGTTTTCTTGAGAAAAACATAATGATCATGTTCATGACGCTTGATAGTTTCAACTAATGACGCACTGACGGGAATTTCATTGTGCGAAACATAAACATACGAATAAATATGAATATATTATTTAAATTAGACATACAAAGAATCCTTCCAGCTTACTCTTCAGACTAACGTGACCATAAGTCATGAACTTCACGAATGATTCATCTCTTTGTCAGGTGCATGAGGTCCTAGCCTTGCTCGGTTTGGGCGCGGCATCCCAGACCCTCTGTAGGGACCTCTCCGGAGGGCAAAGGAGGAGATTAGCAGTAGCCTTAGAACTGCTCTCTGATCCATCCCTTTTATTCCTGGACGAACCCACCACGTAAGTAAAGTTTTACATTAACGCATTCACTGCCACTTCTGTCATTGAGGGAACATTGCAACGCACATGTGCGTTCAAGGCACTGCGGGAAAGTCACCAAAACGCATATATGCGTCGGTAGCAGAGAATGAGTTAAACATTGCCTCTTTGACGAGGATCGTGACTAATACCTAATACTTGATGGGACTTTGTTTTTTAAACGAGCAATATTTGTATTTAGGTACCTATATATTTTATTTATATTTGTGTACTCACGTTCTCGAAAACGGCTCTAACAATTTCGAAGAAACTTGGAATATAGGGGTTTACGGGGGTGAAATCGATCTAGGTCTAATATCTGGGAAAATTCGGTTTGTAAATCCGTTTTATTAAGCATTTAGATTAGTTAGTGAATATTAAATCTCAATTTCGCCGTCGTAGCTATCGTCTTAATAGCCCAAACCAGTGGCCCAAACGGATATAAAGGCGAACCAACTTACTAGGAGATTTGAGTTTGATCCTCAAGCATATTAATAAGTAATTGGTTTTGCTAAACCTTTTGTTTGTATTTTTATGAAAAATATATATTTTCCATCCGAGCGGAGGTCGGTTGCACAGGTACCTACTCTAATACTTAATGGGACTTTGTGGTTTAAAGATTAACGTGAGAGGTGAGGCTGCGTAATTATCATGTCAGTATGACTTTACTAAAGGTTAGGTTAGGTTAGAATGGATAAATATGTAATGTTTATGTTAGACAGACCAAGGCAGCATTTATTAATTGTTAACGACATACTTACATAACGACATTAGGAGAAGCAATAATATTGGCCTGTACAATCGAATAACATTTTCTGAATAATTATATCGAAAACTTTGAATATCATGTTCCAAAACATACATAGAAATAGCCATATTGAGCACCTCTCTGTGTATTTTGCAAGTTTTGAAGTCAGTTAAAAGAAGCGTGCATAACATTTTTCTAAGTAGTGACTGACTGTTTAACGCTGAAGCGATTTTCTACAAACATGACTATGGATAGAGTTAGGAGGAGTTACGCTTAAATAACCTATCCACTGAGGAGGAAGCGATCGGAGCGGAGAGGAGACGTGTGGGAATCAACCAAAAAATATAAATAAAATTGAATCATTTATTCAGCAAATTGGCCACATACGGGCACTTAAACTCAGCCACACAAACTCATTCTTTTTCATCTCTTATTTAAGAGCCGTGCTCTTGTCGGTGGAGTAACCGCCATGTCTCTCGATCCTGTGCCCGTCTTTTTAGGTCGTAATAAGAGGGGACATTTGCTCTTTCCTTCTTTTAATTATTTTAATTAGTTACCTACCTTTAGAGGAGGCCTGTGCCCAGCAGTGGGACGTAAATAGGTTGTAGTAGTAGTAGTAGTTACCTACAATTTCACAATAGACATCCATCTCCAAGGGTCCAATAAAAGTATTGGTTATCTGCTCCGCTTGAATGTGTCAATTGAACACATATTGAAGCGGAGCCGACAAGAGATGTGGATTTCCTAAGGTAATCAAATCAATCAATCACAACAAATGCTGTGGCACAGAATAAGTAATAAATAGTACTCTGTGGTTGATTCCTGTACGTCACCCTCTCTGTGTCGGGAGTTAAAAACCCATTAAAATGAAGGATTTTTTAAATATGAATGGAAGTTAGTAAGTAAGTAACACTTTATTGTACAGAAAAAAAAAACACAAATACAATTATCAATACAGAGAAGAGACACATGTACAAAGGCGAGCTTATCCCTACAAGGAATTTCTTCCATCTAACCTTTGAGTAGAGGAGAGGATACATGTTCACGAGTAGACAAATAAGTATGTACAGAAAAATAAAGGAGAAGCTAAATATACTTATTTATATTATATTATAATACATAGACTACATAATACTGTAGTAAATTATAAAATACATAAACTAAACTATATATATACATATATAAGTAATATATTTAGGAATTCGGAAGTTACAAGACAATGCGATGTTTCTTTGAATGTGAACTATTATGATTTAATTGATATCAAAATAATGGGACTGAGGGGCAATCGTCTGACTGTAAACACCGCTGGACTGCCGGATATTTTTATAAGTATACCTAGGTGTTGGATACAAAAGGGATTTCTCACACCACTTATCTGTTGTAATACTTATTCAATAGAGCATGCAGCTTTGAATGTTGGTACATGCGCATAATAAAGCACTCGAAATTGGAAAGTAAAGTCGCCACCTATCTGCCTGTTTTGAACATTGTAGGATTTTTAACACCCATCCATTTGATCCATTACTATAGTTGGCCGCAACGGTACTTTTCTGATTCGGTCACGCTAACCGCTCACAAATCTGAGCAAATGACGTGAACCCATTCTATTTCGGCAAGTCACCACGAAGGCCATGGACGAATACCTAATCTATAGTGCATTGTTTTAATATAATAAAATACTAATGAGGCCAATGTTCATAAGCATGAATTATTTATACCTACAGCTACGTGTTCGTATGTATGTCTATATTTATACTCTTTACTTCTACGAGTATATAAAAACCGACCATCATCAAAATCTCATCATCATTTCAGCCGAAAGATTTCCACTGCTACACATAGGCCACTCCCAAAGCACACCCTTCAGGTCTTGTGCAACTCGCATCCACCTCGCTTCCGCGACCTTTACCAGGTCCTCGCTCCATCTTGTTGGAGGCCTACTAATTGTTGAAGAAGTTTCTGGCCCAAGCCTATATTTTTCTGTGATCTTCAAATAGGGTTGTAAAACTAAGTTTGTCAGGAGTCACAAAGCTAACTGTGAACAAACAATCAACACGTGCTACACTTCAGTCAGTTTGAATACGTATACTTTTTATCTGACCCTTTCATCTTTAGCTACAAAAGCAGCATCAATATAATGAACGTTTACATTTAGTTTCACCGGATTTTGAATCATTCGCTTAAGAACAATGTAACAATTGTTTCGTACATTGGAAATCAATATTCGTGACCAAGTTCATTCAAAGTCAAAAGTTACTACCTAAATACCTGTCTAATGCCTGTTTTTTTCAGTAACAAAAACGTCTCGGTATAGGTACCGTAAAAAGTCTAGAAACATTTCTCACAATATCTTAACGATAACCTAATAATTGTATGTACCATTCTGAGTTTTTTATTTGGAAAGAGTAACTAATAAGTTTTGTTTCAAGCCCTGTTACTTACAGACACATTTTGCCACATGTGCGGTTTATCTTCCCACTTCACCTGCTCAGCTTTTAACACTCTAGGCGAATAAGAACTTTGCAACCTTGTATAACAATTACCTATTTATTATTTGTCCGTTTTATCAACAGTGGGCTGGATTCGTCAGCATCTACCTCGCTGATCGCACTCCTGAACCGCCTGGCGCGTGGCGGCAGAACCCTCATAGCAACCATCCACCAGCCGTCAGCGTTGCTCTTCGAGAAAATAGACTCCGTTTACTGTTTGGCTGAAGGCAGGGCGCTGTACAGAGGCCCACGAGTGGGTCTCCTACCGGCGATGGCTGAGGCGGGCCTGCGGTGCCCACCGTACCACAATCCGGCTGACTTCTGTAAGTGGAAATTTGATGTGTGGTGCCGGCACGGTTTCAATGATCTTCCTGATAGACTAAGGAAAAAAAAGTTGTCGTCATCCCTACTGAACTAACTTTTGACTGAATAACAATTGAAAAAAGAAAGAATAAGCATCAGAAAACAGCCAATAATTTTCAATCCGCTGAACGGCTCAGCTTTTGCGGAGCAGGGCTCATTGTGAATACTACTTTGCTTACGATACCCTAATCAACAGGTGTTTTTTCTGTATGAAAATAAACCTACACTACTGTCACTAAACACTTTGATGACAAAGTGGCGCCCGGAATGTTCATTTTCGTACAGAAAATGTAACGGTTGTCTTGGTAATGAAGCCACACACACAAACACACGGATGCATAAATACACACATACACGTAAAACTTATAATATAACAACCCTATTTTTTGTGGTGGGGCTATAGCGGGGCTGATTTCTATACTACTTCAACTTCAACGTCTAACTAAGTATGATTGAGTAGGGCTAGTTTTTTAACAGGAAAATAATGGTTTAGCATTATGTACTTGTGAATAGTTTTACATAGGTAATGAGTATTACTAATTATTATTGTAATGCTGTTGTGTAAAACAAGAGACAATCGATCGTGAACTATTTATTACTACACTCATATCAAGTCGTAGGTAAGTATTCCAAGGTTATGTCAAAAAGGACTTGGCATAATATTGAAATTATCTGATTTAGATCGAAAAACAATGCTTTTAGAAGTTTTAATTAATAAATCTATACTTACTAATATTTTAAATGTGAAAGTGTGTTTATTATTATCCCGTTGCTTCCACGGGAACGGGTTTTCCACGGGTCAAACCAGATTTTCAATACTTCTATAATTATAACTGTCTATATGTATAGTATCATCGGGTACGCAAATTAGTACTACGTCTACGCGGCACGAAGATCGCGGGCATCGGCTAGCAATAAATAAAATATCTCGGGGCATTTCACAACAATTGATTGATTGATTTCAAATCGAGTTAGCCAATCAGGCAATGACTAGCCGTTGCCCGTAACGCGTCCCGCGTAGATACGGTCGACGTCAAAGAGATGTTTACACTTTTTCATCCTATTCCGTTGTATTAGGGTGCAAAAGTGTAAATATCTTTTCACCTCAGCAGCTCGAACAAGTAGACTGCTGTCAGAAATTAGTGAGCAAAATCGTGTTTGTTTCACTCAGTGAGACAAAGTATTTTTTTAATTTGATTTTTTTAAATCCTTTTATCTCATCAGACAATCCCATCAGGCAAAGGCAAAGGCCTAAGCCTTGCAGCCACAGTTAAATCGTACCCGCGCTTTTTTTTTTTTTTTTCATTATGCGAATGGTCATTTCATACTGCGGCATCCAAGTAGTAACTATATAGTTCTTATACCAAAAAATCAAACTATCTCGATTTTATCAGCTCTCTTCTTTTCATTTCTTTAAGAACCTAGGCAAGTCTTAGTGCGAATCTATTTTCGTAGAAAAAAAAACTGAACTAGAAACGTTCGGATACGCGCAACGCATCAGTAGTGCCGTATTTTTAGACATTAAAACTTCATTAAAATTATACGTTGATTTAACTTCTGAAAATCTTACAATTTTTAAATGACTTATATTTCATATAATTATGTTATTTGTAAACATTTTAAACTAAAGTTTTAATTTAAAGTAAACTAAAAGTTTTCAAATATTACCGAATAAATTCGAAATGTATCATTGTACTAGTTTCCGAACATACGTTTAGAAAATTGCCGCCATTCTCTCATGTCAAATCATGTCTTTCTTCTTAATTTTCGATAAGTAACTTTAAAGTAATTCTTTTAAAACATGAAATTCAAGTAATAATTTGAGTGAAAGTAGTGAAGAAGAAATGTTATTTCATATTTTTCGTGATGTAAGTATTCTTTGCAAGTACCTTTTATGTGTTCTCGCTACTGAGGTGAAAAATTGTATGTGCTACTCGAGAGCAATTTCTTTTACTTCTCGTGCCCTTGAGCCCTTCGCTAGCTCAAGATTCTAAACTAGAATCACTCGCTGAACGCTCGTGATTCAATTATAGAATCTTTCGCTAGCTCAGGACTCAAACATGGCACTCGAAGCAAAAAACAATTTTGCTCTCTTGTTGCACAAATAACTATTTTGACATCGACTGTTAGGTACACTTAGAATTTGCCTACCCAATAACACTATAGGTATCATATACATACATATGACGCAAAGTATCATCCCTGTGTTCCGGGGGATCGTGTTCGAGAAAACCAACACTGTAACTACCTACCTTATAGGTACCTTATCTACCTACATTGGTGACATTTTCTGTATGTACCTATATATGTATTCATGTCGGGACATAACTTGAAAACTACTGGTCGGATTGCAACCAAATTTGGTATGGGGGTAGTTTATAACACAGGTCAACATATAGGCTACTTTTTTCCCGAAAATGCTATTAACGAATTCCACACTGACGAAGTCGCGGGTAGAAGCTAGTTTATAATAAACTAGCTTCTGCTGTTATAGCGTTCCCGCGGGAATTGAGCGTTAAACTATAACAAATTATATAGGAAAACCTTCCTCTTGAAACACTCTATCTATTAAAAAAAACCGCATCAAAATCCGCTGCGTAGTTTTAAAGATTTAAGCACACATAGGGATATAGGGACAGAGAAAGCGACTTTGTTTTATACTATGTAGTGATAAATAAATAAGAACCATAATAAATTATAACTTGCGTAAGTATATTTAAATATTTTCTATATTTGAATTTGACTACAACATTTAGATCAACTTGTATTGTAGGGCGAGACAATGTTGCGGTTGTGTGTTTTTATCGTATACATTTTTGATAGGCGTTGACAGTTTTCGAAGCTGAAAAGTAATTTATAAGGACTAGCTATTGCCCGTGACTTTGTCTATCAAACTTTCACCTATTCTATACTATACTAAAAATAAGTCTGTATGTTATGTATGTATGTTCCGGGTTTACCAAACTCCACTGGCTCGAGACCGAGGGTCAACATAAAAGCTACTTTTTACCCCGGAAAACGCATAGTTCTAAATAAGATGCAGAATAGAAAATATTTTGAGAGTATTACCAATTTTCGTTTTTTTATTTTTCACCTCAGCGTTTTTCCAAATACCTCTTGATAATTATGAGCAATTTGTCGGCGGGCTAAGGACACCTGTCTCATGCGTCTCATCAAAATGATTGTCATTTAGCTTTATTGGTTGTTTTGTAAAAAAGACATTTTCAATCAGTTATGGCGTGACATTAAACTCAGGGGTTAAGGTCGAGCATTATCTGCCAACGTATAGCTTGTAAAGAAACACCTGCACTCCTATCACATCTAACACTATCTCTGTTTTACTTCGATTGTGATAATATTTGAGGGAATTGTTTGTTCTCTGCTGAAACTTGGATCTTCTTGCTTTGAGTTCTGTATTTACTTTAACATAAATAATACTTACTCGTCAAAATTACAGATTCCGTCATAGAGATGTTTTTCAACTACACATTTGTATTGGAAATTATTATTTCGTAAACAACTGAATTTTGAACTTCAAACCTTATAACCTTAACTCTACTAAAAGGTGAAGGCAATTTTACGTTAGTTGATAGGTAGCTGTTTTTTTTATACTATAAGGGGCTACCGGTGGAAGCAAGTAACACAGGACCGGTCTGAATGGCGAGCCTTGGGGGAGGCCTATGTCCAGAAGTGGACGTCTTTCGGCTGAGATGATGATGATGATGTTAAGGGGCAAGCGAGTAGATGAGCTCTTGATGGGAGGTAAGTATATAGGCATCGTCGTCCATAATAATACGAACAAGTGTAACACCAGGGGAGTTGCCAGTTGCCGGCCAATGCGTTGCGGGGACTTTAAGGAGTACATCAAATCAATTACACAAAATAAGAAATACTTATCCGTTTATGCTTTAAATCTGCGTCCAGGCATTAAATTAACTAACTCTTTAGTTTAGTTTCTGGGGCTATATTCGAAGCCTTAAATAGAGATTTCCCTGTTCCCTATAGGATCGCTCACGCGTCATGTTGAACTTTAAATCTAGCTGCTTAAAGTTCACGCGACGCGTGAGCGATCTTATAGGGTACAGGGAGATCCCTATTTTAAGACTTCGAATATAGTCCCAGTTTACATTCTCAAAGTATTCTCACATTTTTTTTTCTATTTCTAGTCCTCTTATCGCAAAGACTGTCTTATTTTATTAGAAACGTGTAAAGTGTAAATATCAAACTTAGGTAATAATATAATATGATCAGCCAGCGATAGGCAGAAACAGAAATGTCCATTTGCGCTGTACCTATATAAGATTGTATGCACATGTATAATATTCTCAAAGCCTTGTTTAATATACTTTCAGTAATGGAGGTGGCGTCAGGCGAATACGACGTCGACCTAATAAAGACAGCCAAAATCATGCAGCAGTTCAAGCCAGAGAGGAAGGCCAACGCCGGAGGCAGTTGGGATGTGCCCACGATACCGGCGTTGCCAAGTCCATTAGGTGAGCAATCAATCAATCATTTATTCAGCAAATTCGGCACATACGGGCATTTTTACACGTCAGAAATAAATTTACCAGCGCTTCCTAGACCCATTGCTTGAGAAGAAGCACCACAACAAACTCAAGCAGAAGGCTTTTTTAATCACATTACATTTGCATTAGATATATGTATGAAATACTTATACATGGTGGGTCAGAAAATATGGCCAATAATTAACCCACAGTATCGGCTATCGATTCTAAGTATATTCTATAGGTCTTTAATTTTTTTTGAGTTGGTAAAAAAAAATATTTTGTATAGGATTCAGGCGTCGCTCACACAACCAATCCCATATACAATTTTTTTTTTACCAACTCAAAAATAATTAAAGACCTAAACAATATACTTACAATCGATAGCCGATACTGTGGGTTAATTATTTGCCATATTTTCTGACCCACCGTGTATAGGTACGTAAACTAACATTACATTTAAAGGATGTATAGTCTCCAAGGTTCCAGACTAAAAAACAATAATAATCATGGAGATGGCCTCCATTGTCAAATAAATATAAATTTCATAGATGTCGACAGTCCCAAAATGTCATTGATAAATAACGAAATACATCATGTATAAAAGAGTTCATTAATACATGTCAATAAGAACATGATGAGGACTCTCGCATAAAATGTTTGACTTAGTAATATATTGCTGATGAGCTGTGGCTGCAGATACTAATACCATTATTAGGTGATGCAATGAGTACCTATACCAATGGCATGAAATGGGGATACCAATGCCAATTACGTAATTCCAATCAGCAACCTCTAGTGTTCGAAGCATATTGTTAGCAGAAGATTGTAACGCTTGATTGCCACGCCGCAAATAGCATTAGGTGATACAAATATTACTAGTAACTTTGAGTGCTGCAGATGTCGCTAGTCTACCTTTGCATCATTTTACAACATTACTAAACACATAGCTCCGCCCAAATAAAAAACATTTAATCTTCAAGCTTACAAAATTTCACGAGAATCGATTGAGGAATGCGACCTTAGAGGAGAACAGACATCCGGTCTACTGACTATTTTAAATCGACATTTTTAACGTAGGTAATATCTATTTCAGATATAAGTTCAGAGCTGAAGTTCAAGTCCTTCCTTGGAAACTCCAAGCACCAGCAGAACCACAAGAAGACGATGTACCGGCAGTCGGGGCTCTTAAGGCAAACCTGGATATTACTTTATAGGAACTACTTAATTACTACACGAAATTATGTGAGTTTTACTGATTTCTTCACGCAAATAGGCTGTAGTAGTAGTAGTAGTTTTGAATTGTGGAGGGGCGAGATTTTCTATAGTAGATTATCTCTACCGGGGACAGGAGCTGTCGGTAGGCCTCTTAAGAGGACACGCTAGTGGTCATTTTTCCATACAAACGTTCTCGACATATTCCTCCCTGGATTTTGATCGTAAATCAATGATTTTTCAAAATAATATTAATTTCGCCAGTATCTGTGTCGGTACGTTTTCATTTTAGTGATATTTTTGTTCTTAATAGAACTATGTGACTCCAAACAATGCTGAAAACCAAAACGGCCCTATTGAATAGGCCGTAAAGAAATGGCTGGTATACAAAAATCACAATAATAAACACAAAAATCAAAACAATCCGACACAGATAATTTCCTTCTCATCCAGTTCCCAAAATTTCATTACGATTGGTTTAATTTTCTGCAGTTGTCCTTATCGCACCTTTTGTCGCTCCGCCCGCGCCTGCGAGACAGCAACATTGATTTAAATTTCTCCAATCTGAAAAGGGGCTCAGCTCACGTATCCTCTGGTGAAGGTCGCAGTGATACGGTTGATGCATGTGGTATGTAGGTACAAAAACGGTCTGAGTTGGGCGTCTTAGGGGAGGCCGATTCAATACAATGCAATACACTTTATTAAACACCACACATTCAAGTAACAGTGCAGATATAACGTATCTAGATCTTCTACTACCTAAAGTCCCGTGCTTTCACATTTCAAAACGCTTTTTTTTTATTATTATTTAAAAAGCACCACCAACACTCTCAACGCATAGTTGATGGCTGTCTCAGCACGCACTTGAGAGTGTTGGTGGTGCTTTTTAAATACATTGAAGCGTTTTGACTTTTGGAGGGGCGGGACTTTAGATAGTAGAAGATCTCTATACAAAAAGTATGGCATACAGTAGGCGGATTTATCGTTAAATACTCTCTCTCTCTACCACACAACCTTTAGATAGTGGAGATGAAGAAAACAAACTAGGATGGTGGGCGGTGTTCTGTGCGGCGGTGGCTGAAATGATGATATTCATGAATCTCACCAATGCTTCATTTTAAATTGCAGTCTTTGTTCATGCTGCGGGTGGCTTGCCACGTGATAATTGCCCTGATCTTCGGGTACCTGTACCTCGGGGTCGGAAGCGAAGCCAGCTCTGTGCTCGGCAACTACGTGTATCTGTACGGGTCCATGCTGCTCGTCGTGTATACGGGGAAAATGTCCGTTGCCTTGTCTCGTGAGTAATCATTGAATTTCTGCGTTTAAGAGTACGCTCCTCCATACAAACGTAGTTACGTTTTAATTCGCAAACTACTTATCAGATTGGCACCAAATTGTACAAGTAATAGTGGAGCAGAGATATTGGTGTCCAAAATACACTTTGATTCTAATAAATTGAATAACAAAGAAACTAGAACCATTTTAGTTTCCTCCATACAAACTTCAAAATTCAGTTTTTTGGCTGTAATTTGTGTTTTATTTTACTCCCGTTCCCGTTGAAATATAGGGATAAAAAGGAATATCGGGATATTAACTTTATAATGGGGCTTAAAGTTTGTTGTCATTTGGATTATTGGTTCATCAGACGCGTTAAGATTTATTGTCACCTTGCAGCCTTGTATAACAAATAACCAATTTATTTAATTTGTAATATTAATCGTTTCAGTTCCCCTGGAGATGGACATACTGAAAGGAGAACACTTCAACCGATGGTATAACTTGGGGCCGTACGTTTTCTCCATTTTGGCAGTGGAACTTCCGTTTCAGGTAGGTTTGACATTATTTTTAAGAGCTTGGCCCGCGACTTATAGCTTTCCTGCAGGAAAGATAAAATAAGTAGCGTAATCTCCTTATACCATAGTTATTTCTAAGTTGGTCCAGCGGTTTAAGCGTGAAGAGGTAACAAACAGACAGAGACTTTTGCATTTAATATTAGTATGGACCAGTTTCTGTCCGCGACTTCGTCCGTGTGGAAAACAGCGTTCCTGTGGGAACTATGCGTTTCTTTTTTTCAGGATAAAAGATAGCCTACTATGGGCTATATGTTGACCATTACTCCCATAAGTACCACGTTTTTGCAATTGGACTGCTCTTATAGATCGGCCGCGATAGATCGCTCCGTGGTCAGCGATCTATCGCGGCCGATCTATAAGAGCAGTCCAATTGCAAAACCGTGGTACTTATGGGAATTTTACCTTAAGACAATGCACACATCGACAACTTCATGTGTATATACAAGTTACTGTAATTCGATAGATTCCTTTAAAGGCATGATAGTACAAACTATATAAGCTATGAATTTGACCCTACGAGTATATTGCCTTATACAAATGAATGTTGATCTATCGAATTACCAGTAATCCTGTATACTCGCACTCTTATGGACTCATCATCATCATCATTTCAGCCGAAAGACGTCCACTGCTAGACATAGGCCTCTCCTAAGGCTCGCCATTCAGACCGGTCCTGTGCTACTTGCTTCCACCGGTTTCCCGCGACCCTCACGAGGCGTCGCTCCATCTTGTTGGAGGCCTACCGACAGCTCGTCTCCCGGTTCGCGGACGCCACTCGAGAACTTTCCGGCCCCATCGGCCATAAGTCCTGCGAGCAATGTGCCCCGCCCACTGCCACTAAAGGCTCTCAATTCTTCGAGCTATGTCGGTGACCCTAGTTCTACTGCGGATATCCTCATTTCTGATTCAATCACGCAGAGAAGCCCCGAGCATAGCTCTCTTCATTGCCCTTTGCGTGACCTTGAGCCTTCTTATCAGGCCCATCGTTAGCGCCCACGTTTCGGAACCATAAGTCATCACTGGCAACACACACTGGTCGAAGACTTTTGACTTGAGACACTGCGGTAATTTGGACGAAAAGACACTGCAAAGCTACCCGAACGCTGCCCAGCCGAGTCGGATTCGACGATTGACCTCTTTCTCGAAGTTAGACCTACCTAACTGGACTATTTGTCCCAGGTATACATAATGGTCAACAACTTCGAGAGCAGAGCCTCCGATTATTACGGGAGTTGGCATGGACATTAGACATGGTTTTCTTCTTGTCCAAGTTCATTTTAAGACCAACTCGATCGGAAACTCTGCTGAGGTCACCGAGCATAGTACTGAGGTCCTCCATGGTCTCAGCCATGACTATGGACCTACCTATTAACTAAAAGAAATTAAACTCATAATTTTAAATGAAACTGAGTTGAACTAGCAGTCGATAATGCGTTACGTTAGGGACTTCATAATCGCTTATCAATAAGGTATCGGTGTTGATTGTCTTTGAAATACGTTTATATTGATTGTTGTATTGAAATGACGTTGAATGAATGCGGTATGTGCTATATTACAATAAGGTTGATGAAACTTTATTATTATTCAATGACCCGCCACGCCAAGGACGACTTGGTCGTGGCACTGATAAATATCATGCTGCATTTTCACCCTGCCTTAATAAGATATTGGATTTTCAATACCCCCGAATGATAATACACGATCTGCCTTTTTAGCAAAGATTCTATTAGAGCATTTATCCCAATATTCCTTAACATTGAGATAGGAGCTCCATTTGCGCAAATAGTTTTTGAAATGACATAAGTAATTGGTATAATTATCTTTCTAAATATGAGATAATGATATATGGAGAAATCCCGTACCCTTTTCACAAAAGTACGTACTCAAATTAGGCCACGGTTTTTTTTTTGTATTTTGAACATCCCCAGTTCCAGATCATATGATTATATTTCTACTAACACTAAGTACTTAACAAAAGCATATTTTTTCGTAAAATTGTTTACTTAAAAAAATATTTAAAAAACGTTTGCAGTAGTTCAACCAACAAAAACACTACAGGTAGATTCATTTTTCTTCTTTCTTCGTTTGTATATTTTATACATCATCGGTAACTTTGTAAAGCCGGCCTTGTAACTTGGCTCGGTTCGTCGCGCTGGAGACACGACATGAAGTAGTGGATCTAGTTTAAATTTTGTCGTCAGATGGTGTCGTGCGTGTCGTACGTGGTGCTGTCGTATTGGCTGACCGACAACCCGCTGGAGCCGACGCGGGCCACGCTTTTCCTGGCCACCGTCGTCGCCACGTCGCTCTGCGCACAAGCCTGGGGATACTTCATAGGCTCCACCACTCCCACAAAGGTTTGTAAGCACATTTGCCCCACTAGCGACGGCGACACCAACAACAACGGCTACTTCAATAAAATAACGAATAAAATAACCATTGTAAGGCACATACCAATTATAAGTACGAATGCCAGGGACGGGTTCATGACAGAAATTAATGACAACTCTAATACCTATTTGACATGGAAAACAAAAGTTGGAAGAACATAGATGTATAAAAAGGTGTAAATGTATATAAAAAGGTGCATTCTCCTTTTTTTACCTGACTGCGCCAGAAGGAGGGTTATGTTTTTCGAGTGAATGTATGTATGTGTATATTTCTTTGGCAAGCTCTGTAGCCTAAACGGCTTGAAGGATTTTAGCGTGTCGTTGAATTCGTCTTGATTGGAGAGTGACAATGGTTAAGTATATGTCAAAATTTTGTATGCAGACGGATTTTTCTGTTTTTTTAATATAAACAAATACAGTTTAAAAGGACTGTCTGATAAGAGCAAATGGCATTAAATCTTATAGATGACTAACTTTTACCCGCGGATTCACCCGCGTGGAATTCGGTTATAGCGTGACTGCGGGAACTATTACGTATTTCCGGGGTAAAAAAAGCCTATTAATGTCCTTTCCCGTGGCCTGGAACTCGAGCTATCTCCATACCCAATTTCGTCTAAATTGATCCAACGGTTTAAGCGTGAAGAAGTAACAAACAGACAGAGTTATATTAATTATGAAAACTGCTTGAAATTTCTTTATAGTCTAAATTCACAGCCGCAAATTAGTTACGTAACGCACACATTTCAATATTAAAATTAGGTAAATGTTATTGCTCTCATTATGGTCTGAGGCAATAAAATTGCAGCCCATCAATCAGATCTCAGTTACCGGGTCAACAAACTGGGGCTATGTTCGAAGTCTTAAAATAGGGATCTCGCTGTTCCCTATAGGATCGCTACGCGTCGCGTGAACTTTAAGCAGCTAGATATAAAGTTCAAGTTGTCGCGTGAGCGATCCTATAGGGAACAGCGAGATCCCTATTTAAGACTTCGAATATAGGCCCCGTATCTCTATTTAACCTCGGAGACTGTCAGGCTAAATTTTACTCGTTATTTTCAGATTGCGGTGTTCATAGGGCCCATATTGGCGTGCCTGTTCTCCGTCTTTGGCTTCTGCCTCTCGCTGGCGGATACGCCGTTTGCGTTCCGCTGGCTCCACTACATCTCCTACTTCAGAGCAGGATTTCACGTCGCAGTGCATTCTGTCTACGGGTTTAATAGGACAAATATTCATTGCTCTAAAGGTAAGATCCACCACCACAACAGCATATTTAAATCCCACTGCTGGGCCCAGGCCTCCCCTCATCGCGAGTGGGCTTGACCTAGTTACCTATAAATTGACTATTAGCCTGACTTATTTTAGACGGAGCCGTAAACAAGACTGACTACTTAGGATTGGATTGTGCTTCTTACCTTTTCTTAGTTCATTGTTGCTAGCTGCATTTTTAGGGTTCCGAACCTCAAGAGGTAAAAACGGAACCCTTATAGGATCACTCGTGTGTCTGTCCGTCCGTCTGTTACAGTCGATTTTCTCCAAAACTACTAGACCGATTAAGTTGAAATTTGGTACGTATATGTAAGTTTGTGACCCAAAGACGGACGTGTAACGAAAATAAATGAATTTTAAACATAGTCCCTATTTTTGGGGGCTGAATTTGAAAAAATATTAATGAAGTTTTTCAAACTATATCGTGTGATATATCAAATGAAAGTACTTCTTATGAGGAACTCAAATATATATTTAAGAAAATAGGCGAAAAATTACTATTGCCCCCCCCCCCCCCCCTTATCTCCGAACCCACTGGACCTAAAATTTTGGAAAAAATACGGAGGATAGTTATTGACCTATAGATTACAGGAAAACGAGTTTAACTCGCTTCTTGGCCGGTTTTTTTTTTATTATTTCACTATTCAAGCCGCAATATGGCAAGGTCTGCTTAATCAGTCATAGAAGGCCGAAGTGTCACAAATATTTTGACCTCAAGTAAATAGGATATTTGTTGTTAGCTAGTGCTTGTAAAATGATTGAACTATCAATCATTCTTCATTTTTTTCCGGCACATTTAGGGTAGGTTGATTCAAACCATCCGTTAAAGTTAACGTTAATGTTAAATATTTTACTATGGGACAAAATGACGTTTCTGTATGGAATGACAGCTCGGCGGCCATATTTAACGACCAGGAGTCCGTCAACGTGCTCGAAGCAACTACCCTTAAATGGCAATTTGCCTTTTGAATTACCAACTACTACAGCGTTTGATGAAGTTACAACTTCTAGTAAATACCTATATTGTCTATGTCTATTGAATGTGAATTCCTTTTTCTTTCAGAATACTGTCACTACAGAACTCCAACGAAGTTCCTCAAGGAAATGGATATGAGCTACATAGACGTTGGAGGAAACATGACACTAATTATTTGTACTACAGTTCTGATGCACCTTCTCACTTGCATAGCTCTCTGGTACCGACTTAACAAGAGATGAGCACAGTTTAATAGATCTCTAAATAACTATAGGTACCGGTACGGTATGTCACTGTATGGATCGCTACTCAAAACGCAGTAAAAAGTGATACTTAGATTACAATTTTACCTAACCAAAGAATTTTCTTATGGGACTAATTTCTTGAAAATGTAAAGGTTACGACGTATAGGTAACTAATTATCAGTGTCACAATGAAATTCGAACTGACGCTCTAATGTTTTGTAACTATAATAATAACTATGTGCCGACCGTCTCTGGGGTGCGTTACATTGCGGGAGAAACACACTGGCTGTCTACAAAAAATCGGCAAAAAAAAGCTACTCCTATCAGATGACCGACTCGCGTGCATAGATAAGTATAGAATATGATAGGCTCTATGGAAAAAAATCTGGCAAAGAGCGAGTTGGTCATCTGATACGTACGTAGTTTTTTTTTGCTTGACGACTTGAGTCAAATTTATTTTGAACTGAGTATGATAATACTAAAGACGTCACGACTGTGAAGTTGAATCTGGTAATCTTTCATCAATTATGGTCATACAAAGGGTATACCTATTTTTTCTTACTAAAATTATCTTTTGATTATCATTCGAGTAAATATTTTTTCCCAGTGCATAAAAGAATAATTATCGACGTTGTAAGAGAGTAAAAAAAAACTACAAGGGCTCTATTCGAAGTTTTAAATAGGGAAAGAGACATTCACAATCCCTGCGCTTACCCATCGCGGCACACGTTAAGTAGCTCGATTTAAAGTTCAATTTAGCGCGCCGGGACGCGCGAGCGCAGGGCTTGTGAATGTCTCTTTCCCTTTTGAAAACTTCGAATAGAGGCCCCAGTTCCTAATTTAAATAAAATTGAATATTCTCGTCTTATATCGTTCAAAATTCGACTTGCCTATTGAGATCTGATTAATGTGGTATTGCTTATGTTTTTGTATTTTTTATATAATTAAGGTGTTTGTGTATTGTATCGTACGTTTAATTTATGCTATTTAAATAACTTGTTTACCTAAGTAAATGAAGTATTATAATCCGGTCGTTAGCGACAACTCATTAATGGTTACTTAATTATCTATTTAGTGGTAAACATTATGTATTGTTATAAATATTGTGTGTTGTGTTTAATCATGGCATGCCTATTTGCGAAAGGTCATAATTCTGTAAAATATTTATAAGATTCTATTAATATAAATCTTTCGCCAAAAATAAAGATTCTCGCAAAAATATATTTATTCTGAATAACTTTGCTGTTTTTTCGGTTAGGAATGGAAAATTTTAACCACTTTGTAATTGAAGAAGAACCCATAAGATTAAATTCTATAAAAAGCTAATATCCACATCTATCTGTATGTCTTAATGTTACATCTTCGCGCTTAAACCAAAAGGACGGATTTAGACGACATTTGGTATGAAAGTAGTTGTGAGACCCGAGGAAGGACATAAGCTACTTTTTATTCCCGAAAAAGGCATAGTTCCCGCGGGAACGTGATAACCGAATTCCACATGGGCAAAGTCGCGACCAGATGCTAGTGTAAGTATGTAAGACTGCAAATAAGTAATGCCTGCGAGTTAGCATAACTATATTAGGTTTGTTTTATGTTTAAGGTTCTGAGACAATAGTGTAAGTAGTCAATGTTTTTAACCACAAACATAATGTGCGGTTGCGTTAACCTTTAAATATCTAGACCTAAGTAAACCATTAAAAACCAATTACATACTTCGTGTTTACTTTGATGTTCAAATTCACGTTCTTACTAGTTTTTAAAAGCCAAGGTAAAGGTTCTCATAGTGTTAAAATATATTATTGCATAATGACCTAGACCAATAAGCGTAATGAATTTTAATCAATTAGTTTTTTTAAAATATATGGTGCTCCCAAACAGCTCTGCTTATTCAACCTTACCTTACCTTACAGTACCATGTTAAGAGTCCCCAGTACGCACGGCGTTTCTCAACTTTTCATACAAACGTATTTTCGCTTTTATTCCCAAATTACTAAACAGATTGACTCGAAACTTGGTACACATCATAAAATCATTATTGTGAGTGTCCGCAAATTAGTAAATGTCGTGTTAAAATAAAACACAATTAAATTCAGCAAAAAAACTGAATTTTGAAGTACCTACAAACTTCAAAATTCAGTTTTTTGGCTGAATTTAGTTTTCTCCATACAATGGGTTCAATATATTACAATCAAAGTGTATTTTGGATACTAATATAATTTGGTGCCAATCAGATAAGTTGTTTGCGAATTAAAACGTAACTACGTTTGTATGGAGAAAGGAGCGTACTGGGGACCCCCAAAAAGAGATTCCAAAAAAGCGTGACATAGGGGGGAGGCGTTCAAAAAGTCGAAAATTTGCGTTTGTGTGGATAGCCCCTAATTGACGCACCACCTAAGCGGTAGCTGTAGGTACACTCTTTACAGTCTGCCTGTTTTTACCCGACTGCGCCAGAAGGAGGGTTATGTTTTCGAGTGTATGTATATTTCTATATTTATTTGGCACGCTCTGTAGTCTAAATGGCTTGATGAAATCCATCAAGCCATAGCATGCGAGGTGTCGTTAGATGCGTCTTAATTGTGAGAGTGACACTGGGTATATCAAAATTGCAAGAAACAAAATGGCTGGACTTTTGGAGGCATTTTAAACGTTTCCAAAAATGTTTTTTTTTTGTCAAAGCCGATGGCTTAATGAACGGATTACAAAAATAAATAATGTGACATCAAAAGTTTGGTTGCAGTCGGGTGTATTATTTTTTCAAAAATCGAGTTATTATGAATAGTAAGTAGATTATACCGATTTTTTTCTCAGGAGAAAATAGCTAAAAGGAGTAGTTCATAAGGTAGTAAGGTACCTAGATCGATTTATGACACATTCATAATTTAGGAGCCATCGCCTCGCCATAGTTCATACCAAAAGATTGACAGCCCTGATTGAGCAATAAAAATCTGATTTTATAAGGTATTTCGTTTCTCATTGTCAGTTCGTCCATCATAAATTATGATGACAAAGTCCTATAAGGTATGTAAATTGTAGCAAGTATAATTAGGTACCTACTTGGATACACTTTACATTATAATTGGTGGTCGTGATATAAAGTAAGACTTTAAAATTGCAAATATAATCAAAGATAAGCTAATTACTTTCCCGACAAGCTACAACTGATTAGGTACTTCCTAATCTTATTTTAAATGTGTGATGAGATAGGTATGCAAATCAAATAAGTATCTTAGTTTTGCAGAGAAAATAAATGTATAACGCGTATTTGCGTGTTAGCAAATTTTAATGGACTTTACTATAATAACACTACTGTACTTTTACTTTCTCCTGAAAAAATAAGTAATTTAAGTATTTATGCAACTACAACTTGTTCCTGAACTTAGACCATAAAAGGTAAAAATCAAGTTAAAAAACTCGATTGATAACGAATGAACGGTAAATCAGAAGATCTACCGATAAATAACAAATAGGTAATAAGTAATAACGTATTTCAACTGATAAAAATTAACAGACCTACCTAGCTTGTCCCTGGTTAACACAACTTCAAAGTCACGCCTATTTCCGCTTAATCCACGCGTCTAGATGTAAACTTATGTGAACTAGGCACAAGCTAGGTATTTAGGTCTATTTTTATCAATTTTGCAGATACATTATTATAACTTTTTATTATAGAGCAATCAATGATGGTCGGGCACTGTTTACTTAGCATTTCGTTACTGACTGTTGACTGATACGGTGTCCTATTGCATTGCTTGCGGGATTGACCTTTGTGTCAGCTCTTTCTTCGCTTGCAACTGGTCCCGGCTGCTACTGCAACCACTGGGGATCAGTCGGCAGTCGTAGCAGTCTGGTTGGTTGTCAGCTGACGACCACATGCGGTAGTGGGGGAACGACCGATATCGCCCGCGCTGGAAGTCGCACGACCAGTCGGTCCGCTGCCTGTCCCTCGCGCGCCCGGCCGCCATGCAGCTGGCGGCGCGTCGCCCTTTGTTTATATCGCCGTCTTTGTGTTCAATATGGAAACCCTTTAGTTCTGTGCCTTGAAGTTCAGTGCCAGTGTATTAAACATGGCGAGTGACAACCAGTCCATATCCCTGGAGACGACTTCTACGTCGCTTACAGAAGACTCTTTACTTAACATTTCCTTCGAAAACTTGAACTACACCGTTCGCAAAGGCATTTTTAATAGAGGTAAGTCTTTGTGTAAGTAGGTACTGATCGCTGTTTAGGACACTATCAGCGTTAATTGATGTCGTTACAAATGGTCTCTGTCTGCTGCCTTTGCCAGTTTATCTACCGTTGAACTCGTAACGCGCGCTCATTGATAAAGAGATTAAGGAAGGAGCGAAATTAATATGTTTTACGCAAGAATCATAAGTGTTTTATCGCATAAACACCTACGTATTTCAAAATAAATAAAAACTTTACATTTTTAAAGGCAACAATAATGTAAGTAACTAATAGGATTAAAAGTTATATGTATATAAGTACCCGCCTATCTAATATAGTATATAATAGGTACTTGGAATGAAAGATTAACAGTCGGATCATAAACCTATATGATATAAAAAATTATGTTTAGGTATCTTAAGTAAACATGTTTGGTACCTATGCATTCCACTCCCAACACGTTTAGCGAAGTAATCTATTCTTGAGTGTTAAATATAAAGGAAACATAGGTACCTACTTAAACATACTGACTCCGGTGTGCAGAGGCGTTGCTTTAAAATATAACTCTCGAGTAACACAAATTAACGAGAACTAAACAACACTAACTTTTGATTCCGCTACACTGTTTAACACAGCACAGTAGGTAGGTATTCCATGTTATCAACCTCATTCCTGTATTTGGCACATCTGCTTGGTTAATTAATTCATGCAAATGTGTAGAGATGGCTTTTATGGTCTTATTGCTGTTGTTTGGACGATAAGAATGTGAATAAAAACCGTTTTCCCTAGATGACGTGAACTAATTTCCGGTTTCCGTAGATATCGCTTCCGTTTCCGTACCTGGCCGTTACAATGAAATAAAAAACTATACTAACAAACATTGAAAACGGTGTACCTACTTAGTTTTAAAATAATTAAGTAGTTAGGTACTTTGTTATTCAATTTATTACAATCAAAGTCTATTAATACAAGTAAGTACGTCTAAACTAATATCTCTGCTCCACTATTACTATTGTAAGTTTTTGATTTATTAAATCAAACAGTGTAAAACTAAAAAAAAATACAATTAAAACTAACTACCTATTTAAAAACAATTAATTAATAATAATAATAAATTAATCATAATAAGAAATATGAAATGTAAATAATTTAAATAAAATAAATAAATATCTTGGGACATTTCACACATATTGACCTAGCCCCAAACTAAGCAAAGCTTGTACTATGGATGCTCGACAACGATATAAATACTTATATAGAGAAATACATACATATATAAATACCAACATCCACGACTCAAGTACAAACATTCGTGTTCATCACACAAAGTTTGCCCCGAGCGGGACTCGAACCCGCGACCATCTGAACAGAAGGCAGGGTCACTACCAACTGGACCAATTCGGCCGGCCAAATTAAAGAAAACTTTAGAAAAAAACACCCCTTCCAAAAGTTCATTTTGCGGCATGGTGCCCATAACGCTGGCGGTGTTACCTCTCTGGATTGTTAACGAAATCCTTTGCGAGAGGTAAGCGCCAGCCCTTGGGTCGCCGGTTTTGTCGATCAAGTGGGCCGACAACATCCTCATGAAAGCTTTCATGTCTGCCGACCAGAGACCCAGAGTCTCAACCGCAAGAGCCGCAAACTCGTATTCATTCATGCCTGGCCAGCATCGTGAAATTTCGGACTTTCAATATTTTTTTCGGTATTAGTAGCTCATTATAATTAATTATCATATCATCTCATCATAAATAAGGGCAAATAATACAACCATGTTTTTTTTCTTTTTGGTATATAGAATTTTTTTTGCAAGCGTGGGTCATGCATAAAAACTCGTTTTGAAAAATCACCCATGAATACCTACCTGACAGATACATAAAATAAACTGTTAACTTTTAGGCTATGTCCTTTTTATAGTCTAAAACGTAAACATTGCCCTATGTAAAAAAATAACAAAATCGACTAATGAGGATTACCTCATTAGTCGATTTTGTTATTAGAGACTATAACAGTTATGTGCATCATCCAGCCACGATCCACCAGTAAGGCAGTCGAAGGTCGCGGGTTTGCCAATCCACATCGTGTTACAGAGGGGCACTTAAGTTAGTAAAACTAGTTTTAGCTTCATATTCCTACACTGGAAGTCCAGCCTGCCTAGGGCTGCTGTTTGTATTTAGCAGGACATACCTATTTGGCTTTTTATAGTTGTGTCCGGCCAAATATTCATATGTCCGGTCTGTCCGGCTTTTGATTGGCTTTTGGGAGCGCCTCAAGCGAAGCAATCATCATCATCATCACTACTGTCAGTCATGTCAGTCAGTACTGATCGAGGGAAGCTGAAATTTGGCAATTGTTGGGTAGGCTTTATAAAGTCGCGTTTGGCTTTTAGTTGTGGACGTTGTGGTAAAATGTGCGGCTTTTTTCTGGGCAGAGTCCGGCTTTTTCATTTTAGGAGATGGCAACCCTAAGCCTGCCTACCACGCCAAGGACACCTACAGGTGTCTAAGCTAAGGGGTTCTATGATCATATGATCATGAATTAAATGTAAAATGTTTCCTCTGATATGCTTGTATTTTATATATTTCACGTTTAGCGTAGGTTAGGTAGAATGGGTTAGCCGTCCGAACGGACCCTGCATAAGGAATTCAGGCCCTTCCTGCTATATCGCAGGATAATCTACTGAACGGGATTGTAGTAGTTCGATCGGCCTTAGTAATATAAAAATACCTAATCACCATAACGGTCGATTTCTATCAAACATCCTTGCATTTTGCTGCGCCGTAACTTATAACCTACACCAGCTTACAAAATTATTTACAAATCAGCTGGATTATTCTAATGATCTGAAGATACATCAACAATTCCCCCATTGACAATCCTAGGGCAAACAAAGTGGAATAGTGTTGTGGCACCTTTTGTAAACACTGATAAAGGGCGAGGGCAAGTGGACTTTGACGTAATAACTATACTACTTTGTCATGGACTCGTGCAGCCAGCGTAGTGCGGTGCGCAATTTGAAGGACGCATACAATAACGTCTATTGCAGATTGTTAATCTACTACTACTACTACAGCCTATTTGCGTCCCACTGCTGGGCACAGGCCTCCCTTCATCATGAGAGGGTTTGGGCTATAGTTCCCACGCGGGCCCAGTGCGGATTGGGGATTTCACACACACACATATTTTAATTACTTCGCAGATGCGTGCAGGTTTCCTCGCGATGTTTTCCTTCACGGAAAAGCTCATGGTAAATTCAAATTTAATTTCGCACGTAGGTAAGTAAACTTAAACCCCGACCCTCGGCATGAGAGGCGGAGGTCGAACCACTAGGCCACCATGGCTTCCAATTGGATTGTTAATCATAGCCCTTTAATTTTCAGTCCAAGAATCACGTTTGCATGAGTAGGTAATGTACGTGTACGTAAGTAAGGTATGTGAGGGTCGTGGGTGGGCCAAATGATTCCTTAATCAACCCTTATTTCTATAGCAATATTGAAGTAATTTTTCAACTATTCAAAACTTGAACAATTTAATATTAATTAAAATTACTTACCAGTTAATTGTTTTAACAATTTATTTTGGACTCGGAATTTTGTTTTGCCTTTATATTAAAACCAATTAGTCATCATCAAATTATGAGTAAATACCTAGATAGGTAATTTGTTTGTGTTACCATCCTCTGAGTAAGGTTACCATCTTATGTTTTGTTATCTGGCGTTTGCCTTGAAGACAAGACTAGTCATAATAAATGGAATAGCACTTTGCTACAATGTGAGTTACGTTAGCCGTTTAGGGTAGCCTAAATGGCTAACGTAACTCACATTGTAAGAGCGACGAAATATATAGGTACACATGAAAAACTTTACGCTCCTGCAGATTTCATACTGTACCTACTTATTCCTTCAAGTACAAGGTACTTATGTAATTTTATCTTATTAATCCTTATTAATTACTAAACCTTTTACTTATATCGTACCTATGAGATAATTATACATGTAGAAAATTATCTAATGCCTCCATATTTCTATTACCTACCTAGTTTTAATAAAAATCTTGTTTCTGTTACTTTCTTATAGGCATGCTTTTAGATTTCAAATGCAAAATGTTTGTCACTGTGTGTTCTCAATGTTTGTTTATTTATAAACAAAGAAAACAATTTCGTTATCCATTATATTAGGTAGGTACGAGTACTTATACGTAATTTCCTTTCAACAAAGAAATATCAAAACACAAGGTATCTAAGTACCTACTGGTCAAACAGAAGGCCGTTTAGGCACCTATTCCATTTTTTTAAGAATGGAATAAACGGCCTGCTGTTATGTGTTTGTTACTTAAAACAAATGGTTTCACATACACACGTCCGAAAGTTGTATTTGTAAACTAGCTTCTGCCCGCGACTTCTTCCACGTGGAATTCGGTAACAGCGTTCCCGCGGGAACTATGCGTTTTTCCGGGATAAAAAGTAGCCTATAATGTTGAGCAGTGTTTATAACTATATACAACTCACTGCAAACGAGGTGCTTACACTCACCTTGATCTTAATTACAATTATTACTCACCTAATGTACCTTTGGTTGTAGTTTGTAGTGAAATAGGTACTTACTATAAAGCTGTAAGTGTTTTAAAATACACATTTAATTTAATTTAGTTAGATTAATAATATTTAGTATGTCTTCATTGGGCTCCGCGATACAGGCCCAGAGCCTAGTGCGGAAACCGCTGCCAACTACTGTAACTTTTGTAAACTAGTTGGCCTATTATTTGTATGACTGTATTCTGCATATTTTTCTCGTAAATAAACTTTATTCTTATTCATATTCTTATAAGCTACTCCCATATCAAATTTTGTTGCAATCCGACCTTGCAGTTTTCGAGTTAAATCCGGACATAAGTAAATACATATATACATAGTTACTTTTTTTTTCTAAAAATCGTTTCTTTTAATTTTGTTATTAGTATACATATATATACATACTTATAGATTTGTAACTATATTTAGAATGATGAAGTGCGTGTGTGACCCTAACGGTCAGAGCAATTGCTCGCGTCCTTAGTTTTGTGGCCGCTTCCCTCCGATAATCAGGAGGATCCCACACGTGTCAGTCATCCAGATTGAAAATTAGCACAATGGAATATACTCCGCCGGTACAAGTCAGATTGACTGAAACTCTATTCAAAATTTCTACAATTTCTGACACATGAAGTCTAATCGGAAAATTTGAAATTCCCTTTTTGGCATAGGTAGGTTACCTAGGTACTGTTATTTAAGTAACAGCAAAATTAAACAATATTGAGCATTGAATTTCCTTCTTTTTCGTTCACGACATAGGAACCACATTATACTTCGGAACGCTGATTGAATTATTATTGATTTCATGAACTTCAACAAGTCGAAAGTCTTCGACCAGTGTGTGATGACTTATGGTTCCGAGACGTGGGCGCTTACGATGGGTCTCATAAGAAGGCTCAAAGTCACTCAGAGGGCAATGGAGAGGGCTATGCTCGGGGTTTCTCCGCGTGATAGAATCAGAAATGAGGATATGCGCAGTAAAACTAGGGTCACCGACATAGCCCGAAGAATTGCGAGCCTTAAGTGGCAGTGGGCGGGGCACATTGCTCGCAGGTTTGATGGTCGATGGGGCCGGAAAGTTCTTGAGTGGCGTCCGCGAACCGGAAGACGAGCTGTCGGTAGGCCTCCAACAAGATAGAGCGACAACCTCGTGAAGGTCGCGGGAAACCGATGGAAGCAAGTAGCACAGGACCGGTCTGAGTGGCGAGCCTTGGGGGAGGCCTATGTCCAGCAGTGGACGTCCTTCGGCTGAAATGATGATGATGATGATAATATTAAACTTGACTTACCCTACTTAACCGCGTTCAACGCTAGTTGAGACATCCACATACTAATATTATAAATGTGAAAGTGTGGTTGTTTGTTTACTTGTCCTTCTTTCACGTCGACACGACTGGAGGGATTTGGATGAAATTTGGTACCTAATGAGATAGTTTGAGACCCTGGGAATACCATAGGATACTTACAAAGTAAATATCCCGCAGCTATTGAACCGGATGGTGTTAAGAGGATTTACTCCAAGAGTTGGCAACGTTGCTAATAGCTGTCAAATATTTCCTTGTTTTCATTAATTTCTGAATATTACTGAATGAAAATATGAATTATCGCTCTATGGTTGAATAAAACATTAAGTATGGATTGCAACGATTATCATAGGAACATGAAATTTTTAGGATTATGGAAGTACTATCTTTTGAAAACTTTCCATCGCATTTTTCATGCGTTTTAATGTAATCTTATCATTTGAATGCCTAACCAACAAATATAAAACGAGACGCGTCATTCAACCATAGAATGATAACTTCTTTTTAAAATCAGTAATATTGAGATATTAATAAAAACAGCGAAACATTTGACAGCTATATGCGACATTGCCAACTTTAGGGATAAACCCTCTTAAAACGCTTTATGATGGATCGTTTAAGTTGTAAACTTGATTTCTGCACCTTGGCTATAAATAATGTAGGGAAGTGCGAGTCTTTGTAAACTGCGCGTGCTTACTAAAATTGTAAATACATACTAACGTTTGAAAGGGCTACAGCTAGTAATAGGCTAGTACCACACTCGGCATCGCGACATCTGAATGGAGAATTGTCGGATCACAGTTATAACGACGACTGATTCCTCATAGCGTCAGAATACCTATCTACAACTCCAGTTCTAGTCTATCGAATTACATAAAAACTAGTAAGCAAAGATACTCCAAATTTTGAAATTGTTTTGAAGCATCATTACCTATCTAAGCTCTGGTTCTTACTTTACAGGACGCAAGGCCATCCTGAAGGACTTGAGCGGGACCTTTAGCTCCGGCGAGCTGACCGTCATTATGGGCCAGTCCGGCGCCGGCAAGAGTACCCTCATGGACATTCTGGCAGGCTACAGGTAACCTCTCAGATCACAGAAAGAAATCCTCCATCATATTTCTCCATTCATATTTCTCTGGGTGACTTGGTACCGTAAAATCTATCCCACCAAGAACATTCTGTAAAAAACTAGTCTCGATGGAGCTGCTTGTTTATCTCTAAAAAGAAATGAAATCTAGACAAAGTCGTGCCAAGTCTAAGATTCCTTACTGCGCTTGCGCTTGGCCGTTTGTACCCACTAACGTACAAAGAATGTTCAACAGCCAAGTCACAGAACATTAACTATAATAATAAAGACATCGCGTTGTGTTTTCTAATCAGGGTCACCAGGTACTCCAGATCTTCGATTATCCTAGTTTTTATAGTTTTTCCTTTATGTGGCCATTTAACCCAAATACCAAATTTCAGCTCTCTGAGTTTATGGGAAGTACTAGTTCTATTTTGATGGTCATGAATGAGTGAGTGAGTGAGTGTCATAAATGCGAAACTTTGCTTTCGCTTAACTTCGGAACTAAATGACCTACAGACTTGAAATTTTGGATTTTAAGTATGACGAAAATTTCTGCGTTCTGGTCTTATCCAGAGGTTCTCAAATAGGGGCCTGAAAATGCGGCGAAATGGTTCCAGTAAAGGATGGTTTGCTTCGCGCTTGACTTGGCGGGGGCACTGCCGTGCCCCCAGATTTATTTTCAAAAGGTAGCTAGGTAGGTACAGCCACATGTACTTAGTGGCCATGTACGCCACTTCGGGCGGAATTCGGTACGTACCTATAATCGCGCTCCGACGGGAATTTTGCTTTTTTCCTCAGGATAAAAAGTAGTATAATATATGTCCTTGCCCTGGAATCCAACTACCTTCATCCAACCACATTTCATCCAACCACATTTCATCCAAATCGGTTTAGCGCTCGAAGCGTGAAGAGGTAACCGACAGTTAGAGTTAGGTCTGTACTGTCGTATTTATAATTATAATATTAGTATGGATGTATGAATAGCATAGATTTTTTTCTTTTCCATTATTCAATTCATTATTCAAACGGACAAAAGAGCAATAATATATTTTAACTAAAATCATAGGTTATATTTTATGAATAACCTGTGATTTTATCTTATGCTTCTGCCGATAAGGGTACTTATTTCCTTCGGAGCTAAGTACTACGTACAATTATTAGACGTTTAACTGTTTATTTCAATTTAATTATTCTGTTATGGAGCACATTAGTAAGTACATTTACGAATGCTGCGTTATCGTAGAAGTGAGTGACATGAGCATGCTTATTTAATAAATGGACATTATTAAAATGATTACGAACGTTCATAATCTTCTTTCTAAGTACACATCTTTCTAAGTATTAACATTGCACAGTCCAAATTCTTGTCTATCAAATACATAATTGTGTAAATAGATAGGATCCTTTGAACCACATCATGCAATGAAATGAACATGACTACAGTAAAATTGCGACAATAAGTATCAGACACCTATAGCTACAACATAGTTCTTCGTATTATATGTATTTCTGCATTAAAATAATAATAACGTGTCAATTCTCCGAAGAGTCGTAACGCTAAATTGTTGCAAATAAAACTAGACACGCGTTAAATGCATTGCTTGTGAATACGAGTAGCATATTATCACACCAACTCGTGCTTCTACAACTGTATACGTATACATAAGTATTTTTATATTGTAAACTAGCCGTTTGCCCGCGACTTCGTCCCGCGTAGTTTAGAATTTGCGTACCCGATGATACTATACTATAAAAACTGGTTCGACCTATGGAAAACCCGTTCCCGTGGAAATATCGGGATAAAATCCTATGTTATTCCCTCAAACTATCTCCATACCAAATTTCAGCCAAATCAGTCCCGTCGTTGCGACGTGAAGGTAGGACAAGCAAACAAACACACTCACGTTTAAAATATTAGTAAGGATGTATGGATTATAATACGTATGTACTTGCGTCTGAGGAATGAGAGCCGTATTCCTGCTCGCTAGTTGGCGCCACTATCTATATAAGGTGGTGGCTGTCAATGTCACTGTTACATTTCACGTTTTGGAGACCTCAGTGTTGCCATTTAGCGTGTAATATGGCACATGGTGTGCCAAATTGGCAATATACTACGACTGCAAGCGTCTATAGCGACGAATTCACTCGTTATGATCCTCATTAAATATGTACCTAGGTTTTTAAGAGTCCCCTGTACGCTCCTTTCTCCATACAATAGTACATTACTACAGAGGCCGGGAAGGAGGATGTTGCAGGCCGAGTATTATTTACGGCCGAACGAAGTGAGGCCAGATAGTTACGAAGCCGACAACTTCCCTTCCCCGCCGATGTATGTATAGTGCTTTTCTCAAACATGCAATGAAATAAATAAATAAAATAATATTTTATATATAATATATTTTGTCTTTTTTACATAAATAAAACTGCGATACCTATGTAGCAAATATAGTTCATGTTTTTTTAATAGCTGTATTGGAATGAATGTCATTGGAATTAGAATGTCATAGCGAACCATAAAGTAAATATTGTTTGTAGCTTTTTATAAATGGCGGAATGCCAAGAGGCTGTGTCACAAATATATCAAATGAAAATTTAAAAAAAGTGAGTTTCCGTCCTAGGCCTGCAACGTTTGTATGAAATTTCATTATAGACCAATTGTCTAGCCGCGCCTGAAATGTGATACTTCCCAGGCTAATAAGAAGAACATAATATCAATATTTCATTGCATGTTTGAGAAAACGTAGTTACGTTTTAATTCGCAAACTACTTGTCAGATTGGCACCAAATTTTACAAGTATAATAGTGGAGCAGATATATTAGTGTCCAAAATACACTTTGATTGTAATAAATTGAATAACAAAGGAACTGGGACCATTTTTGTTTCCCCCATACAAACTTCAAAATTCAATTTTTGGCTGTAATTTAATTGTGTTTTATTTTACCACGACATTTACTAATTTCGGACACTCACATTAATTATTTTATGATGTGTACCAAGTTTCGAGTTATAATCTGTTTAGTAATTTGGGAATAGAAGCGAAAATATGTTTGTATGAAAAGTTGAGAAACGCCGTGCGTACTGGGGACTCTAAGATAACAGGAGGCATTGGCCTATTATTTTAACGTCTGCCTAATCAGTGATAAGATTTCACGTCATGAATCGATATATTAATCTGTTGGTCTTGACTTTTAATCGCCTGCCCTGTCTATAGTAGGTAAATTGCTGTTGCTCACGGACTAATTATTATTTCGTAAGCGGCTAGAATTATTTAAAGGAATAGGCCAATTCGATGTAGAAAAATTGTTTTAATAAAAAAACCTAAAGAAGAGTCATAAAAATATCAAATAAGTAAAATAAAAAGTTGTTCCTAAAGAAATGGTGCTTTTAAAACGAAATTTTTTTTTTAGTTGGATTATAGTACATTACAAACCTAGGGTGGTGAATTCGTAAATGTCCCAGATTGTAGGTTTCTGTGACCCGAACCGAAGGTGAGGGCCATAAATATGCGATCTGGGGCTTTACGAATTACCGCCCGTGGTTTGACAAAAGATTTACATCTTGCCTTGGCCAAAAGAATTTTGAGCATAATTAAAATGTACCTACATACCTACCCACAGATCTGTTATCGATTCTAAGTATTTCTTTCGACCCTCTTCAGCTTTATTATATGTTTTACTTTACATACCGATGAAATCTTTCGAAATATTGATATTTAGAAAGATAACGCTGATTAAATAAAATATGTTACCAAGCGGAGATAATATTAATGATATCTAGCTCAGAATGTAGATATTGTTAATTTAAGCTTTATAATTGTAGTAGATACCATACCTACTAGAATTATAAAAATGAAAATCAGCGACAAGATGCTCCGCTCCTCGGCTAATGCTAGATACCATGGATTCCATTATTGTATAAACTTATGTGTACTATAGTACGTATAGTACGTTAGGTAACTGCTACATAAAACAGCTCCTCCTACTCCTTAAAACACGAGTGGGGTTTTATGAAACGAGCCGTCAGGCGAGTTTATTATTAACTTTATCTACACTCATATCATAAACCCTCTATGATGCGTTCAAAAACTTACATCATAAACCCTCTCTCTATGATGGGTTTAGTAAGAACATATTCCTTATCTGTGAAAATGTTATTATTGCTGAATAAGACCATCGAATTCGATTGTCTTATAACATTCAAATTTCGAACATCTTCGAACAGCAATGCCCGCCTATACATGGTGGGTCAGAAAATATGGCCAATAATTAACCCACCGTATCAGCTATCGATTCTAAGTATATTGTATAGGTCTTTAATTTTTTTCGAGTTGGTAAAAAAAAAATTGTATATGGGATTGATTGTGTGAGCGACGCCTGAATCCTATACAAAATATTTTTTTTTACCAACTCAAAAAAAATTAAAGACCTATACAATATACTTAGAATCGATAGCCGATACTGTGGGTTAATTATTTGCCATATTTTCTGACCCACCATGTATAGGCGGGCATTGCTGTTCGAAGATGTTCGAAATTTGAATGTTATAAGACAATCGAATTCGATGGTCTTATTCAGCAATAATAACATTTTCACAGATAAGGAATATGTTCTTACTAAACCCATCATAGAGAGAGGGTTTATGATGTAAGTTTTTGAACGCATCATAGAGGGTTTATGATATGAGTGTAGATAAAGTTAATAATAAACTCGCCTGACGGCTCGTTTCATAAAACCCCACTCGTGTTTTAAGGAGTAGGAGGAGCTGTTTTATGTAGCAGTTACCTAACGTACTATACGTACTATAGTACACATAAGTTTATACAATAATGGAATCCATGGTATCTAGCATTATCTAGCAAAAAAATTTAAAGTCCTATACAATATGCTTAGAATCGATAGCCGATACTGTGGGTTAATTATTTGCCATATTTTTTGACCCACCATGTATAATGAATATTAACACATATTTTATTCACCTTACAAAATCTAATTATTTTCGTTTAAATACTGTTTAAAGAAAGCCAATTTAGGCGCAAGAACACAAAAGCTGTGTCATAAGTTGTGTATCTGATATAACACATTACAAAGAGTCACAGACCAACTGTCTTCGTGAAATTAATCTTGTTGCGTGCATAGTCTATCTCTTTATAACAAACCATGTTTACTTATAGTTCACTCTTCTGACTGTAATACTTATGAGTCCCCTGTACGCACGGCATTTCTCAACTTTTCATACAAACGTATTTTCCCTTTTATTCCCAAATTACTAAATTACTAAAAAGATCGACTCGAAACTTGGTACACATAATAAAACATTATTGTGAGTGTCCGAAATTAGTAAATGTCGTGGTAAAATAAAACACAATTAAATTACAGCCAAAAAACTGAATTTCGTAGTTTGTATGGAGGAAACTAAAATGGTCCTAGTTTCTTTGTTATTCAATTCATTACAATCAAAGTGTATTTTGGACACTAATATCTCTGCACCACTATTACTTGTAAAATTTGATGCCAATGTGATAAGTAGTTTGCGAATTAAAACTTAACTACGTTTGTATGGAGAAAGGAGCGTACTGGGGAGTCTTAAACGACATCGTTAAATAGTAATCAATAATCTCTGAAGTTTTTGTGGCATTGATCACAAATATTTACAGACTTCTTTCTGATATCATATCTATCGACAGCTGTTTTTATCGATACTTACTTATTTCTAATATTCTAAGAGACATTTCATAGTAGATATTTAAGGACTATTAATATTTTTTTGCCACAAGAACTTCGATGTCTGATTATCTCTGTTACCTACCAGTTACCACCCAAATGTCCGATCACTTCTCGTAAGGTCAGTAAAACGGCTGAGGAAGTGACTAATTTGACACTTTATCCTTATCCGTCCAATAAGTCACGCCATTAATTCGCTTATTGTGACACGAGCACGAGAATAACATTTTATCGCTCCGTTATCTTAACTCTCTACCATCTTTATGCTGTCCGTGACGCCTTTAACAAAGCATATTTTATTCCAATGTTTATTGTAAAGTAGACAATAACACAAAACGAACGTTTATCACTTCATAATTTCCCTTATCCTATTCATATATTGTATCTATCTTCTTCACGATATGCACGTCTACGAGTGTTGTCCTTGTTGTTTTAGGTTATTAAATTATATTACCTCATCACGAAGAAGGTATTTAGTTTGACATTTTGTTAACAAATACCTTTTATTTATTACCTATCAAAATATCCATGTGTTACAATTTAGTCTTAACTTAAAAACTGTCTCGCCTAGCTCGGGTTCCTATCACTGATAGTGTTCCGTTAATGGTCTGTCAAATTTGTCCTTTCATCGTTATTTTTATTGAAACAATAGGCATGTTGCTTGTACCTGAATTAAGGCATAATGATAGCCTACCTCAAATGAAAAAACTACCTAGTTTTTTCTTTAAATCCGCCTCATCGTGTTCTGTTCGACTTCGTGTTCTTTTAATTTGACAGATTTACAGATTAAAAACGTTGCTACAGAATTGTTTTGTCTATCACGTTCCCTTAGTAGTTTTCTTTTGACGACAAAACGCCAGTTCGTCAAAAGTGTACTAAAGAAAAATAAAAATAAATGTTTTGATTTATATTATGGGCCTGCTAGTGGTTTTAAGCTACTTGAAAAAATAGGCAACACCCGAGTTTTAAAATAAAGCCAGTGTGTGCAGTAGTTTAGGCTCAAAATAGTTCGAAACAAGTTTGTCGCAACGCATGTCACGCTGCTATATTTACGCTCTACTTGCAGCAGCTGCATCTGCTGTTATCGACCACCGAGCGATCTACAATCCGACGTAATATGCTTTTGTCTTACAACAATAACTGTGCACTCTTCTGATTGACGCATCAGAAAAATATTTTGTTTATCAATAAACTCTCGCCAATGATCGAATTGATATTTTACTTGACGTCATAGGAAAAATAAAACACTCCGGAGATACTAGATAGAAATGGTTGACGGCAATCTCAGCACACACACACACATGCGTTGAGTGTTGGTGGTGCTTTTTAAATACTTCCCAAAGACATTGAAGCTTTTTAATTGTAGAGGGGCGGGACTTCCTATCATAGATTATCTTTAACTCTTTAGAGAGTGTGTAAAAGTTTAATCTCGGTGTTGAAACCTACCACATAATTTGTTTTTATTAATTGTGGCTTTTTAATTATAGAGAACCATTTTTTGTAAAATTAAAGAAACTTTCCAAATTCACATGAAAATATGGGTCTGGTAACTTAACTTTCATGAAATGCGCGTGCGGCGTTTGTATCCGCACAAAGAAAATTCTCGTTGTTTCGGAACACTCGAGAATTATCTGTCTGTTATTATGCTGTCTAATACAATTTGTCCACAAAGAAGCGTCAGGTTCCATCGTCCCGCTTCTATTAGCTAACTATTAGCGGTTTTTCTGATCTTTGTCTGCGTGTACCAGGTATCTAGAGCATGAGGAAGAGGCTATTCAGCGGCCTTACTCGCTTCCTTCCAATTGAAATGCAAGCATCTAAGGATTCCAAGAACCGTTCATGATCATGACAGACATTTTATCGTAACTGTAGTCATTTGAAATTTAAACAGAATTACTCGGATTCCTTCATTAAAATTCTCAAGCGTCGATAATTCCTCATGTATTAATGCGTTAATGTTTTGTCAGAAGTCATTTTTTTGTTAAACAACTAATTTTACATATTAATCATTGTATGTAAATTTGTCGTATCTTAAGTGCGTTTGAGATTTTCCATGATAAAAAGAATTAAATGTTGTACCATGATGATGCATGCATGGGCCACGGATTTAAAAAGAAATAATACCAATATCACGCCAGCCCTAGCCCATTTAATAAATACCTGCATTAATACTTCTAGATACCCTGATGATCTTAAAATAGGAATTATACGCCCCTTATACAAAAAAGGCTCCCACAAGGATTATAACAATTACAAACCAATAACAATTCTATCTTGTGTTGACAAAGTGACTGAGAGGTACCTCGGCGATGAAATTAACAAATTTCTTACACAAAACAAAATAATAAATAAAAAACAATTTGGCTTTCAAAAAAATCGAAATACCTCTAAATTACTCTGCCAATTTAATAATGAAATCAACAAGTACATGCACGAAAAAAAGCAAGTACTTGTTGTCTTCATTGACTTCAGCAAAGCTTTCGATATGCTGAAACATGACACTTTATATGAAAAATTGGCAATAAATGGTATACAAGGCCCTTTCAGTAACTTATTTAAAAACTACCATCTCAACAGAAGCACAAGAGTTAAGATAAAAAATACCTACAGCGTTGACACGCCGACCGAAAGAGGTACGGCCCAAGGTTCAATTATCGCGCCAATAGAATATATTTTATATGTAAAACAATATGTGTAACATTATAACAGAGGGCTCAGTATACCAATTTGCGGACGACACTTGCATTATCACAGCTGACAGAGATATTGCGACAGCGCAGTACGCGATGCAGTCTAACTTTGACACCCTATGTAAATGGGCGCATGACGTCGGGTTGGTGTAAACGCGCAAAAAACTAAATTAATGCATATTCGGTCCGCTCACAATAATAATACCAGCAAAAACATCGCAATTGTTGCCCACCAACACGACTGTCTGCACCAATATAATGCACACTGTAAATGCGAAAAAATTGAAATCGTAAATGAACATATGTACCTCGGGCTCATAATAGACCACAGATTCAGCTGGAAACCTCACGTCAATTACGTGTGCGACAAACTAAGAGCAATCATGAGCAAACTATTCGTCTTAAAATTTAAATTACCATATAATACCCTACGTATGCTATACCTGGCCCTAGCTGATTCGGTGATCGGTTATGCGCTAGGTACATATGGAAGAACTTTCAAAACTCACTTAAAAAAATATACATTTTACAAATAAGATTATTGAAGACAATAGTACCTACGAAGATCAAAAATAAGTTTAAATCTGATTACTCACAACTTTTTAAATATTGTAATGTAATGTCTGTACAAAATAAGGTAAAATTTGCGATACTAATTGAAGAGCATGGTAATTAGCATGAATTAAAAATAGAAAAACGAAATACGTGTCTAAGAAAACTGCCATATCAGAATTACTTCCACTTACAACAATGTTATTATGTTTACGGAAACAGGACATATAATTAATTACCTACTGGCTAAAATATTAAATGAATTGCCTGACGAAGTGCGATCAGTTTACACCAGAGAAAGTAAGATAAAAAGTACTCTAAAACAACACTTTTTGAAATGTGAAGACAATAACTACTATATATTGTAGATTCGTAATAAGTATCATATTTTACTTTACTTTATTTAATATAAGTAGAAGATGTTATTGCCTTTATATTAGAACGAAGAACTCCCCATCGGCAGAAAAACCTATTTCAGGTTTTGCCAATGATTAAGAATTTTTGCATGTTTTCTTTTTGAAATTTGTTATTATTCAATAAAACAATGAAAAAAATGACATAATTTCTGTTTTATCCAGTTTGCATCTTATAAAATTACCTATTATTAAGATTATTTTCGAATCTTCTGATTGCGACATGATATTTTTACTCTCCTAGAAAACTTAAGATGGGTTGATTCAAACCGTCCGTTAAAGTTAACGGGAACGTCAAATATTTTACTATAGACAAAATGACGACCAGGAGTCCGTCAACTAAGCTTGAATCAACCCCGGCTTATACTCGGTTCTTTGCAGGACGCCATCAAAAGGCAGGATCTTCGTGAACGGCCGGCTGCGGAACAACAAGTGGTTCCGGCGGCGGTCGTGCTACATCCTGCAGGACGACAGAGTGCAGGACATGCTGACCATACAGGAGTCCCTCGCGATCGCGGCCGAGCTCAAGCTAGGCAACCACATCAGCGAACACCAGAAAACTACACGAGTAAGCGTTCAAAATATATCTCTCAAATATCTGTCAACTTTTACATTTATAATAAATAGTAAAATTGATTTATTCTAAACTAGCTTCTGAACGCGACTCCGTCCGCGTGGAATTCGGTAAGAGCGTTCCCGCGGGAACTATGCGTTTTTTCGGGATGAAAAGTAGCCTATATGTTGACCAGTGTTATAAACTGTATACCAAATTTTGTTGCAATCTGTCCAGTAGTTTTCGAGTTAAAACTGGACATATATACATACAGATTTTTTTCTAAAAATCGTTATTTCTTTAGTGTTCAGTATCGTTTATACCTATGTATAGTCATCTTGACTTGATAGTTTCTTTTAATTTTCAGGTTACAGACGCGACTTCTTCTATAGACTTACTTTTAGTATAAAGATGTACCGAAAACGTTGAATAAATAAATAAAATAAATATGTAATTATTGACATTTATTTATAGGTAAAAGAAATAATCACTTCCCTCGGGTTATGGAGCGTGCGGGACACGCGGGCGGGGCACCTCTCGGGGGGGCAGAAGAAGCGGCTGGCGGTGGGGCTGGAACTGATCAGCGACCCGCCTGTCATGTTCCTGGACGAGCCTACCAGGTGAGACCACTTTAATGGCAGCACTTCTATGAGAGCACTTCCTTGAAAGCACATCAATGAAAGCAGTTCTATGAGAGCACTTTTATGGGAGCACATCTATGAAAGCACTTCTATGAGAGCACTTCTTTGAGAGCACTACTACTATGAGAGCACTTCTTTGAAAGCACTACTATGGGAGCACTTCTTTGAAGCACTTCATTGAGAGTACTACTATGGGAGCACTTCTTTGAGAGCACTTCATTGAGAGCACTACTATGGGGGCACGCGAGACCACTTCCTTGGGACTGCTTATTACGCGCCTTAACCTGCCGCCTAATAGAGGTATCTAGCAGCAAAATGGCCAAATACTTAGGTAACTAGAAGTGCTTGCTGGCACTGTAGTGTTCCGGCAAGGGGTAGGTACTTAAGACAGCCTGAAATAATTAAATATACAGATAAGCTCGTTTAAAGTATGATATGCAAAGCATTACTGTTTTTTGCGTGCATGCGTTTGTTGTGCTTGTGACCGGGACTTTAATTCTGTATTTGTGTACCTAGACAAAATTCAAATAAGTAGAGCAACGTAAGCCTTATAGGTACCTCGGAACCCGGTTCTGAACCAATTTTTGTGTTTTTTTTGCATTGTGTTCTTTACCAAAAACATTAAAATGTTTACCCGTTTATTTTTGCCGATCTGAAGTTTTTAAATTAAAAAAAAGGTTGATTTTTTTCATCGTTTTGATTAATTTTATTATCAAAGATGCGGTACATGTTCCAGATGAGGAGGAGGGTTTTCAAAACTATTTTTTGTATATATTATTAAGGTTTAGGCCTAGTAGTATCGGAATTAAGGGAAAAGAGAATGGTCAAATAACGCTTAATATTCTTTAACTAGCTCTTCCCCGCAACTTCGTATGCGCAGAAATATTAAAAAGTAAAATCCCGATTATTCCCGTTTCCGTGGGAATTTTGCAAAATCCTTTCTTAGCGGATGCTTACGTCATAACATCTACCTGCATGCCAAATTTCAGCCCGATCCGTCCAGTGGTTTGGGCTGTGCGTTGATAGATCACTATGTCAGTCAGTCAGTCACCTTTGAGTTTTATATATTTAGATAGCTTCAAAATCAGTTATCTTACAATTATAAAAAAAATGAGATGTTCTATTCTATGTAAATTAATGGCTTCTGTCTTGGACACTTCGCCAATATCAAAGTTAGGGCCACAGGCCTGCAAGTTGTTCGGTAATAAAGGTAAATGTACGCTGTAAATGATCAATAAAAAAAATTGAGATGGTCACAGTACTCTTTAATTTGACATGTATTTGACTTGGACAATATAACCTAGTTAGCGAAACTTTTTCAACAAGTAAACTTTTTCTTTAAACTTACTTTTAGCTATACAATACGAAAAAAAATAGGTACGAAAGTCAGTTCACTGGAACCGGGTTCCGCGAGGTTCCATCAATTAAACGGCTTACGTTAGTCTACTTCTTGATGAGAAACTACTTACATACTTACCGGTCCCATCCACAATCATATACAATCTTTTAAATGATGTTATTTCAAACCTCACTAATAATCCGACTGCTGCCCGGTAAAGACTCGAATAACCGGATTGACTTCCAACCACGACAATAAACTGTTACTAGGTAATCTTAGGTACAACCCACAATAACTCATGAGTTACTTAGGTATGAATAAAATACATAAACAGCCAATTTTTGCAGCTTTTATGATGAACAAGGGTCTCATTATTCATTCTTGTTTCTAAATAAACCATTCGTTACCAAAATATACCTAATACATAAATATGATTAAAAAATTCTCAGTCTCAATTTTAAAGACTTTAATAAGGATAATACTCCAATTTTATCTTCGCTTAATAAATATCTAGGGAGATATGTAATCTATTGGATTTATCGTTAAATATTTGGGAATTTCGGAAGTCCCATACACAAGTAACATACTCGAATAACCCTAGTTGTATGTAACAGTTAAAGCGCACGTGTTTCGGTCATACGATTCACGCAATGGTATCGCTGAGACGGCGCGGCGGTCTTGAATTAACTACATATACGAGTATGTACGACCAAATTGCCCGTTTCCTCTACAATCGCAAGTGACTCACGCACGACATCTGTCTCATGGATAACTTGCTATCTAAGAGTCCCCAGTACGCCCCTTTCTCCATACAAACGTAGTTCACAAACTACTTATCAGATTGGCACCAAATTTTACAAGTATACCCTGTTCGCGTTAAGAAAATAGTGACTCATCACCGACTGCCGGCCAAGCCACGCCCCCTAGCCAATTAGAACGCTAGAAATTAGTAAGGCGAGTTCACAGTGCTCAGTTGCAGTCAGACCTTCGAAGAGATCGGTTGTGTATTTTGCGTATTACTTGTTTAAAATTTTTGGAAAATGGATATCTCACCCATTAAAAAAAATAAAAGTGGATCAATTATACATAGCGGAGAGAGACGCGTAATTTACAATGTTTTTAAGTATTTCAAAAAGACTGATTTAAATGAGACTGTGGAGAGCATAGTAATTAAAACTGCAAGTGCATGCGGTGTGTCCGAAAATACTGTTTATAAAATTATCAAAGAGCAAAAAGAAACTAATATATTGAAATCACCAGTGAAAAAAAGAGCTCGACTATCCACGGTCGATAAATTAGATGAACTCGACAAATGTGCCATAAGGAGAAAAGTACACTCTTTATATTTCAATAACGAGTATCCAACATTGGACAAAATAATGACACTTTGCGAAGCTGATGAAGAAATTCCTGTTTTCAAACGTACAACACTTCACAAAATACTGCACGAGCTTGGTTTTGATTTCAATAAACAAGATAGTAGAACATTGTTAGTGGAAAGAGAAGATATTGTTTTATGGAGGCGAAAATACTTAAGACAAATAAAAGAATATAGAAACGCTAATAGAACCATTTACTATCTCGACGAAACGTGAAAACGAAAACGAAAAAATACTAATATTAGTTTAAATTGACATTTTTAATTATTAATTATAATGAATATTTTATAACATGTGTAAAATCACTGATATTTTATTATTTTTCTATTACACTTATTTAAGGATTTGAAAAAAATGTTTAATTTCTCTCCATTATGAATACGCCCTTACCCTGCAGTTGCACTGATGAGTCACTATTTTCTTAACGCGAACGGGGTATAATAATGGAGCACAGATATAAGTGTCCAAAATACACTTTTATTGTAATAAATTGAATAACAAGGAAAATAGGACTATTTTAGTTCCCTCCATACATACTTTAAAATTCAGTTTTTTGGCTTTAATTTAATTGTGTTTTATTTTACCAAGACATTTACTAATTTCGAACACTTTCAATAATGATTTTGTTATGTGTACCAAGGTTCCAGTCAATCTGTTTAGTAATTTGGGAATAAAAGCGAAAATACGTTTGTATGAAAAGTTGAGAAATGCCGGTGCGTACTGGGACAGATTAGAGCCAAAGCCAATCCGTTTAAAATCTTGTTTAAGTCCCAAGTCATTGATCGACCTCTGTTTCTCCCACCACTTGTTACAAAAGCATTTAAAAAATCACATCTTTTGGTAGACTACCCAAGTTAGTTTTGATGGAAAGATCTCTTATGTGTGTTAACATATCCATAACACGAAGGTTAAAGTTTTAACAATTTTAGTCAGTCAGTCATGAACACAACAATTGTAAACTGTTTACAGTTTTTTCGTCGACTGATGACAGAAATGAGGAATGATAATGCTTTTCTTTATCACAGAATCAATCAAAGATACAAAATTTCACCCTGAAAGCTATAACATTATTCTGATTTGTTTGGGATTTTCGCCCACAAGTTCCAAATTCATTTAATCAACTCACTCTGTAATTTAAATTTTAATAATAAATCTGACACTAAACTGCTGTAGTAACACCATGCATGATTCACTCGATTCAAAGTCATACGAGATAACAGGATTTGCCTCCACGTCACTTCACGCAGGTAGCTTTAGGTATATATGTTTATTTCATCAATGTTATCGGGAGCGCGATAAGACAGGATAAACAAGGAACCGATACCACACGTGGATATTGTGACTCATTATAATAATTTAGTAGCCAGCCATGACTGAAATCACGAGAAGATTTCAAACCATTCGGGCGCTAACAGAGTTACACTAGCTAGTATTACGTATTACTAAATTGGCATGAATGGAGAAAGTTCCAAAAATTTCACATCAGGGAATTCCTTTCTATCTATGGGAATCGCCTTCGGGATAGGTAGGTACGAAGTTCATCGGGTCAACTAGTGTTGAATTCAAATCACTCATAATCCCCGATGTTTTAAGTCTAATGTAGGTACGTACAAAGATGGTGTCTACAGACATGTTCGATTTTTTTACTAAGTACATATAATACAATCAATTTTCAATAAAATAGTGCTCTAGAAAGCACTTCTGGAAGTGCTTTCTAGAGCACTATTTTATTGAAGCGCATCTGGAAAGTCTCACGGCGCGGGAACCCCAAATAGCCACGAGTGTGTCCTAAAACACTGATAATTACTATGTAATGTAAGAAAGAATACCTTGTTGTAAAACTAGGTATTCTTTCTTGTGGATTAATGCAATCTCAAACCTTATTAAGTACTAGAATTAAGTGAAAATAAGAATTATTTTGATCTAATCCAGAACACACCCTGATTTCTAAGCGGATTACTTTCTTCCCACCTACTCGACGTTTTAGCCAGGCCTTTAAGTATTATAAATTAAATCCGTTTAAAATGGAAAGGCCGGCGTTTATATTTAAAGTTTTTTTTATTACTTATGTATGTAAATGTTCCGCAAACGGCCTTGTGGTTAAAACCAAGGTAGGAAAGTCTGCACATTCACACCGGCCCCAGTGGTTTCCCACCCCACATATACCTACTGAGGGACAAAATCTGTACCAAGTGTAAAGCATAGAGTAGGCTGTATGAAATGAAATATTAGTATGAATTGAAAGAGTGCCTGATTTGAGAGGTTACAGTGATTACCTATACTTATTAATTTATCGAGAGTTTATAATAAAATTATTATCAACACTAGGTTACTCAAATGTGGAACATTGACCTAGATCCATTAAAAATAAGGACGCGCAAACTTTACTGACATAAATAAGTACTGTATTTCATTTAGATGAACGAATTATATTAGGTATTTATGTCTAGTTTACTCGGATTAGTAGGCCAATCGGCTGACCGCAGAAGCGTGTTGCCCTTATCTAAGTGCCGTTTTCTGATTCCAGTGGGCTGGACAGTTCGATCTCAAAGCAGCTGATATACCTGCTGCACTTGCTAGCGCGGCAGGGGAGGACGGTGGTGGTCACCATGCACCAGCCCTCTGCGGCGTTACTGAGGATGGTGGACCGCCTGTTCGCTGTGGTGGCAGGGCAGTGCGCGTACATGGGCTCCGTGCCGAATCTACTGCCATTCCTCGACCATATCAATCTGAGTTGCCCGAAATTCAACAATCCAATAGATTTCCGTAAGTTGCATTTTAAAATTTAATATGAATGAGTTGCATAAGCTAAACTCTTATCTAACTCATTTGGCCACTTCGACAGTTCTCCTACTTTTTTGCTGCCTGTTCCTAAGTATCCATCCAACACACTCGAAAGTAGATTACTTCACCACGTGTCAGCATGATTACTAATGTATGACTCATCGTTGTTTGTATTAGGTACTGTTAGAACATTTGTTTACTTACAATAGGTATAAAATAATGAATCATGCTGTAATCATATAATTTTGCTTTCAGTTATAGAAATATGCGTAGAAGAATCAGATAGGCTAGTTGAATGCTCAGAAAATGGACGAGACCTGCAGTGGGTTAATAACATATCTCAAGAGACTGATGAAAAATTAATAGGTAAGATAAGTGAAAAAAAAATTACATCAATTCTAATACAAACTAATAACAATATTCTCAAATTTCTAGAAATATATAATGGTGATTTGTATGAGGAAGTGTTCCTGACGACACTGCCGCCACCCAAAGAAGACCCTACGAGTAAAATTCTTCTAGCGTTAAAGAGCACATACTCTACGACATCTTGGAAACAGTTCACGACACTCACAAGAAGGTCTTTGCTGGTAAGTATCTGTAAATAAGAAAAAAAAATGATTGGAATGATCAGAGACTCTTATAAAGTTGAAGGCATTAAAAACAGGAAAATAATTTATCTCGTATTACCCAAAAATTTGAACGAGGGTGATCGAGGTTTCCTCCTTTAAAAATTATTATCCTTTATACCAGGAGTCAAAACAAAAAATAGTGTTTAGATTATAACACCTGTGCAATCGTACACGAATCACATCACTTCCATCTTTATTGGATCTTGATTCTGAGTACTTACCTATACCTACTCTACTATAGGTACCTATTTAGAATCATGGAATCGAGATTCCGAGAGATGAGAGAGGCTGTAGTAGTAGTGGGTAAGACGGTGGTACCCGGACGGACCTAGCACCTGGCTGGACTTGATCCCTTCTTTTTTTTTAATCGAACCATTTGGACGTTTCAGGCGATGTGGCGAGACCCCCAGTTCACGCTCATGATCACGGGCATCCACTGCGCCATGGCGCTGTTCGTCGGTTTCCTGTTCTTCAACATCGGCGGCGACGCGAAGTATGTCCGCGACAACTTCAACTTCCTCTACTTCAGCCTCATGTTCCTAATGTTCACCGCGTTCAGCGCTGTCTCCATCACATGTAAGTTTATCATCACTTTTTATTAATAGCAATAAGCCCTTTTATTCAGAACTACAGGGATATGATATCCCGTAGTTACGTGGTGCCCTTTGGCATAGGTCTCCATTGGGTTCTGTCACTCTCTCTCTCTCTCTCTCTCCCCCTCACTCTATCTCTCTCTCTTTTTATTAACCGACTTCGAAACGGAGTCAGCTAGTTCTTTATATTTTTATTAGGTCTTTTTTATAAAAAAAAGCCGTGGTGGCCCAGTGGTTCGCCCTACCACCTCTCATCTCTCATGCCGACGGTCGGGGGTTCGATTCCGGCTCGAACCTCTAAGTTTACTTACGTGCGAAATTCAATTTGAATTTACCGTGAGCTTTTCGGTGAAGGAAAACATCGTGAGGAAACCTGCACGCATCTGCGAAGTAATTCCCCAATATGCACTGGGCCCGCGTGGGGACTATAGCCCAAACCCTCTCGTAATGAGGGGAGGCCTGTGCCCAGCAGTGGGACGCAAATAGGATGTAGTAGTAGGTTTTTTAATAATTTTAGAAAATAATAATGTTTACAAGTGTTGTTGTGTCAATGATAAGTACGTATGTTCTCTATCCTTCCAGTCCCAGAACAGTTCCCAGTCGTCCGTCGGGAGCACTTCAACCGGTGGTACACGACAGGGGCCTACTATTCGTCGACCCTGGTGGCTGCATTGCCCACACAGACCGTCTGCACGCTCTGCTACGCTTGCATAGCGTACTGGCTGACAGGCCAGCCGCCGGACATACTCAGATTCGTCAGTTTCTGTGCCATCCTACTCATGGTGTCCTACGTCGCGCTCTGCATGGGGCTCCTCAACGGATCTCTGTTTGATATTAAGGTAATTTATTAAAAAAAAAAAACGAAAAAAAAACCTATTTGATAAACTTTACATAATCCATTCGTCATCATGCCAGCCGAAAGACGTCCACTGCTGGACTTTTATACATACAAGCCTTCCCCAAGGCTCGCCACTGAGACCGGTCTTCTGCTTCTTGTTTCCACCGGATTCCCGCGACCCTTACGAGGTCGTCGCTCCATCTTGTTGGAGGCCTAATGACAGCTCGTCTCCCGGTTCGCGGACGCCACTCGAGAACTTTCTGGCCCCACCGGCCATCAGTCCATAAACCATTTGCTGAAAAGAAACTTCTCAGCAAATGGTTTATGGACTGCTTTATCTTGGCGTTCAAAGGATTAAACATGCATGAATATTTCAACAAAAATATGTATGCTAGTGTACCTATAATAAATATTTTCCATCGAGGAAGATGATCAGATGAGACAGAAAATAATAATTACTGGTAAATGTGGCCTTTTGCATTACTATATGAAACCAGTCCATTTCTTTGTTTCACGCATTTTTGCCAACAATTTTGCACGTATAGTTAGATATTAAGACATTGGATTTCTTAAACTGAGCCTTTTAGAGTCACTTTATCTACATATTTTGACGTTTTTGCCATACAATTTACCCGCCTGTATAAACAATTTGCAAAAAGTAACTAGAAAAAAAAACTGACTTAACAAGTGTAATTAGCTAAGAAGAATCGTTTTCGAAGTAAAAAACGACGTGATTGACATGCATTGACACGACAATGAACAAGAATTAAACAGGTAGGTATAGGTAAAAGTGTAAATAAGTTGTGAGTTATGATACCTATTTGGCTTGGCTATCCGTTTTGCGAAAAACGTTGATTATCTGCTTATATTTGTTCAAACATACGAGTTACACGTTTAAACATAAACATCCTTCCATCTTCTCGGAGTTTGTTTGTTTATTTTGATTAGATAATGTTTTTCACTGATAAATTCCTTGCCATTCAGAAACTGTTGGCTTGTCAGGCGCCGAACGAATAACCACGAACTTCGACTTAGAGTTCAATAAACCGGTTGTCGGTTACAACACCACGCATTGTGTTACATAAATAGCTGGGGCTGCGTAACGCCCTGCTATATAGTTGATCCAAGAAATAATGTTTAAATTGTACATATTCTACAATCCATCTTAATATTATAAATGCCAAAGTAACTCTGTCTGTCTGTCTGTCTGTCTGTTACCTCTTCACGCTTCAACCGCTGTACCGATTGAGATGAAATTTGGCCTGGAGATACTTGGGGTCCCGGGAAAGGACATATGCTCCTTTTTATCCCGGAAAAACGCATAGTTCCCGCGGGAACGCGATAACCGAATTCAACGCTGGCGAAGTCGCGGGCAGAAGCTAGTATTTTATATTGTAACTAACTTCGTACCGCCTTACAAATTTTTTTTGGGTATGAAATATACTACTGCTACAGCCTATTTGCGTCCCACTGCTGGGCACAGGCCTCCCCCCCTCATCATGAGAGGGTTTGGGCTATAGTCCCCACGCGGGCCCAGTGCGGATTGGGGACTTCACACATATCTTTGAATTACTTCGCAGATGAGTGCAAGTTTCCTCACGATGATTTCCTTCACCGAAAAGCTCAGTGGTAAATTATGAAATATAGCATACGTTCTATTCTCAGACCTACTCATACACTTCAAATTTCATAAGAATCGATCTAGCCGTTTCGGAGGAGTTTGGTTACAAACACTGTGACACGAGAATTTTATATATCAGATACCATATTTCTAAGTGGGGATCCTTAGGCGAGGCGTATATGTCGCGCAGTGGACGTCTTTCTGTTGAAATGATGATGATGATGATGATGATGATGATGATTGTCGTTGGCAATTTTTTATATAGGTAAATTGCCCGAATACATACGAGGGGTGATCCAAAAGTAATGATAATCAGTATGAAAGACACATAAAATGTTTAAATAAATATATTTTTTTCTATGTCTAATCTCCTTCCCAGTCTACACACTTAGACCATCGTTTCTCCAGACCACGAATTCCTTTTAAAAAAAATCTTTTTCTAGACCCTCCAAAAATGCCTCAACAGCAGCCATTACCTCGCCATCATTTTAAAATTTGTTGCCTCTAAGATCTTCCTTCAGCCGTGGAAAGAGATAAAAGTTGCTGGGGGCTAGGTCTGGCGAATGTGGGGGGTGTTCCAGCAATTCGAACCCTGAATCACGGATGGCAGCCATCGCAACGCCGGCCTTGTGGGGCGGTGCGTTGTCCTGATGAAACAGGATGCCAGCTCGAAGTTTACCCCGCCGCTTTTCTTTGATTGCCTCTCTCAATCTGCGTATTTGGTCAGCGTAGTAGGAGCCCGTAATAGTGGTTCCCTTTTCCAGGTATTCGATCATTATGACTTCCTCAGCATCCCAAAACACTGAAGCCATGACCTTACCAGCGGAGCTTGCTACCTTGAATTTCTTCGGTGTAGGGGAAGAAATGGTGGATCCAAAGACTCGTCCATGGTTACAAACCGACGCAAAAATGTTTCAGGATCAGGTTGATATTTGTCAAGATTAGACTTCGAAATATCACATCGTATTTTCTTTTGTTCAGCCGTTAACATTCTAGGCACCCAACGAGCGGAGACGTTGTAGTTCATCAGTTAAGATTCTGTGAATGCTGCCATACGAGATGCCTGTGAGCTCAACTAGATGCCTGATAAAACGAGATCATGAATTTTTTCGACGTTTTCTCCAGTAATGGCGTCAGATAGACGGCCTTCGCCATGTTCATCTTGAGTGGATGTTCTTCCCAAGTTAAACTCCTTTGACCACCGTGCCACTGTGGAATACGGTGGAGCGGACTCGCCCAGTGTTCCCATTAATTCAGCGTATATATCTTTAGTACACATTTTTTTCAAACAGAAGTATTTAATAACCGCTCTCACCTCAGTTTTCTCCATTTTGTTCCGACTGCTCGTGAAAAAACAGCTGCAACTCTCTGACAGATACATATATATTATACTACACTTACTCGGAAAGTCAATTCAAACTAACCTATTAATTGGGGAGAAAGTTGCTCATTAATCCTCCTTCAAAATCTGGTTAATAATGTTGTATGCAAATCCATTATTACACACTTTACCCATGTAGTAATATTGTATGAAAATCCATTATTCCACAGTTATGTTTTTTTTTTTAATTTCAAAACGAGCCATGGATGCATGTAAGTTAATACTTTTTTTTATTTGACACTGCCGACTTTACACAAGCTATATAGACGTTCTAAACGAATGTACCTACATCAAAAAAGTTTTTCGGAAAAAAAAACTCGAAAATGCGATAACAATATCGTTAAATGGTTTGAAGAAACATATGCATTGATTAATTATACTAAATATGATTTTATATTTCGGGTTGCACGCAAGAAATTTTGTAACAATCTGTGTCGTCACTGGCTGTAAAGACGCGGCGCGCCCAAATTAAAAAAAAAAGGTTGGCGCGGTTTTCACTTTAAAAAAAAGAATATCGCGCGCCTTTCGTTTCATTGTCATAACTTTGAATTTGCTTTTGTGTTTGAAATGTCTTCAACAAATGAGGAAAGTAGCGATGGTCACTGATTTAAATGTTACACTAGATAGGTACCAACCTTGACAAAACGGTGACACTGAAAGTACGCCCCGGGGCGTACTTCTGAAGTTCCTCAAGTCAGTAGCCAATCAGACGCCGGCCGCGTGACAAGGCGCGAAATCCAAATTTTAGTCAGTAATAATGGGCAAATACGCAGTAAAATGTTGCAGCAATCGATTCCATAATCAAAATAAGTCCATTGGGAACACGTTTCACAGTAGAGTTTTAATTTTAATGTCATATTATTTTTATTAACACTAAATCAAAATTTCATTACGAAGGGTTTTCAATTGTTCACTTTTTAAGCCCAATGTTGCAAGGTAATCATGGTTCAAAATTAACCACATTTCAGGGAAATTGTTAGACAAACCGTATAATTTTCAGTGATCTAATAATATATTGATATTATTAGATCACGGAAAACTATACGGTTATTTACATTGGTAAATGGTTTTGATATTATATATATATATTGGATTAGATAATGATAATAAATAATAATTACAAGATATTTTATTACAGATATTTGGTGTAGGTACACGTAGTAAGAAATTAAAATTAACATTAGTCAAAATATGAACAAACTTCATTTCAATATTTACCATGGATAGGGCCTAATACTTAAAACAATTCATACTCTGAATGTTTCTCGTTTAAAATATTGTTTAAATAAAATTTTGACGATATAAAAGCAAAATAAGATGTTGAACGGCCTTTAACATTAACTTATTGAAAAAAAAAAAACTTTGGGGTAAATTTCCCAACACTGGTATCACTACCCGTTTGACATCCCTTTGACAGCCATGAATATTGCTATCTTTGTCTAGCGTCAATTCGGCGTATTCGTAGCATACGAGTAGGAAAGAGATAGACACAGATTTACTACAACTTTTCGTAGTTTTCAGAGTTACGACTCGATTTTCAAGTTTTGACACGTTTCTAACTTCGAGATGTTTTATAGGAAGCTTCGTCTCTAGTAATGTACCTCAGTGAGCGATGGTAGTATTATTGGAACGCCACCTGAAATATTAATTCATGCTCAACAAGCAATTAACAATCTTCTACCGGAAAAATCAAAAAATAAATACATGAAGCAGTATGAAGAATTTATGCAGTGGAAGACTGAAAAGCAAGCTTCTTCTTTGTCGGAAAATGTTCTTCTAGCCTATTTTAGTGAAAAGTCTTCAAAATATAAGCCTAGCAGCCTGTGGGCTATATATTCAATGCTGAGAAGTACATTTATTCACGAACAGCTCAGGATAGGGTTCTTCTTCAAGCAAAACTCCTGGATCCTTTTAAACTTGTATAATGAAGTAAAAAGTACAATTTTATTTGTATGTATGACGCGATTAGCCGTGGGCGCGGTCGGTGGCAGAGTGTCGTATGGAGGGGGGCGCAGGCCTACGGTGCGCCGAGGCAGCCCCGCACGTCGCACGCCCGGGGTCCAAAGGTTGCCGTGTTAACAGTTGTTTTTTTTTTTCCTCGTAAGAGTAGTATAAAGTATTATATATCCCTCGAGGGTAAGTATTGATTACTCAACTCGTGTTGTTTAAGGCCCTCCGCTTCGCGTCGGGCCTCAAATGGCCACTCGTTGAGTAATCAATGCCTTACTCCTCTTGGTGAATAAATAACTAATTATATATATTTTTTTTTTTACTAAGGAGTCTTTATGGCCAGTAACGGCATACCTATTTATTTTAATCCGATTCAATAAGTATTCAGTTATCATTACTTTTGGATCACCCCTCGTAATCCTTACAAAAATTTGTAAGCTCAGTTAGTAGTGACCCTGGCTACTGTGCCAATGGTCGCTGGTTCGAATACCGCTAAGGGAAAACTTAGCGTAATGAGCACACATAGGTACAGAGGAGAGCATGTAGCGATTGACGTCGGGTTCCTATATCCACAAAACGCCTCGTTTTGGCTATGGTTGGTTAAAATTTCACAGGTTCTCTATGGCGCAAATACGTCAAACTAGCTTCTGCCCGCGACTTCGCCCACCTGGCATGCGATTATCTGGAACTATGCATTTTTTAGGGATACAAAGTAGCTTTTCCCGGAACTCCAAATACACCAAATTTCATCCAAATCGGTCCAGCAGTTGAAGCGTGAAAAGAACAGACAGACAGAGTTACTTTCGCATTTATAATATTAGTATACCTAGTATGGATTAATAACCATCCTCCGCCAAAACGAGGCGTTTTGTGGATCTATATCGAACCGGGCCTAAACATTACTTACCATCAACTTCCAGAACGCAGTGGTGTTCGGGCCATTCTTCATAATGCCGTTCACCGTGTTCTCCGGTTTCTTCCTGCGCTACAGCGACGCGCCCCACGTCTTCCGCTGGCTGTTCCACGTCTCCTTCCTGAAGCACGGCTTCGCCGGCCTCTGCCTCACCATCTTCGGCATGGACCGCCCCACCCTCCCCTGCTCAGACGTCTACTGCCACTACGCGTACCCCAGTCTCTTCCTCAAAGACAGCGGCATGGCGACAGAAAATTACCCCACAGTGTTCTTAGCTTTAATCACCAAAATATCTTTAGTCATTTTGTGTTCATATATCATAATGAAAATCAGGCTCAAGTGGAAGTGGTGACATGTTAGTTTGTATTAGAAGAGTATATGCCATACTGTTATTTAAGACGCCAATTTAAAAGTAGTCCTTAAAATTAATTTTATTTAGAAAAATACCGGTACATGATTGGAAAGATGGATTATTTCATTCCAATTGGTTTGTGTGGGTACGTGATTTCTAAAGTCACAATTGAACGAGACAATATGTCAGTTTTACACTGTAAATATCAAAGTATCCTCAGTAAAAGTATTTTTAAACATTGATTAATCGTATAATTTTATATGTAATTAAAAATAAGGAGCGTTAATTGAGGTAAGGGGTAGATGCCAATTTTCTATTCAAATGCATAAGATAATAGGGTGGATAGTTTAATAAAATTTGCTGGGGGTAAAAATAATTCCTTAGCGAAATTATATTCTTATTGTTCTCTGCATTGGAACAGAACTCTATACTTAGTTCAGTTATTTTAATTTAAGGGAAATTAATGTAAATTTAAACTATCCTATTTGACGATCGATAAATGTGAAATTGTGATGAGCTGAACATGGAAGGTTAGATATTGAACTATCTACCCTATGTATGTATGCATTAATCTGTGATTTAGTGCAATTATGATTATAATACCTAAGCGGGTGTAAAGCTAAAGTCTATAATTCTGTGATTGGCTTGACTATAGCTTTAAAAGGAAACAATGAGCCAAACGACTAACAAACCTTTTTTTAACGAGTGATCCTTGTGTTGTTCGTCCCCACAGGTTAAGGACTCCCTGATCGGCCTTGTAAGTATCTAAGTATTGAATAAGCGAAGGTAGCTTGCGCGAGTGGGAATGTAGATATATGCATATGTCGTGTAAAGTTAGAGTTATTGTTATTGTACATGTACATTCCAGTATAATATAGAGTCGGACGCTATCTCTGCTGATGTCATAAACTGGTGGCTTTTGTAAATGTTAATAATATAGCAACACTAGGGTACGAGGATGAAATAGTATTGATACTTGTTTATTAATTAGGCACGTATTATATACCTACTAAAAATAGATAAAATGAATTTTCCTGAGAATGGAAACAGATTTTCCGCCCCTAATACGTATCGTAAAATATCTCACAGACGTAAGAATTCGAAAATATACTGCTCCAAATTGTATATACATTTATAGACATTTGAAAAGAATCAAGACTATCTTTGAAACTGACGCGTTTCCATAGCAACGAATTATTGCCATAGGTATACATTTCCACACGGGGTTGCCGACTTATTCATTGCAGAGTTAGTCCGTCTGTATAGTTGAATTTGTTATGGATCAGCAATAAATGAACAAATAAATATAAATGTTTACCAAAGTTATTACTATGTTTTGTTAAAAGATATTCCAACTAAAGATTTTAATTTAACGAGGCAAGGCTTAAGTTTTTTTAATAGCTACCAGACAGTTAATCATATATATGGATTGTATCATGTGTGACGTCTATTTGCGTGCACTAAGAAATCTCTGCGTAACTGCAGGTTTCAATGCTCCTGGGCCTAGGTAGGATCGCTCACGAGTCGCGTAAACTTTAAGCAGCTAGATTTAAAGTACAACTTGACGTCTGAGCGATGCTATAAGAATATAGGCCCTGCTATTCGTTTATTATTTACGAAAACTCACTTCACTTCGGCTTGTGTAGTAAAGGGTTCTGTGACCTACATTAATAACTCCCGAGTGATATTGGCAAAAAATAACGTTTGTATTCAAACTTTTAAATAATTTTCTATATTTAAATGAGTTTATTATTGAAAAAAAGGATAGTTTGTTGTGGACATTATTTGACAAAATTGGTAGTTTTTATGACTGTTTTTATAGATGTACGTACTTATATAGTACTTGTTGAGTGCATTTCGGTTTGTTGATTTTTAAACATTTGAATCATACAGAGATTGGTATAAAAATATATACATTTGTATTAAGCATGTGTAATTTAATATTTATTATTAGTTGTGAAAATTTAACAAATCATTTTATAAGTAAACATGAACAAACTTGTTGTTTTTTTTTTTTATTTTGTCAAAATGTAACTAGGTACTTCAAAATTATTTATTTCAATGACTCTGCCAGACGATTATTTAAAGTAGGTACACTTTAAATTCAATCAGGTAAGATTTCAATTTGAATTTACCACTGAGCTTTTCGGTGAAGGAAAACATCGTGAGGAAACCTGCACGCATCTGCGAAGTAATTCAAAGACGTGCGTGAAGTCCCCAATCCGCACTGGGCCCGCGTGGGGACTATAGCCCAAACCCTCTCGTTATGGGAGGAGACCTGGGCCCAGCAGTGGGACGCAAATAGGCTGTAGTAGTAATTGTTTGTCCAAGTAGGTACCAGGTATTATAGGTACCGAGTAGTATTCATACCTACTAAATTCATACTATTTTACTATAATCCAAACTAATATTATAAATGCGAAAGTAACCCTGTCTGTTACCTCTTCACGCTTCAACCGCTGGACCGATTGAGATGAAATTTGTCATGGAGATAGTTAGATAGTCCCAGGAAAGGACATAGGCTACTTTTCATCCCGGAAAAACGCATAGTTCCCGCGGACACGCAATAACCGAATTCGCGGTCAGAAGCTATTAACTCTAATAATATTTATGCGAAAATTAACTCTCTGGCTGTTACCTCTACACGCTTGACCCACTGGGTTGATTTATATGAAATTTGGTATAAGTACAGCTAGTTCGAGACCCAGGAAAGGATATGGTACCATTACATACGTACTTACCTTTTTATCCCGGAAAACTCATAGAGTTCCCGTGGGAACGCTGTAGCAGAATTTATAAGTAGGTACGTGGATGAAGTCACTGGCAGAAGCTAGTACGTAATATTCTTCAATGTAAAAAATTGGTTAAATGGGTTAGGTACATCCCTGAGGTGCCAAGTTGACTACCGGTACATCGAAGTGTTGAAGTGTTTGTACGAAAATGCCACCATGTCCGTCCGACTACAGGACCAGATCACTAAGCCTATTTTACTGCAGAGGGGACTCAGACAAGGAGACGTGTGATCTCTCCGAAGCTGCATTGGAGGATGCTTTTAAGGTGCTGGACTGGAAAGGTCGAGGCATCAATGTTAATGGCGAGTACATCTCTCACCTTCGATTTGCCAACGATATTGTAGTCATGGCTGAGACCATGGAAGACCTCAGTGCTATGCTCGCTGACCTCAGCAGAGCTTCCGGTCGAGTTAGTCAAATGAACATGGACAAGACGAAAATCATGTCTAATGTCCATGTTGTGCCAACTCCCGTAATAATCGGAGGCTCTGCGCTCGAAGTTGTCGACCATTATGTATACCTGGGACAAACAGTCCAGTTAGGTAGGTCCAACTTCGAGAAAGAAGTCAATCGTCGAATCCGACTCGGCTGGGCAGCGTTCGGGAAGCTTCGCAGTGTCTTTTCGTCTAAATTACCGCAGTGTCTTAAGTCGAAAGTCTCCGACCAGTGTGTGTTTCCAGTGATGACTTATGGTTCCGAGACGTGAGCGCTTACGATGGGTCTCATAAGAAGGCTCAAAGTCACTCAGAGGGCAATGGAGAGGGCTATGCTCGGGGTTTCTCTGCGTGATAGAATCAGAAATGAGGAAATCCGCAGTAGAACTAGGGTCACCGACATAGCCCGAAGAATTGCGAGCCGTAAGTGGCAGTGGGCGGGGCACATTGCTCGCAGGTCTGATGGCCGATGGGGCCGCGGAAAGTTCTCGAGTGGCGTCCGCGAACCGGGAGACGAGCTGTCGGTAGGCCTCCAACAAGATGGAGCGACGACCTCGTTAAGGTCGCGGGAAACCGGTGGAAGCAAGTAGCACTGGACCGGTCTGAGTGGCGTGCCTTGGGTTGGGGGAGGCCTATGTCCAGCAGTGGACGTCCTTCGGCTGAAATGATGATGATGATTCCTGTAAACAGGATATTTCTTCAAGTAGGTACCTATTTCTGGTGAAATGTTAGTGGTTACGTCCCTGTCAACAAGATGGATGGATGAATTAAAAACAATATGAATCGGTTCGGTTCATCAATTTTAAAAAGAAAACTTCGTTGATGTATCTACTACAACAGCCTATTTACGGCCCACTGCTGGGCGCAGGCCTCCTCTCATCACGAGAGGGTTGGGCTATAGTCCCCACGCGGGCCCAGTGCGGATTGGGGACTTCACACACATCCTTGAATTACTTCGCAGATGCGTGCAGGTTTCCTCATGATGTTTTCCTTCACCGAAAAGCTCAGTGGTAAATTCAAATTGAACTTAATACTTTCAGAGGTGCGAGCCGGATTTGAACCCGCGATCCTCTGCATTAGAGGCGGTAGGTCAAACCACTAGGCCACCACGGCTTCGTTGAAGTATACCCAGTGAATATATGTATAGGGTCAAGCAAATGTTGTAACGACATTGCTTTAGAATCGATAGGTAAGGTAGCTATAACAAGACCGCTTAAATGAGCCTTCGCCCGCGCGGTACAGGGGCGCGGGGGTAAGGCGACAAGAAGAAAAGAGGGAAGAAAAGAGGAGCGGGCGGCAGGCGCCTGCCGCCCGCTCCTCTCTCGATCCCCTTTGTCGCCTTACCCCCGCGCCCCTGTACCGCGCGGGCGAGGACTCATTTAAGCGGTCTACCTATAGCTGATTATGTGGGTGTAAATGTAAAGTATCGTCACAACGCTTTGCTTGACCCCGTATAAACTTAGTATATTTTTAACTCCGATTCAAAAGCTAATAACCAACCAAGTTGTTACCTATTTACGTAGTTCACTCAGTCCAACGCTAACTACCCACACAATGTTTGGCATCAATTAATTAAAGTCACTCATCATATATCGTATCCTGTACGAACACCGATTTTATTATGTCTATCATATGCATTGTGCCTTGGTACTCGTACAGACGCACCAATTGCTCGAATACGATAGCGATAACCCCTGAACTCGCTCCTTTTGACACCGAGTGTTTTGACACGTTGAAGAACATAGCAACAACACTATGTTCCAAAGAAAGACTTTTTGTTAGGGTACATCAAGGCATATTGCTTTGGCCCTTAATTTGATGGAGTTCCATGTAGCGAACAAACATTGAAAATAAAAACGTGATTTTGTTTATTTACCTTTTTGTCCCGGCGAGTTTTATATCAGCATGAAGATGATTCCTGGACTGTTATTTTTGTTATTTTAAGCTGTGCCTTTAAATTTCATCTGTTTTTTTTTCTTTCTCCTTTCCTAAATCAAAGAAAATAAACGGAAGAAGTATCACTAACACGCTAGGCTAATTCAGAATAATAAAAATCGGTTGGGGACTTGGCGTGTATGTATGAGGTTGTCAGCGACTTCAACAAATAAAAGTGTTCATGTATTTTTTAATTTTAATTTAATTTCAATGATTGTCTGAAGAAAAGTATTTTTTATAAATTTTCGAAGATATACCCTACACAAAAGCTGATTAGTTTTGTTTATTTTTTCATATATGTATTAAGAGGGTTTATTCCGAAAGTTGGCAACGTCGCAAATAGCTGTCGAACATTTCACTATTTTCATTAATTTCTGAATATTACTGAATGAAAACATGGATAATCACTCTATCATTGAATAAAACATGAATAATGGATGGCAACAATTATTATAGCACCACGAAATGTTTAGTACTATAGAAGTAAAATCGTTTGAAAACTTTTCATCGCATTTTCTACCCAACAAATATAAAACTACACGCGTCATAATTGAGCGATTTTTCCTTTTTTTTTTCATTCAGTAATGTTGAGTAATTAATAAAACCCAATTATTTGACAGCTATATGCGACGTTGCCAACTTTCGGAAGAAACCCTCTTTAAACACTGTGAGTACCTGCCTAACTATCTGTAGAGATCTTCTACTATCTAAAGTCCCGCGCCTTCACATTTCAAAACGCTTCAATGTATTTAAAAAGCACCACATGTGTGCGAGCTGAGACAGCCATCAACTATGCGTTGAGTGTTGGTGGTGCTTTTTAAATAATAATAATAAAATTGAAGCGTTTTCAAATGTGAAGGCGCAGGACTTTAGATAGTAGAAGATCACTAGGTAATACTTTAGCATACAGCAGTTTTCAGGGTTCCGTAGCCAAAGGGTGAAAACTGAACCCTATTAATATGCCTCCGATGTCCGTCCGTCCGTACGTCCGTCTGTCTGTCTGTCTGTCTGTCACAGGGCTCTGTCTCTTCAACGGAAATAGGTAGAGTTCTGAATTTTTCACAGAATGCGTGTTTCTGTGGCCGTTATCACAAAAAATAAGAAAAAGTATAAAAATGTATATATAAATTGACGTCTTCATACAAGTTAGTGTTTTTTTTCTTGTCTTGTTTCCGGCGCTCTATCTAATAAATCGTTATAGGTACTACTTGAAATACTTACTACTAGGTTATACTTGAAATTTAAACCATAATATGGTTGGATAAATGCTACATAACAACAAATACTAAAACAGTCAATAAATTTATTCCCAATGCGGAAAATCCACACGGGAAAGTTACGCAGTTTTTCGAACTTCTCCCTCTTACATACATTACTACAATAAAATATTATAAATAAAATAAGAATAATATTTCTGACTCTAAAACAATAAAAAAAAAGGATCACTCAATATAAAAAAACCAAGAAAAAAAGTGTGGAGAGTTTGGAGTTTGAACCCACGGTCACTCGATTTGAGTTTCCACATCTCTACCGAATACACCTCAAGAGTACCTTAATACACTGGCCAAATTAGGTATCTATATGTTCCATAGTTATAAAGAATAGTACAAAAATTCAAATTTCGAATATTTTTTGTACATTCATTCAAGTCCATGGTATGACTAATGGACCTAGGTCCATGTTTCCTAATGACCTCATCGATGTCGCTGGCGAGTAAACTAAAGAAGTATGTTTTTGTTTAGTTTAAAAAATAATAGTACTTACATAATGATGAAATAATAAATTCTATACAGACGATGATTCTCAATTCCGATATTGTACCACTCGCGTTTGAGGCTACTGGGTGCTGGGGGTCGGAGGCTATTGCTTTCGTTCGGGAAGTGGGACGTCGTATTAGGGAGAGGGGGTCTGACGCCCGTGCAGGTACGTACCTGGTGCAAAGGTTATCCATCGCCATTCAACGTGGTAACGCGGCCAGTGTGATGGGTACCTTCGCTCCAGATACAACTCGAGGGGGCCTTTTTGATTAGGCTTAAGCTAATTTTTTTTTTCTTTTTAATTCCGATATGTGATTTTTTCCTATCTTCCAATAACATCTTGTTCGGCTTCGACCCTGCCTGATAGGTTCATAAGGTACTTAGTGTTGTGATTAAATTGTTTTTTTTTTTTCACCAACTGTGAATAGGGATCACATAGAGACGCTCAGCTGTACGGAACCCTACATTGCGATTCCGCATTTGACTGATTTTTTTGTTTTGTTTTACACCCCTATTTGAATTTAAAAAGAAATAGGTTTGCCTTGATGCATTGTATTCAGTACATGTACCAGACTTATCGCTTCTTATCACGGCTATTTATTTAGACACGTTCCGTTCGTTCAATGTTCACCTATGCATTAAATAAACAATTATTAAGTGTTTATATTATGTAGGTATATTGATATATGTAGGTATTTCAATAACGATTTATTTTTAATGACATCACACCCACTTGTCTTTTGTTAATCTTCACAAATCATACATTTCAACTTTAAGTATAATAACAATAAGTTGTGCAGTTCATTTGAAAAGTATCTAGATGGAAGACGACGACGATTGTTATCTTAATAATTCAGGTAGATTAAAAATTAAAATGTATTAAATGTACCAGCTTACCATATCAGTCTTAATCCGATGTTCATTCTAAGATAGTTAAATTACCTAAATACCTACCTCTATAAGTGACGTAAAGTATCTAAGTACATTATCATCGCTCCGAAAGAAGTGAAAGCGCGCGTATCATCCGACGCAGGTGCAGTTGCGCTGAGCGTGCGTTGAAGGCGCGTCGCTACTTACTTGGGACTCGTTGACGATTATTCAATTCCGTAAGGAGCCAGTTCATCCGCTAAACGTACTTAACGCTTCTAACTGCTCAAGACGTACTCAGATCTCAGTGCTGATGGACGTCGAGGCCGGTAAAGACGACGCCAGCAACGAAGATGCCAAGCTTCTCGTGTTCATTGACACGCATTACGAAAAGCCAGCGATTGCAGGTAGGTGTCTCAGTCGGTTTTGAAACTTCAGACTATTTAAGGTAGAGGAATCAATATTTCGCGGTAGGTATTTCTCTAAGTTGCTTGCATTATTCGCTTTAATTAGCTGCTAAGTGATAACTGATAAATTCTAATCACTACAGACAGCCGTGATTATAATGAAGTATTTCTTTAGGTATGCAAACGAATTGTTAATTACAATTAGATTGAATAAAGACATAAAAGTGCATTTTGATTTACCGTAGAATTCGTGTAATTTTAATCATTTTCTGTAGTTGTGAATTAAAAACTTTCGTGGTAGCTTCCGCTACGCTGCCACGAAGTGTTGGAACAACTTGCCACCGCCAATCAGAAACTGCAAGTCAGTTTTCTCTTTTAAGAAACACCTCAAAAAGCTTCTGATTGAGCTTCAAATGGCCAACACTTAGGCGGTAGTTCATGTAGAATTTATATATGTATATATTTATGTCTGTTTTATATTATAAAATCTATCTGGTCACTCTAGCTTCAAATCCTACGATACACATACAGTCATTCATACCTATTTACCATCACATCTAACCTACACTCACACGGACACCCACACGTACACACTCACACTGGGTCCTCTGAAAACCAGCGTCGGAACGTCTAGGCGTTTTTCGACCAAAGCTGAGAGGATACCTTTTTCAAAATTTTCCGTATGTTAAGTAATTAAGAATAAGGTAAAATTTGTAATTAGTTTTAAGATAACATATGTGGAATTTTGAAATAAATAATTCTTATTCTTATTCTTATTCTTATTCTTATTCATATTCTTATAAAAACGATGTTTACCATAGAAGATTTAAAAAGTATTTAATTCCATATCTCGCGCCCATATCCCATACCCCTGCACAGATGCCTCTATAGATGAAAAACTTAAGTATATGACCACTATTATACACGGTGGGTCAGAAAATATGGCAAATAATTAACCCACAGTATCGGCTATCGATTCTAAGTATATTGTATAGGTCTTTAATTCTTTTTGACTTAGTAAAAAAAAAATTGTGTATGGGATTGGTTGTGTGAGCGACGCCTGAATCCTATACATTTTTTTTTTTTTACCAACTCAAAAAAAATAAAGACCTGTACAATATACTTCGAATCGATAGCCGATACTGTGGGTTAATTATTTGCCATATTTTCTAACCCACCATGTATATGTAGTTTGTTCCAAAATGATATGAAAATTCGAGGAAAATCCAAATATGGAACGTCAACTTTCGTCACAAGGCGGACACGGCCTATAAAAGCACGAATTCGAAAACAATTCGAAAGAAATGTCAATGTTTGCCTGCGAGGTCGTCTGTGTGCGTTCGAGGACGTCTGTACACTTGTAAAATGTGTGTCTACCACTACGCGGGCCAATGATTCACTCACAGGATTCACTCTCCATCTCCGGTTGAAACAATAGTACATTATTCCCGTGGCCGGGAAAGTAGGTCTTTGCAGGCTGAGTATTTGGTTTAAAGGGCCGAGGCTTCGCCGAGGCCCTTTAATATATACGAAGCCTGCAAAGCCTTTCACGTGCCGAGGCTTATATAGTGCTTTTCTCAAAAATGAAAAAAAAACTTGGTATTAGGTATTCATAATACAGCATTGACACGCACGCAAAGATACTCAAGTACTTACAACAAGTCCAATGGAACGCCAGTCTTATTTCGTATGCACCGATATTTGACTTTAACAGACCCACTAACACGGCAAGTTAAAAACTCGCATGTAAATTTCTCATTTTTTATAAAAAAATTAACCTTTTATTAATTTTTTAACCAAACTAGTAAACTATTTTCATGAAATTTAGCTAAATAAATCCGATACAAGACAAGACTTCCCGCTCTTTCTTTATGGATCGCGCTTTTTTTTAAATGCCGTTCTGAAATACATTGCGCTGTTGAAACAGCGCAATGTATTTCAGCAAAACGTTTCGTTTCGCGTCAATTGAAGAACATGCAGACTTGGCTGTTTGGAAATTCCTTCGCGTATTTATCAGTTTAAAAAAAAAGTACCTGTACGATAATGAAATCTCATACAACATTCCCTGCGCCTATACCTGCCGCGGAAGTAATTTCTTATGAATTTCCGGGGCATGCAGTTGAGTTTTTTTTTTTAATTTTTGACTGATCGTCAATGACGGACTTTGCAGTCTGCTAGAAAGCAGGACAATGACGAGTTTCCCGGGCATTTTTGAGAAAAGCCTTTTGTTGACCCTTGACTTGACTGAGTATGTTTTGTTTAATGATCCAAAATACTAGGAAATAATTTCTTTTGATAGACGTAAAAAGCTCTACAGACTAATGAATATGTACTTAATAGAGCCCAACGGATGGAAGCACTAGACAACTCGGTTCTGCAAGATATTTATTAGGTATTGAATCGTGAAAAAAAAAAGAAACTAAATGACTTCATCATGATAAACGAAAGATTCATCCAAATCTAGTCATAAAAATGACTGTAGATAAAGATTTTTAAAATAGAAATGAGGTGATATTGATACCCATTCAAAAGTCTGTTTAAAATGGAGTTACCAATATTGGAAACCTAGACCGACTAAATATGGAAGCGAGTAGCCACTCTAGTATCAAACATATAAACGACAGGATCCTGCTGATAAATACCGATAGTAGGTAGGTACCCAGATGGCATGCCTATGGCGCCTTGGCCAGTCGTATGAAAGCGCGGACGCTGTGCGAGCGTCGCGTCGCGACTTCACCGAAATAAAGTCGTAGTACTTAGTCATGGAAGTGGAAGTTAAGGTGCTGTGCGCAACTGGTGACAATAGTGACATCACAACTTTCCTGGATGTCTCCTTGGCACACACGTGCCGTTTTGGTAATGTTACGATATTGCTTAGTCAAGTATCTGTAGACTGTGTTGTGCAGTGTTTTCTGAATGAGAATTGAATTATTATAACATGAATGCTGAGCAAAATTTTTACTTTAACATTTTTCGATTGGGACTACTGCTTGGTCACAGTCTATGTAGGTACGCTATTCGGGATCATTTATCCAATTCATTCCCCGAGTTTAATCGGTAATATAACTGTATGATTTGAGATGCAATATAATTATGAATGAACGAGGGTTAGATTACAAACATAATATAGGTACCTAACTTGCTAAAATATTCTAATATAAGTAGGTCAAGCTTTTGTGTACCCAATTTACAAGTTATTTTGTCAAGTCAAGCTATTTGCAAGTTGGAAAATTCGTTGTTTTAACAAAAAATGAAGCCACGGGGCAACAATAGGTAATACCTACTAGCATTTTTAGTAAGTAGGTACTAACTACTGCAGTCTATGCAAACACGTGCACCGACTATTCTGCGTTAACATTTCCTGATATAATGTTACATTATCCCCCTGTTTAGCAAAGATTCGCTTCCCCGAATATCTCTTTATATAATATAACTAGCTGACCCCGCGGACTTCGTGACGCCTAAAATTTTTTTGGGTATGAAAAATAGCTTACGTCCTATTCTCAGACCTACTGAACATACACACCAAATCTCATAAGAATCGGTCGAGCCGTTTCGGAGTAGTTTGGTTACAAACCCTGTGACACGAGAATTTTATATATTACATAAGGTCAATGTGACCAATTCCGTCTGCGGGGCAATACCATACACGTATGATTCTGCTTGTTCTAAGAACAGAAGGCCCGTGACTTACCCAGTCGATAAAGCACCACAATTTTCTGGTTTCATCTTTGTAAAATAGATGGCGTTGTGTTGCCAGTGACGGAAGAAATCCGCGTTTAAAAGTTCAGTTGCGCTTCGAGCTCGAACACGACCTCGGTGTGATGCTGTATTTCCAAAGATAAGTCTCTGACCATACTAGTTATAACTATGAGACTATTCTAAAATTATTGTTTAAGATACGTGTCAAATGTTCTTTGAAGTCTGTTTTAAGTTAAAAGCAGTTAATTAGGAATTATTTGCTCTCTAAAATGCATAACCTTAAAATGGTCAAGTGGAGTCTAAAATTGAAGGGGCTAAACTGGCATAAGTACGCCGGTATTGCCCCATTCCATAAATTGACAACATTTTTGACTTACTCTTTTTATTGAGACCAAGGTTTAGTAATCAGTAAGTATTTATTATAGTTCTAAATAATTGTTATGTTTTATGAAAGAATTTGTTACTATTTTTTGGTTTACTTACTCGAAGTTTTAAAAGTAAAACCAAATTGTAAAGTAAAGTAAATTCATATTTACATAGCTTTTTATTTATTATTTAGATAGAAAAGTGAGTCTCTTGCATTTGCTAAATAAATGTTATTAAAAAGTGTAAGTACCTACTTAATGAGGTTTTGTTCCCAATACGGTTTAAGATAACCCTCCTATCCGTACGCAGTCGGGTAAAAAAAACCGTAAAAGATTTTTGACGTCTGTCTCTTGAAATAGCCGGAATAGTCCCTTAAAACGATTTTTATTCATAAAAGTAATTTCTGACATCATTTTTAAGCAGTTACAGGAGAAATTTTGTTAAAATTTGCGTATATTTAATTTCATGTTATCTATTTTTCAAAATAACCGCGGATTATATGAGAATGGTCGGCTAGACGGATTTGCCCCAAAACCTCGGGAAATTCCGTTCAAAGCCTTTTTTTAAACACGTTATTATCCAAATACACAAAAGAGTTAAGCTATTTATTGGAGGTAATTTCATTAGCCAACTAAATTCTTAGTTGGTAAAAGTCATTGAATTTTTGCTTAGCATATATGAACGTAATTATGGTATTTTAAAGTCAACTTACAAATAAATAACGGTAATGCCCTAACTGACCTTGTCTTCCTATAGGAATAAGCTACTTAAAAAAAAGCCATGGTGGCCTAGTGACCAACCGCCTCTCATGCAGAGGGTCGGGGGTTCGATTGCGGCCTCTAAGTTTACTTACTTGCCTATGTGCGAAATTCAATTTGAATTTACCACTGAGCTGTTCGGTGAAGGAAAACGTCGCGAGGAAACCTGTACGCATCTGCGAAGTAATTCAAAGATGTGTGTGAAGTCCCCAATCTTGCACTGGGCCCGCGTGGGGACTAATAGCCCAAACCCTCTCGTGATGAGAGGAGGCCTGTGCCCAGCAGTGGGACGCAAATAGGCTGTAGTAGTAGTAGGAAGCTACTTAGTAAGTAAATTAGCTATTATAGAAAATACATTATCCCCCAATGCCCTCACCCATACTAGAATAGAGATTCAGAACGTCCCGGAACGTACATACCTAAACAAATTACACAAAAAAAAAAACCTATACCTACATAGACTTAAACGAGTTAACTGTATTAAAATTTCGGCTACTTGAGTTTTTAGTGCTTTGGAGATAGGCTCTCCTTTATGTGGGATATGGGAAATCCAATATCCCTATTTACCAACTCGAATGATACCCGGACTGACTGCCGTGCCGAAAATGTGGTGTTAAGGATTCAAATTTCGAATCCTGACTCTGTAATAATAAACAGGAAAATTTATTTTTTATTCAATTTCGTATACCTAGGTAGTTTCCAAAAACATATACTTACCATAAGTACCTATAAGTATACTCTTAATTTAAACTAAATGATATCTTCACAAAACAATTTAGCATTGGCATCGTTTTGATAAAACTGATGATTGTTATAATCATGCATGACATTACATTTCAGTAATAGGTATAAAAGAAATAAGACAAATATGAAACCAATGTTTTATCTCTTGCGTAAGTAAAACATACCTACCTACGTACCTATACATATATAATGTATGTATACATGGTGGGTCATAAAATATGGCAAATAATTAACCCGCAGTATCTGCTATCGATTCTACTCGTAAGTATATTGTATAGGTCTTATTTTTTTTTTGAGTTGGTAAAAAAAAAATATTTTGTATAGGATTCAGGCGTCGTTCACACAATCAATCTCATATACAATTACTTTTTTTACCAACTCGAAAAAATTAAAGACCTACCTATACAATATACTTAGAATCGATAGCCGATACGGTGGGTTAATTATTTGCCATATTTTCTGACCCACCGTGTATAATCTAAATTCGCAATTCACGTGCTTCTATCGTCATAAAAATGTATGCCTATGATCTCGGCTTCACCAATAGGCATCAGGGGCTCTATGCGAAGTCTTGAATAGGGATCTCGCTTTTCCCTATAGGATCGCTCACGCGTCAAAGTTGAACTTTAAATCTAGCTGCTTAAAGGTCACGCGACGTGAGCGATCCTATAGGGAAGAGCGAGATCCCTATTTAAAGACTTCGAATATAGGCCCAGTAGCGAATAAACTATTAACTCATTTCCAACTCCCGACGCAAAAGGGGTGCTGTAAAACCAATCATAAATTAGGTATCCCACCAAAAACATTGTCATGTAAAGTGACGCCAAGATGAGTGCCAAGTATTGGTTGTACCTACTGTAAAAAAAGTTAAGAGATCTCATGGAGGGCCACGCTGTGTTTTTTTTAATATCACTAATGAAAATGAAAATGAATATGAAAATGAAAATGAAAATATTTATTCAGCAAATAGGCCACATCTGATCTTTAAGAGTTGCAAACAAGCATACTTCTTAGGTACAGTGTCGTTCAATAAGTCAAAACATGTAATGGGGCCTGGCGTTTCAAAACTTCGAAATTTATGTAAAAACTCACACGGGCTTATCAACAGAAATTCACTACTATTGGTGTTGTGCCTATAATTGAGAAATGAAACGAACGGACAAACTACATAGGTATTTTGACTTTTGAACGGCACAGCTTGGCTTAGAGATCTTACTCGGTTATCTAAAGTCCCGCGCCTTCACATTTCAAAACGCTTCAATGTATTTAAAAAGCACCACCAACACTCTCAACACATGTGTGCGTGCTGAGACAGCCATCAACTATGCGTTGTGAGTGTTGGTGGTGATTTTTAAATAATATTAAAAAAAATTGAAGCGTTTTGAAATGTGAAGGCGCGGGACTTTAGATAGTAGAAGATCTCTACTTGGCTTGGCCACACAACTTAGTAATTGATCGTGATAAATTAGGTATACCTAAATCGATGAAGGCCGGTTGTGCGCACGAAAAAAATGACGCAATAGTAACGTTACGGTGCAAGCGAGAGCACGGAACAAGCGATAGAGAGGCACGATCGGCCTAAGCGTGACGTTATCACCTAAAACTATCGTCCGTAAGCCGACTTTATAGACAACCATTTTTTTTTGCATATTCGGAATAAGAAAAATAACTTCGTAGAATGGTCCGGGTCTCGTAGCTCTACTATGAAAATAAAACCTTGTACAGCATTGAAAATGTATGTACATTTTTTATTGATAAGCAGATTGTTGTACTTACATTAAAACGTATTCAACGTAGTAGCAAAGTAAGGTTACCAGTGGTATCGAAATTCTAATATGACCCCCCCTTCCCCCACAACACACACACACACACACACGAACTTTGTCTGCGACCGCGCCTGGACAAGACTTTCAATATTTTGATCGAATATTTAAAATCCTAGCACGTTACTAAAATGTGTTAATTCCATTTCTCTACATAGGTATACGTAGGGAAACAGAACGCAGAATATTTAAGTACTTGTCGCGTTTGCTTCAAAGAATTTCAATATTATTGTCACGTCCTATATATAATATATTAAACTTTTAATTTTAGTTTTTTTTTAAATGAGGTTATAAATTTCTGTTTTTTCTTTTAAGTGGAAGTGTATTTATTTTTGGTTTTGTTTATTCTGTTTTGTTCAAAATAGCCGAATAAAGATATTTCATTTTTCATTCATTCATTTCATATATCTTCGTACGGACGAATTAAATGTAATAAAACTACTACTACTGCTGCTACAGCCTATTTGCGTCCCACTGCTGGGCACAGGCCTCCTCTCATAACGAGATGGTTTGGGCTATAGTCCCCATCCCCACGCGGGCCCATTGCGGATTGAGGACTTCACACAAATCTTTGAATTACTTCGCAGAGGCGTGCAGGTTTCCTCACGATGTTTTCCTTCAAATTGAATTTCGCACATGAATAAACTTAGAGGTGCGAGCCGGAATCGAACCCACGACCCTCTGCATGAGAGGCGGTAGGTCGAACCACTAGGCCACCACGGCTATTGTAAAAAAACGTACTTACCTAATAGCAACTAATAGACATGTTTTTGAACTCAATTTTTATTCATACCATCGTGAATAATGGCCTATTATCTATCTATCTTCTTCTTCTATCTATCTATAATAATAAAAGAGCAGAACACGGCATGTCTATACATAGAAAGAAAAGTTAAAAAAAAAGAACGGGGGATCTAAAGATGTATAATAGACCACAAAACAGCTATTTTTAGAAATCTTTTCTGTGTGTCTCTCTGTTTGTTAGAGTTCATCTCCGAAACGACTGAACCGATTTGAACGCAGTTTTCAAGGGTAGATAGAGCATCATTTGGAGCAACATATAAGCTATGTTTGATTAGAATCGGATGTCGGAAAGAAAAATTATCGGCAATTTTTTATTCCACGCAGACGAAGTCGCGGTGCACAACTAGTCATTCATAAAAATCATAAGCACTGCCTGTTCAGTGCAACCTTAGACTTCACACCCGTGTAAAGCATGCCATGAGTACTTATATGAAAAACAATGGTCAAACATTCCAGGGATATAGGTACAGTCAAGGGCACTAAGTCCCCAATCCGCACTGGGCCCGCGTGGGGACTATAGCCCAAACCCTCTCGTGATGAGAGGAGGCCTGTGCCCAGCAGTGGGCCGTAAATAGGCTGTTGTAGTAGTAATAGTAGTAAGGGCATTAATATGTGTAGGTACACTTTTGCATCCTGTTCCGTTGTGTTAAGGTCCAGAGGTGTATACATATTAATGACCTTGACTGTACATTGATCTATTATAAGTAGGTAAGGAATCACAATGAGCCGGAGAAAAATGGCCCGTTAAAACGGGTGCCCGAACAACTCGCGCACCCGTTTGGCGTTCAGTAAATTTGACACTTAAGTCTTATAGTGTTAGGTTTACTTTTGTATAAAATATTTATCTTGACACGTATTATAAAGAGGCGTTATTAGCATATTGGAACGTATTTTCTAATGTCAGTTTGCTCCATATACTTTGACATATTCTTTTAGGCGCTGTTCGTCCATATGTTATTATAGGTAGGTAGTCTTACCAATTTTAGTCGAGGATATTTTCATAATGTTTTGTTTATCCTTCTTATAGCTCGAATATTCAGAAGAATCAACCAGGACTTCCGAGGGGAACATGTTATCCTGAACAAGGCATGCGGAGCGCTGAGGCCTGGCAGACTAACCTTCATCCTCGGGCCCTCGGGAGCCGGCAAGACTAGCCTGCTCAAAATATTAGCGAAGCGGAAGTAAGTAGGACTAATATTTAGTGCAGTCAGCAAAGAAGTAACTTTTATTAAGTTCCCAGTACGCACGGCGTTTCTCAACTTTTCATAAAACGTATTTTCGCTTTTATTCCCAAATTACCTACTAAACAGATTGACTCGAAACTTGGTACACATAATAAAATCATTATTGTGAGTGTCCGAAATTAGTAAATGTCGTGGTAAAATGAAACAAAATTAAAGTACAGCCAAAAAACTGAATTTTGAAGTTTGTATGGAGGAAACTAAAATGGTCCTAGTTTATGTTATTCAATTTATTACAATCAAAGTGTATTTTGGACCCTAATATCTCTGCTCCACTATTACTTGTAAAATTTGGTGACAATCTGATAAGTATAGTTTGCGAATTAAAACGTAACTACGTTTGTATGGAGAAAGGAGCGTGGGGACTCTTAAGGCCGTTCATAGACCCAGCTCAGCCGTCACTGTCACTCGTGGGACGAGTGAAAGAGAAAGCGCCACAGAACGCCCGATTTAGTTAGTATTTAACGCGTTTTAATTTCTATAAAAATACCGTCTAAAAAAATAGCATTTATAAAGCTGTCGATGTATGCATATACCTAATATGGATATTTTTTGTGTTATAATTAGTTTTACACTGTTTGATATAATAAACTGGAGTAAAGTTGGGTTAGCTGTCCGAGTTAGAGGTTACTTTGGAATTAAATTGTATCGAGCGAAGTTTCGTGAAACGTGTATCGAAAGCTGTCAATGTAAGGATGATATAGTCAAATATAACATATGTTTTTTTCATATTTTTAACTTTTAACATTCCTTAGAAAAGTATGATCTTAAATGAGCAATTTGACGATGCTGGGTCAGGGAAGGGCCTTAAGTCTCTGTATAAGAAAAAAAAATAGAAGAGCGGCGGGTTCAGGGGTTTGCCAAAAAAAAAGGCGAAGGACCGCTATCAGTATCTGCTGTGATTCGAAAATATCTATAATAACTATTAGGTATTCATGGATCTTGCTTTATAAAATAATCTTGATTTTGATCTGCAATATTCTTGATGAGAGATGCCTACGAGTAGACATTATTTAATTAATAATAGTCTATTATCTAAACAACAATACAGGACCTACATATGAAATATGAATGAGTAATTCTATTTATACTACACCTACTCGGAAAGTCAATTCAAACTAACCCATTAATTGGGGAGAAAGTTGCTCATTAATCCTCCTTCAAAATCTGGTTAGTAATGTTGTATGCAAATCCATTATTACACACTTTACCCATGTAGTAATATTGTATGAAAATCCATTATTCCACAGTTATGTTTTTTTTTTAATTCCAAAACGAGCCATGGATGCGTGTAAGTTAATACTTTTTTTTGTTTGACACTGCCGACTTTACACAAGCTATATAGACGTTCTAAACGAATGTACCTACATCAAAAAAGTTTTTCGAAAAAAAAACTCGAAAATGCGATAACAATATCGTTAAATGGTTTGAAGAAACATATGCATTGATTAATTATACTAAATATGATTTTATATTTCGGGTTGCACGCAAGAAATTTTGTAATGATCTGTCTCGTCACTGGCTGTAAAGACGCGGCGCGGTTTTCACTTTAAAAAAAAGAATATCGCGCGCCTTTCGTTTCATTGTAATAACTTTGAATTTGCTTTTGTGTTTGAAATGTTTTCAACAAATGAGGAAAGTAGCGATGGTAGTATTATTGGAACGCCACCTGAAATATTAATTCATGCTCAACAAGCAATTAACAATCTCAAATCAAAAAATAAATACATGAAGCAGTATGAAGAATTTATGCAGTGGAAGACTGAAAAGCAAGCTTCTTCTTTGTCGGAAAATGTTCTTCTAGCCTATTTTAGTGAAAATCTTCAAAATATAAGCCTAGCAGCCTGTGGGCTATATATTCAATGCTGAGAAGTACATTGTTATCCAGAGATAATATTGATATAAGGAAATACTCAAAATTAGCAGCATTTCTGAAAAAGAAGTCTAGCGGGTTTCGCAGTAAGAAATCCAAAAAGTGTTAACGGCAGATGAAATCAATTCTTTTTTGCATAACGCTCCAGATGATACTTATTTATCCTATATATCTAAATTTTTGTACGAGATTTTGTTGTTTTTTTTTCCTCGTAAGAGTAGTATAAAGTATTATATATCCCTCGAGGGTAAGTATTGATTACTCAACTCGTGTTCTTTAAGGCCCTCCGCTTCGCGTCGGGCCTCAAATGGCCACTCGTTGAGTAATCAATGCCTTACTCCTCTTGGTGAATAAATAACTATTATACACGGTGGGTCAGAAAATATGGCAAATAATTAACCCACAGTATCGGCTATCGATTCTAAGTATATTGTATAGGTCTTTAATTTTTTTCGAGTTGATAAAAAAAAAATTGTGTATGGGATTGGTTGTGTGAGCGACGCCTGAATCCTATACAAAATATTTTTTTTACCAACTCAAAAAAAATTCAAGACCTATACAATATACTTAGAATCGATAGCCGATACTGTGGGTTAATTATTTGCCATATTTTCTGACCCACCATGTACGAGGGGCGTTCAAAATATTCTCGGTATTGGAATGAAAACAAACAAGTATGAACAGTTTGATATTTTTTATTTTTCAATATACTCCCCCCCTATGTTAATACACTTAAAAGATCGATCAATTTTTTTTTTTAATCCCTCATAAAAATATTTTTTATCCTTGGTATAAAAGTGCTCCTCTACTACCGCCTTCAACGCCTCATCGTCAAAAAATCGATTTCCACGCAGATCCTTTTTGAGATTGGGGAACAAAAAGAAGTCGCTGGGGGCTAAGTCCGGACTATACGGTGGATGAGTTATAGTTCCGAACCCACATTCAGCAATAGCTGCCTTGGCAATATGAGCAGTATGGACAGGGGCGTTGTCATGCAGAAGCAGAATACCTTTAGACAACTTTCCTCGCCTTTTTTCTTTTATTGCGTCCCTTAATTGATGTAGAATATTCGCGTAGTACTGTCCCGTGATATTTACACCTTTTTCTTTATAATCGATCAACAATACTCCTTCACAATCCCAAAATATTGTTGCCATGACCTTGCCAGCGGAAGGGACGACCTTGAACTTCTTGGGATGAGCTGAACCCTTAATGTGCCACTGCATGGACTCCTGTTTACTCTCTGGGTCATAATGATGAACCCAGGTTTCATCTCCAGTAACTATCTTTTGCAGCACCTCATCAGGATTTTCACCACACAGGTCAATAAAATCGGAACAGCAAGCTGCACGCACATCTTTTTGAAGTCGAGTCAGCATTCGCGGAACCCATCTTGCACTGACCTTTGACATATTAAGATGGTCATGGATAATGTCATGTACGGTACCAATAGAAAGATTGGTTACTTGAGCTATTGATTTTATCTTCACTCGACCATCTTCCAATATAAGGTTTTCCACCTGATCAATATTTTCTTGTGAAGTAGCTACTACAGGCCGGCCAGGTCTAGGGTCATCTTCAATACTCTCCCTGCCACGTTTGAATTCGCTTGACCACTTTTGAATTGTAGATAAAGAAGGAGCAGACTCACGGTAAACACAATCCATTTCCTCTTTTATGGTTTTTTGGTTTTTACCCTGTTTCGTCAAGAATTTTATTACGGAACGATGTTCTAATTTCGTTAACATTGTTAATTCACTCATTGTGTTCGTGTTTGTTCAGAAATTGCAGAAAAACAAAAGAACATCTCGGTTTGAATTATACTTTTTTTTAATGTCAAAGAATGAACCTTACCAGCCAGTAACAAAACAAATTCAAAAAGAGGTTATAAGATATCAATACCGAGAATATTTTGAACGCCCCTCGTATATTGCAATCACTTTATTCTACTAACGTAATTGATCTATCTGCAGTAGGTACCTACGTATTATATAACGACGAGTCATTTAAATAAATGGCTAAACATTAACTAATGAACGGAAAAAGTCATTTAAGTGGGGCTTTATTATATTTGCCCGCTACCAATTGGTTTGAAACAAATCAAGTCGCACTTTGCAATTAGGAATGACACTCATATAATAATATGTGCGCTTGGTTTGAAATGTCAAATAAAAGAATAACGAAATATCAGAAAATATTATCATTCAGTCGGTCAAATAATATTCATACGATAGATAGATAGATAGAAGAGTTTTATTGGTATACAATTATTGTAAGGTACATTTATGCAAGTATACATAAACCTTTTTAGGTTTTCCTGTATACCGCTACACTATTCATCGAAGGTCTTAAATATTTATAATACAACGTACAGCAAATTTAAATATAAGATTCCTTAAATAAGTAGTTGTTAATTCCAACATGTTTATAACAAGTCTTAATAGAAACATGCAGGAAATCTGCAAACATTACCTGTAGCCGCCCGCAGCCGTCCCTGTCTCCCCGCCGGGCGTGACAGGGACGGCTGCGAAACGAAACCGACGACGAAATTGAACCAAACGAAATAAGGTTCAATTTTGTATAGAAAAAATGACTATTGTATTGAAATGAATTGCCGAAGACAATTGTCACGAAAAGCGCAATTGATATGGATTCGAAACGTGCAATTGGTTTGGATTCTAACAAAGGGAAAAAGCGAGATTGGTTTGGTTGGGCTGAGGAAACCAAGTGGCAAATGCAATACAGCGGCTGGAGTCGTCTTTCGGCTGAAATGATGATGATGATGATGAGGACTCCATTGGGATACCTATTGTTCCAATGTAATCTAGGCTAAGTAGGCAGATAATATACCTATCTATTAATTTAGGTTAAGTGTACTCAACCTAAATTACTACTAATTATTCTCTATAAACTAAAACTAACAGTGGGAACTGCTTTTGGATGTAGGCTATATTGTATTATATCTATCTCTATGTTCAAGTCTTATTGTGTCTATTATCTGTTTGTTTACCCAATAAAGAAAAAAAAATCTTTATAACTCGAATGAGGCAGTCATTAATTTTGCTACATACGAGTACCAACGAGAATGAACGTGGTCTGTCATACCGTCACCACATCTTACTTATCCGAAGAATCCGCCTGGTCAAGGCAAGCTACCTCGAGTGTTCGAGCGGAAACTTGAAGCATAACTATGTATTCTTGTCTTGCAGCATAAAACATGAATATTGGAACTTCACAATTATTAAGTATGTCTCCATACAAGCAACCAACCATACACGACTATTACGTACGAAAATCATCTAACAAGACTTTTTAGCCAAAGTATACTTAAATTAGTCTGTATAGAGAGTTTTTAATAAATCAATGTTTACTTTACTTGTAATTAGTATAGGTATAAAAATAGATCCATACCTACTAATTGTTTGTTTGTCCTTCCTTCACGTCTTAAGGACTGAATCGATTTGAATGAAATTTGGTATGGATATAGTTTGAGACCCTAAGAAATTATATTGGATGCTTTTAGTCCCGATGCGATATTTCAACGGGAACGAGTTTTCTACGGGTTAAACCAGTTTTTTCAATACTTCTATAACTATACTTACCTATATGTATATGTAGTATCATCGGGTACGCAAATTCTAAGTCTACGCGGGACGAAGTCGCGGACAACGGCTAGTATAAAAATATATTCGAAATGTATACTTACCTATGCCTTCTTTTGCCTTATTACCTAAGTATTGACTTTCACGCTAATTATTTAGAAAGCGACAAATTACTGTTAGGAGTAGGTAGGTACTTGTAAAGTCACGAGATAATCAATTGCAAGATCATTAAATGTTATAGGCCAATGACACGGGGAACGGTAATGATCGGAAAAATACCAAATAGCTGTTTGTTAACCTCACTTTGTCCTCAATCACAACATTCGAAATTCTTGAAACTTGCTTGTAAAATGGACCCCTTGTAAGTAATAATCATTATTTCAGCCGAAAGACTTCCACTGCTGAACAGACTTTTTTAGTGGTAATAGGAAGTAGTGCAAGGTCCGTCCGGATAGCCACCACAGTCTTACTCGCTGACCTGCCGCCAAATAGCAGTGCTCGCCCTATGGCATTTCATAAGGACTCCCTTTCGCTCACTATTTTCCGGCATTCCATCTGGGTTGGCAACGCATTCGAAATCTCCCCTATGCTTCCTTATGTCCATGTGCCGCGGCGACCACTTACCATCAGGTGGCCTGCGTGCTGGACTCTGGCCTCCTCTCATCGCGGAAAGGCTCTTTGGCCTGCCAATAAAATGAAATATATATATATATATATATAGACCCCCAAGGTCCGCCACACAAATCAGCCTAATAAATAATATCAGAGACGACCTTTCTCTATTCTTGATACTTAACGATACATTCCTTTTTTCAGAAAAACTGGTGTCACAGGTTCGCTACACGGCGCAGACCGTAATGCAGTGTTGGTGGCACAACACGCCTCCCTCATAGACAGTCTGACGGGAAAGGAGACCCTCACCTTTGCAGCTAGCCTCAAGCTGCCTAAAGCCACTTGTAGAGAACGAGAATATGCAGTAAGTAAACCTTATTCAATCACGATTTTTTACACTAACCCATTTTCTTACAGCACGACACCACTCACAACTGGCGCACAATGTAGCGCTTAGAAGTGCAGTTAAATAATCTTCATATTTTCTATTACTTAGGACCGGTTCCTATTTCCACAAAACGCCTCGTTTTGGCTACGGATGGTCAAAATTTTACATTTGCGCCATAGAGAATCTGCCAAATTTTAACCATTCATGGCCAAAACGAGGCCTTTTGTGGAATTAGGGACCCGACGTACCTAATACCATCTAACACCTAATTAATCCACGCACCCATTAGTTTTGTAATGCTGCGTGAAAAAGACTCGCATATTTTGAAATATAACAGTCTTTAACCGCATTGTGCATGTCTAAGCCCATCTAACAACTTCCTGTAATAATGATACGAGTAATCCACTCATCTCACTCCTACTCCTTCCTTTCCAAACTTGAGGATCAACGTAGGTAACTTGTTTACTGATCTAATCGAGGTGTCCTCGTTCACGAGTACCAAAGTGCACACTTAGTAAGGAATAAATAAGCATCCAATCACGATTTGCGAGTGCGAACTTTGCTGTTCCCTGGCGGGTCTGTTACATTAACATAGTGATGGGTCTATTTATTCTTATTTATTTGTGTTTCTCCGATTATTATATCGTGAAACTTATATCGTTTTGAAAAACGACAGACTGACTGTTTGTATGTAAATATTTTCTGCCGTACCTATCGAAATACCAACATAAAACTTTTCAGATCGAGATAGTGTCATCGCAGCTGGGCATCCAAGATGTACTTAACACGAAGGCCGGTCGGATGTCGGGTGGAGAGAGGAAACGGCTGACGATCGCTGGGGAACTGCTCACGAACCCGTCCGTTATGCTTTTAGACGAGCCTACGAGGTAGGTATTACTTGAGACGGGACACCTAACATTGTACAGGGGCTTCACGGCGCTCAAATTGAACATTGAATCTAGCTGCTTAAAGTTCGTTTTCAACACCGTGACGCGTGAGCGCAGGGATAGGGAATTACCCTATCACTATGTAACGTTTCGAATAGAGCCTTTGGTTAACGAGATTGAGAAGGCTAAGTGCTTCGCCGCACGCCTTTCTAAGTTGTGTTGTGCTGTACCGCATGGGTACAGTCTCAAGAAACTATCTAGGTACAAAGTAGAGCTAGATTTGAACAACCGGTTCTCTGTAGCTGTTGTGTGAATTACATTAACGGACGTATTTTTCCTGCGTATACAACATATACCTACTACTAGGTACGCCTTTTTTGCGTAATAATGCTTTTTTAGACTTTGAACGTGATCCTGTTCATTTTACGCTTTTACAAATTTTCCGCCATGAAAAAATGTCGTTTGATACAAATTGTCCTTTTCACTCGTATCTAATGTTGACCCTCGCTTTCGCTCGGGCCCACTGTAATTAATTAGGGACTCGTGATAATGACGAACTTTCTGCACCTATTTTGAAATGAATAATTAATTGGTGTTCCAGCGGCCTGGACTCGGTGTCGTCCATGTCGGTGGCGCGAGCGCTCCGCTCGGTGGCGCAGGACGGGCGCACCGTCGCCTGCGTCGTCCACCAGCCCTCCTCCAAGCTGTTCTCGTCCGCGGACGACATCGTCCTGCTGGCGGAGGGCCGCACGCTCTGCGCCGGCGCCGTCGCCGACGTGCCCGGCCTGCTCGCGAGGGCGGGCTTCACCTGCCCGCAGTACTACAACATGGCCGATTACCGTATGTCGACGTCATCTTTGTCTGAACCCCGAATCCATACTCCACACTAATATTATAAATGTGAAAGTGTGTTTGTTTGTCCTTCCTTCACGTCAAAACAACTGGATCAATTTGGATAATATTTGGTATGGAGATATAGTTTGAGACCCCGGGAAGTCTACGCGGAACAAAGTTGCGGGCAGCAGTTAAAAGATAAGAAGGGATCCCGTCTCCCAAGCTTAACATAGACAAGCCAAACATTTTTCTATATTCGGACAGCACGCAATGGAAATGAGTACCTATCTTGACTAATAAGATTACAGATAACGAGAAACGCAGAGATGAGGTGGGCCGTCCATCCAATACAAATATTTGTTTTGTCGGTCTTTAGAAAAAAACGATGATTTTAGTTTCTTAAGTAATTGACTCTGTTACTTAAGTTTCTTCTGTTTCATAACCTAAGTGAAATTTCATTTTTATTATTTCAGTGTTAGAAATAGCCAGCGGCGAGCATGTCGGTAACATAGCTTACTTAGAGAGCGAAGCCAAAAGCTACACAATGGAAATGAGGAAAATCGCAAAAAACGACGCCTGCAATGGAAACGGAAAAGGTAAGTAATCACTCGACTTGGCGGGGGCACTTCATTGCTCTCATATTTAATTGTATGTTCTTGAAACCTTACACCCAGAAATAAAAATTAGACCACGGCTTGTGTATAGGTTACACGTGGCGAATTTTAATTGCTTATAATTGCATTTTTAAATTGAAATATTTACATATTGCCCTTAGGGGCTACGGTAATTTGATACGAAAGATAGAAAGATTAGGTCAACGAAGGACGGTCGAAAAGTCAGCTTGAATTATGCAATGTACCATCTAACACCTAATTCAAAATGTTTCAGTGTACTCCACGGAAGCCGAGGCGCTGCTGAGCACTACATCTTCGATCAGCGACGGCTACACCGCGGGAATCTGGCTTCAGTTCTGTGCGCTGCTCTGGCGATGCGGCTTGGGCGCGCTGCGGGACGTGCATTTAACCCAGGTATACTATAATATGTATATGCATGCCGTATATGTAGTTAGTAAACATATTCCACCGGGAAATTTCAGGAATCCGACAAGACTCGAACTGTCAATTAATTTCCGAATTTAATGACCAGCATGTAGGTATTAATTATGTACCTACCTACTTTAATATTAATATGAAACTTTAGAGAATGACAAGATGTCAAAATTGAGATTTAAAATATACTTATGCAATATGACACAAGTAGGTAAGTACCTAATAAAGTCTAATTATCTTCTAATTATAAATTTGGTTTGCCCAGTCCAAACCAAACGCGCTTTTGTCCCATTATTCGAATCCAAACCAATTGCGATTTTTGTGACAGTGTTCGGCATTCAATTCAACACAATCGTATTTTTTTCTATACGAAATTGAACCTTATGTGGCAAGTAGTTTGATTCAATTTCGTATAAATATTAATTAACCGACTGAATGATGTTTTCTGATATTTCGGTCTTTCATTTTGACATTTCAAACCAAGCGCACTTTATATGAGTGTCATTCCCAATAAGACCCTAAATCATAGGAAATAAAACGAAAAAAAGAATCAGCCAAATCGGTCCAGCAGTTCTCGATCGAGCCTTATAGCCGGACTAACACACACGGCAATTCATTTTTGTATATGTCATGCCATCTCGCTAAATAGGGAGAAAGTACATTTTTATTAGGGAATAAAGACGCTCGCTATCTCTCGTTTCTAAAACAATTTGCGTTTTCCAGATCCGCCTGGCCTGCCATCTAGCCGTGGCGCTGCTTCTGGGCGCGCTGTACAGCGGCGCGGGCGCAGCCGCCGACCGCATCGTCACCAACACCGCCTGTCTCTTCTTCTTCTTGCTGTTTCTCTTCTTCTCCAACGCCATGCCCACTATCAATACATGTAAGTTCAGTCAAGCTGTTTTTACCCGACTGCGACTGAAGGACGGTTATGTTTTTCCAGTATGTGTATGTAGGTATGTTTATTTCTTTGGCACGCTCCGTAGCCTAAACGGCTTGATGGATTTTGTCTTGTGAGATGTCTTTAGATTTGTCTTCATTATGAGAGTGACACCGAGTATATCAAAAACAAGCCCATACGCAAAATATATCGTCCAGAATTACTTTAGAAAAAGTGATAGCACGCATAGACCTTTGAGCAGGGAACTCTATGGTTCGGAATCTCATATTAAGTCTCTGATTAGAAAATTAAGCTAATACTTTCTTGCCTTTATGTTTCAGTTCCTGTAGAAGCGTCGGTGGTCCTTCAAGAGCATTTGAACAAATGGTACTCGCTGATAGCGTACTGCCTGGCTAAGATCGTGATAGATTTACCGGTGCAGGTAATTTTCGTCCTTCGAGCCATTTGCTTTAGCATGTGTATAAAGATTGAAACTTCAATAATGTCAATACAAATAGTATTTATTGAATACCAAAAAGAATTACATAACACATGTTATTTATTAGGTACATTTTATTACTGAAATTAATTATCCCTGTGGGCATTGTTTTCCTGAGTTTTGTGACTCACGATTGTTTTCTTTGAAACTATTCGATTTTGATAGCCTGGGACCGTATGTTTCTATTTTTAAATTATGGTCTTATTTCGTTAAGCAGACGCCACTGCTATCAATATTAGCTATTGATGAAAATATTTCCATTTCCAGCTACTCTGTGCCACCGTGTTCCTCCTGCCAGCGTGGTATTTGACGGCCCAGCCCATGGAGTGGCATCGTCTGGGCCTGGCGTGGGTCATCTGCGCTCTCCTCACGATCCTTGCGCAGACGTTCGGCCTGGTCGTAGGCGCAGCTTTCGACGTCAAGGTAACGCAACGACGTAAGATGGAATCGGTTCGAAAGCCGTGGTAGCCTAGTGGTTTAACCTACCACCTCTCATGCAGAGGGTCGGGGGTTCGAATCCAGCTCGCACCTCTGAAATTCAATTTGAATTTGCCACTCAGCTTTTCGGTGATGGAAAACATCGTTAGGAAACCTGCATAATTCTTCTTTTTTGTTAGGTTTCCTATTCAGGAACTCCAATTCGGAATTTCAAGAGCTTTCTAGCGCAGACGTTCGACTCTTGGTATCAGATTGTTTTACCTACTGCCAGTAGGTAGGTGTACCTACTTAGGCTAAGCGCCCAGCCTAATGAAATTTAGAATGTGGATATCGGGGTTTCAGCGAGCAACACCGCGGCGCACATTTACTACCTATCTATCTAAATAATGGTTCAATGCAAATATCTTCACAATTAATTAAGCAGCAGGTACTATATTCCTAAGTTCTTGTTGGTTTTCTAAATAGGCACTTTTTTATCTTGTTTCAGCTCGGCATGTTCGTGGTACCAGCCGCCAACATTCCAATGCTGATGTTCTCGGAGTTTTTCATACCGTACCACGAGATGCCGTACTACCTGCGGCCTTTCGCCACTATTTCGTACTTTAGGTACGCCTTTGACGCGTTCGTGCAAGCCGCCTACGGATTCGACCGAGGCTCACTGCCTTGTAATAAAATAATCTGCATGTTCAGCAGTCCGCAATCTTATCTAGAATATCTAGGCCTCACTAGACATTACATTTACGACGTGTACGCGCTTCTAGCGTGGATAGCTCTCTTGCAGATTTCTTTTGTTTGTGTCCTGTACTTCAGGGTCTATAGGGCGTGTAGATGATTGTATGTGTATTTACTCGTATTTAAGTGCGTTTATTTGATCTGAATATTAGATAGACATACGTAGATAAAGTGCAGAGAAACTGAGGTACTCTATTTGTCGATTTCGTATACGTAATTATAAATTTTGGTGCGTACACGAAAGCAACCCCTCAAAATGTCACAATTCCTACCATTTGCGATAATTTCAATCGGTTATAGATGTAGTTCAGTAACTTTTCTAAGCAAAACGTTCAAGGCATTAATTATACATACCTACATGTATATTTGTGTGAATTCTGCAGGATACTTACTAATATACCTTCCGTCCGAGGATAGGCGTGTCTGCGTAGAAATACATACTAAACTAAAACTTTCATAAGGGATGATACCTATCCGGGATAAAAAATCGTTCACAAGTCCCGCGATTTAAAGCTATAGATCTACAACGAACTAATAAAGTCTGTTCAGCAGTTTCATGAAAACGTAACGGACAGGCAGACAGTTATATCCGCATTTACACAGAATGCATGTGATAAATGGCGTAGGTACTAGGCCATAAGGTGCACAAAACTACTGCATTTTATTTAATAATAGAAAAAAAGATACTCGAAACATTCCATGACACTTAGCAATGGTAAGACTATTGTGTTTAGATAGGTATACATACATATTTATTAAAATAGTTACTGCAAAACCATTCCATGCAACAGATGTTTAGGATATAGGTAGGAAAGAAGAAAACTATAGTAGGTAAATTATATTATATGATCGAAGAGAATTTTAGTCACAATCCCTACCGATTCTGTGATAACATAATATATGAATAAAAATGTGAAAATGCAATACATATGTTTTAATTAAAATAAGATTTTCAAAGATGACATAATTATTATTTTTAATAAACTATTTTTTTACTCTTTTTATGCTGTGTTTTATTTCTAGTTTGGGTTTAAGTATCATCAATGTTGGTTCTATGATCGTCTTCTATAATAATCTACATATACGGGGTCAAGCAAAACGTTGTGACTAAGTATATTTTACCCGCAGTTTTTTTTTTTGAGTTGGTAAAAAATATAGTATGGGATTCAGGTATTATCGCTCACACCATAAATCCCACACTGGGCGATAATAAATTATTGTTTACTAACTCGAATAAAGTAAAAAAAGACCTACAAAACATGCTTAGAATATCAATACCTGATTATGTGGGTAAAATATGCTCACAACGTTTTGCTTGACCCTATATAGCATACAATACACAATATTATACCTACAGTCAAAGGTAAAGATTATAGCACAGCTATATACTCGCTGTATAGTATTGTGATCTTTATGATGCTTTGAAAGAGGACAAATCTTTGGCATTGACTGTATCGTTATCGTTTATTACACAATCGATATATGCTACATCTTACTTAGATTGCAAGCTGAGTAAAATTAATACAGAATTCAAATAATGACTACCTACATACACAGGAATACAAGCATAGACTAGAGATCTACCTAAATACTGAAAAATTCTAAACGTGCACAGTTACATCTCAATCTAGTTTAACTAGATATGCCTAGGAACACAAGCACTAACTACAAAAATACGCAAGTCTAAGTAAACACTGCAATGTTTTTTAGACTTTAAATTGTGTATAATAAATAACTGACATAAAAGTATTGTCCTTATATAAAAATAACATACGTGAATGGTCTAACAAGATAAGCAAAGCCTTCTGTTGTGGTCTGTGAAATATAGGTCTACCTGCTTGCCGGTTGAGCTTCTTTTATCACAAGAAAAAGCACTCTAACATTTGATCGTTATCTCATAATTGGTAAATACACTACTAGGTACTACTACAGCTTATTTGCATCCCACTGCTGGGCACAGACCTCCTCTCATCACAAGAGGGTTTGGGCTATAGTCCCCACGCGGGCCCAGTGCGGATTGGGAACTTCACACGCATCTTTGAATTACTACGCAGATGCGTGCAGGTTTCCTCACGATGTTTTCCTTCACCGAAAAGCTCAGTGGTCAATTCAAATTGCTAAACTGGATAACTATAATATAAAAAATGGGTATTTTTAGGAGGTATTTTGTATTACTGAGTTAGCATACAAATTACTAGGGTTTCCGTACAGTCATCACTTGGCTATTTCGTGCTGCAGGATTATCCACCACTTACGGGACATCCTGTACCTATACAAGGTGCTAACAAATTAGTCAAGGATATTTTAAGAGATAATAAATTACATTAAAACAATTAACTTTTAACTATAATTAAGGAAAAAAAACAAATTCGGCGGGAAAACGGCAGGTTCTTAAACAGGGTGTTTTAACGTAGCAAATTTGTTTCCTATTTTTCTCCAAAAAAACATAACAAAACCAATGATGTTTCATACTTAAATGTACTTCGAGAGCCGAGTACTATCAGCTGTAAAAATATCCGTGACTAATTTGTTAGCACCTTATATACAAATATTGTTCGTGTAATATAGAATTAAGAATGGAAACTAAAATACGATTTCCAGAAGTTCCTTTAGTTCGAAAAGCTCTACGATAGTATTGTAAGATCTTATCGTCAGCTAGTTCGTAAAACTTGTTAGGAGGCAGGTTAAATGTATTTTCACTAAACAATGGTTACACGTTTGACCTTAACCGCGAGTGATGGAAAGTGATGACAGGGTCTAAGGTGGAACACGTTAACACTAAGTTGCTTAATTAACAGAATTTCCTTGTCACTGTTAATTTGAACCGAGTTAACATTAATAAGCTGATTGAAAAAGCTAAAAAGATAGCCTCGCGAGATGCCGCGCTTAGCTCTTTTAAAATATTAGGAATGCCTTCGTTTCTGCCCCAAAAAAATTACAGTATTTTTGTGTTGCGTTGGTAGGCCCTTTTTGGCCATCGGCACACCTTGCTCATATCTGTTAGCTCGTATTTTTAAATATTAATAATGATGGGTCTATGAGTGATTAATCCATATAAAAAAGTTTATCCGTAAATTCTATCGGCAGTAGTAAAAGGTGCTTCCATACACGGTGGGTCAGAAAATATGGCAAATAATTAACCCACAGTATCGACTATCGATTCTAAGTATATTGTATAGGTCTTTTATTTTTTTCGAGTTGGTAAAAAAAATAATTATATATGGGATTGGTTGTGTGAGGGACGCCTGAATCCTATACAAAATATTTTTTTTTACCAACGCAAAAAAAAAACGACCTATACAATATACTTAGAATCGATAGCCGATACTGTGGGTTAATTATTTGCCATATTTTCTGACCCACCGTGTATATTCATAAGCTTGATGAATTGAAAACAAAAATTCGTAATATAAATTAACAGTAATAAATAAACCACTTCCATCTAGTACCTAATATTATAAATGTGAAAGAGTAGTGTTTGTTTGTTAGTCTTTCCCTCACGTCGAAACTGGAATAAAATTTGTTACCTATGCAAATAGTTCGAGGCCTGCGAATAACATAAATAAGATGCTTGCTTTTTATACCGAAATTTCCACGGGAAAAGGTTTTCTACGGATCAAAACAGTTTTTCAACTCTCTATCTATATGTACCTAGTAGTATCATCGGGTACGCAAATTCTAAGTCTACGCGGGACAAAGTCTCGGGCAACGGCTAGTATTTATAAGCAATAAATCTGATAGACATGTCGTTTGTCGCTGAATTGTGTGTGAAACGTTGTGTTGCAGAGGAATAATAATATGCGTACATATAGAATGGTCAGATGCCAAATTAAAAGAAGGTACTCGAAACCGACAAGCTTGTATGAAGAGAGAGGGGATGAGTGTGGAGTCGTAGTTTATGTACGTGTTATATACCCACTTACCTATGTATGCATTTACAATGGTACCTATTGTTAAGACCTTTGACACTAATGTATCTCAAGCATATCACACCATTAGATAAGCTATCTAGATGAATTTGAGTACAATGTACAGTGGCGTTATTCGTACAATCCGGTCTCATTTGTTGATACATATTAATATCATGTAAAATAAGAATTAACAAGAAAACCCTTTATTTGAAGTTTTATCTTAATTCTAAGACAACATTGTCCTATCTACCAACCTCCATTTCCAGTAAAATAACTACGTATGAAATATTCTTTTAATAATTCGACATATTTAAATACTAATATTACATGTCAGGAAAGTAAAATGGTGGAATGCGTTCAATAATTTTACTAAGTCTTTGGTGATAATAAATACTTAAGGTTACAATTACAATACCCTCGCACATAAAGCTTTCTCGTTTTTTTTTTAATTAAAAGCTCATCAAGTGTGTGCAACTGCAAAAACAGGTCGATTTCATAAAAGATTTAATTTTTTAAACGTACAAATACATCTTTTTACTGAAATTAAAAAGTAATTAAAATAGTTTTTATTTTCTTGCATTCGTGTTCACATATTGAGACCTATAAAAATGATTGTGTTTCGTCATAAATTCATAATATGCATAAGCTAATATAATACTTGCCTCAGTACGGAGCACTTACGACATTTTTTCATAGAATATTATTTAGTGATCGCAATGGCTCCGCCATTCAGTCTTGTAGCAGAATCATGAGATGGAATAAGAATATTTACTCTTTGTAAATAAACTGTCTTTAGGCTGAATTTTCTGGAATCGATTGAAATTTTGTATGGACTAGGCATTCGAAGTATAAATTTTATCTGATGAATGAAAAATCAGCCCTTAGATACATATAATTATGTAAAGGGTCAAGCAAAACGCTGTGACGATCTTCTACTAACTTGAAAAAAAATAAAACACCTAAAAAACATGCTTAGAATCGATAGCTGATTCCGTGGGTAAAATATCGTCACAACCATGGAAAAATGAACTAGGAGGAAATGTCAAGTGGGCGTTCCCTGCGCGCCAACATTGAGCCGGATATGGCAGCTTTGAAGTAGATTGAAGATCGCCTGACGTTAGTCTGCTTATCACTGCCGTGACAGATGTACGCCAACGTCAGTTGCAAAAAATATTAATATCGCTTTGAAAATGCCATATTGTACAATATTGGCGTGTCGAAATCATAGTAGTTAGAAAAATGTAGCTTCAAGCAATATTTCATATCACAGGTGACCTTATTTTTTATAATATTGAATAAAAATAGCGAGGCGTTATTTTTGTCAATTTCACGCCAAAGTGTCAGGCTAAATTCAACCGTATTGTGGAAACGCTAAAGTTTTCTATCATTTGTTCAAAACACTTATCGCCATCTTTCGTCCAGTAACCGTATTACAACTGGGGTTGCCATTTACTAAATTTAAAAAATCCTGACAAAACTATCTTGATTGAAGTTCTGTGTAATTGATCTACCTCTATATTCAATCAGTTGTTATACGAGTACATTCGAATGTTAGTAGTCAGTGCAAGAATAGTGATGTGCTAAGTGTTTGATATTAAATTAAACTGTTCGTTTTTTTATGCGGTATTAGAAAAATATTTTGTATCATATTTTTGGTACCTTTATCATGTCTGGTGTTCAATAAAGAATATTGTATTGTATTATTATTTCCTTTATTAAGCTTTTTTCTTGTTTTTATAATATGAGTATTAAAAGTAAAATACAAATAATAATACAAAATATAAACTCATTAATATAAAACCCTAACCTAGAGTGCCGCCGGCAGCGAAGTAGGGCTCAACCTACCGGTGATGACAGCTACAGAGAGAGGTACCTTCTGACGATAAGCACCGTGTGTAATATTAAATGAATCACTACTACTACTACTACTTCTACATCTCTTATTATTATTATTAAGTATATTCCATCCTCCTTATTGTTTATTACGATATTATTATATTAGCTTTAGTGTCCCCACTTTAGCTTAGCGGGGTGCAAGGGCTACATCGGCGACTATAGGGTCTTGGAGCTTAAGATGGTATTTCTGAAGCGGTATGTGAGCTTTATCCCCAGTATGCTGCGCTCCATCGTCCTTTGAGCAAATACTTCTGAGCATTTGTCAAAGACCAAGTTTGTGCGTAAGAATTATACGTAAGAATTGGACCAATTATCTTAAAATGGCTTATTTTCTTAAGTACGATTTCATAGAAACAAAAGCAGAAAATATTAAATGCTAGAAATTCCTGATTACTGTTATAAGTACCTATCCCTTTCGAAATCCAAGCATTCCGGCTAATAGCAGAAAGTTGGCAACACAAATTACGTAAGTACGACAAAGTTAATAAAATGCGTATATTAAGCAATAATGGACTCTGTTCGAAAGGCTTATGGAAAGGATATTAGTTGTGTCGTGCATAGTGCCATCTGTCGTCGAGTAGCCGTACTACAATGTTTTTGGCTGTCAAAGCTATGTAAGAGAAAAAGGTTCCTAATTCAACTATTAGTGAATGGTAATTTAAACCTTACTTTGGACAGATAGGGTAGGAATTTGCACTATTTTTTTTGATGACGTAACTCTCAAGTCGCTTCAAGACTTACGCCAAATCAGCAGCAAGATAGCATAGTGTTGCAGTATAGTGATTAGTGTACAGTAGTGTGAGTTTGGCGACAGCGGTTTTCATATTAAGATCGCAAGATGACATTTCCTCCTACACTACAAGTGTAGTTCATTCTTCCATGGTCACAACGTTTTGCTTTACCCCGTATAATAGGCTAGGCACCTATGTAATAGTTTATTTAACTAACGCTGCAATTTTAACCAACACTAAGCAACAATTACAAATAAATGTGCAAGTAACTGCACTCTATCTGACAACTTTTTATTGGAATTATTTTTTAAAACTGACTTCATTTCAACATTTTAGAAAATTGTATAAAGTTCTACTACTTATAAGATTCTGTGTCGCTTTGTCTTTTAAATGCTAATAATTATGTATTAAATACCTCAAGGCTATGATGCACTGTCGTTCATGACTAGAAGTTTTCTGTAACAAAATGGACATGACAGTTAGTAAAATAAAAAGCGATAAATACTGCACTAATCACTAAATTACGTACAAGTTAAACATACCTGCAATAATCAGGGGGCAGTGTCAAGGTCTTGTACCACAATATGACACTCAGAGCGATGCTCCACGTCCTCAGAGGTCCAAATAAGAAGGCTAGGCTACCATACTCCAGCCAAAAGAAATATGCTAATAACAGCTGGATTGAGAGCAGCAACACAAATGGTAAGTTCTTTATTAGCCTTTTAATGCCTCTTGAAGTGACATGAAATAGACGCAACTCCAATGTGTGGGCCAACACAAAGATCAAAGGTATCTGTACAAACATCAGCTGTACACTGCCATACATGTAAGTGAATGGCTCCGGCAGGAATGATCCCTTTATTAATATTCCCCAAGCAAACACTACACCTATGTAGCCATCTATTAATTCACCAACTGCCCAAGGGCCCAGTGGTACATAAATTGCGTAAAGCACAAGTGGATAGTATAGTCTATCTATTTTACTCAACAACCACAGTCTTCTAAGAACATGACTTCCAAATTTTCGCCTGTATATAGGTGGATGCTTTAGCATTCGTAATACTACTAATGGTATGACATTTAGCATCAGCAGGGTCCCAAATAATGCCTGAAACTGAACAAAAACATTCATTAATAATAATATGAATAAATTTGTTTCAATTATTATGATAGTGGTAATTAACAAGCAATTAGCAATAATACACACTACATAATTTAGAAATTTAATAATTGAATGTAATGTTGTCTAGTACAACACATAGCCACAGGACTTACATTATATGATAATTATAACATTGAATATGTTCACTTACCACACTCCCAGCATCAAGCATAAGGAATATTCTTCCTCCCACATCAAAATTCATCACAGACCCATCCAGAGAAAATTGATGTTCCACAAAAGCTTCTTTTTCTAATTCATCAGTGACTAGTACATAAAGATAATGAATATCTGTCTTAAATAAATGAGGTAGCCAATCACAGACATAAAGAGGTCCTTCAGAAACTTTGCAAGTCTTCCAGCTGTCTTTATCAAAAGAAATTTTAACAGATTTTATTTCAGCATCACTAAAAGCTAGAATTCTTATATGAGTTGAATCTGGTATTAACTGCAAGGGTTCTCTTCCTGGCATAATGTATCTTGCATGTTTTGGATTAGTAACTAATACAAGAGGCCAAGTGTTGTGCTTCTGGTCAACAAATGAAAACATTCCATGATCAATAGCAGCTAAGCGGTATATTCTATTGTCTTTCCAATCTCCCAATTCAATTTCAAGATAGCCTTTTCTATGTTTTGTATACATTTTGGGTACAAGACCACCCATGGAATGAAGATGTCCACATACATAAACTTGAGAACCTTTACTCTCACCAATAATTTTTCTCAGATCCATTCTTTCACCGTCTGCCTCCAGAGTGAGGATGCATGATGTGGGATAGTGACCGAACCAGACAATATGATCTGCTTTCAAGTTTGCTTCCGCTTGTAATTGTTTTATCTGCTGCTGATCAAGCTCATTCAATAGACCAATGAAATTGAATGGCCTCCTCAATCCTGGGTCTGGGCAAGCATCGACACCCAAAAAAGCCACACTAACACCATTCTGATTTTCAAAATGTAAATAAGATTTGGAATGCTTTTGACCCTGCACCGAATAATTTCTATAGTAATTATCCTGTGAATTTATTGTCTTTATGTTGAAGTTGTCTGTAAGGCAAATAATAGAAACAATTAATCATATTATAAGCCATAAATCATCATGATTACATGGAAATTCATTTAAAAAATTAAGAATACTCTTACCATGATTTCCTCTGATGTCTAACCACACAGTATCCTCTGTTATTCTGGACTCCTTAATAATATTATAGTAGTACACCCACTCTGTTTTCACTTGAGAACTGCCTAAGTTGTCCTTGGCCTTGGCATCAGTCAGATCCCCCGTTGCCAGAACTATACGAGGTCTTATTCTTTTCACTGTGCTGTCACAAAATTGCTGAAACTGAGATATTCTTCCGGGATCTCTAAATATGCTTATATGAATATCAGAAATCTGTAATGAAAATTAGTTCACAATGTCAAATGTAAAGAAAGAAATATAACAAAGCAATATAAATCCTCACGGTTCCAAACTAGACGGCAACAGTCAACAACAAAGTCAACAAAGGTCTTTGTCCATCTAGGTACTTGCATTGTTTAATTAACAAACTGCGATTATACTCACTTGAAGAAACCAAATTATATTTTTGGGCGTATCCGTGATTCTGCCGTATTTTTCCCCAATATATTTGGTAAAATTCGCTCCTTCGTTTTGGTTTTCTATGTAGAAGTTGTGATCGGTTGCAATAATATTTAGAAGATTCGCCATAAATATTGAAAGCAACAACAACACGCATATCAAAGAAATTGTAGTTTTGGAGGGAATCATAATGACTTAATAAATATTTTTTGTTTGTAGTTACGTGTTTGTTAATCTTAGCAACATCACAATTTATTGCAAATTTACATCACTGGACAATGAAGAAAGAAACTCTGCGATTTATCATACGGCTGGATGTAACTGTCAGATTGTCACTAGTTGTCATTCAATCAAGCCAATCACATTAATCGCTCTGATAATGTTTATAAAGTGTGTTATAGTAAAATGTAAAAAAATATGTAGTTGAAATAATATATCGGATACTTTGAGTATATAGCCACTGGAGATGCCATAACGTCAACTCTTCGAACAAATTTTTTCGCCACTTTTAGCGGGGGGCGAGGTAAACACGTACAGCACACCACCAAACGACGCAGAACTCAACAGACACAAATTTTGCTGTTGCGATAAACGCACACTACAAAAAAAATCAACACATCAAAAAATACCCGTACACAGATAAAGTTTTCACGTAACTATGCAGCATACATATGAAAAATACTAGTGATGGGACACATCTGAAGAATGAGTCAAATCAGATAGATGAATGAACTGAATTATTTTATAGTATTTTATTTTATAATAAAATTGTTAAACTTGGAAATTCTGTACATTGAAGATACCCAAAAATATATTTGTTTGTATGTATGCATGTCTGTATCTGTATTCGTGTCCTTAGCCCACACACAGTTTTTTTACTGTGGAATGAACTGTTGCCCGAAGTTTCCGGGCGGATACATATGTAAAAAAATTAAAGTAGATTGGTATTTGTAAGAGCCTATGTACATGAAATCTATATATCTATATATATATATAACAAGAAACTGACTGACTGACTGACTGTTTGACTTACTGACTGACTGATCGATCAACGCAAAGCCGAATCTACTGGTCGTAGAGAGCTGAAATTTGGATTGCAGATTCCATATAGAATGTAGGGGAGCAATCTAAGAGAGGATTTCCCGAAATTCCCACAGGAACGAAAAAAAACGGATTTTTACATTTTAATATTTTTATGCGCATATGAAGTTGCGGGGAAAAGCTACTTATGTTATAACTACCCTTTTACCCGCGACCTCGTCCGTATGTACTAAGAATTTCCAAGTTTTTAAGTTTCCAAGAATTCTCCTTTATATAGGGATCTTTTGGAAATCTAAAAGGATTATATGAAATAATGTATATAAATAATAGTATATGCATTACACATCACTCGTAGTCCCCAACTAAATATTGGTTTCATTTTACCTAGATCTATATATTTGCCAACATTTCTTTTCAAGATCAGAATAAAATTCTACATCGATGTCCAGAGAAAAGTAATATTCACCTTCCAGGATTTAAATGTAACAAACATCTAAACTTATCTACTGTTTAATGGAATATGCAATAAAAAACTGACTATTAAATAAACCTCACTGATTGAATGAATGAATGAATGATTCACTCAAAAGTTGAGTCGCTTTTTTGACTTTTGTCACATCCCTAGACCGATTCGCTCCCATTCATGTTGTCATTTTTCTGACGTTTACGTATCGCAAAAGTTTTTTCTTTAAATAGAGATTTTACTTCAATACACATTTAATAGTTAGTAAAAATACTTATCTATGATAGGAAACGCGATTTTGTTGTGTATTTGAGCGATCAGATCGCCTTTTACACGAGAATACCGCACAAGACACCATTTTTCAGGAGAAACGTCTCGCGTCACGGAACGATGCAAAATGGCGGTGAAGCGACCTTTAAGTGGGTTTATATAAAGACTTTGAACAGTTGAACCATGTACTTTGCCGGAGGGGATCGCCCATGTATGGCATCTCCAGTGGCTATATACTCAAAGATCGGATACGTAATTTCGATTATTCAAAAACTCAACGTGACGAAAATTAACTGCACATAACATAACTCTAATAAGTAGGGAGTGAGAGGGTGGGGGATCTTGTGCTCTTCCTTGCACTGCTCATTTGCGTTAGTCCGACACCTACTTTTCATGCTGATCATACCAAAGAGAGTCACCGCGAGTGATTCCATCGCTAGAGGCGCTTGTTGTCCTTCGAGATGTAACACTGAGGTTATGGAGGGTTGAAATAAAGGAGCGCAATCTTTATAGTTCCAAAAGTGGACACCAAATCAGGTAGATTGGGGGCGCTGTGGTCGCTATTCCAGTCAAGCCACCTAGGCGGCTAGTCTGCAGTAGCGCTTTCAGATGGCGCTGCTGCAGGCGAAAACGCAGCGAAAACGGTTGTGAGGCGAGTGTGTTTTGTTTTGTTGCTTATCAAATCCGCTGGACACGTTTTCAACTGTTACGCCATATATTCGACGGCCGGATTGGTCCAGTTGGTAGTGACCCTGCCTTCTGTTCCGATGGTCGCGGGTTCGAGCCCCGCTCGGGGCAAACTTTGTGTGATGAACACGAATGTTTGTACTCGAGTCATGGATGTTAGTATTTATATATTATGTATGTATTTCTCTATACAAGTATTTATATCGTTGTCTAGCACCCATAGTACAAGCTTTGCTTAGTTTGGGGCTAGGTCAATATGTTGTGTGAAATGTCCCAAGAGAATTATTATAAATTATTATTATTAAATTATTATTATAAGTTTGTGCTCCTTACCAATACACATTCCACACTCCATAACTGAGGTCTTCAAAACGTCAAATATCACAGTGACCAATATTGACACTTGTATTGACAAGTGTATTGACACTTATATAAAATGACAAAGCGTTGACATTGACAGCCACCACCTTGCAGATAGGTGCGCCAACTAGGGGCACGAATAGATGGCTCTCATTAAACAAAATTGCTCGACTTTTTGTGACAGAAACTGGTAATGGCTAAACGAGCACATCTTGGTGTCACCGGAACGATGAATGACGTGACTGGGTTTGGGTTGGGTTGCATCAAGAAAGTTGACGAACATCGACAAATTCATCGTCAAATTGGCCCGAGTGCCATTCCAAGTGTTCGCGGCGAACTGAGAAGCGAGTGAACGTCGCGGGAATCCGGTGGAAGCGAGCAGCACGGGACCGATCTGAGCCCTATAATATTAACACTGTCAAGAAAAACGGGAAGCAGGACCTTGCCAATTCGTAGTGTCCGAAGAAACTTCCAGATAAGTATCACCCGAAGGAGGAGTTCGTTATTTTCGAGTGAATTACGACGTCTACGTCCAATTTACGACCAAAGTAATTAGTGACAACCCTAGGCTAGGCAACGCTAAGCCTGTGGCTAAGCATAGTTGAAAGTCGTACAGTCGAGTTCATTAATATGTGTACACTTTTGGACCTTATTACAACGTGCTAAGGTGCAAAAGTGTGTATATATTGGCGAACTCGACTGTACCTATGTTGTTCTAAGAAACGTGCTACATCACGATGGGTCTTTCTAGCATTAAAATTGTATACTTACGAGAAAATGTAGATAAAACAACGAAATGTGCATTATTTACTTACCATTCAAACACTCCACAAGATGTATTAGGTATTTAATTTCATTACAAGTTTTGGACACACCTTAAAATGCTGCCTGCCTTCAAAAATAACTTTGTGAACACAAAAAAAGCATTTTTTATGTCATTGGTACTTATAGGCAAACGAGCATACAGCCCACCTGTTTGTAATGTAAGTGGTCACTTAGGCCATGGACACCGAAATCCTATGATCCCCATTAAGAAACCATAAGTTCAGGGCCGAAGATGGAATGCCTCTGTGCCAGAAATTTCACCGGCGCCACCCCCTACCGGAACACAACGCGAGCACTGCTATTTGGCGGCAGGTTAGCGGGGTAATACGGTGAATCCAGCACAATCATTTCATTTGCAAAATAAATAATAGAATTTCTACCATTAGGTTCAAACAAAAAGAATAGACACAAAAAATAGATATCGGTTATGTAGAGAATCGGTAGGTATAGGTAATGTAGCTTTAGCTTGAAGGCAAAGTTGCAGCAGTGTCTATCCCAAGTCACGCGTTTATGTCTTTTTAAAGAAACATCGAAAGTCGTCGAAAATAAAATTAGAATTTGGCTAGGTAGGTACTTATCAGCTCCTCATTTCTGAGTAATTAAAAAAATAGTGCAATTAGAGATGGTAGGTTTTTTAATTTAATTTCCTCTGCCTGAACGCATAATTAAGCTAAACTTAAGTAGGTAAGCTTATTCGCATAGGTAATCTTGGTTTGAATATTACCGACCTAGATACCTTTTAATTAGGACATAATCATATTAGGTACAATGGTCTAACTATATAACAAGAGCTTCTGTTGATTGCATTTCTGCTACGTGCATAGCATAGCTCGTGTAGCCTGAAAGAAATGAATTCATGACATGAAACATCCGAAGATCACGGAAACTCAGCGTTTAGAGGCATTTTTAAAGAGGTTGAGCGCGCGCATTCCGTCTGCGCGCCGCCCAGGGGGGGCACACTTAAAACGTCATGAGTTTGCATAGACGACAGCGCACCAAGCGGTTGAGATTTGGATTAAAAAAAAAAAAAAAGGTAGCCATTTTGGACCAGCCGGCCGGCCTGTCATTGTTGTCAACTCTGGCTTTTCAAGTTTCGGACGTTGATGCGCATTTCGAGGTTATCTCAGTTGTTTTTGTTGCTTTCTGTTTCTGTTATATATTTTATTGTTACTTTGTTTTCTTTTTGTTAAGTATATTTGTTATTCGTTGAGTTTTTGTTATAAATTTGAGTTTTGTTGTTAATTATTTCGATTAACAACATGAGTGATGTGCAGAGAAGATATTGTGTTTTTGGCTGTAATAGTACCGGTAAGCTCTTTTGAAAAATATATACTTGCCTATAAATATTAGTTACCATAATAACTTTTCCTACCTGTTAATTTTCAAACTTAGATTTCCGTATTTTATTAGCTAGGTTATTATTTACATGCATTGATGTTCATTAGAACCATAGTATACAGTCTCTTCAAAATCCACGCACAGTCTTTATTCTGATTAAGTTCCTTAGTGAATTTAAATAAGAGATTCAGGTGGTATACATATACTTATTACTAAAATGTTCCGTCAAGTAGGTATCAGCAATCACATGTGCATTATCAGTATTTGTTTAAAGAATTGAAAACAGCTAGGTTTTAACTAAATTTGTTACGTAAATTTTCTACCATAAGAGCCTATTTTTGTCCTACTACTGGGCACAGAACAGTTTTATCCAGTTGTTAGGTTATAATTATATTCAGTATGCTAAACTCTGCTTTGTTGAGGATCTAAATTATCACTACTTGTATCTCTTTTAACATGGTATTTTTCAGAATTGTAAATACATTTAATTGTTCGGCTTGATCACAAAAAGATAATAGTTTTTAAGAAAAAGCTATGTAGGTTGACATTTTATGTTGCGATATTTTTCAAGGGTAATATTGTTGGTTCACCTAGTTAGATTCAAATTAGATATGTTTTACTTTTGAAAACCTTTTCTGCAAATGGAATAGTTTTTGACATGTGGTAATTTCAAGCATATAGTTGTGGCATCACCTATTTCCATTATAGACACTGTAAAACTAAATCGTTTTATTTTTCAAATAAAATAAGAAAAACATTTGATGTGTTTCTAGCAGCCTGTATTTAAATACCTCTGAAGATCTGTTGTCATTGCAATAGTCTTTTAGCATAAAATAGTTGTACAGGCCTTCAAATTAAACTTGTTTGCTTTTACTTAAAACAAAAATTTGAAATAGTCCTTTGTTTGTATGCATATTTTGCTACATTATATTTTTCAAGGCAGAGCTTGGAACTTATGTGAGTCATACCACGGGACACGGCTAGTACATAATGTGCTTACTTAATATAGATGTTATAAAAACATAAGCTCTGCCTTGAAAAATATAATGTAGCAAAATATGCATACAAACAAAGGACTATCTCAAATTTTTGTTTTCAGTAAAAGCAAACAAGTTTAATTTGAAGGCCTGTACAACTATTTTATGCTAAAAGACTATTGCAATGACAACAGATCTTCAAAGGTAGATCAGATCTTGGTAGGTAAGTATTTTTCTGTTTCCCGTGAGAATTTCTGGAAATCCTTTCTTAGTGCTCTCCCACGCTCCCCAAGGAACCTGCATGCCAAATTTCAGCTGTCTACGACCAGTAGTTTTGGCTCTGTGTTGATCGATCAGTCAGTCATTGGTCAGTTTCTTATACCCTATACATGGGGGGGTGGGTTGTATCCTGTTGCAAATAATTGAAATAATTAACCCACAGTATTGGCTATCGATTCTTAGTATATTGTATAGGTCTTTATTTTTTTTTGAGTTGGTAAAAAAAAATTGTATATGGGATTGGTTGTGTGAGCGACGCCTGAATCCCATACAATTTTTTTTTTACCAACTAAAAAAAATAAAACCCTATAAAATATGCTTAGAATCGATAGCCGATACTGTGGGTTAATTATTTGTTATAGGATCCGACCTACCATGTATAGATAGGGTCAATCAAAACGTTATGGCAATATGTTAGGTACCCACAGTATCAGTTATCGATACTAAGCACGTTTTTTAGGCTTTTTTTTCGAGCAGGTAACAACATTTTTTTGTATTGGAAGCAGGTATCGCTCACCATCAATCCCATACTGGCCTATACTATTTTTTTTAACCAACTTAAAAAATATTAAAAGCCTAAAAAACATCCTTAGAATCGATAGCTTATACTCTGGGTAAAATATCATCACAACACTTGACCCTATATATGCAAGCATGATTTACTTGAAAACCTGTTTCACAAGTTCAATAATTCAATTCAATCATTTATTCAGCAAATTGGCTACATAGGGGCACTTTAACACAGAAAATGAATTTACCAGTACCAATAGTTTTTGATATCCAAGTTTTGTTGTAATGATTTTTTTGGTAAGCCGTGGTAGTGGTAGGCGTTCGACCTCCGCCTTGCATTCAAAGGGTCGGGGTTTTGAATCCAGCTTGCACCTCTGAGTTACGTGCACATTCCAAATGTGTGAAATTCAATTTGAATTTAACTTGACCACTGAGCTTTTTGGTGAAGGAAAACATTGTGAGTAAACCTGCACGAATCTGCGAAGTGATACTTCAGATGAGATGAGATTCGCGTATTCTAGTAATAGGTACCTATTTTAAAACCATGGAACATCTGTACAGAGCAGTGTTTTTTAACCTGTGGTCCGCAGACCCCCGAGTGTCCGCGGTCTCATCTATGGATCATTGAAATCGGAATTCATTACTGTTTTTTATTACTGAGGGGGTCCGCGATACTGAGTTTGATTTCCTAGGGGATCCGTGTCAGTACACCTTTTCCAGTAAGGTTAAGAAACGCTGGTATGGTATTATACCAATTGAGTATAGAATATTTTAGGTATGTGGAGTATTTTGCCACCTTTTTATATTCTATTTCTTTTTTAGCCATAAGGGGTGCACCTCTTCACCGTTTTCCAAATCCGGAGAAGCGCCCTGAGCTATTCGCTGCATGGGTATCGGCTGTTGGGGATCATCTACGCGAAAGTGACCCTAAACGAATTGCTCGGAACAAGACAGTTTGCGATCACCATTTTGACCCGTCGACGAAGACAGCTGGTGGTCGACTCTTTTGGTCAGCAATACCGGCTATAAATTTGCATCGTAAGTACTCTTTCTTTAAATACTAACTTTTTAGGAAAGACTGATTTGAAAAAACCTGATGTGAGAACGAAGAATTGTTGGAATGAATATGCTAAAGGGATAGAAAGAGTTGTTTGAAAGTGGCACATAGGCCAGAAATACAGAATTATATATTTCAAAGTGAAAGTAGTGTGGAAGCGACGAGTTCTGTAGGAATACTTAATGGTCGAGTCTTTCTAAATAGGATTGTATGGCGGAAATTATGAGTCCATACCTTTGCATTAAAAATAATATGAATAAAAAAATTTTATTTATAACATTAATTACCCTTAATAAAAATTTTACAAATTTGTTAGGCTACACAGCTAAAAATCTTTTTTAATCCCCGTTATGTATTGTCAATGATATAAATATGCACACACACACACACACACACACACACACACACACACACACACACACACACACACACACTGTCTGTATACACTGTCTGTATCATCTTTGTTCCGTTGAAATAAGGTCCAAAAGTGTATACATATTAATGCTCTTGATGTTTGACTATTAAGTCACTAAATGTATTGATGTAAATTGTTTTTGGGCTATCAATCTATCATAAATCAATCTATCGTAAAAAATGTGCTTTAATTTAAGTTTTTTCTTAAATATTTTTTCTGATTGTATGTTTTGCATAAAAAACATATGACGCGAGCCTCTAAACATTAGCATCAACTCTTCCCCAAATACGGCAATTGATTTTACAGTATCATACTTCTATTGGGAAAAACCAACAATAACAAACTCGTCTTATATTACAGGTGTGAAACAGTCAATGAGCACTATTGTGGAAAATGACCACAGTTATTCTCGACCCCGCAGAGAATATGCTCAGCATTTGGCTGATATCACCAACTTGCCAGGACCATCTTCAGCGTTGTTTGCAACCGATTCTCCAATACCATCTGGTTCTTCTGCAATGACTTGCATGACTGCAGCTGAAAAGAGCTCTCCACGACGTAAAAGGACAAGATTTGACGCAGGTAATAAGTTTTATCACTTTCCATATTCGTCAGTTGCGTTCTAGCGAAAATCTCTCTCTGTCTCTATCCCTCCACCATACTGGTTTCTTATGCAATTTTTTCTACCTTCGAGTTGTCTTACAACGGGTCACTTTGTATGGAAAATCCTATACGAAGTGACCCCTTCTCATAGTTGTTGAGTGTATTTCTAGCTTCAGCCCGCGACTTCTTCCGCGTGGAATTCGGTTATCGCATACCAGCGGGAACCATGCGTTTTTCCCGGATAAAAAGTAGCCTGTCCTACCTCGGGAACCCCAACTATCTTCATACCAAATTTCATCCAAATCCGTCCAGCGGTTGAAGCCTGAAGAGGTAACAGACAGACAGACAAAATTACTTTTGCATATCTATACTAGCTTCTGCCCGCGACTTCGCCCGCGTGGAGTTCGGTTATCACGTTCCCGCGGGAACTATGCGTTTTTCTGGGATAAAAAGTAGCCTATGTCCTTTCCCGGGACTCCAACTATCTCCATACCAAATTTCATCCAAATCGGCTTAGCGGTTGAAGCGTGAAGAGGTAACAGACAGACGGAGTTACTTTCACATTTATAATATTAAGTATGTATGGATTTATATATAAAACATAGTCGTGTTAGTTACACCACTTATAACTCAAGAACGGCTGAACCGATTTAGATGATCCGGATTTGTCTCACACAAAATTCGCTTCCACCATTTTCCGCAATAGACAGCTCACGTCACGCATAACTGTTAGGCGCTTACAATCGATAACTTATACTGTTGTTAAAATATCATCATAACGTTTTGCTTGACCCTATACGGTCGACCGGATTGGTCCAGTTGATAGTGACCCTGCCTTCTGTTCCGATGGTCGCGGGTTCGAGTCCCGCTCGGAGCAAACTGTGTGATGAGCACGGATGTTTGTACTCGAGTCATGGATGTTTGTTTAGTATTTATATATGTATGTATTTCTCTAAGTATATAAGCATTTATATCGTTGTCTAGCACCGATAATACAAGCGTCGCTTAGTTTGGGGCTAGGTCAATATGTGTGAAATGTCCCAAGATATTTATTTATTTATTTATACAATAAATAGCTCTTATCCACGACTACGTCCCCGCATACAAACCTTACCACCATCAATCAACCTGTTTAGGGGTAGAATTTCCAAAAATCCTTTCTTAGTGCTCACTTAGGTCACAAGAGGAACCTTACTGCCAAACTAGAAGTTTTTAAGCTAATAACTCTTTTTTTGTTAACTCTAACATCTCTTCCACGGGACAGACAACGCCTAATAGTGTGAGGCTCAGACATATTGTGAACTTCAACTATGTGTTATTTATTTTTCATGGAAATTTCATGTTTCTAGGTCTAGCAGTCTTGGCTTTGCGTTGATCGACCAGTCAGGCAGTTCTTGTCTTATATATATACTAGCTTCTGCCCGCGACTTCGCCCGCGTGGAATTCGGTTATCGCGCTCCCGCGGGAACTATGCGTTTTTCCGGGATAAGATGGGGTCCCGGGAAAGGACATAGGCTACTTATGTCCTTTCCCGGGACCCCAACTATCTCCATGCCAAATTTCATCTCAATCGGTCAAGCGGTTGAAGCGTGAAGAGGAAACAGACAGACAGACAGACAGACAGAGTTACTTTCGCATTTATAATATTAATATGGATATATATATACACACACACACACACACTAGCTTCTACCCGCGACTTCGTCCGCGTGGAATTCGGTTATCGCTCTCCCACGAGAACTATGCGCTTTTCCGGGATGAAAAGTATCCTATGTCCTCTCCCAGGACTCCAATTATCTCCATACCAAATTTCATCCAAATCGATCCAGCGGTTGAAGCGTAAAGAGGTAACAGACAGATAGTTACTTTCGCATTTATAATATTAACTAGCTTCTTCCCGCGACTTCGCCCGCGTGGAATTCGGTTATCGCGCTCCCACGGGAACTATGCGTTTTTCCGGGAGAAAAAGTAGCCTATGTCCTTTCCCGGGACCCTAACTATCTGCATACCAAATTTCATCGCAATCGGTCCAGCGATTGAAGCGTGAAGAGGTAACAGACAGACAGACAGACAGACATAGTTACTTTTGCATTTATAATATTACTTACTAGCTTCTTCCCGCGCGACTTCGCCCGCCTGGAATTCGGTTATCGCGCTCCCGCGGGAACTATGCGTTTTTCCGGGATAAAATGTAGCCTATGTCCTTTCCCGGGACTCTAACTATCTGCATATCAAATTTCATCGCAATCGGTCCAGCGGTTGAAGCGTGAAGAGGTAACAGACAGACAGACAGAGTTACTTTCGCATTTATAATATTAGTATGGATAATATGGATATACTAGCTGACCCCGCAAACGTTGTTTTTCTAACATATATGAAACATAGCTTGCTTACGTTATATTCTCAGAACCACTGAACATACACACCAAATTTCATAAGAATCGGTCGAGCCGTTTCGGAGGAGTTTGGTTACAAACATTGTGACACACATTTTATATATTAGAAGATATAGATTAAAGTAATTTATTTGATTCCTATTTTTTTTTTTCAGATAAAACATTTGAATATTTGTTGGAAAAAACCAAGACAAGTTATGCAAAGAAGGAGCGCCAAAACCAGAGTGAAATAAGAAGATTGCGTCAAAAAGTAAAAAAATACCGTGTAAAACTACTTCGACAAAGTCGGTCTAAAAAAAGGGACTTCGAAAGAATTACTCAAAATATGTCCGAGGCGGCGAAACTATTCACGAGGATGCAGTTCATGGAAGGTCCGAAGAGAAAACAAGGGCGGCGGTACAAACAAGACGAGAAAATATGGGCATTGTCAATCATGAAGAAAAGCCCATCTGCATATAAATCATTATGTAAACAGTTTACACTGCCCAGCAAGAAAATTCTGAAGCAATTACTATCGAAGGTGAAGTTAACACCAGGTATAAATCCCGTCGTTTTTGAGGAATTAAAAAATACTGTAGATAAAATGATGCCTCAAGATCGTCTGTGCACGTTAATATTCGACGAAATGTCGATTGCCCCACAAATTCAATACAATGTGTACACGGACGATCTTGTGGGGTTTGAAAACTATGGGAACGAAGAAAAAACGGAAAATTTCGCTAATCACGCTCTTGTGTTCATGGTCAAGGGTATTAAAAGAAATTTTAAACAACCAGTAGCTTATTACTTTGTCCAAGCACTAAAAACGTTTAAACTTAAAGAAATACTAATTGATGTAGTAACTAATATATTAGCTACTGGTTTGTGTATAGTAGCAACCGTGTGCGATCAGAGCTCAGCTAATGTTAGCACTATTAATAGTTTAGTTGCCGAAGCAAAAAAAGAGTATTTTCAGAAAGGGAAGGAATGGAGAAAAGATGTAATTATTATAAATAATAAAGAAATAATCCCGCTGTTTGATCCTCCTCACTTGATAAAAGGCATTAGGAATAATTTAATAAATAAAGAAATGGTTTATTTACATGATAACTCATTAATAGTTATTTGTTATGCAAGGCTGCAAAGTTGTTGTTTGCTGTGAGTGCGTGATTGAGACCCGAGTGAACGAAGGATTCTAGGGTTGAACCACGAGCGAAGCGAGTGGTTCAAATATAGAATCCTGAGTGTAACGAGGGTTTCAAGGCACGAGACAGCAAACGACTTTGCTGCTGAGCGCAACACAAAATTTTTCACCTCACGCGCGATTTTTCGGGAAGAAGACTTAGTTCGGCGTCACGTACAGTTTGTGCTAACTCTAGAGGAGTTAAATTCGTATGGTCATCGCTAGAATCGCTCATATTTTCTTTATTACTTCGTATAGGTATTCTAAATTACAAAACCAGCAATCTAAAGCTTTTTTTTAATTTATTTTTTAATGTTTTTTTTCCGGAGGTTGCGTTCCAAATCACTCTTACTCGTACTTCAAGATTCAATTATTCATTGAATACAGTTTAAATATACACATATTTAAGTATTTCTGTGATAAAACATAGTGAAATAATGAAATATATCTGAAACGGTGTATTATTAATAATGATATCAAGTAAATTGAACCTTTATTTTAATAAAACTCTCACTACCAATTGCGTTTCAGAACGTATCGTTGTTTTTTTATTGTGACAGTGGCGTCATGCGTCGTTCGAATTTCAAAAACACTTTCCACGCTAGCGGATAAAAACAACTTTTGCGCTCGGATATCAAGCTGCAAAACGACCACTTTCTAGCCAGTGAGGTGAAAAAACTATTAAGTGGGAGGATCTTCAGCGGGTGTATGAAGCTGATAGGTCGCACGGAGAGTTGCGTCTCCTACCCAAACTGACCAATGAGCACATTGACCCTCAAAAAATGAAAAAAATGAGGGTCAAAAATGCAGTTCAAGTACTTAGCTATAGCATGGCTGTAGCCGCCGACAACTTCGTAGCTAGGGGAAGTGTCCCAGAAGAGTGCCAAAATATTGTTCAATTTGTTTTACTAATTGACAAGTTATTCGATAGTTTGAATGCTTCATCTTTCCACGTTCAAAACGGTAAAATTTTTAGGGCTGCTGTGAAACGTAACTCCCCTCATCATACGTTATGGCAAGATGCCATAAAAATGTTAAAATCAGTAAAATATTTAGTTACCAAAGATGATTTTCAAAAATATGAAAAAGCTGTACCAACAGTCACGAACTTCATAAAAACTATTGAAGGATTCAAGTCCTTGTGGCAACTATTGCTTCACAAACATGGCTTCGATGCAATGATTACGCGTAATTTTAATCAAGACCCACTCGAAAACTTCTTTGGAAGTATTAGGAGCTTAGGTGCCCGAAATGTAATGCCTAATTGTATTGGGTTCGAAAGCGCATTTAAGACATTGTTACTTAATAACTATAGTAGCAATCATGCTATTAATGCAAATTGTGAAGAGGACACTAATAATTGTTTACAGTCACTTTCATTTTTAATCAATAATACAGAAAAAGTAACGGCACCTTCGCTTTCACAAAATGTAATCATTGATCAGCCTCTGGATGTAATACAAAATAATACGAATATTTATGATTCAGGGGCTGATCAAAGAATTTATGTTTGCGGGTGGGCCCTGTCTAAATGTTTACAAAAAGTGGTCAAAGGATGCAAAACATGTAAAAACACGCTACTGGGTAATTCAGACAACGATATTTACAAATATATTCGTAACAAAGAATATAGTACAGACAAAAAATGGCTTTGTTATCCGTCTGAATGCCTAGTAGCGTGTTTCAAAGACATACAAGAACTAACAGTTGCGTTTCTAAATAACGAGTGTTATAAAAAAAATATCAAAGAAAGGATTAAAACCTTTGTAAATTTATTTACAGATTTTGATTTTTTGAATTGCGACTCTCATAAAAATGATGTCAGAGAGTGTTTTGTAGACACAACTATTAATATAATTATATACAGTTGGTGTAGATCAATTAACAGAATATTGGAAGGAAAATTAACGTATGATGGAGAGGATGTTATAAAGAAGGCAGCCCAAATTTATTTTAACAAACATAAAACATGTAAGAAATAAATTTATTTTCTTTAATTCATTGTGATCATAAAGATAGCGTACACCGTAACATATCCAAGATATGATTATGCAAATTACTAGTTTAAAACATAGTAGTACCCTTAAACTTTCCGAAATTTGTGTAAAGGCGGCGTAAAGGAGCTGCGTTATAATAATTTACCTGGATATTCCATAGGAACTATTTATATGCATTATCAGATCCTGGATAATGTTACAGTGTGCTCTATCTTGACGGTTACAATTCATTAGCAGTGATCGCTAACTATGTATTGTAAAGTTGTGACTAACGTTATACAGGTTGGGCCATTTAGATGGGTCAGTATGCAAAACTTTTAAACAACATTCGAAATAGTGGTTCTAAAAACAATGTGATCGATTTCAGTGATGTAAGCATTACATAAATATAATTTGTAAATAGCCAAATTTTTAATTTAATTTAATGCACCGTGACTCGTGAGCGCTAGGATTGTAAATGTCTCTTTCCCCATTTAAAACTCCAAATAGAGCTCCTGATTACTTTGATCAATTGAAAATCGATATATGTTTTGCCCTTTATTTGGATAAACTACACCGACTAACTAAAGTTCAACTTGAGCGCCATCACGCGTGAGTGATGCTATAGGGAATCTTCCTGTTCCTATTTAAGACTTCGAATACAGCCCAAGGTTTTTTCTATAATTAAAAACCTACATTAGCCAATGCAATATTGTATGCTTCAACATGGATCCAACTTAAGCCCGGGTCACACTGAAAGCAGCAACGTGCATGCGACGTGAGTTTAATTCAATTCAATTTAAAATGATATATTGGATAAGCACACGTCAAAAATGCTTTAAGTATAAAAATGTACAATAACATTACAATATTAATCAAAACATCTCTTATTTATGTCTAACAATTCACTTCACTATAATTCGATTTATTAATCAAAAATGTGCTTAATCAATTACATACAACCCATCAGAAGGTGTATACTTACTTCTTCAGTATACAGTCGTAATAAATCCAATTACAAAAATAGTGTTTGTTTCTTAAAATTAGGCTCTAAATGTGGGTTTATAGTAAACTTCAATGACCTTGCGGAGGCATTCATCCTATGTATTAAGATTGCTATAGTGTAGAAATTAATGCAATAAGGTAACATTTTATTACTATTAGAATTGTATAATCCCAAAAAAACGATCCACCCCTAGTACACAATTACATAATGATTCCAAGTCTTAATTTTAAGTCATAAGTTTGCCACGAAATACACGAAAGTAAGCGATCACTGCTCATTGAAGGTATCATGCATGACAAGATTAAAACCGTGACTACTATATCTAGTAAACAGACCATACCATACTTTTCATATTAAATAAAAAAGATACCTATACACTTATACTTTTTTTATTCGGTATCACGTCGTGTTTTACGGATTGTTCTCATTCTGAACTATTTACCATTTTACTAACTTACCCTGATGATGAAAATTAAAAAGCTAAGTCTATTCTGAGTATTATGTGCTAAGCATTTGTTACATAATGAGGCAATCTGTGAACTTCAAAACCTCATTGGTCTGTCCGTACATGTGGTTAACAGGTGCGATTTTTACTTAAGTTTAGAAAATCAATGTGTACTTCCTCCCAGGTAGTTGCATTGACTTTCCAAAATCACGAAAAATCGCGCCGTGTTAACCCGTACGGACTGGCCTTCAAATAGCAAATGTCAATAGGTACGTATATGAATACTTGGCTATACGTAGGTATATGGACATTAGTTTACTCATCGATCACCAGCTGGCACCACTTTCCGTACAAGCAAGTTCTCGGTCGGAGTTGCCACTCTTTTCCACTATACTTATAATCCTCTTTGGCGCCGCCGCCGACTGCGCGGGGCTCCAGCCTGCAGCGGGCCCCGGCCGGTACCCGCGCCACTATCTGGCTTGCCGCATTCCACCGAGCCGAAGCCGGCGCGCCCCGCGCGTGCCTGCGCCGAGCCGCCGACCCACGCGCCCGCCTCAACCAACTCACAACTTCAGTCGCTCCTGCGCGCTACAACCGCTCGCGCGCATCGCCGCCGCCTGTCCGACCCGCACGAGATCGCGCAATCAGTGAAGTGAAGTGCCAATGGATGCGGTTCACGGAGAACAGTGATATTGCGTGATTTGGATTTGTCTATTCATGGTGAGTTCGACCACGCAGCCACAACACCTAGGGTGGATGCGCGCGCTTTCACGTTGCGGCCACTTTCATTTCATACGCATAGCTTGAATTCCGCGCGCCCGCGCCGACCGCGCGGCCGCTGACCCCGCGCCCGCGCCCTTCCTCTGGCTGGAGCAACCACCGTCGCAGCCACGCTCAGCAACTACTCGGCCGAACTGGGCTTGCGTCACTCCTACTGGTGCACCTATCGAATGTTTGCGAGTCGATACCAACCGCAGTGAACAGCGGTTGTGACATACCCGTCTAAGTAAAAGAGAGCAGGAATTGTGCTTATCATTATATCATCCATAACTTTTATTTATCAGACCAAGTACCTTTATATACTTAAAACAGTGCATTTTATGACGAGTACAAAATGCATACCTATTTACATGGTCAACTAGAGGCAGGCAAATAAATACAGCCATGTAACATAACTACAAGACAAGGTTTTAATGTCAAAGTCCGAGTGAGTAAGTAGATAGCATAAACGATGCCGTGATTAATAGCTTTACGAATTAAATTATCTAAATCTGTAAATATTATGAACGCTTAATTGCTCCTCAAATCCCCTTAGATAGGTAAGTTTACTGTTATTACTCCTTTTAATTCTTCACAAAATATCGCCCCACGTCCTACGTGCAACGTTTACCTGCAACTTCATCCGCATAGTAGGTACCTATTATCTTCCTAGAGGTTGTATGTATAATGGAATGAATACCTATAACGTGCTACTGCTACTCACTCGTCTATCTTGGCAAAAAACTTAGCTATAAAGCACCTTGTCTATGCAGTAAAATAACCTGTCTGTAATACTGAAGTTCACGTTCCATATTTGAATTTTCCTCGAATTTTCATATCAATGTGGAACACAACTACATGCAACAGGTTTAGTTACGTATGTTTTTCACCTACCTATAATGCCGAACAATTTGTTGGGATATTCTTTAATCTACTGATAATACTGACCGAGAGCCTTTATCGGTTTGAATCGTAAAAAATATAATTTAGTATGGGATTCAGTTATCATTATCACTCACACCATCAATTCCAGCTCAGCTAGGCCCCCCTTTTTATTTAACTAACTTGAATAAAATTAAAAACCTAGAAAACTGCTTAGAATCGATAGCTGATTCTGTGGGAAAAATATCGTCACAATGTTTTGCCTGACCCTATAATAAGGACGCTTTACAAAAAGCACTACCTACACTTCATATGCACGTGGGCAAGAAACCTATCCGTCTAACATGATGCTAAATATAATATACTACATTAATAAATAGTAGAATCAAACGGAATAGTTGAAGGAAGACTGTGGTTGGTTAGCATTGTAAACAAAATAGGTATACAGATTCGGTTAAGGAATGCAGTATTATATTATCTAATAAGGATAGGGTCATTGTGACAGGCTTCTATGTTGGGATATAAATTGAAGGTTAGAAATAACAAAATGGACTTTCTGACTTCGCAATATTCGCAGACTGGTTCAGTTAAAGACGAAATACGTCGAGGCCTCGAGCTCTCAATTTACTAGTACCGTAAGAAATATTACAGCTTCCAGATTATGGTTTCGCTTAGAGCGAGTCACGCTTCTGTTTGTTAATTACTATTAGTCATTTCAGCATAGGTCAATCCACCATATATCTGTATACATATATTTATATGCTGTGCAAAGATTACCAAACACTTAAACTAAAGAATTCGGATGTGTGACTAAATAGCCGAGGTGTTTACTTTAAAGCAATTACGTCATGAGGCATACTAAACCTGTCGAGGCTGTAACCGTCCTTAACGTCACCACAGCATGGAATGCGATGTGGACTAACTAAACGACTAAACGCGACTAATATACATACATACGTACATTCACGCCTGGCTCCCGTTGGGGCAGGCAGACACAACAGGGGCGACTGATATGTTACGCAGCCCATATGATACGCAGTTTTCACTATATGCTTGGATAGAAAGCAGGTGGAGTTCTGGGGCTATATTCGAAGTCTTAAAATAGGGATCTCCCTGTTCCCTATAGGATCGCTCACGCGTCGAGTTAAAGTTCAACTTGACGCGTGAGCGATCCTATAGGGAACGGGAGATCCCTATTTTAAGACTTCGAATATAGCCCCAGAACTCCACCTGCTTTCTATCCAAGCATATAGTGAAAACTGCGTATCATATGGGTCGCTTATTCCATTTATTTGACAGTGTGAAGTACTTACCGTTTTAAACGACTAAGCAAAGGTCAATTTCTTATAAGAATGCGACTTGTGATAGCTCTTTCATTCAGCCCTAGATACTTTTATGATCATGAGATTTATGAGTATGTTATTAGGTATATTAAGTGCTTCAAAACGTTTGGGTTCCTGGGGCTCTATTCGAAACGCACATAATGATAGGAAGCGTCCTTATCCCTAAACAAAAATGCACTTTCTTCCCATTACCTATTTAAAAGGAGATGTCGAGATAGAAGAGGGTAAGTATATCAGTGTTAAATATCCTATCTGTGATACAAAGTCTTCCTTTTTAGCGAGATGGTATATTAGTGGTGTTAGTAGTGGGGGGGAGGTAAACATAGGAGAATTACTGATATACCTAAGTATCACAGAAAATACAGAAAAATGTACCTACACTTATTTAGGGGTAGGAACGCTCACTATCCCTATAGGTAAATCGTTTCGAATGGAGCCCTGGGGCTCGAAACGTTACGTATGGAAGGGAACTTCCATATCCCTCTCGTCAAAGCGTCACGGCGTTGAAAACAAACTTTAAGTAGCTAGATTTAAAGTTCAATTTGAGCGCCGTGATGTTTTGACGTTCCCTATATATTCCCAATATAGCTTCTCAAATTTCTCAATGAAATCCCTTTTGCGTTTTCGAAATGAGGCCCCTAAAAGCACATTACAAACATATTCAAGCTTTTCGGCATTTACTTCTCTATTCTCATGCTATTCTCTATCACTGGGAAAGTGATCGTCAGTACAGTAACATCTAAACTTTAGGTGGACCAAAGATAATCTCGCATAGTTGATAAAAACAACGATAAATTTCCCATTAGGTAGTTGGGAACTTCGAACTTTCTTTTCAATTGTTCCTTGTTAGCTAGCGGGAACTCATTTCCGCTTACTTAATTATAAGTAGTCAAGAGAATACACGGATTTTGTAGCAAACTTGGGTGTAGTTTACTCTCAATGGACAACATTGTATCTACATATAAAAAAATGAAAAAATCAAAACCGACTTCAAACTCAGACAGCCTACAAACAAAGTCGGTGTTAAGTTAACTATATAAGTTTGTCACCAGCTTTGGGTCGGTTCACTTTTCGGCTACAGATTCCAAAAATCATCATCAACGGGACGTAAGTCTCACTGTAGTCTTTGTAATTGATCCCAAAATCTTACGTGTGCTAACAAATTTTGAGGAGTTCCCTCTTTTTCTCATGGATCACATCATCAGACCTGAACCAAATTAAAATGGGACCAACCCGGAGGTACCATCTTTAGATTAAAAAAAGAATCATCGAAATCAGTTCACAATTGACAGAGTAATCGAGGAATATACATACAAAAAAATAAACACCTACAGACGAATTGAGAACCTCCACTTTTTTTTAAGTCGGTTAAACAATCGTGAACTGTGTGCGCGCCATGTGGTGATCAATGTCGATAAATAACATCGATATGATTCTCTCGCCAAGATGGTAAATAAACCCCCCCCTTGGCACTGGCAGTGGTTACCCTGAACTAGGACCTTCCTGTTCTTAATTTCTACCTATATGTTAGTACTAAGCGCTCAGTCACTAAGGTCACGCCCTTCTTCGACACACTTAAATCTTTATTGCTATGGCATAACCTGGACATAACAAAGAATTCGAGTGTCCATCACTGGAGCCCAGTCCATGACTATAGTGCCGTTACCTTATAATACCTATAACTTTACCTTACTACTGAATGACTTCGAATTTATAATACAAAATCATGTTAACATCTACCCCAAGGCCCAAACTAGACCCCTCTAGTAAGTCATATACCATACCTAGCTACTGCTAATTTAATGAAAAGTATTTTTTTCCAAAGTTTCAAGATATCCCATGTATGTTGATGATGTAATTAAATCACAATTAACGATAACTAAGCAAATTTTTACTATGATAAATTTAATAACAAAGTTAATGCAATACAATTATCAAATTCTTAGAAAACTGTAATCTTAGTAGCAATTTGACGATTGTTGGGTCAGGGAGCCAGAATCAACTGTTTGAAAATGAAAAAAAAAGGTTGAAATTCACTATACTTATAATACGAATTATATCCAGGTCATACCGACGAGTATAGTTCGGTAACTAAATGTAAGCGCACGACGCTTTGCTGCACACGCTTTAGGTTCGGTGTGTGACCAGCTAAACTATTATCCACTACCTATAGGTTACAAGATAAATTTATCGGCATTTTTATACTTTCGCTTCTGCAGCGTTGTAAGAATTGTAAGCAAGCTAGTTAAGTTTCGTTTCGTATTCGTTTTGAGTGAGGCATGATTTTTATTAGATTAAAATTCGATTGATATGATGACATCAAGACGTAACCACAAAGGGGAAAGAGGCGTGCCGTCAAGCAAGCAAACATTATGGAATTCTAGTCTCACACCTGTTCTACGTTAATATCGTTCAGCTTTATTATATCGAGGTATTTAACGTATTTATTTGTTCAGCACATAGCTTATTGATAATGGAAATGATTCATATTTATTAGTTCTTTCAGGCTTTCTTTACGCGACCGCATTCCATCGATGCTTAAGTACGAGTACCTACCTAACATGAGTAAATTTACGACGTCAAACGTTGCGGTTGATTGGGAAATATTTGGAAGTTACTTATAGGTATTACTTTTAGTAAGTAATTGTATTTTATCTATTTACATATATAACACATGGTCAATTGTATAATTACTACCACATATAATTACATATTAGTCGTGAAAGAACAGAAAAGCGCGCGTTGTTCGAATAAACAGTAAGTAGGTAGGTGGATCTGTGAGTCGACCATACCTACTACTACTACTACACCCTATTTGCGTCCCAATCATGTTAATAATAGGCCTCGTCTCATCACGAAAGGGTTTGGAATATAGTCCCCACGCGGCCCCAATGCGAATTGGGGACTTCACACACACATCTTTGATTTACTTCGCAGATGCGTGCAGGTTTCCTCGCGATGTTTTCCTTCACCGAAAAGCTCAGTGGTAAATTCAAATTGAATTTCGCACATAAGTAAACTTAGAGCTGCGAGCCGGAATCGAACCCCCGACCCTATGAGAGGCGGTAGGCCGAACCGCTAGACCACCACGGCTTCCGACCATACCTACTTACCTACAACTCTGCAACTATGTACCTATTTGATTTGAAGCAAGGAATACCGCATGATGTTGATACACTTGAAAAAATTAAGGTACTCATTTTGTTATATGAATGCATTTTTCTTCTACTGTGAAGTTGCCTCAAAATGGCGACGCGTCGATGTCTTTTGCTAGGAAAACTTCAAGATCTTTGAAATAATAGTAGGGGATCTGAGTCAGAAACGACCTTCACCCATCTGTTTAGTCGATGAAATGGGTTTTTTTTATCAAATTATGTTGTTATAAAAATAATACATAGCAAGAGAGTTGGCTAAAAAAATCATGGCTGAAAAAAATTAATATATGCGCTATGTAAAGTCAACGTCAAAGAGATGTTTACACTTTTTGACCTCGATACAACGGAATAGGGTGCAAAAGTGTAAACATCTCTTTGACGTCGACCGTACCTATGTATTTATGATATTTCAATCACAAAACTATAGCACGACACAACTTAGAAGGCGCGTGGATTAAGCGATAATAGTCTCTGCATCAACGGTTAAGTGCTTCGCTGCGCGCCTTCTAACTTGTGTAATGCTATACCTACATGTATTGATGTTAGAGAAGAAGTTTTAATACGTGAATGGTAGGAAAGTTTGCCTTGTTTATTTTGTAGCACATATTTCTTTGGTAAAACAGCTGGGCAGGAGAAAATTTACCAAATACTGATTTTGACCGCAATTCTTTCAATAAGGCGACGCGAGCGGGAGCGACTGAGATCCGAGTTGGCAAAGTTGAAAATCAGAATGCGGAAACTGTAAAAATTCATCGGAAATATTACAGGCATACAGTGGGTTTACTAATAACTCGATTAAAAAATATTATACCTCACTGTAAACTTTTGTAATCTGTTCATTAAACCCTTTATTTTGATAACCCACTCCATAGGCTTTGACAAAAAAAATATTTTGGAAACGTTTAAAATGCCTCCAAAAGTCAGCCATTTTGTTTTTTTGCAATTTCGATATACCCAGTGTCACTCTTACAATTAAGACGAATCTAACGACACCTCGCATGCTAAAATCCATCAAGCCATTTAGGCTACAGAGCGTGCCAAAGAAATTACATACATATGTACATACATACACTCGAAAAACATAACCCTCCTTCTAGCGCAGTCGGGTAAAAACACCTAGTGTAGACCCCCACAAATAGGTAGTTGATTTAAGTACTTCTCAGATGACTAAACTTTTAAAGTTACTTACACGTTTAGATTTTTTTCTGTAAATATCAGTGGGGTCAACCTACACAGACTTTATCTTGCAAGAACACGTGCAACGCATGGTTGGGGCAACCAGGGGTTATATTAGGTATATTATACATAGAGCCATAGACATAAATAATACTTCGTATGTCCATACGAAGTATTATTTATGCCCGGCCTAACGTAGATACATGTCATGTGTCCCCACTTCCTTGGTGTCCAATTCAAAGTTAAACTTGTATCGTGAGTCGTGACACTAAAGCTGGGTCACATTTTTCCAACAACGAGACGAGTTTTTAGATACTGAGAAACAGTTTCGAAAAAAGTTTTTTAAAAAACGCTTATTGTAACGCACGCTCGGTAACAGCACTTTGGATTGGACACCGAAAAAGTGGGGACATATTACGTGTACGTTAGACCGGGTTTATATTATTTACGTCTATGCGCATAGAGCATGATATACTGATAGAGCTTGTATTGCAGACTTGAATTTCTATGTGCGTTATGTAGGTACTCTGCTCAACTTCTCGACTTCGTCCGATTTCGGTTAGAGCAGGTTATGTCTTGCCCTGTAGTCGTAACAATAAATCGTAAAAAAAATCAGTCAAATGCGGAATCGCATATGTAGGGTTCCGTACAACTGAGCGTCTCTATGTGATCCCTATTCACAGTTGGTGAAAAAAAAATCAATTTAATCACAACACTAAGTACCTTAAGACATAGGGTCTTAAGGCAGGGTCGAAGCCGAACAAGATTTTATTGGAAGATAGGAGAAAATTCACATATCGGAATTGGGAATCATCGTCTCTATAGAATTTATTAATTCATCATAACTATGTACTATTTTGTTTTAATCTAAACATACTTCCTTAGCTAGCGACATCGATGAGGCCATTAGAAAAAAAAAACACTGGCAACATGGAACTATTTAGTCATATCATGGACTTGAATGAATATACAAAAAATATTCGAAATTTATAGCCGGGCGAAGTGAGGGACAAGGGAAAGTCAACCTTAGAACGAGAACTTTACCACATGGACGTTCTACACTACCGGGAACAACAAGTGCGCCACCACCGTACTGACAAAGTGAATCCCAGCTTAGGGTGGAAGTTCACTGCGGCAGCCACTAAAACGTAGCAGAGGTGAAAGCGTATAGCGTGCTAAGTACTAGGTCCTAATCGGAAGGAGCTGGCATAATAGAAGAAATATTTGCATATGACCGCAGGTCACTGTTTGGTGGCAACCAAACGATAGCGCGATGTAATCGACAGCTAGCGCCATCTAGCGAAGACCGCGGTAAACTTGACGTGTTACAAATTTGAATTAGAGTTTTGTTCTATTCGCTCTAACTAGATACCTAAAACTCCTAAAGCTCTACCTACCTAATTTTGGGTACGGAACCCTAAAAAAACGATAAATCTGTTCAGCGGTTTAGCCAAGAAAGCGTAGCAGACCGACTGACAGTTACCTCCGCATTTATATTTGTATGAATATGGATAAATTATCATAAGCAATTAAATAAACATATTAATAGATTAATAGACAGTCACGTTGCCAAACTTGTATTTGCTTGATGTCGAAATTTACTGACCTTGGTGCGGGTACGTGTTTTTTTGAGTAATAGATGATTTTATGCTAATAAGATTGAGTAGTATATGAACTGGAGAATATGCTTTGTTAACGAATTAGCTACTTAAACAATAAGCAACATAACCGTGAATTGCAAGCTACAGGATTTCATTACGGCCGAAGGCTATAGAAAGAAGCTCTTAGCAGAACTTCTCGTTTAAATAGTATAGGCATTATACGGACCAAAATCGTAAAAAAACAAGGAGATCGCATTCCAAGAAAGCCGAAGAGGATAAAAACACATGTGATGTGTGAGTGACGTTCTACTCACAATAAAAAACAGTGCACGTGAGTGCATACGATATTCTGTGTAGTCGCGTTGCATCGCGGCAGGCATATTTTTCGCGATATTGACATTTCGTTAGTACAGTCAGCAGCAGAAGTAGATAAGCTGTCCAGGTGTTCAAAATGACCTACACACGACCTTATTCTTAAGACGTTAAGGGCGTGTGTAGGTCATTTTGAACACCTGGACAGCTTATCTACATCTGCTGCTGACTGTATCAAATGGTAGCAAGATCAGCGTTGCCAGCGTTGACAATTGTTACATTTTTCGTAACTTTGTGCTTTTAGGACGATTTTCGTAACTTTTGGGAATTTTCTATTACTGGATCACGAAGTACCTAGGTAGTTAAGAAAAATCGAGCTCGTGGCGGGATATTGATTTTAGGGGGGCGCTTTTAAAGGAAAGTTTAACGTCAAAGACAGTGAAAATATACCCTAACGGGGGGATGGATGTTAAGAAAAGGAAACTTTAAATTTTCCCGCAAAAAAAATGATCCTCTAATAATGGAATCTTGCTTTTCGAGACACAGGCCCTGGGCACACTACACTGGGCGAGATGTCGAAAAGAGGCAGCGATGGGTACAGGCATGCGGGGACGCAAGATGCGGCCGGCGCTGGGGGAGGGGCGCTCGGCACGTGAAGGTCGTCCGCATTCCTCGCGTCGCCGACCGCTGCTACCGCGCTTACGTAGCTCCCGCCCCGCGCCCGCGCGACCGGTCCGCCCCGCCTCTGCGCCCGCGTACCATCATAAACTATCGCATTTACTAAAAAAACGTAATACGATACCTACCTAACTAGGATACCGAATTATTCCAATAAAAATCCAGATTAAGCCAAATTCTGCTAATGGAAAATCCATTCACAAAACGACAGTCCAAACCAGAAGGTTCGATAAAATATTTAATGACCTAAAACAAATAAATAATTAGCTTATCCTAATTAACCGAACTAACTACATGTAGTTAAAAAAACTCGTTACTAAAGCGTACCTATAGGTAAGTTAATTTCACTCAAGTACTACAATATAAGTAGCCATAGTAATCATTTTCATTCACAATAAGTACACACGAGAAAAACGAGTACGATTTTTGCGTCGGTAAGTAGGTTGAGTGTATTGTTCAAACACACCTACCTATTTGCGTTGATATCGAGTCGTATGTGCGATATAGAGTCTATAGCCATCTATAGCTACATAATAATATAGATAGGGGATATTCAACAACAATGTCGGCCTTACTGGCAGGTAGCAAAAAGAAGATTGCATCCAAAAAAACCAAAGGAATGCACAGATGGCGCGGTTCCGGACATTCCTGGCCGCGCGGCGCATAAGTTAAGCGGATGTGCATTAGGCAACACAAAAATTACAAAAACCATTTCGTCTTCAAATATTCGGAATATGAAATGCATTTAACTAATAAGGCACCCGAATTTGAAAATTTAATTACATCCGAATCCTATCATTTAATATACCTACATATAATATGTAAGTATATTTTGATTGTGATGTACCTACCTACCTATAATATCATTTGAATCAGATGATGAAGGGGTTCTGAAGCAAGAATATACGAGTGGAGTAGGCACATTTTCTATATACCTAAGGTCCGTGCTCTTTTTGGCACAGTACGAACTACGAGTAGGTATAACATACCTAAGCCTATATATTTAATAGTCCAACGGTAAAACATTTAAAATACTTCATTGAAAACCCTGAAGACTGGTGTATACCTACTTTCATCACTTCTCACTGTCATCTTGAATGGCCTTCAATAACTTATTGCAGGTACGGGTACGCAAATCTTTTTAATAGAATTCAACGCGTATCTACATACATAACAGCATAGAAGTGACAAACCCACAATATTTTTTACATCAGCCTTGGCCGTAAAGTGGGTTTTTCTGCCCGCTACGCGAAGAGAAAATCTCACTTCTTGGCCAAGGCAAGACGTAAAACTTTTGACAAACCACGGGCGGTAATTCGTAAAGCTCCAGATCGCATATTACTAAGTGCGCCACCGCTTTACATAGATGGCTTTTCAAAGGTCGAGAAATTAATTTCGGTGAACATACCCAGCTGGCGCACTTGTTTTTTCAACAGGGTATTATCATTGTTCCAGGGCTGGTGACAGTCGTGTCGAGATGCGACATGCGCGCTCTATGTTCGGTTCGCGGGCCGCTCGGCGGCGACTCGCGCGCGCTCGGCGCGGGCGCGCGTCTGCTGTCGCTGCGCGTGCCCGGCCAGGCAAAGCCTCTGCACTTCGTCGTCGAGGCCAAGACGAGGGTCAGGGAGCTGCGAGCCTTGGCAGCCACACACGCTCAGCTACAGGGCATGACCGATACGGAGCTCTTCGGATTTGCCGTTTTGCAAAGTAAGTTTTTTTCAAAGAAGCTACATCTGAACGTATATAGGTACGAACGTATAGGGCGACCGAGATTTGGTCGGGCGAAAATAGCTAAAAACGATTTTTTCCAGATATATGATCGATTTCTCACCCCCGTAAGCCTCTATATTCCTAATTTCATCGAAATCGTCAGAGCCGTTTTCGAGAACGCGATTACAAATATATATACAAATATTGCTATTCAGAGAGGAGGGCCCTAGGGTTGCCCCAGTGCTTAAAGAGTTAACCGTTACTGTTGGAGTACGACGTTCGTCGTTCTTTTGCAAAATCTGGGTCTGAATTGTAGAAGTTAGGAGTACGAGAGAATGACTAATACCTAACACCGTCAAAAACTCCATAACGAATGACGCAACTGTGCAATAATAAAAAAGAAGGAACTTATAATAGTGACGGAAATGCTGTTATGACTTATGTATTAGTCAGATTGAAATCTAATATTACCAGTGTTTACACATTGCTTAGGTAATACTAAATCGGAAACATAGAAACTAGTGACATAATTTTGCCGCTTCTTATTAGTATTCATTGCATAATATGCACAAGTGTAATTTTTCACAAGAACAATGGGTGACTCCGTAGACGATGTCCCTGAGCTGTCGCTTCGAAGAGATAATACAACGCTTATAGCTGCAATAATAGCCGTGGTGGCCTAGTGGTTCGGCCTACCGTCTCTCATGCAGAGGGTCGGGGGTTCAATATTCAATTTGAATTTACCACTGAGATTTTCGGTGAAGGAAAACATCGTGAGGAAACCTGCACGCATCTGCGAAGTAATTCAAAGATGTGTGTGAAGTCCCCAATCCACACTAGGCCCGCGTGGGGACTATAGCCCAAACCCTCTCTTGATGAGAGGAGGCCTAAGCTTTGCCTAGTAGTGGAACGCAAATAGGCTGTAGTAGTAACTGCAATAAATTAAAATGATAATACCTTCCTACCTTAACTGCAAGTTTACCATCTAACTATTGGAAAAAAGCAACGTAGGTGTAAATTGATTTCTTTATAAGTAAACTAGTATAGCGACCCACCCGGGCTTTTCACGGGTAGTAGAGTAACATTATATCTACTTCATCGAGAATAGCTCTATCTCTTAGTGAAAACCGCATGAATATCCGTTCAGTAGTTTTTGAGTTTATCGCGAACGCACAGACAGCCAGACGACGTCGAGGCAGACTTTACTTTATAATAATAATACAGTCAAGTCAAGCAAGAGCAATTAAATCGGGTAACGTTGTATCGGAAATCCTATACAAAGTGGCCCAGTGTATTTAGTGATGATATGGTTTTGACATGTAAAGAAATCTTAAATTAAGAAAACCTATATGCAGTGCCTGTCGCTGTGCGTAATGCGCCAATTTTTTTAATTTCAGATGGAGAGTACTTGTTTGTTGACCAAGAAAGCAAATTATCAAAGTATGCGCCAAAGAGCTGGAGATCATCACATACACACGTAAGCATTGACCCAATCACTTCTAAAACTGATTGTTATCGAACTGTGAGCTGAATTGAGCTGATTGATACAAACCAACACCTTTCAATCATTTCTAAAATAGAACATATTCAACATCAACACATTTTCTTTTTCAGGGCTTAGACGCAAATGGGAAACCACTGCTGGAGTTGTACCTTGTCGTCCAGTTCCACATAGAGAGTCCGCTTCTTCTGCAAGATGAGGTCGGATTGCACCTGTATTTCTTACAACTTCGGCATAATGTTCGCACACGAGAAGGATTGCCGACTGAAGTACTCTTGCTACTAACTGGACTGGCTTTACAAGCGGAGTACGGCGATGCAGAAACCTACGAGGACAGAGACTATTTCAGAGTTGAAGACTATGCGACTCCGACGTTAACAGGAGACTGGGTGGCGGCGGCAATGCGCGCGTGTCACCGCGAACACCGCGGTCTTTCAAAAGTCGACGCTGAAATACGATTCATACGGGAAATATGCCTTCTTCCAGACACCATAAACTCTCACAGATACAGAATGAAGCAGTCTAAATCTGAACCCGAACCGGGAACTGTTTGGCTTCTCGTCACTGCGAAGGGAATACAAATTTTACCAGATAGCGGATCTGTTTCTAGTTTTATTTGGAGTTCGATCGGAAAGTTAAGCTTCGATAGAAAGAAGTTCGAAATAAAAACAGAAGAAGGTAAAATAACTCTATATTCTTCAAGCGATGAAAAATGTAAATATTTGTTTGCCTTGTGCAAAGAAACACATCAGTTTTCGATGAAAATAGCTCCAAAATTAAATGAAATATTACCAAAAGAAGAAGAAGAACGCAAGGTTTGTTATGGCTATTCAAAGTCGTTGAATTTTCAACTTAGTCAAAATAAAAAAGAGCAAAGGATATCTGTAATCTCAAGTACAAGTTCAAATACAACGTCTGGGATTGTGAGTGACAGAGTTCAATCAGAAGATGAATTAGAAATAATGATAGACTCCCCTCCTGCACCTTCTACAGAGAGTTTGGCTTTCGCCCACCTGTTGGACTGTTCGAATTCCTACTTTCTACGCAACATTCAAGGAGACAATCATTCTTTACATAAAACGTCGTCACTGCAATTGCAAAAGTCTAAAATACGTCCATCAAAAAGTACAGATGAAAATGATAGCATAAATAAACTGGATACCGCATCTGAAACTGCGCTACCCCATTTAGAAGAGACCATGTCACTACCCGATCAAAGTACGTCTGGATCTAAATCTGATAGCCCTGTTAACAAATTTAAATGCACAGGGTCACAGTGTTCCTCATCTTGCAGTACAGTAGTAATGGCGAGAGCTGGACTAAGTACTCTAAGTAGAGCATCTAATGGAAGTAGTTTAGAACTGGGATTTAGTCACACAGCACAGAATTCCATGTTGAGTGATAATAGCACGGTCGGTATCGATGTAGAATACTCTCAAGATACTGCATCAGCGTTATATGATGGTTTGGGCCAACCGGTCACAATTGCAGCATCAAGCGAGACGAGTGGAGTGTATACAATGGGAAGCTCAGAACTAACTGCACGATCAAAAATTGGCACACTCTCCGAAGACAGTAGAACGGACTATGAAAGCTCTCATTACGATTGTTATAAACCAGCAGAAGAGAATGACCTGGCCGACTTTGACAGTGTGTCGTCCATCCTAAATAATAAAGTGGAAGCTAGTAAATCGGTACCATTGCGGTTACAAGCACCACTATTGGATATGGATTGTGTTGATGGAGATCCCAAATTTCCAAATCAGGAGAATGATGACAAAGAAAACATGTTCCGAGAACGATCAAACTCAAATACAAGTGCAGTATCTTTTCACGGTGATGGCAGTGACCCTACAGATCAAAAACATAATTTACTCAGCGCCAGCGAGCTAAGCGACTTAATCGTCGGTCGTGGCCAATATCCCAAAAGTCAGTCAGTTAGTGATACATTGGATTCCGTGTCCGATTACGTCAGACTGCCTCTGCCTTTTTCAGGCGACAGTTATCTACAGGGTCACGAAGATACAGCTCCGTCAGATGACAACTACCCAAATAATTCGTTTTTCGATCGTCCACCGACACCTCCAACTAGAACCGACAGTAGAAAACTTCTCAACTTATCTCTTCCAAATATACTGAACTTAGATCAGGATCAAGCGGCGGCGCCAACACTGCCAGACAAGCCCCCGCCTCCACCATACGAGTACAACCATAAGACTGTCAGCACACACACTTCTTCTACTCCAATGAAAGCACCGCCTGCATACCCCGGTTCCATGAGCAGCAACGCCGCTACGAAAAAATACGCGGATAAAGAAGAGGTTTCAGCGAGAGTTGTTACATCAAAGCCCATGATAACAATACTCAAAGCTGAAGCCGGCGAAGTTAACTCGCCAAGTGAGAGAACATTCGCGAGTCCCATGGTGATGGAACATAGATTCCAAAAGTCTAAACGCCACCAAGCTTCTAGTCGTAGAGCCGAGAGATCAAAACTTGCCCAGGGAATCAATAACCTTTCGCCATCAAGAGAAATGCCATCACACGTAGTAGATTCGAATGTTCTGGTAGCCATGATGAAGCTACCTCCTCCGCCTCCTCCGCGTCGCGCCAGACTGCCACCGCCGCCTCCTGTGGCTCGTCTCCCACCGCCCCCGCCGCCGCACAACCCCATGTTTCATCAACAACTTTATAGCGACGTAGACTACGTTTATTATCCTTTACAAGATCCAACCATATCACAACAAAACTACCTCGATCACAAACTTTCCGAACCTCGCATGTCAAATATGCACAAAAGTGGCTTGCAGTACCGAAGTACGCCATTTTTGTCGACGAACATGTCGTCATCGTCAGTGTATGGATCCATACAGAATCTCTCTGACTCCTATGTTCAGCTACCTGGAAATCGTTCGAGCTGGTATTCTCTGACGACTAGAACATCACTTAGTAATTACTCTGTCAACCTAGAACGCCCGCAAGTGCCGACGCGGCTGTCGGAGGCGCCGAGTTTCCCGCGGACAAAATCCGATGACAACCTGCTGAACTCGAAGGAGCCGCCCCCGGTGCGCACGAGGCGGATGCCCCCGCCGCCCCCGCCGCCGTACGAACATAAGAAAAAGCTCTCGGCACCCTTAAGGGAAGTCAAAATTCCAAATTGCAGCACAAACGTGATGAGTGAGCTTAGTAAAATAAGAGACGCTAATGTTGATCTAGACATAAAGACTCTCAGAGAAAAAAGCAAAAATTTAGATTTACCTCTTATAGCAGCGTTGTGCAACGACCGATCGTTGTTAAAACAAACAAAAGCATTTGGTGCCCCTAAGTCGAATAAACTATCAGTGAGTGACTGTGAAAGTGAACGAAAATGTACAAAGTCTATTCAAAACACCACCGATAGCCTAGACATTAAGAATAAACGAGAAGGTAACTTAAGAACAGCAATAACAGGGTCCCAAAAGAAAATCTTAATACGAAAGCCAACTGATAAGCTTCCCGCATTGCCTAGTTCTGACACCCACACTCCTAGAGCATTGTCTAATACTTATGTGACGCATCCAAGCGCAAAAGTAAAGAAAATCCAGCCCAGCTCATGACACACCGTGCTGGCTTATTTACTTAATTTCAATGATATCTTAATCCTATTTGTGAATACTTCCAGTGCTATGACCTTCTTCCACCGACCTGACAATAAGACTGAATTATGTCCCTATAGAGCCTGTAGTTATGTATTTTAATCACAGACAATGTTATCACAATCTTTCACATTCCATAATAGGGTCTTACGTGTATTACATAGTCTAGTTGTATATTTACGTTACAAACATTCCTACTTTTAGCATGTTGGTACAATGTTATAAAAACTTTAAAATGTACAAAATGTTTGGTAAGGTTCTGTTGAAATCAAGGCAAGATGATAAATCTGATAAAAATTCAATTATATAAAATACTTTATTTATTCATTCAGCTAATTGTGCCATAAATTGGTTTTCTTTACAACTTACAAAGCAGCCTTCCAGTTTTCAGAACTTTAATAGTAGTTTATGTAACTGCTACATAATAAAGACCTTAAAAACTGAGTGGGGTATCGCACGAGTGTTTAATGCCTAATTATGTATAGTTGCATACACAACTTTATCTACACTCATTTTATGAATCGTCTGAGGGGTTGATTCAAACCTTCCGTTACAGTTAACGTTAACGTTAAATATTTTACTATGAGACAAAATGACGTTTATGTATAGAATGACATCTCGGTGGCCATATTTAACGACCAGGAGTTCGTCATCGGTCCGTTAAATTTAACGTTAACGTTAAATATTTTTCTATGGGACAAAGTGACGTTTCTGTGTGGAATGACAGCTCGGCGGCCATATTTAACGACCAGGAGTCCGTCAACTATGCATGAATCAACTACCCTAAGATGCTTAAAACTCTGTCCACAATGGCGGCAATTCGAATACGTCAGTGTCTCGCATTCGGTTTTCAAAAAGCATAGCCGACATTTGAATTTGTAACAAACTTTCCTTCTGTCTGACTGAAGAATATAGGCAGGCATTGCTATTCGAATATGTTCGAAATTTTAATGTTTAGACAATCGAATTGGATGAGTCATACATAAGAACATTTTCACAGATAATAAACCTGTTCTAACTAAACAGTTTATTTTAATAATTTGCAGTTTTTGAACGCATCCTACATATACAGGGTTTATTATATGAGTGTAGATAGGTTTTTTTTTGCTTTTAAGTATAAATCATGTTTTTGTTATTAAAAACTTGTCTTTGTACTTGTTGTTGACCTAAATGGAAACATTGCTTTTAACAAACATCATTGAAATTTGTTAAACATCTTTTTTATATTTAAAGATATTTAAGTAGGTATACTAATTTTAAATACTCGCTGTTCTAGGGATTTGCAGACCAAGGATATTAATTTGATATCCAGATCTGTCAAAAGTCATTGTTTAGTTAAGTAATACAAATAAATAATAATACATAATAATAATAATGTCTACAATTATTTATTTTATTTAGACAATCATAATATGTACATAAAATAATGTTTATAAGTACATACAATTCTGTGTACAAATGTAAATAAAACATGAATGAGTAAATACTTTGTTTTCTTCTAGACCTATTAAGTAATAAAAATATTAACACTTACAATTATTCTAAATATAACAATATAGAAAAGGAACAATTTTAACGATACTAACAAATACACATGCATTGGTATTGCATACCTGATTTTTAACACACGGGCTTAACATAAATAATAGAAAAGATTTATTTCTTATTCTATGACTCGGTAGTTCAAAGTGAGATTCAAGAATCAAAGCAGTTTTATATGGAAAAACTTGTTGAATTAATAATAGTTTATATGTACCAATTGTGTTCAATTTTTTATGTACAAAATTTCTTTCTAGTCAAAACTTTTTTGATGACGTCTGTTTCTTGGACTTGCATTTTCTACTTAGATTGGTATTTTTTGTTGAGATTCTTATATTATCGAGATTATTTTTCATTTTCATTATCATTATTTTTCCAGTTTCAAAATGAAAGCTGAATTAGGGTGAAACGTTACGTCGTCAAAGTACATCACTTGACCGACCAAGGAGGTATTAGTCCCGGAAATAACTGTACCCCCATAGAACATTGACGTTAAGTCGGTCGTTATGGATCTGTTGCCGAGGTTTCCCACAAAAACACACGTATTTCTCCTCGGATACCACCTTTCAATGACAACTAAATTTTCCTGGGTGTCTCGAATCGCCGTATTGTTAAGTACACTGCCATCTTTAAAGATCGACCTCAAATAAATAGTAGGCGTGTTCAATCTCACATCAGTTAAGCTTTTCACTACTTGCGTAAAATGATCCATGGCGTTTATTGGCATGTCACCTAAAGCAATTTCATCTTCATAAAATATGTTCACCGAGCCGGGTAGAACAAATTCTAACACAGTCAGCACTATGGCATTGTTGATGTTTTTGGTTGCGACTTTCTGATTGCCTATATTCCATTGGACCCATGGATAATGTGGCTTTTCCCATAAAGGTCCATTTATAACATTTTTAATTCTATTTTTCAACTCACTAACGCTCCCTTGTAGATCCAAGTGAATATCTACAAGGTCCATTCTAGACAGAAAAACGTTCAAAGAATCGCCGCTGAGGTGTTCGATTGCGCGTTCGCTAGCTATAAGTATCTTATCATGTCCTACAATCTGTTTCCATAATTGAAGAGATCTTCCAAAATCGTCATGAGCGGCAAACTGTTCTAAATGTTTTAAATAAAATCCATCAACTCCATGTTCTTTCGCCCAAAAGTCAATGGCATCAGATGTGGGATCAAAATACCGTGCTTGGGTTATGTTATGGTTTGAGGATGAAACGGGCGGAGCTAGTGACAACACTGGTATATCCAAGATAATGGACATATTCTTATCATGAACACCCATTACCAATTTATTGAAATCGTCTATTACACCAAGTCCCCTATCAATCTTTTTCAAAGAAGTAGTATTGTACTGCTGATCTTCATAATTTTCAGCTTCAAATATGAAATTAAGACGAATCGCAGACGCCCCTAGACTGTGAATATAAGGCACCTGATTTATGATTCCTTTCAAACCTCCATTATCTTTGAAATTAGCTGGGGAAACTTCGTAGATCACCTTGCCTTGATACCATGGAAGGTCTGGGTTGCATGTTTTTGGGATGTTGATAACCATAGCTATGATGGCACCCAAGCATGCCACAAGGCACGACAGTACTACCCAAAGCATGACTTTCCTGATGATACCCCAGTTCCAGTTTACAAAACTAGGCAACTTTCTATTACCGAGATTAAGACTGCCATTAATTTTGCAATCCTCTACCTGTAAACAAAATAATTACAAAAATGTGGTGTAAAGTGTAATTAGTAAATACAGATTTTTTTTAAAGTTTCTTATAGGAAATATGGAATTGGAATTAGTACTTACTCACTGAACACAAATAAATGTTTCTAATGAAAATGTATACATTCATACTCATATAACTACAGGTTTTATTCTGTAGTGTTGAGAAGATATAATATTTACTACAAACTATGCTAACAAATAATCGGCAATCTTGAATTGAATCCATAAATATTATGATTAAATTCAGACACAGTTTTATAAAAATAATGTTTGTAATGGCTGAGCATTTCTATGCACAATTTTGTTAGAAGCTGTTAAGATTGCATACCTGTCCAACAACAAGGTCCCCATTTTTGCTCAGTGTCTGGTAATCCAACATACTGATGTTGTTTATAAGTTGAGCGCTGACAGGGTCTTGTACTACGGAGTTGGAGTCACCTGATGAGCATGAGTCTCCGGCTGACCCATCTGAAAAACATAACAATTCCTGTCAGTAGTACAACAGTAGTGAGAAAAAAAATACAGAATGGATCAAGGGAGAGACTCGGCTGGCAGAAGAAAGGAGAGGCGTTTGCCCAGCTATGAGACTCCAATAGGGTAATAAAAAAGTTGTATTGAATTATTAAAATAATATAATAAAGTAATATATTAGCCTGTCGCAACTTCCGCCATATACTTAGGTTGTTTATCAACAGCATATTTTTAAAGTCAAGCACTTCCAGTGGTCCGTCCAGGGGAGGAGAGGGAAAAATGCAAAGAAACACTTTTTCCGCAAATTATCTGCTTGACTTACCACAATTCCCGCAGCTCTGCAAGTTAACCATCGGCTCATCGTTAAGCGTTAAGAAGGGGCCTTCATTCATTTCCTCTGACAAGGGATGTTTGAAGTCGATCGGCGTGGGACTCGGGGTAGCGGCCAGCAGCAGACACGTCGACGACTCCACGCCGCGCAAATAGTCCAAGGCCTCAAGTTGGCTCCCGCTGGCATTGTTACTGCCGCTACTACTCTCCGGCAACTCGTCCATCTTCGAGCCCCTTCACAAGGTTGAATCAATTAATCTGCAATCGACATAATTGAAACATTAAATACACATCACTTAGAGGCAGGACGCGTTATGATGTTAATTCATATGAAACGCGTATATACGAAGATTGAATAGATCAGCGATTCCTCTGGCTTCGATCCAAATAGGTTTTGTAAAACGTCACAGTAAACAATATCGTCCATACAAAGTTAAAGTAAAGACATAAAATAAAGAATACCTAGAGCGGAAGAATTCGTATTGTAGTGACCTGTGAATATTATTATTAGTGAATTTCGTAATACAAAAATCTGCGAGTCGTATTCTGTGTCTTTAGACATATCTTACTAATCTGTGTTCGTGTATGAAATTCGAGTAGGTATGCGGCGCGCGCCTGCCTGTTGAAGTGTTGACAAAATTTGACGTTTGATATTGAGTTGCCATGCCATTTCAGTACAACGGTGGGGCTTATTTAGCGCACCACAAAAAACCTGCGCAAACTTTACCAACGCATCGAATACCGGGTCGAATAAAGGAATCCCTTTTTTTTGACAGCTCGTGCCGGGTGCGTATTCCATGTCCGTGCAGAGCCACCGATTCTGGGGTCGTGCCAAACTTTCGAGTCGACTGAACCGAGTCCGGCATAATCGTTTAAAAACGTGAAAGACGACTACGCGAGCGCGGGCTGGGTGGCGAACCACAGACGATATTTTTTTATTCTATAGAGTGTGCAACTAGGGTGGGGCGACTATGGTGTTGGTTTGACGAATTTTGTTGATAACTATAGTTTTCTTTAAATACCCCTGTAGGTAGATTTGGACTTTTCTGTTTTCTCTTAGGTATTGCATTTTTATAGCTGTGTAAGAAATACGCATTGCATTGTGGGAGCATATTGGATGCGGTCCTCATATTTCACGATTCACTACACTACATGTTGATATATTTTTACCGTAATTTAACTTTAACATGTAAGTGAGTATGATACAACCTGATAGGATAGGCTGGCTGGGGGCACTTGGTGTATACTTACCTAAGGAGCTAGGCGGGACAGTGCCCCTGAGAACCCGAGTAGGTATTGGAGCTGTCATTTGGCCAGTCCCCCCAAATAATACTTGCACTTTTACTACCTATCCTCTCCTATACTTACCTACTTACTTACTATAATAGTGTTACCCACATGTGTTACCAAGTATTTAGATAAGTAGGCTATTTCTAGTAGTTGGTAAGTAGGCACAAAATATGTTGGTTGTGGAGCGTAGGTAGATTACAAGCGGATCAGCCTGTTCAGACAAACGTGTTGGATATACCTACTTACTTACCTAGCCTAGGTACAGATGTTTCGTGTGTTTTAAGTAACAGACGCGACTTCTACAGACTTGTTATTAGTACCTACAGATAAGTAAGGTGCGTATGTTATTTTCATTTGACGTTACTTTTCCAATTAGGTACCTAGTTCGCTCTGCGGACAACCAGCAATAGGCCTTATCTTGACGAAACCGTCACATTCAGTGGCGTAGCTGCCGAGTGTAAGGCTGGGCAAAACTTTTTTCTTAGCTCCCCTACGCCACTGGTTACATTTGTTACCAATACAAACCTTGGAAGAAACATGGAGCTAGTATACTTAGTACTTTCTTCCATGTGGAGAGAGCGACCACACGGCGGCATCCATTCTTTGACAGACGCGCACTTATAGCTGACCGCAAAATGTCTGATAATGTGCGGCCGGCGTCACCCCGTCCGATAGATCGCAGCCGCATGCGATACAATGTGTGGCTGACGGCCTTTTTCGTTATACAAACCTTGCTGGATTATGTTAAAATATTATATTATTTTGTTAAAATTATTAATATTTGACTTGACAATTAAAAAACATATGGAAAGCTGTGGAAGAATTTTATTTACAATAAAATTAGACGAAAATACGTACAAACGACTACAATTGGTCCTTATTGATTGATTATTCTGCATTATGGAGAAAAAAATACGTTGCGGAAAATGAATAGGAAAAAAGTGCGATGACGTAAAAGAAAATCCGTCCGAATCAATTCGCCCCGATCACGACACATTGCTTCAAGAGCACCTTCTTTACGATCCGCACGAAATGCCGTGAGTACCGCATCCCAAAAAACGTTGCTCCAATCACGCGCGAGGAGGGAGTTGGAGTTGGAGCAGGCACGGATAGCAAACGAGAAGGTACTTGTAGAAGCTGGATTGATGGAAGATATTGCTATTCTGGACGTAGAAAACGATGACGTCAACGCGGCTTCAGATAACGACGAGGGGGATAGGGAATCGGCATCGCAGGTTGAGGCTGCTGACACGACGACCAGGCCGCATGCAGATAGCAGCATTGCTCTTCTGGCCCATGCCATCACTGATGCCCTGAAAATGACTACTGCGCCCGCTGGAGACAAATTGATTGGACGGCAATCTGCCAGACACCTTCCAACCTTTTCGGGCATGCTTTGGACTGGATGCGATTCAAAAATGCCTTCGTGACGACTTCGAAGATCGGGCAATACACTAACGAAGAAAATGTTGCTCGCCTGCACAGGTGTTTAGTAGGCGAATCCTGGGAAGCTGTCGTCGCGAGGCTCATTACGGCGACCTCCGCTGAAGACGCTTCGGCCGGCCAGATCTCATACTGCATAAACTTATTAGCGACGTCAAGAAGCTGCCAAAGCTGACTGGTTCGCGTACAAAGCTGGTGGTGTTGGCGACAAAAGTGTCGAACTGCGTAGCGGCGATCGAGGCGACGCGAAATAGAGACTTATCTATACAGCCCGGAACTTACCGCCGAGATAAACAAGCAAGCTAACAGAACCGCTCGTATACCGCTGGATAGACTACTGGGTGGCTGAGAGGGATGACCAGCCTCGATTATTTGCTCTGTCGAAGTACCTTATGCGGGAAGCTGAACAAGTATGCAAAGCCGGCGTCGTGGAGCTACCACAGAAGAATGCAAGGTTACTCAGGCAGTTTCAAAGCGGTCTGTTTTATCGATGTCGGAGGAACCCTCTGTCAATGTAGCTTCTGTGTCTACTGTGACAAAACGGATCACGCAATCGACAATTGCCCTGTCTTCCTAAAACTCGATGTCAATAAGCGATGGAATTCGGTTTGCGATAAGAAACTCTGCTTTATAAGTGCCTCAGCTCGTCTCATCGACGCGACAGATGTCGCAAGAAGAAGATATGTGCCACTTGCAAGCGTGGACACCACACATTGCTCCACAGAAATGACTGAGTAAGGCCCGAAGATGATGAGAAGCCGTCTCTGTCTGCCAAGGAACCCGAAACCGCTGCGAACTTGTGGAACAACCAGTCCAAGAGTGTTTTAAAGGTACTCCCGGTGCTTATTGAGGGACCTACAGGATGTCTTCAGACGTACGCACTCCTAGATGAAGGCTCGACTGTTAGTCTGATTGAGCACCACGTAGCCGCTTCTATTGGGGCACAAGGCCCGCTGACTGACCTGAATCTCCGTGGAACCGTCGGAGGCAGTATAAGCGCACCATCTCATAGTGTCACGCTGTTCATAAAAACACCTGATGGAGACCACCGATTAGATCGCGTGCGTACTGTTGAGAAGCTGTCTCTTCGGACACAAAGCCTAGCCTCAACTGTTCTGTCATCCTAGGTTTTAGAACTTTGTACGCTTTGCAGCTTCACGTTTTTGTTGATGCAGCTGAACGGCATATGCATCGGTTATCTACTTGCGCCGAGAGGTACGCTTTGCGGCGCGGGAAAGACTCGCTGAACGATGCAAGAAATTATCGTCACACCGCCGGCGCGCTGGATATGCGAGTATCTTCCTCTTCCCAGTCTCCACCTACGAATGAAATGGACTCAAGATGGGGGCGGTATTGTTAGTATTGGGGATGTTGATTTGATTGCAGATTCCAGTTGCCCTCACAATGCCTGGCCGGGTGGCAGGGTGACTGCTACCACACTGGGGCGCGTCCGTATCATCGATGTCACTACCCGAGGTGGCGTTCTACGCCGGCCTGCATCCAAGGTCGTCGTGCTACTGAGCGCCGACGACGTGCCGACAGCTTCGACCACTAATGCAGCTCCACAGCGAGGAGGAGATTGTGGCTGACGGCCTTTTTCGAATATATTAGCCCCCGGCCACCTTTAGGTATAAATTCAATAAAACAAAATGTGTTTTCAGATAACTTTATTAAGCTTTTTTTTTTGTTTTGAACCCGTGCAATAGGATCGTGAGCCTCATTCGGGAAGCAAAGGGATTCTAAAATAAGGTAAAGAAAACACGTTACGCGTTACAACCAAACTTCAAGCAGCTAGATTCAAAGTACAAATTTGAGAGCCGTGACGTTTTCTATAGAATATCTTTGCTTCCCGAATGATGCCGCATCGCTCGTTAAAACTTAACCACATTTTCAAAATAATCGTTTATGAAAGTCGTGGGTAGCTAATAATACCTATATTATAAAGACGAAAGTAACGCGTCTGTCTCTTATCTCTTCACGCTTTAATCGCTGGACCGCTCACACCATAAATCCAGGATCTCGGGACCAATTTAGATGAAATTTGCTATGGAGATAGTTGACCCATAGTTACTAGGTACTTTTTATCCCTGAAAAACGCATTTCCAACGGGAACGCGATAACCAAATTCCACGAAGACGAAGTCGCCCGAGAAGCTAGTGATATAATAAATGCTGTTGCTCAAATTGCTCTCTTTATCCTTCATTTATTATGTAACATTGGCTTTTCTTTGAGATTTTTTTCTTTACATATGTATGCACTAATCGCGCATTAAACGTTTCTGTTGGGCAAAATCTTTGTAAAAAAATGTAGGTACCTAAAACGTTGAATAAATAAATAAGCAGCTAGACCACCGCAACTGGGACCAAATATAGGTACCAAAATATACAGGATCAAGCAAAACGTGCCGATATTTTGACCACAGTATCAGTTATCGATTCTAAGCATGTTTTTCAGTTTTTTAATTGTTTTGAGATGTTAAAAAATAATAATTTGTATGGCCCAGTATGGGATTGATGGCGTGGACGATCCCTGTGTCCCATACAAAAATGTTTTTTTTACCAGCTCAAAAAAAAACACCTAAAGACCATGCTTAGAATCGATAACTGATTCTGTGGGTAAAATATCGTCACAACGTATTGCCTGACCCCGTATATTATAGCATACATGATATCGATACACGATATACATATATGAAAAAGCTAAAGAGGGTCGACTGTACTTACTTAGAAGATATTCAAAAAAGTTGGCTCGACATTCTTGGAATCGATAACAGGATAGGAACGCGATAACCAAATAGTCGCTGGCAGAAGCTAGTTACGCTATATTTTGACACCTACTAGCTTTTGGTTATCGCGTTCCCGCGGGAACTATCCGTTTTTACCCGGGTTAGTGTAGACTATGTCCTTTCCCGGGACTCCAACTATCTCCATGCCAAATATCATCAAAATCGGGCCAGCGGTTGAAGAGTGAAGAAACAGACAGTTACTTTCGCATTTATAATATTAAAAAAATATGGAATAGTTCCTGCGAGAACGCGATAACCGAATTCCACGCCGGCGAAGTCGCGGGCAGAAGCTAGTGACTTCATAAGACTAAGTAATGTTTTTATTTAAGAGGTTAGTGGATTCAGGTAATGTGCGTGCTGAGGGCTGAGGCGCAGCCTCCAAACATGTGTTTATCTACCAATGATTTTGCTTTCTCCGGATTTCATTAGTAAAGACTCGATTTATAGTTACGCAGTACTAATAAATTTTCTGTGGTTTGATGTAAAGCGGAGCGATTTAAGCGTGACAGACAGATATACGGTGATCAATATAGAGAATTCAGAAACTATGAGAGATAGCGAAATCTGTTCTTAGGAACCATGGCTTCGATTTTAGATTTAATAATAACGACATTCAAAGTTTCTTTTAACTCTTGATAGATAACCTGGAATCGAACCTGGTCGAAATTCTGTAAGCAATTGATCGTCTTATTTGTTATAGCTTCTGCCCGAGTGGAATATAAAATTGCCGATAACTTTTCTTTCCGACATCCGATTTTAATCAAACATAGCTTATGTTGCTCCAAATGATGCTCTATCTACCCTTTGAAAACTGCGTTCAAATCGGTTCAGTAGTTTCGGAGACTAACACTAATAAACAGACGGACATACAGAAAAGATTTCTAAAAATCGCTATTTCGTGGTCTACCATACATGTTTATGTATGGTAGATGTTGGGGGGTCCCCAAGGATCAAATTTTGCTATGAAATCTTGTGTAAACATTAGACTGATTTGGTTGGTCATAGTTTCGGACTTCTCCATACTGACCCATTTGGATCGATGAACCCGTATATAATGGAATATATCAAGCAGTAAATAGGAAAATGTATAGGAAATTTCACCTAAGTATAAGCTAGTACACTTACCTTATTGTGTAATCGAATAATTGCGGTGTTTGTCGCTCAATTTTGTTAAGCCTATATGTTGTACCGACAATAGATGCTACGTCCTTTGTTAGGCGACTAGTTACTAAAAAACCCGGCCAAGTGCGTGTGCATTATTCTAGGGACATGTGCAATGCATTATTGTACCACTTTGTCGGCGTAACTAATATGCATAGGTATTCATGCCAATTTACAGCTTTCTAGAACTAAGCGTCTCTGAGCTATGCTGCGGACGGACGGATGGACAGACATGGCGAAACTATGCCACGCAGCACTTGCCGCCACGCGGCACTGGCAGTCGTCAGTGTAGTTTGTAAATCAGTATATTAATACGTAGTGATCGATACCTTTACCTACACAAAATTTCATTATCAACAAAAAAAGACGCCGATTTGCGCCAACTTCATTATTTCGCAAACCAAAAAAAAAACGTTATAAAATAAACTACCTCATGAACGATGAACAAATTTATGAAAAGACACGTCGCGTGTCATATGATGTGTGTGATGTGAGGGAGAGTGACTATCATTATCACCATCACCATCGCCATCGTCATCGCCATCATCATCATCATCATCACCATCATCATCATCACCATCACCATCGCCATCGTCATCGCCATCATCATCATCATCATCATCATCATCATCATCATCATCATCATCATCATCATCATCGTCATCGCCATCATCATCATCATCATCATCATCATCATCACCATCACCATCGCCATCGTCATCGCCATCATCATCATCATCATCATCATCATCATCATCATCATCATCACCATCACCATCGCCATCGTCATCGCCATCATCATCATCATCATCATCATCATCATCATCATCATCGTCATCGCCATCATCATCATCATCATCATCATCATCATCATCATCATCATCATCTTCATCATCATCATCACCACCATCATCATCATCATCATCATCATCATCATCATCATCATCATCATCATCATCATCATAGGTAATAAAATAATCATTTGTCCCTTTTTTCGTATATGTAAATATGTCCGCGTCGTCTGCAGTGCAGTGCCGTGCATGCGCTCGAGTGCCGCGTATGCCGTCTAGCGTTCCCGGGTCTCGACCTGCCTCGCGTCACTTGCTGTCGTGGTCCTCGTGGTCAAACTGGCTCCCATACAAATTCATAGTAGCGCTGCTAGTATAGCACGACACAACTTAGAAGGCGCGCGGATTAAGCAATAACAGACTCTGCGTCAACGGCTTAAGTGCTTCGCCGCGCGCCTTCTAAGTTGTGTTCTGCTATAAGTAAGTCAGTATAAGAATCTTCTTGACATTAGTATAAGAATTTTCGCTGAGCTACACAAAAAACTTAAACATATTATTACTATTATCTGCGCGACAGACCTCCGCTCGGGTGAAAGAATAAAAACCGGCCAAGTGCGTGTCGGGCCACGCGCAATGTATAGGGTTCCGAAGTTGACGATGCCCTTAGTACCTTTCTAAGACTGCATCTTAGCTAGGCTGCGGTATGACGTGCCCGCCCGAGACGACGCCCCTGCCGCTCTATGTACATATATAATGGAATTTTACTTTTCCGCACCTACGCATTTTTGATTGCTTGCAGTTGGTCGACTATGACCCGGAAACTTTTATAGCCGTCTTAGCTGTGATAGTTTTCCTTTCAACTACGTTATATATGCCACCACCATGATTTTTTTCAGGTATCTGAAATAGTATTTTTCGCAATCGTGACATAATAGAGAGCTTTTCAGTCGAGTACCGTGTTTAGGCCACGAAGCTTGCTGAGTGGCCTAAGTAAGGTACGAGATTGAAAAGCTTGATTATGGCACTATTGTGAACAATACTTTTTGTACGAGTCCATTAAAATTAATAATTTAACTCATTAGTACGAGTATATAAGAAAAATAAATGTCGTTTGAATTTTGCTCTTCGTGGTAGGGCCTGTAATCTAGTTGGTCACGACGTGCATCTAGATGGCCATGCCGAAACGTGAAAAAGTATTTCGATCGTCTAGAGCGAATCGAAATAACTTATTTCGGTTGTTTCGGAAGTATGACTATTTAACGATGAAAAGAGTGACATTGCAGTATTCTCTATGAAATCTTAATACACATATTTCAATTGACGAGTACAAAAACCACCATTTAGTTGACTCTACCAAAAAATAACACTTTAAAGCTTAATATTTCACAAACACATCGTTTAATCAAAAAATGGTTTTAACAAACTCAGTGTTAATTTCTAAAACCTATTCAACGACACCCCACATAATGGGGTACGCAAGAAAAAAAATACATCCCCAATTTACGAGTAGGGGAGGTACCTTGAAAAAAAAATACATTTCATATTTTTATTGTACCACTTTGTCAGCGTAAATAATATATATATATGTCAAATTACAGCTTTCTAGAATTAAGCATCTCCGCAATAGTGCGGACAGACGGACGGACGGACATGGCGAAACTATAAGGGTTCCTTTTGGACTTCGGAACCCTAAAAACAAAGAAATCGCTTTAGCAAAAAAAAGTGGCCCAAAGAAAATAAAAAGTTATACGCTTGAGGATCGAACTCGCATCTTCTTACTTTATCTCGCCTTTTTAACCGCTGTGATTCATAAAAATCGGACAAAATGTATTATCCCAAATATATCTAATCGATTTGTTTTTGTCACCCGCTCAAAACCCCTATACCAGTTTACACAACTTAGAAGGAGTGTGGATTAAGCAATAATAAACTCTGCGACAACGGCTTAAGTGCTTCGCCGCGCGCCTTCAGAGTTGTGTCGTGCTATACCAAATTTCATCGAAATCGTTAGAGCCGTTTTCGAGAACGTGATTACAATTATATATATACAAATCTTGCTCGTAGGCCTCACGAGACCCCTATTAAGTGCATTATTTCGAAATAAAACATAATAAAATAAATCACATGGCAGCAAATTTAATCAAAATATCTTAAAAACTTTTATAAAATATCGTTTATTTTTGGAAATTTGACCATTTTTCTAACAAAATAAAGTCGTATATTTTACTTTTTATCCAGCTGAGCATTAGGTAAACTAAACAACTTATTTTACTGCCAAGCACATCATTGTTTCAAAGGTGATCACTAATTAAAATTAGCATGAAAACTTCTTTTGATTCTCTGAATGAAAAGATAACTAAATTCGCTAAGCTATACACAGAACTTTACTTAAGTATTACCTATTGCTAATTGAACCAATCTCAACTGTATGAGTAATAAAGTATGGTTTACATGTGATTGAAGCTAAAATTTGCATGTAAGTGAAAATTTTTAGTGCAATAGCGTTCCAGAGGGAATTGTGCTTTTTTCCGGGATAAAAAGTAGCCTACCTATATGTTGAAATATTGCTCGTAGGCCTCACGTGACCCCTATTAAGTGCATTTTTTCTTCAAGACAGTCAGCTTTCCAAATAAAACATAATAAAATAAATCACACAAATTTAATCAAAATGACTTTAAACATTTATAAAATATGTTTTTTTTTTGTAAATTTGACCATTTTTCTAACAAAGTAACATCGTATATTTTACTTATTATCCAGCTGAGCATTAGGTAAACTAAACAACTTATTTTACTGCCAAGCACATGTTTGTTTTAAAGGTGATCACTTAATTTAAATTAGCATGAAAACTTCTTTTGATTCTCTTAATGAAAAGGTAACTAAATTCGCTAAGCTATACCTATATATACACAAAACTTTACTTAAGCTACTTGAACCTATTGCTAATTGCACTTATCTCAACTGTATGAGTAGTAAGTACATGTGATTGAAGCTTAAAAATTGCATGTAAGTGAATAATTTTAGTGCAATAGCGTTCCCGCGGGATTGTGCTTTTTTCCGGGATAAAAAGTAGCCTATACCTAACTTCTCGTAAAAAAAGTTGGTGGATTATTGTATATATATAATCTGTATTACCTATTTTCATCATGTGCCAAGTTTCATAGGCGGGAGAATTATTCGGAAGTCTCCATACAACGAATCTCCTCGTTGATCGGTCTATTGAGCCTATCGGTGATGGAAAACAACGTGAGGCCCTGCGATGTAATTAAATCAAATAAATACTTACGAGTCTTCACAAGTCACACTTTAGAAAACCACGATGCTTATTCCCGATTATGAGGACATTACATTGTCATTAGGTACCATCTATTTCCCGTCATTCCTTATCCCTAAAGTAACTAATTTGGAAAACAATAAAAAGGAAACACACGTACAACTGTATTAACCAAGTATGTTTTTCGCATGCAGCATAATGGATTTCGCAATGCAGGCAAACACGAATTACAATCATACGCAATATGCCATCATTATACAATCAGTCAAGGGCGATACCCAGCTTTGCTCGGATGATATTAGCTAAACCCAAGTTTTCTCAGATATGACGACAATTAGCTAGATCGATTTGTCGCCCCCGTAAATCCCTATACTCCAAATTGCGTTCAAATCGTTAGAGCATTTTCTGAGATTGCTTGGATAAATAAACAGAGAAATACACAAAATCGCGGTTAAGGTATAAACAAGATTAGCGCGTTTAAAGTATAAGAGGACCTGAGTGACCAAGCTTTGCTCGGGTGAAAATAGCTAAAATCGAGTTTTCTCAGATATCATATCAGACCTAGCTAGATCGAGTTGTTGCCACTGTAAACCCCATATTCTAAATTTCGTTCAAATCGTTAGATCCGTTTCTGAGATCGCTTGGATAAAGTTGTAATTCTTTTATTTTTAAACACAAACTAAAATACTTACAATAAAAATAAATAAATATACAAGCTTCTACCCGCGACTTCGCCCGCGTGGAATTTGGTTATCGCGTTTTTCCCAGGACTCCAACTATCTCCATGCCAAATTTTATGTAAATCTGTCAAGCGGTTAAAGCGTGAAGAGGTACCAGACAGACAGACAGACACAGACTTTCGCATTTATAATATTAGTATGGAAGTATGGATTAGCGCGCTTAAAGTATCCATATTAATATTATAAATGCATATAATATTATTAATAATCCGAGGCTCTGCGCTCGAACTTGTTGACCAGTATGTATGTATACCTCGGGCAAACAGTCCAGTTAGGTAGGTCCAACTTCGAGAAAGAGATCAATCGTCGAATCCAACTCGGCTGGGCAGCGTTCGGGAAGCTTCGCAGTGTCTTTTCGTCCAAATTGCCGCAGTGTCTCAAGTCGAAAGTCTTCGACCAGTGTGTGTCGCCACTAGTGATGACTTATGGTTCCGAGACGTGGGCGCTTACGATGGGCCTCATAAGAAGGCTCAAAGTCACTCAGAGGGCAATGGATAGGGCTATGCTCGGGGTTTCTCTGCGTGATAGAATCAGAAATGAGGATATCCGCAGTAGAACTGGAGTCCCCGACATAGCGCGAAGAATTGCGAACCTTATATGGCAGTGGGCGGGGCACATTGCTCGCAGGACTGATGGCCGATGGAGCCGGAAAGTTCTCGAGCGGCGTCCGCGAACCGGGAGACGAGCTATCGGTAGGCCTCCAACAAGATGGAGTGACCACCTCGTGAAGATTGCGGGAAACCGGTGGAAGCGAGTAGCACAGGACCGGTATGAGTGGCAAGCCTTGGGGGAGGCCTGTGTCCAGCAGTGAACGTTTTTCGGCTGAAATGATGATGACTTATAAAACATGGCTATCACTCTGTACCTACCTAATTTAAATGTTTAATTGTACCTATAAATCGCTCGGCAAATCAAACAGAATGCTACTCTATGACATAACATATAAGGTATTATAATAACAATGAATAAAAAACTGGCCAAGTGCGTGTTGGGCCACGCGCAAAGTATAGGGTTCCGAAGTTGACGAAGCCTACAGTACCTTTCTAAGACTTATTAGCATCTAGCTAGTCTGTGGTATGACGTGCCCGCCCGACGCCCCTGCCGCTCGAGAAAAATCATTGCTTTTTTAAATCATTTCATAAGTTGGTCGACTATGACTCGTAAGTTTGTACAGCCTAATTAGCTGTGATAGTTTTCCTTTCAACTACGTTATATATGCCACAACCGTGATTTTTTTCAGCCATCCAAATACCACCATTTAGCTGGCAGGGGGGGGGGGGGACACGTGACTCTTAACAAAAAATAGCACTTTAAAGCCATACTCGTATATTTTACAAACGCATCACATAATCAAAAAATTGTTTTAACAAACCCACAATATTTTTTTAAGACCTATTCAACGATATGCCGCACCATGGGGTACGCAAGAAAAAAAAACATGCCCACTTTACGAGTAGGGGAGGTACCCTATAAAAAAAAAAACATTATTTTATTGTACCACTTTGTCAGCGTAACTAATATCAGCGTTTTACCTACCAATAAAACGCTTATTAAGCGATAACCTTATTTGAAGCCTAATTTAATAAACAATTGGAGAGAAGCGAACTTGATTTCCTGTCAGCGGAACTAATATGTATATTCATGCCAAATTACAGCTTTCTAGAACTAAGCATCTCCGAGCAATAGTGCGGACAGACGGACGGACGGACGGACATGGCGAAACTATAAGGGTTCCTTGGGTACTTCGGAATCCTAAAAATAAACCTTTATATTTACTCCATCATCAAATCAACACATAGTCATGTACTTATTAACTTTACACCCCCTCAATTATTGTTAATGGGTGATTTCTGATAAATTATCTCCATAACATGTCCATACCAAAATTCATCATAAGTGGTTCAGTAGTTTATACTGTTCCCATTGTTGTACAATGTTCCCATTGTCATTGTGTTGAACAAAGTTTAAGCAAAGGGCAACTACATATAAAATTCTCAATTTCCTCAAGCTGGTTAAAATCAGATATTTTTAAGCAGTGACACAGTGAACAGACATAAAATAAACATACAGATAACAGTCGCAATTATATGAATAAAAGTGTAAAAAATTCAAATTGCAATAATATTCACCACACCTATATCTGGTTTATAAAAGTATATATAAAAGTATCTATTACAATTCGATATAAATTACTTGAAATGTGAATCTTTATATTAAAAATCTGAAATTGTGTATACATGCTTGGTGGTTGTTATTAATCATTTGACTATAGTTATACTGTCCCTGAACCCTCTCATGGTGAGGGGAGGCCTGTGCCCAGCTTTGGGACGCAAATAGGCTGTAGTAGTAGTAGTAGTATACAGTGATTAGAGATGAGAAATTACACATGAAAATAGGCTTTAAGTTTGAAACGAACATAACAGCGCCACCTGTTGGCGACTTGGGAAAAGCTTTGACTTGAAACTAGCTATACGGTTTTGATTCGGTACAGTATTGAACAGTCAATATCATCTATAATATTAATTTTAATAAAACAGAAGCAAAGCAATATTTACACAATAACCAGCAACCCTTTTTTAAATGATGATCATGTGAAACTGTGACTGCGGGTAATTAACATATGTTTGGATTAAAACCAAACATATGTTAATTACCCGCAGGAGTGTGAAACAAAGAAAAATAAATAATTTCGCATAGATGTCATTTGAAAATAATCCTGTCCTCTATAACTTGCTCATTCTACCATACCATTTATTTTATTTGAGCAAAAAGACAAAAGTCAGTCTCTTCAAGAGCCATTGATTGATGTGAAAAGAAAAAACAGAATATCTATATTATTTCCATATCCATATTAATATTATAAATGCGAAAGTAACTCTGTCTGTCTGTTACCTCTTCACGCTTTTGCCGCTGAACCGATTGAGATGAAATTTGACATGGAGATAGTTGGGGTCCCGGGAAAGGACATAGGCTACTTTTTATCCCGGAATAGCGCATAGTTCCCGCGGGAGCGAGATAACCGAATTCCTCGCGGGCAGAAGCTAGTAATATTATGTGACACGAGAATTTTATTGATTAGAAGAATAATCTTCTTCAGTGTTTGTAACCAAACTCCTCCGAAACGGCTCGATCGATTCGTATGAAATTTGGAGTGTATGTTCAGTAGGTCTGAGAATAGGACGTAAGCTATTTTTCACACCCAAAAAAAAATTCTAAGGCGGTACGATGTCCGCGGGGTCAGCTACTATAGTACTATACTATAATAGTTAGGCAGCTTTGACAACTTTCTAGATGCAAGTTTGTGAATAGACTTCAGATATGAAAAATATAAATTACAGTCTTTTCATCTTCGGCATGGAGAAATCAAAAACTATTATTATCTCTCGTTAACATACCTATACCAAGGCTTAGCAGACTGAAGTCTCCGTTTCGTGTTGTCGATCAGACTAATCCCAGGACGGCAAAGCGAGCTCCAATGTTTAGGAGTAATCTTATAGTAGGTACCTATGGTGTATGCTCTTCACGAATTACCTGAAATAACAATGAACTTTATCAAAAATATATTACATAAGTATATTCACAACTTGATAAAAATAAAAATTATTCATTTTGTAATTTACTATAACAAAACCTACAAAGCCAAACATCTATTTATGACCACTTTCGTGAGGATATAAACTCGTAAATGGTACTTACTCATTTTTACAAATATAAACTGAAGTAGCAGACTGATTAAATTAAACTATAATTCCTTTTAACTCCTACATCCTCCATTTTTTTCTGAGGTGAAACAAATGAATGTGCGTCTCAGTGCCGCGCGCGGGAAAAATTTACTGTCAGGATCGCGGGCTTGATTGTGATCCAATCACGATCAAGTGCGCGATGGACTACATCGATTTTAACCAATGAGCTCATTGCTCGTAAAGTCAAATCAGAAACTTTTTAAATGGAATTTAATTTATATATCTTTTATTGTACTATACATTGAACTTTTAGCACCAAACAAATGCTGGCATACGGTCCATACTTTAATATTGATAATTAGTCAAGGCAGAGGTAAACTACATGTTACTAACTGTCTGATACGAATGAATGCAGTTTGTTGAGTTTATGGAATCATGATATAAATTTTGTGTTCAAAAAGGTAATTTATATATTTAATTCCCTTAAAAAGTTATTGTAGTCCATGATAAAAATATTTTTATAATTTGTCTTTTGCAATTCACGTTTGAGTATTTATTTAAATTTATTACTTTCGTTTCTTAACATTTATCGACCTCGTATTGCTATTTCCTTCCTATATTTTATATAGTAATAGAGTAAAATTCGGAAATCTTTTTGGTAAGTTTTTTTTTTGTGGTGCGTTTACATAAACGGCATTCAAAACGACATTCACGGGCCCGTTCACAGGCACGGGTGTGTAAACAGGCTGATTTTGAACGCGCTCGTGGACGTGAACGTGAACGCCGTCGATCGGTCGGCTGGTGCGATCGCGTTATATCGCTTGCACCTTTGTGGCGTACGGACGATGACGACTTGCCGGATAAAATTAATTTAACAATGCCAATTTGTCGGAATGGTCAAGCGGACTGGGCCCACTCAAATAAGCAACATAAATTTAAAAAAATGTTGCAGATGCTTAGGAAAGGTTGACAAACTCATGAAGGAGTTCAAACGGAGAAAAGAAGTACTTACGGGCACACTATATCTCTTTTTCGTGGAAACTGCATCTTTCCGAAATAAAAAGAAGAGTACCAACTATCTCCATATCAAATTTCTTGCAAACGGTCCAGAGGTTTAAACGTGAAGAGGTAACAAACAGACAGAATGCGAATGAAATCCAAAGCAGTTAGCTCCCACGAGATAAACGTCCTCGTCGTCTGCCATGCCATCCTTGCACTGACTAGCACGCCCACGGGCGTGTAAACACCCTGCTTTTATTGTGTTTACATGAATGGCGTTCAACACGACGTTCACGGGCACGTTTACGAGCCCGGGCGCGTGTATGTAAATAATTTGCTTTTGCATTGGGTGTTTTCCGCCAGGGACATTTTTACGTAGAAGTCCACTTTCGTGAAAACACGTTTTGGACGATGACGACGACTTGGTGGCTCCTGCTTTTTAATGACTCTAAATAAGAATAAATAATATGTATCGCTGTTTCTCGACACATTAAAATTTTGGGTTCACACATTTTCCAAAAGTGATGAACAGACGTTTAACAAAAAAATACACGTCTACACTAAACATCGTTGGCGCGATTCGGACTTTCTGATCTGAAAATTTCCGTTCGTGTGCGGTGGTTCAATGGGAGCGGCGCGTTCGGGATAACGTCATTCGGTTTTTTCCGTACGGAAAAAGTCAGAACTTGTGCAACATGTTGAACATTTTGTATGAAAAGCGTGCCGTGGTTTCCGAATCTGTAAACCGCATTCGGAAACTTAACGTTTGCGCCCAGCCTAAGATAGTGTCATGATCATGATATTATATTTATATTGTCGATTATATTGTCCAGACGTATGTAGGTAACCCCTACAGTTGGAGGCCTCGCGGGGGACAGGGTAACAAATAAAACTATTATACCTTATAATAAATGTACCTATTCATATTAAATAATTAGTGTTACAATACCTCCTTGCAAGTAAAGTTCCTATAAGTCTGGCAAACGAAAGCTGAACCTATCAAACTCAATTACGCGGCAACATTAGTGTTTTTTTTTTAATCTTTTTTTTTTGGGCCTGTGTCATTAAATGACGATGCCAGCCCATTGGAGCCGCTCTAAACTTCTCCTCAGTAGAGTGTTGTTATGGAGGAGAGAGGGAGGTTATTTAGTCAAAAAGCTTAAAATCATTTTCCCGGCACCCGAGGCAGGCTCAGACAAAATTTCCTGGAATGTTCCCAGGTTGGACTTACTCAGATGGAATTTCTCAAATAACCTCTCTCTCTCCGGCCGAGTCCGAGCACACTCCGCCAACCGATGATACAATACACGTCTTCAGGCAAAACGCATACCTCACAATTTGGGGAAAGCACCTTCCTCATGAGAAACGCGAATCCGTTTAGCGGAGCATGCCCTGACTGATCTCAACCTATGAGCGGATGCAACTTGGCTTCTAAATAAACTTAAATTATCGAACCAGCGCCACCCTTATCTAATGAACGCTTGTCGAAATATTCTTTCCAAAGACAGTGTATATTAAATTTAAATTTAGAAAGCACTTCCGAGAGGTCAGGAGGTATTTAATTATTTGGGTTCCTTCAGATGGGCACTATTACATGTGACGCCACGTTACAAGCCTGGGAGCCTAGTGGTTTGACCTACCGGGTTCAAATCCGGTTCGGCACCTCTGAAATTATTTACGTGCGAAATTCAATTTTAATTTACTACTGAGCTTTTCGTTTAAGGAAAACATCGTGAGGAAACCTGCACTCATCTGCGAAGTAATTCAAAGATGCAGGTTGCAAGCATCTGCGAAGTCATTCAAGGATGTGTGAGAAATCCCGAATCCGCACTAGGCCATAGCCCAAACCCTTGATGAGATGACTGTGCTCAGCCAACAGTGGTCCGTAAACAGGCTGTTATCGTGATGTCTTTAAGTACAAGGACCCTGATTAAAGAAAAAGCAAATGGAATATTTTTATGTCGAGCTTCATACTAATAATAAGTATGTAGAAGTCGCGTCTGAATCTTGAAAATTAAAAAGAAACTATCAAGTCGAGGGGACAATATAAACGATACTGAACACAAAATAACGTTTTTTAGAAAAAATGTCTGTATGTATGTCCGGATTTAACTCGAAAACTACTGGACAGATTGCAACAAAATTTGGTATGAGGGTAGTTTATAACACTGGTCAAAATATAGGCTACTTTTTAACCGAGAAAACGCATATTTACCGCGGGAACGCTTACCGAATTCCACGCGGACAAAAGCTGTACTAGCTTTAAATAAAACAAAAAATGCAATCGTGCAATATCTTTATTTAGTAGAGTTCATTAATATGCGTACGCCTTCAAAAAATAAGGTACAATCCAATAATCCAAAATTCTGCGAGATTGAAAAACAAAATGCATCTTAGGCATGTGACACAAATTGCTAAAAAAATACTTATGAAAAAAATGGTAAATTTAAAAAACCAACGTCGCAAATAGCTGTCAAATATTTCGTAGTTTTCATTAATTTCTCAATATTACTGAATGAAAATGTGAATTATTGCTCTATGGTTGAATAAAACATCAAGTATGGATTGCAACAATTATCATAGGAATATGAAATTTTTAGAACTATGGAAGTACTATCTTTTTAATGTTATCTTATCATTTGAATGCCTTACCAACAAACATAAACCGACACGCGTCATTCAACCATAGAATGATATAGCACAACACAACTTAGAAGGCGCGCGGCGAAGCACTAAAGCCGTTGATACAGAGTCTATCATTGCTTAATCCACGCGCCTTCTAACTTGTGTAAACCTGTAACTTCTTTTTTAATTCAGTAATATTGAGAAATTAATAAAAACAGCGAAACATTTGACAGCTACATGCTACATGCGACGTTGCCAACATTCGGGATAAACCCTCTTAAGGCCGTTCCTATACCCAGCTCAGCCGTCACTGTCACTCGTGCAACGAGTGAAAGAGAAAGCGCTACGCACAGACCGCCCCATTTAGTTAGTATTGAACGCGTTTTAATGTATATAAAAATACCGTCTACAAACATGGCATTTATAAAGCGTTCAATGTATGCATACAATATGGATATTTTAGGGTTCCGAAGTCCACAAGGAACCCTTATAGTTTCGCTATGTCCGTCGTCCGTCCGTCTGTCCGCACTATTGCTCGGAGATGCTTAGTTCTAGAAAGCTGTAATTTAGTATGAATATACATATTAGTTACGCTGACAAAGTGGTACAATAAAATTATGGGGTTTTTTTTATAGGGTACCTCCCCTACTCGTATCCCATGGTGTGGCATATCGTTGAATAGGTCTTAAAAATAATGTAGGTTTGTTAAAACCAACCAGTGTCCCCCCCCCCCCCCCCTTGCCAGCTAAATGGTGGTATTTGGATGGCTGGAAAATATCACGGTTGTGGCATATATAACGTAGTTGAAAGGAAAAGTATCACAGCTAAGTAGGCTGTACAAACTTACGAGTCATAGTAGACTTATGAAATTATTAAAAAATTTTAGTTCTAAAGGTACTGTGGCCATCGTCAACTTCGGAACCCTATACTTTGCGCGTGGCCCGACACGCACTTGGCCGGTTTTTCTGTTATATTTAGTTTTACACTGTTTGATATAATACACTAGAGTAAAGTTGGATTAAAGGTCCGAATAAGAGGTTACTTTGGAATTAAATTGTATCGAGCGAAGTTTCGTGAAACGTGTAACGAAAGCTGTCAATGTAAGGGCAATATAATCAAATATAACATATGATTTTTCAAAATTTTAACATTTCTTAGAAAAGTATGATCTTACATGAGCAATTTGACGATGCTGGGTCAGTGAACGGCTTTAACTGTTAACGTTAACATACCTACTTACTTACTACACGCTACGGAAAGATAAATGCGAAAGTAACTCTGTACGACTGTTTGTTACCACTTCCTTCAAGCTTAAAACGCTTGACGGATTTTGGAATATATCTGACCCCGTGTAAATAGAACGTTCCCGCGGTTCCCGCGGGAACGCTATATCCGAATTACAGAAGAATTGCACAAGCTATTATATGATTTTTTTGTACTCCTGTACTGTTCTTTCTTACTCATACGTTCAAGGACACCTTTGTAAGAACCTACAAAATAAGTCAGGCGAAAAGTCTACAGCCTATTCCCCAAAAAGTATTCCAAGTCTATAGTCAAAATGATATTGCGGTCATGGAGGTAATAAGTACATCTGGAGCGAGTAGTTTCAATTTCGAAACAATAAAAATTTTGCTTAATGATGTGAGTCAAAGCCGAATTAGAACTTTTCGTTTAAAATTCAAAAACGTCCCCAATTTTGACGTTAAGCTTCTTTTATCTTTATGTCACATTATAAGATTAGATAAATTCAATTCAATTCCAGATATTACTTACTTACATGCTTGCGCTTAAACCACAGACCAAATCCTTTAGCACAGCATACCAATAATACATTAAATACTACCAACATAATGAAACATTCAATTCGCAAAGTTTAAAATTATGAACAACACATGACATTTTTTTTTACTAAAATGCATTTCTGCTATCATAACAAACCAATTTAAATGTTACCACTTGCACCTGGCAAGTGAACAATTTTAAAAGGTTAAGCATTGATTTGACATTGTTGCCATTGTTTCTGCATTTTGTTATTTTATCAGTTTAAGAAATAAAATTTTGAGTGTTTTGCGTAGTCGTACAGAGAGTATTGTATGCAACGTTGTATAACCATGTCAAAAAATGCTCGTGGCGCCTTACGATTCAGGAATAGCCACTCGCTTTTTAGGGTTCCGAAGTCCACAAGGAACCCTTATAGTTTCGCCATGTCCGTCCGTCCGTCCGTCTGTCCGCACTATTGCTCGGAGATGCTTAGTTCTAGAAAGCTGTAATTTGGCATGAATATGCATATTAGTTACGCTGACAAAGTGGTACAATAAAATGTTGAATTTTTTTTTTATAGTGTACCTCCCCTACTCGTAAAGTGGGGATGTAATTTTTTTTTCTTGCGTACTTCATGGTGTGGCACATCGTTGAATAGGTCTTGAAAAAATATTGTGGGTTTGTTAAAACCATTTTTTGATTAAGTGATGCGTTTGTGAAATATTAAGCTTTAAAGTGCTATTTTTTGTTAGGGTCACGTGTCCCCCCCCCTGCCAGCTAAATGGTGGTATTTGGAAGGCTGAAAAAAATCACGGTTGTGGCATATATAACGTAGTTGAAAGAAAAACTATCACAGCTAAGTAGGCTGTACAAACTTTCCAGTAATAGTCGACCAACTTATGATGATGATTTTTCTCGAGCGGCAGGGGCGTCGGGCGGGCACGTCATTCATACTACAGGCTAGCTTGATGCTAATAAGTCTTAGAAAGGTACTGTAGGCCACAGTGGCCATCGTCAACTTCGGAACCCTATACTTTGCGCGTGGCCCGACACGCACTTGGCCGGTTTTTTGACCTCTTTTATACAACATTGCATAAAATCAAAAATGAAACGCCGGCGCGGCCGGCAGCGCCGCCGGCGTCGTGCGAGCAGATTCGTGAGTGATGGAGAGCAGGACCCGGTGCCTGAGCTGGCGGCTCTACTGTAAATAGAAATTGAGTAGTGAATAAAACGCACCAATATAATAGTAGTTTATGTAACTGCTACATAATAAAGGTCCTTAAAACACGAGTGGGGTTTTACGAAGCGAGCCGTTAGGCGTTAGTTCATAATAATATCGCACGAGTGTTTTATGTACAGTTGCATACACAACTTTATCTACACTCATTTTATCAATCCTCTAAGCTGCTTCAAAATTTGTCCACAGTGGAATGTGAAATTCGAATAGAATAGGTCCATATCTCACATTCGATTTTCAAAAAGCATAGATAGACTAAATAGAGCCGACATTTGAAAGAATATAGGCGGGCATTGCTGTTTGCAGAAGAACAATATTGCTACACCCTAGTAGGGTCCATGTGGGTACCGTTTAACCTTAAGATTACCTTTATAACTCATCGTTACAAATAAATAAATATGAATAAGATGTTCGAAATTTGAACGTCATTACAACATCGAATTCGATTATGTAAAATGAATTTTATTGTATGATCACAGACAGGAAATTGACTTTGACATAACTCGCTATCATATACGTTGTCGCTGCTACCGATTTTTATACGCATCATAGAGGATTTATCATATGAGTGTAGACAAAGGTAATTAAAAATTAAATTAACAATTATTTGTCCCTACTTGGAAACACATCTTTGAATTACTTCGCAGATGCGTACAGGTATCCTCACAATGTTTTCCTTCACCGAAAAGGACAGTGGTAAATTTAAATTCAATTTCGCACATAACTTGAAAAAGTCGCTAAGCCTGTCGGTGTCGAACCCACGACCCTCTGCCTGCATGAGAAGCGGTATGGCAGGTCAAACCCCTAGCTTTCAGCACGGCTTTCAGGCCAAATGTTGGGAGTTGGGTTGGAGTAATTATTACTATCCCATTTTTGTCTATTTTATTTATTTATTTAACTTTATTGCACATTAGTAATAACAAGTAGTTTTTTTTTTTATAAAAGAAATCAGACTGCACAAAACCTTTGATATAAACAGTGTCATGCACTCTAAGATAAAATTCCATCGCGCTGAGCCAAAGCAAAAACATAGCCCTCCTTCTGTTGCGTTCGGGTAAAAATAACGCCGTCTGCTAATGATTATAATTACTCGTACCTACATTCCCCGTTCTCTGAAGCTTAGTGTATATTGTATTTCTGATAATCTCTAGCATTCCTCTGAGACTGTTGAATGAATCAGAAATCAAAGCAACTATGAGATTATAAATGTGAAAGTGTGTTTATTTCTTTTTACTATATCAAATGTCTGGATCAATTTTGATGAAATTTGGTATGGAGATAGTTTGAGACCCTGGAAGTTCTATTGTATTTTTCGGTTATCGCCATTGAATCAAACTATCATAGACAAATATATTATTTCTCTTTAGTCACATACCTTATGGGAAACAGAGTCCTATCACAATCTTCTTATTTTGTTCACCTATGGAGCGTCCTCCGCCATCCGTGCAGCCAACGTGGCAACGGGCTCCTGTAACATTGTTTTATCAAAATCACTCGATTTTTGAAAAAATAATATACCCGACTGCAAACAATATATAATACACCAAATCAGAAAATAACCTAAAGCTATTATATGTATACGAGTATGGTAGCATAATTATCGCGGTTTGCTTGCATTATTAATCTTGGAAAAATTTACTCTGTTGGTCTGTCCGTCTGTTACCTCTTCACGCTTAAACCGCTATACCGATTTAGATGAAATTTGGTGTGAAAAATGAAGATAGTTTTAATCCCAGGGAAGGATATCAGCTACTTTATAACTCGGAAAAATGCACAGTACTATATTATTATTATATATAATAATATTATAATATTGCCGGTCCATTTGTGACGAGCTTATTAATACCATGGCGAACTTACCACTAACAAACACATTGTCTCAATTTTAATCAGCCTCTTATCACAGGGTATCTGTGCTGTAGTCTCCAATGTTGGTCAACGTCTCCTCTTGCTGCCTTTCTTAAAAAGAAATCTGTGGAAAATTAATACTTTAGAAAAAATACATTTTTGAAGACTATATATATGTATTTTGTGGTTTTCAAATTTACTTTTGTTATAGTTTGGTACTTGAGTAAATTAAAGGGATGAATTTTCTTTCGGAAAATTTAACATGGGCTGACCAATACCAAATTATCATGTCTAATGTCCATGTTGTGCCACCTCCCTTAATAATTGGTGGCACTGTACTCGAAGTTGTTGACCATTATACCTGAGAGTGGGACAGACAGACCAGCTAGGCTAGGTAGGCCCAACTTCGAGAAAGAGGTCACTCATAAAATCTAACTCGTCTGACAGCGTTCGGGACTCTGAGAGTTACCCGACCACCGTCGTAATCGTAATCACCATTGCGGACTGAGGGCCTTCTTTTCTTTTATCTATGCATGACGGAAAGTTAGCCTTAAAACACAATGCTGGCCAATGCATATTGGTGAGTCTACTCGATTCTGTGAGGATTTAAGCCACAAGGCTTGTGGTAGCCTCTCTGGTGAACCAGAGTTGTCAGTTAATTAACCGCCGCCTGACCGGCGCTTGCTGCTCTTTTAGCACCGTGCGGTATTGAGGGTTAGATTTACGGACGCGAGCAACTTCGCCCCCAGCAAGCAATGCAATTTATTATTTTGATTAATATCAGATTACCTAATTCAAAATGGATCACCAACTTGTTCACTGTGTGACAAACTGGAAGGAAAGTCCCCGTTGATGCAGCCGACATGACATGGCAGCCCTGGACCCTGTAACATGGAGGGTATCATTCATTATATAACTAGCCTCTGCCTGCAGTTTCATAAAAATTAAAAAATTAAACTAATCAGACTAGATAAACTCTCTTACTAACATGAACTCTCAACAGTGAAAATATGATTCAGACGCATCAGTGAATTGCTGCCTGTCTAAAATTAAATAAATAATAAACATTCATTTACAACATTACATACACCTTACAAATATAATCAGAAAGCATGATTATGAAGCCACAAGAAATAAGAAGAAAGAGAAAAGTTGTGTTCATGATGAATTTGTTTATCCAAAACCAGCAGTTAAAGTGTGAAGAGTTAACAGACACACACAGAGTTACTTTTGAAGAGTTTTAAATATTGTCATGATTTATTTAAACTAATCATCAGAAAACAATAGGTAGGGGCTAACGGGTAAAATTCGTTAAAAGCCAATCAGCCAAGATGGGACTGTGTACAGATATAGTTTGCAGAATGTGTGGCGAAGAGGATGACTCAAAGCGACACATCCTGTCCAAATGTGATGCACTCGCCAGACTTAGAATGAAACTCCTAGGTAGCGGTTACCCTGAACCAGGGGATTCCAAAGCACTACCATTGCACTCCATTATTAACTTATTAGGTGAAGGTGGAAGAGGCAATGGATTAGCTCCATGGAGAGGGGTATTACACAAAAGATCCCAATGGGTCGAGGTGTATCCGCAAGGACCCTAAAGATAATGGGTAAAATATTATACTCAATTAATTAAAAGAAAAGCCAAGGGGTCTATTGACACCAATCAAGCATACCTACCTACATACTTACATAGAGATGAAAAGAAACAAGGGGCTAGAATTTTAAATCATGTTTGCCCATCATGACTACTAATTGTTGTCATCAGTCAGTCAGCCAGCTAATCGGCAATTGAAGAGTTTCATATATAGTCTTTGATTAAATTCATTGAATTCTTTCTTATATAGGTAACATTCATAAATAATATTCTTTTTATACCTACATTTATATAAAAATGAATTACAGTGTGTTTATCTGGCTAAAACTGAAAAAGTTTTCAAATTTATCGGGACTTGGGGACAAGATCTGCATTATCATATTAACTAAACTCAACACTAACCCAATCATATCAGCTTGTATTACAGAATATTTGAGCTGTAGTCTCCAGTGCAGCTAAAGTGAGGCCCTTCCTTGCTTCACAAATATGGGTAGGTTCCGTCTTCATATTTTTCATTACTACAGACTTCTGGGGAAAATTAACAAAATACTGCATATAGGTAATTAAGTACAAAGTCATAAATCAAGATGTAAGTGGTCAAGATTATTGTTAGGTACAGTACTCTTCCTATGTTCTATGATTGAAACCTGACCTGCTCTTGTGATCATTATCATCACATCAACAAAAAAAGACTGTACTTAGACATAAGTATATCAGTTGTCTGCCAGCCTGACTCCATTTTATAAAGATATACTCCTTGGTGTAATGTAAACCAAATGCAAGGATACCATCTTTGTTTATTGCTCGCAAAATAAATAGAAACTAAACGTAAAACTATAACACACCTTATACGTTTTGGCTATTGTTAAAATTTATAAATGTAATGAAACAAAAAAAGATAATACAATTGCTTACCTGTCCGACTTATCCTGGGTAGGTTCATATTATTTCATCACACAGAAGACAATCTCAGCATACTTTTTGTAAGTAATGTAATTACTTTGAATAGTTGAACACTTTATTGTTTGCATAAAAACATAAATTAAGAAAATACCAACAGTTAACAGTAATTATTTTATTCTATCATTACTTTCTTCCATTTAACAAAATAACGGACGCTTGCTGCTTGCACCAATGCACAAAAGCAATATCACATTGTTCAACACAAAATCACATCCCTACACACTTTCAGAAAATTTAAAAACGTAACCGATTTATGGGCTATCTGTTTCCAAAATAACAAGCTGTTGCAACTATTCGCAAACATTCGAAATAGACATTTCATCATTCAACTAATCGAATACTGCTCCAAAATGTACGATGCTAGAAATCGTTCTGGGCCGTCACCCACGAATAATAAAAAAAAAAAAAAACGGATTCCAATATTCGATGTGGAATAGGTTCGGTCGCCAAGGTTTGCCTCGGTATCATACGCGTTGGCTTTTAACTGCCATCAGTACAACCAAGATGTGTCCATGGAAGTAGTAAGCCTCTGGTCAGGTCAAGCTCTGATCAAATTCTGGACACGTTTTGAATTGTGAATGACAACGACCTTCGGGCGCACAAAATAAAGCTCAATTTTATTATTTCAAAATGAACATAAAATTACTCACTCCTGGATTAGCCGAAACAAATGAAATGACGCGACAAAAGGAGTGCCCGAACAGCTCGAGCAGGGCACCCCTTTGCGCTCAGTCTCGTTTCGGGCGTAGACAACGACAATTGTCAAACATGACGAAATGTTCGGTGAAAAATTGTGCTTTTAGCAGCAAAACAAGAAGAAAAAAAGATGGAATTTATTTCTTTAAGTAAGTTCTATTGATATTTTAACAGAATTAATGTCAACTCATCGTAATTTCGTGGTATTTAATAATTCATTTTGTTAGGACTAATTTACGGTTGTCACGGAACTAGGGTTGCCATCTGTTTGTATTTAGCCGGACATGTTTGGCTATTTCGAGTTGTGTCCGGCCAAATATTTATATGTCCGGCCTGTCCGGCTTTTTATTAGCGTCCCAAGCGAAGCCATGATTTGCCGAAATCTATGGCTACGAGGACGGACGCAAATGAAACTCAATTTCCAAATTACTTTCTAATGTAGTGTAGAATTACGCGACAGAATATTATTTTGCAATTCCAAGAACTCATTCCGGACGCAAAAGGGATTTCATTGAGAAGCTATGGAACGTCAAAAAGTCATGGCGCTCAAATTGAACTTTAAATCTAGCTACATAAGTTTGGTTTCAACTTTCAACGCCGTGACGCTTTAACGACGGTAGGGATATGGAAGTTACATTTCCCTAAATAACGTTTCGTATAGAGCCCCAGGTCATAACGCCAACGTTCTTCTTCTTGTTGGTGCCATATTCTGTCGAAGTTTGGCGATCATCATGGCTAAACGACGTGCAGCACAGCCAAATAGGACAGTGCGAACAGCCAAATAGGACAAAACAATTTATTCAGTGTGTTCCGGGATAAAGTTCTCAAACGAATAGGGATAAAACGTGATGATATTTTATCGTTTTTTTTTTAATTTGTCATTTTTATAATTTTATTTTTCATTGTTTATCTTTATTTTGAGTACACCGAAGTTTATTTAATTTAAATAACATGGTTTGTGTTTAAAAATCCCGTGGATATAAAGTCAATACGCCGGAAGGAAGGGGAGATATGATTTTTGATAAAATAATAATAGCAGGATCTTTTCGATAAAATATCATCTTTTTTCAAACTCTTCAGTTACTGACTGATTGACTGACTGATGACAAAGTACAGCAGTTACTACTGATCGTAGGAAGCTGAAATTTGTCATGTAGGTTCCTATAGTAGTTTGGAGGAACACTAAGAGAGCATTTCCCAAAATTCCCACGGTAACGGGAAGAAATGGGGTTTAACATTTTAAAAAATGGTACGTCCGGCTGGCTTTACAAATTTATGTTTGGCTTTTAATCGTGGTAATGTCAGGCTTTTAGAGTAAAATGTCCGGCTTTTTTCTGGGCAGAGTCCGGCTTTTTCATTGTAGGAGGTGGCAACCCTAAACGGAACAAAAATCGGTAGAGTCTACATTCAATTTTTTTATACCACGTCGGTGGCAAATAAGTTTACGACCTACCTCTGACTGATCACAGATTAGTACTTACCTAGTTATTCGCTGATAGTAAGCGGTCACCGAGTATTGGACGCCTGTAACACTAGGAATGTCACATACGCGTTGTTGCTCTTGTAAATTATAAAATAACTAGCCCGCGACTTCGTCCGCGTGGAATTGGGTTATCGCGTTCCCGCGGGAACTACGCCTATGTCTTTTCCCGGACCCTAACTATCTCCATGCCAAATTTCATCTCAATCGGTCCAGCGGTTGAAGCGTGAAGAGGTAAAGACAAACAGACAGAGTTACTTTCGCATATATAATATTACTAGCTTCCCCGCGACATCGCCCGCGTGAAATTCGGTTATCGCGCTCCCGCGGGAACTATGCGCTTTTCCGGGATTAAAAGTATGTCCGTTCCCGGTGTAATGTATTAGGCATCCTTTGCCGTAATAAATAACTTCACTTATTTATTATAAACTTTATTTGAAAAGCACACAGCAAAAGTAACAGAAACACTCATGAAAATTCCATATTGTAATGGCCGCCGTCCTGTGTTCGGAAACACTTGCCACCTGCTGTCACATTGACGTTCGGATACATATCACCCGGGACCCCAACTATCTCCATACCAAATTTCATCTCAGTCGGTCCAACGGTTGAAGCGTGAAAAAGTAACAGTCAGACAGAGCTACTGTCGCACTTATAATATTAATATGGATATGGATAATATGGATATGGATTTTAATAAAGCTCATGATTACTATAATATTTCAATTTCAGATTTCCACGAAATCCTCACCGACGTGCACAATGGGTTGCTATAATAGCTCAAGATAGGCAAGAGGAACATTTTAAGCCAAACGACTCGTCTCTCGTGTGTTCGACCCATTTTCCAGCTTCCGACATACATATGACAAAAAAAGGCTTCAATAGACTTAGTGCAACTGCCAAACCTATCCTAAACGTAAGTTCCCTAGCCTCTCACATTCTATCCTGAAATAATTATAGTTTTACTTTGAAAATGTCATAACAAAATAATTTGTTATAAATACAGTAATGCTGTTGTAAATACAGTACTTAATTGATGAAAATGTTAATGTATGCAAATTAAAACATATTCTAGTACGGTACACAACGGTTTATACATCTAATTTTGTTAAAAACCCTTTTCTCGACTTTCTTTTATAGATGTCGGAGGTGCAAGACAATGATATTAAAAAGCAAAGTATTGAAACTATAAATGCTGCTCAAATGGTGCAAGTTCGTATGAAATAAATAACCATATAAATTAATACTTGAATTTAAGTACATAATAATGTTTTACCGTTCAAATGTATGTTATTCTTTTATAGACTTCTTCTGCTACCACTGGAATTACTGGATCTGACAATTACAAACAAGTGTCCCCGAAAAGTCCCACTCCATCAACGTCATCATCTTTTAGTGTCGGTTCCGTATTAGACAGCCCAATAAAGAAACTTCTGGAGGATGAAATACGCTCGTGCTGGAAAATAATAGATGACAAAAACAAAACAATCAAGAATTTAAGAAAGCAAAATAAGAGATTGAGAGAAAATAATTCAAGGTTGAAGAATATCGTGTCAATTTTGAAGAAACGCGAAAACATTGATTTTTCTGTATTTCAGGACTTATAAAAATAAGTGGAAGTGACGGATACATTTATTTAAAATATGTATGTATTTAAAAACCACGCCATTTATATAAAAAAAAAATGTTTTTTTAATTACGAACGGGCTTGCGTTTAACCCTGATCACACTTGATGGAAAGTAATGATAAGGTCTAAGGTGGAACACGCTTACCCAGAAGATGCCTATATTCACTCAGACTTGAATACACAATACACCAAGATTATAGGAACTATGGGGCATTCAAACGCAGGGAGGGAATTCCAAAGTTTAGCAGTGCAAACAAAAAAAGATTTAGCGCATCGCTTTGTTCGACTTATGGGAAACTCAACCACCAGACCCCAACAACCATGAGGATGGAAACCATCCCGTCGTCTAGTCGTCCGATGATAAAAGTAAATGGTGGTATTAGGTCGTGAAGTTCCTAAAAAAACCGACAGACAGGCGGGCGACCCTACGCCAATGTTCATTTCAGTTCAGTTTATTAATTTACTAGCTTCTGCCCGCGAATTCGCCCGCGTGGAATTCGGTTATCCTGTTCCCGCGGGAACTATGCATTTTTCCGGGATAAAAGAAGCCTACCCGGGACCCCAACAATCTCAATCGATCCAGCGGTTGAAGATTGTGGTCTTTACACGACTTCCACAAACGACAACGACACTTAAAAACGTAAATTTTATCAAAAAATATGCGCGTCATGCTTGTGGTAGGTACCTAGGTGTACTTATCGCAGCGCGGTTGTATGATATGAGGCTTTCTCTCTGGTTGGTTCTCTACTCATTTTTATGTCGTCCGCACAACATAAAGACGAAATTTTAGAATAGAGAATAAATATAGACGTTATATTTCCTTACTTTTGTATTTTTATTTAAAGATCATAATTCATAAATTAAAATAATTTAAATACGCAAAGCGACTCCATTCACTCGCTTTTCATTTTAACGTTTAGATTAGTTATGTAAAGGTACGTTTACATGTATGGCGTTCAAAACGACATTCACGGGCACGAGCGTGTAAACAGGCTGTTTTTGAACGCACTCGTGAATGCGCACGTCGACGCCGTCGATCGGTCGGCTGTCGGTTTTCGACAAAGATCAAAGGTGAATTTATTTATTTAAACTTTATTGCACATAAAGAAAACTTAGTGTACAAAAGGCGGACTTAATGCCTTGAGGCATTCTCTACCAGTCAACCAGTGAATTTGATCGTGCTCGGGTAACTGTTTACACGGTCGGCGTTCAAAACGACATTCAACGTAGCATTATTTTTATACAATGGGTGCGTTCCGTTTTGCACTCAAAGCGCTCACAGCATTCACAACGTTCATAAGTGTCCCGAATCAAACGCCCACGACCGTGTGAGCGCGTTCTTGTTTCGGAATGCTCACGGTACCTACTCTATGAACTGCTTTTTTTAACTTAGGGAATCATGTCTTGTCAAATGTATAGCCAAATGTCACTTTGGTGTTTGCGCTGACTGACAGCGCCCATGTCTCGCAGCACACCTGATGCTACGTTTATACGCACGCGCCCGGGCTCGTGAGCGTGCCCGTTGAACGTCGTTTTGAATGCCGACCGTGTAAACTTGTACCCGAGCACAATCACATTCTGATTCACCTTTGATCTTTGTCGAGAACCAACCGCCAACCGATCGACAGCGTTCACGTGCGCATTCACGAGCGCGTTCAAAAACAGCCTGCTTACACGTTCGTGCCTGTGAACGCGCCCGTGAATGTCGTTTTGAACGCCGTACATGTAAACGTACCATGAGACTCTATCGATGACGTCATCAATTTCCTGAGCGCTGTGAGCAGTGTCCCAATACGCGCTCAAAGTACTGTAAGCGTGATTCGGAACGAATCCAAATCGAAATGTCAACTGTCAACATCAATAAAAAAAAAAACTGTTGAAGCTGTTGAATGAATATCTTCGCATCTCTGCTGCCATTAACCGCGATTGATTGATTGATGAATATCTTCTAATCTGTGAAGCTGTCTGTTTTGTTTGCTTCAAGTTTTCTTAGTAAATTTCTTTCAAGCAAGTCTAACTACGTAGTGTGTATTGATGGTTGATAGAACCGTAGAAAAGCTCAGAAATAACTGATGTTGTTATTTGATAAAAAACACTAAAAATGACTACTACCCATTATTGTTTGAGTAGTAAGACATATAAGTCTCGTGTATTTGAAGGATTTTCTCGATTACAACAGGCAAGTTATATTTTTCATTAAATAATTTACATTAAAACTTTAATTCAGTGGCGGATTTACAGTTTTGGCTACCTGGCTAAACTATACCAGCCACCCCTTTCTGAGCTTCCAACATTTAGCTGGCTTGTACTTGTTTTGGTCAGTGTATTGCCACCAGACCTACTGGTCCTTAAAGGCAAATTTACAATTGCTTGAATTATTATTATTAACATCATTCTTTACAGAACGATGAGTTAGTTGACATGACACTGGCTGCTGAAGGATGTTTAGTGAAGGTCCATAGGACCCTTATAGCCCTTGCAAGTCCATTCTTAAAAGAACTACTGACATCAGTCCCTTGTAAACATCCAGTGTTATTATTAAGTGTAAGTATTAATTATGCAGCCAGATAGTAAATATCAATGAGTTAAAAATAACTACAGGACAACAAAATAAAGCCTGCCTGTATATCGGTTGATTAACAGTGTAGAAACATACTAACAGTTTTCTTAAGGGCCCTACTGATGACCCTACTAGCAGGGCCACTGCCAAATCGTGCCGTCTGTAGGCTTGCAGGGCCGACATTTCAATTGCTCACCCTGCCGCAGGGCCGCAGGGGCATCCTGCGAGCCCGACGCCTAAGATTAGGTAGGAAACACACTATCTCCCCACTCCTTACCCTGCAAGCAGTCAAATGTCGAAAACTGACATTTTCTATATTTTTAAACACTATGAAAGGACTTGAGAACACAACTCAACATTCAATACAGCCACACTAATGAGTAGTTCCAGTTGTTAGTTACTCCAACACCACTGCGGCACGCACTGCTTACAGCCAGGGCTGTGTGGAGCAACATCCCCTGCAAGTAGGGTCGTCTGTAGGGCCCTTTAGATCAAAGATCTAAAAACCAACCATCTTTTATGTTTCAGAATATTAGCCATAAAGCATTATGCTTTATTCTAGAGTATATTTATACAGGAGAAGTCAACATTCCAAATGAAGATATTAAAGCTTTTCTCAATGCTGCTCAAGCTATGCATATAACTGGTTTAGAAAACATTGTCATTCCCCAAGTAGGCCATTTTTTTCTAGTTTTTGATCAAAATGTATTTAAAATATTCTTAACTCGCTTTTTTGTTATTTCAGACCAAAGAAGCAACATGGGATTCTTCGTGTGAGCGGGCTAATCATGTGTTTCATAAATCTACGTTTGTAGGGTACAAATTATAAAAAATAGCTTCTTGACTTTTTCACCTATACATGAAAACATTAATACTATAGAATAGAATTGTTTAGTTAGATGAGATAAAGCTGAACCACTCATAGAGCCTAAGATAGTAATGAATTTGCATGTTGTAAAATATTTTTTTATTTCTTACAGCCCATCATCTGCTGCTAATAGAGCTTGTATAATAATCAACGACATACAAAATGTCCAACTGCCAGTGAGTTTTGTTGTGTGACACCTAGTAAAATAATATCATGAACATATTTAACCTTGTCTCAAAACAATTGTAATTTTTTTACAATATGAGCACTATTTACTCGTCTATGACAGGCGTTTTCTCACTTCAGTCTTGAGAGCATCTATGTGGTGTGATTCAAAAGGTTAATGAGGTGTTCCAAACAGAATCAATACGAACAAATAAATAAAACAAGAATCAAAATAAGCATTAAAATGTCCTAAAAGCTTGATTATTTGGTTTTAATGTGGTGCCTGAATTGATTTGATCCCACAGCTCCTAACAGCACCTGGTCTCTATAAATTCTATTCATGTGTTTTTTAATTTTACAATAGAGTGTTAACTACTTACTTTGTCATTTCAGATTGTGAATCGAGGCGAAATACATCCAACAACTCAGGAACCCAGGTTTGTGTTAAGGCCATTTTCAAATACATTTCTGTAGACCTGTGTGCTTGATTATAATAGGGGAGACGACAACTTTTTTTTTCTTAGTCAATCAGGAAGATTATTGAAAAGTATTGGACACGTATTTTTTCTTTTTTAACGTAATCAAACTTATACGGAGATATATTGAGTTGAAATGTCGCGTGACGTCACGGTTAGGTACGATTTACACCTAACGGTGACGTAGTTAGCCCCCACTCTCCAACTTTAATGCGATTTAACTCAGTCATTCTTTGTTAATTTGATAAAACAAAAAATACGTGTCTAATATTTTTGTATTACCTGACTGATGGACTAATTAGAATTTCGATTTCTTCACCCTGTCGTCATCCCTATTATTAGTCTTCTTACTATTTATTACCATTTGTTTTAATTTCAGTCCACCATCTGCTTCGGTCTATCTACCTCCATCTGCAGCAAAAGACCATTTTACGAGAAACAAAACAATCATTGATTTAAATTTACAAAAAACAAATGAAAGTAGTACCGAAAATGTTGTCTTACCTACTAGTTCTGGTGTACCAGTTTCGGGTAAAATCAGCAAATACTTGAGTATGTATGTTAATACTGAAGCTGGCAGAAATTCAAATGTCTATGAAGATCCTAATAATACAAATGCCATAAGCAACATCAATAATGAAAACATTCACACTTTACCCATGATTATTGAAGGTCACAGTTCATATGATCTGCAGTTATCGAATAATATTAGCAACAATATAACTGCTACAGATCATTATTGTAATGACCAAAATGTGGTGAATCAATCAATTGCTAATGCAGCCAGCCCTAGTCAAGGCGACTTGAGTAGTTTAATGAATATTTCAAATACTTCACTCATACAAGACCATGATATGGCTGTAGATATAAGCATCAGCGACTTAATTGATAGTAATCTTGCTGCAACTTTAAACACAACTAATGATATAGCTGAAAATCCCGTTACAAACAAGAATGGGGCAATTAATTTGGCCAAGTGTGATAATGTAGCAAGTCAAAACACGGGAAAGGAAATAATTAAGGAGAGTGTTGTACATATGGCGAACGCGACGGACTTGATTGAGGGTAATAATGATGAAAGTGATTCCGAAAATGCACCAGATAGTGGTTTTATGAGCAAAGATCTGATGGACGAAGTTCTTAGAAAAGATGCAGGTAAACGAAGAAATAGGGGTACCTATTTTTGGATTTATTTATTTGGGGTTATAAAAGTTACAATTACTCTGTCTAATGGGGAAGATGGAGCGATCGGAGCGAAATATATTTTACATCACCCTTGGCCATAAAGTGGGATTTTCTGCCCGCTACGCGAAGAGAAAATCTCACTTCTTGGCCAAGTCGTAAAGAAATCCTCAGACCGCTAGATTATAGCCCTCGCCTCCGGCTCAGGCCTCAATTACCCGCGATCTGAGACTTTCTTTACTTGACCGCCCTAGGTGTGTAATGTACTATTACATCACACCAGGCCGAAAAGCAGGATTTACCGCCCTTGGGCGCTACGAAAAATCCCTCTTCACGGCCAGGTGGTGACGTAAAATCGTATACTAACCACGGGCGGTCGTAAAGAAATCCTCAGACCGCTAGATTATAGCCCTCGCCTCCGGCTCGGGCCTCAATTACCCGCGATCTGAGACTTTCTTTACTTGACCGCCCTAGGTGTGTAATGTACTATTTCGTACTCCTCTACTGTTACATCCCGTTTATACATTCATGGACTCTTTTATAAGAACCGACATAATAAGTCTAAAGAAAAAGTCTGTAGTCTATACCCCATAACAGCACAAGTGTCGTTATACTCCAACCAAAAAAACTCCAAAAAGTATTTCGTATTACCAACAAAACCACATAATTCACATGGTTTTTTGTCACTGGCGTGTCATGTAGCCGTCAATTTAAAAACAAAGTTAACCATATACTTCTGAGTTTTTTTAATGGTTCCGCGCGTATTCTATTTGCTTAAATTGTATATACAGTCAAGGGCGGATCCAGGGGGGGGGGGGAGGGATCATGGGGGTCATGACTCACCCCTCGGCAGAACTAGGTCTACTGCTATTGTGTTTTTTTTAACCACTGTCGTGAAACAGTTTACATTTTGATTGTTTAATTTTCGAGATGTATTGTATGCTAAGTGTTGTTAAGTTGTATAACCAAGTAAAAAAATGCTCGCGGCGGTATTAATAACCATAAGCTTTTTTGACTTTTCTTATAATATACAACTTTTGCATATAATAAGTTACTAAAATAACCTGCTTAACTGTACTGTATATAGTAGTTAAATTTTAATATATCGCTTTGTTTCAGAGTCAGTAATTTATATGGTATCAAACAGGGGCTCGCTGCAATTAATCATGCATCATTTCATTTACAACTGCCAATATGTTCGGAACAAATCGATCGATCGGCGTTGGCGGTGCATCGACTATAAGAAATCGAAATGCCTAGCCAAGTTCGATACCCTTAATGGCGTTATTATAAACAGGTACTTGATATATTACTGTACTAGCTTCTGCCCGCGACTTCGGCCGCGTGCAATTCGGTAATAGCGTTCCCGCGGGAACTATGCGTTTTTTCGGGATAAAAAGTAGCCTATATGTTGACCACTGTTATAAACTACCCCCATACTAAATTTGGTTGCAATCTGACTAGTACTTTTAGTGACTAGTACATACACATCTACATACACACATACATATACACACATACATACATACAGACAAGTATTCTAAAAATCGTTTTTTGTGTTCAGTATCGTTTATAAATATGGTCCCCTCGACTTGATCGTTTCTTTTATATTTCAAGTTACAGACGCGACTTCTTCTACAGACTTATTATTAGTATAGATGAAAACAGGAATAATCGCTCTTGTCGCATCGCTTGTAGAGTTGTCTCGGCGGGTAGTTTAGCTTTAACAATTCTGATTGAGATAAACTTTTTTGGTATGATTTATTAATTTAATAATTTCTTTCCACAGACAACTCGATCACTACCATGAAAACCATGACGCTAAAATTTACATAAAGGTTATGAAGCGTCATTGTTTCCCAACCATAGAGCTGGCCCAGGAATCTATAAAACGGAAAACCTTTATGTCGAAATTTGAACACAATGTTGTTGACACAATAGAAATTGATGATGATGATGATGAAGAAATGTAAAATACAGTGAAATGACTAGTGACCGTATTTTTGCTATCAACCGTTCACCTAACATTGATCAAAAGTACAACTAGGTATATAGATTATTCATACGTGGATGTTGACATGAACTTTTAAAACTTGGATTTTTTAAACATTTTCGTCGCCATTATCTAATAAGTATATAAAATTCTCGTGTCACAGTGTTAGTAACCAAACTCCTCCGAAACGGCTCGACCGATTCTTATGAAATTTGGTATGTACCTATGTTCAATAGGTCGCAGAATGGGACGTAAGCTATTGTCATACCCACCCCAAAAAAAAAAACTAAGGCGGTACAAAGTCCGCTGGGTCAGATATTCTTGATATAAAAAGTTGGTACATTTAGTGCCCCATATATATGACTACAGGTTTACACAACTTAAAAGGCGCATGAATTAAGCCATAATAGACCTTGTGTCAACGGCTCAAGTGCTTCGCCGCGCGCCTTCTAAGTTGTGTCGTACTATACTACTTTATATCAAGTCGAGGTTTGGGTCGGATTCAGCAAACCTCGCCATTTTCCGGCGTAGTGTAATCAAATATTCTTCTGGCAACAATAGCACTAAAAAAAAGTACTTAAGTGTAACCTAATGGTATCAAGTAGCCAGTCCCAAAATAGCACCGTTGGTATAAATTTGGCCACCTAATAAAACTAGCGTCTTCATGACAGGTTTGGTGAAATACTTGGTCAGGCTTTAATTCGTTGTTCGCTAACATGTGGCGAACATTACATCAGAAACTTTTGTCATAGACAATAAAATCACATTTATCTAGTGTGGCAAAAAAACAAGCATCTAAAGTTCAACATTTCAAATGACAGAACGTGACAGAAGTCAATCATTGTGGCTGCGTTCCGAAACGCGCTCAGAGCGCTCACAGCACCTTGCACCTCTTATCCTCTTGAAAGTCGAGTCCTAAGAGGAAAAAGGATGCAAGGTGCTGTGAGTGCTCTAAGCATGATTCGGAGCGCAGCCTGTGTCAATGTTTAATTGACAGACAGTTGAGATAGTTGATAAATAAATATAAACACATGAAAAAGAATACTTAGTTCCCAGCATCATTTACTTATTGAGAAACTGGTAATAATGGTGCAGTCACAATTTTGTCTTTCATGGGATTCCCATAAATCAAGTATATGCAATGGATTAAGCACTTTGCAACAGGTAAGTTTGGATAAACTAACCAAACACGAGTGTTTTTATACGATCTGTTGTTACTGTTAGCTTATTTATACCGTGTTTTCCAGAACGGGGAGTTTGTCGATATGACGGTGGCGGCCGACGGGCATTTCGTGAAGGTGCATCAAATGGTCATGGCTTTAGCCAGTCCGTACTTAAAGGAGCTCATCACCTCGGCTCCCTGTCAACATCCGATTATATTCCTTAATGTAATCAACACTAACTTATTTTAGCTGCTTTGGCATACCTATGTTACTTAAATGGTTTTACAACAACTTTGACTCAGTTTGTTGTAAACTTGACTATAGAGTCAAAGTTTTATATAAATATCCATGTCTAAGATCCTTAAAAGAAGCTTTTACTTAGTGTGGAATTCCGTGTAAAATATCTAAACTAATTAATATTGTGATTTTCTTACAGAATGTGAGCCACAAATCCCTGTGTTCATTGTTAGAGTATATTTACACTGGGGAAGCACTTGTAACACCGGAGGGCTTGTCTTCCTTTATTGAAACTGCCAAAGCATTACATATTAAAGGGTTAGAAAGTATAGTAAGTGATTCAAGTTTATATTTTGTCAATGTTATTCTGGTTTTTAACCGACTTCAAAAAAAGGAGCCTATGTCCTTTCCCAGGACTCAGACTATCTCCATGCCAAATTTCATCCAAATCGGTCCAGTGGTTTGAGGGTGAAGAGGTAACAGACAGACAGAATTACTTTCGCATTTATAATATTAGTAAAAATTAAAGATGTTATGAATAAAGTTAGTCTTGTGTTGAATAAAATACCATAGAATGGGTAACATTTATCCAAAACTAATTTCCCCTGATGCGGGGTAAGCCCCAAGTAATAGATTGTAATCTTTTCATCATTTAGATATTAATTTGGTGCACTTGTTATTTTTAGAGCAGCAGTGAAAGTTTGCCGGTCAGGATGACCTATAATGTGTCACAATGGGAGGGAACAGGCCTGAGAAACTTAATTGGTCCTGATAAAACTGAGCAGGTAATAATTTGAAAACGGTTTCCACATACATCCTGCTTTGGAACTCTACTTGTTGACCTTAGACTAGCTAAATCTCTTGCATTGTTTAAGAAGAGCATTATTTGTCACTAGTCTGATATATACTGCTTTTGCTTGACGGCCGGATTGGTCCAGTTGGTAGTGACCCTGCCTTCTGTTCCGAAGATCGCGGCTTCGAGTCCCGCTCGGGGCAAACTTTGTGTGATGAGCACGAATGTTTGTACTAGAGTCATGGATGTTTAGTATTTATATATGTATGTATTTCTCTATACAAGTATTTATATCGTTGTCTAGCACCCATAGTACAAGCTTTGCTTAGTTTGGGGCTAAGTCAATATACATGTGTGAAATGTCCCAAGATATTTATTTATTTATTTATTTTCTTCTATTTATTTATTTATTTTCTTGGATAATGGATTACATATTTCAATTTATTTGGCTGTTATCTATTTATATGTAAGTTATGTTTATTTCATTTTGTGTTTGTTTCCTCTGCACATCTTAGTTTAGAGCACCACCACAGAATAAGTAATAGTACTAACGTACAGAAGGCCGACTGCTAACAAAAAACCGGTTTTGTTGCACCGTACACTCCCAAAGTGGCCATCTCTTTCTATCACATGCAGCGCGCTCTTTTGGAGGCCACGCCCTAGCGCTAGGGCTGTCGCACTCGAGAACATATTAAATCATGCGTCTAGTATTTAGTACATAGGTTAGGTAGAATAGTGTTATTAACAAAGTATATATTTAAGTTAAGCTAGTTATTTTTTTATTATTAAAACACTCGTCTACACAGATGCTACAACGAAATTTACTACTAAGTTATCACATACTTTATCTTTCAATTTATGAATCTGCTAAATTCAAAATTAAGACACACAGTCACACAGCATTATCATGATATACTAGCCGTTGTCCGCGACTTCGTCCCGAGTACATAGAATTTGCGTACCTGATGATACTATACTTTACATTCATAGTTATTGTTATTATTCTTATTGAAAAGATAAAAATTTGGGTTGTCTTGAACTACCTCCATACCAAATTTCATAATTTTACTCTTTACCAAATAATTACTTTTTACCAAATCATTTTACTGTTGTTATTACTACAACCCTCTGCTATACAATATTTTTTGACATAATTCAAATTTCATAGCACATTTGACTCTTGCGACGCGCGCGACGTACATTAAGAGAACGCGCGCGCGTGCATTCGCTAGCAGTGCGCGGCAACCACTAATCATCACGCCACGGTGCGAAGCCGGCGGGTACTTGTATCGAGCGCGAACAAATCAAAGAGTGCGCCGCGCCTGGCACCACCCACCAACCTAGTTTTTTTTTCTTCATCTCAACTATACAAAGGTAGTCTGGAGGAGATAGCGATAAGACCTCCTGCTCCTTACCTTTATATACCATTTGTGTAATTACATTATGTCTGTACTGTTCCTTGAATGTGTGGTGTTCAATAAAGTATAATGTATTGTATTGTACATTCTAACATGGAATAAGCTAGATGAATAAAACAAACAATAAATATGTTTCTGTTATTTTTCAATTAGAGTATTGACTGACAGACTAAAGATTTGCAATTTATGATCATCATCAGAAGTCTGGGACTCTGGGTTATATTTAACCCTTACAGCCCACTGCCACGCCAACCGCAAACGGCCTATTTGATTGGATTGTAACATGCACATCCTAATTATATTTTACACTGTAAACAAGCTTTGCAGCAGTAACAAGCCAACGGAAGACCAGCGCTGGCATTTAATGCTAGCACAAGCTGAGTTGGGACCATTTCGTGACAGGCCACAACACTTTTTCTTTTGTTCTGTATAAATGTTGCTCTTTTTGTCTTTTGTGTGTGTGTTGTGTGATGTCATGAATAAAATGTTTTCTTTCTTTGACGGCTGTGGCCAACAGTGGTGTCAATCTCTATTTACCTATATGCCTATAATGAATGTCTACTAGTTGTAAAAAACTTTGTCACATTTTGTGCATTTACAGAATGTACCCGTGACCAGGAAAATTGTTATTAAACCAGAAGTTCAATCAGGAAATGTGTAAGTATGCTGTGATAATATCCTTATATATAATTTTAGAGACTGTACAACTTTAGGATACCTAGAGACGTATAAAATCTCTAAACATTTGCGATTCTTATTATTATTTTTAGTTATACATATTTAGATAAGTACGGCCATTAATTAATATTTTCATTAATTTGTAGCTAATATAAGACCATCTCTAAGATCTTAGATTTAAGTTACATCCCTTAAATGTGATTTTAGTGTGTACCTATATATGTATTTTTATACATATTAATGTAAATGTAATGTAAATCTATATGTTTCAATTTTGAAAAAAGGCCTTCTGCTGAGTTTGTTGCGGCGCTTCTTCTCAAGCAATGGGTCCAGGAAGCGCTGGTAAATTCATTTCTGTTAAATTCATTTTAAAAATGACGTGTAAAAGTGCCCAGATGTGGCCTATTTGCTGAATAAATATTTGCATTTTCATTCATATAATTAATGTGATGATGAAGGCACTATCAATCAAACATAGAATTAACAACCTTCATACAAATCAGCTCACAGCCAAAATAAGTGTTAAAGCAATAATAGATGTCGCTGCCTAGGTAGCCTGCCTAGCGTCCCTGAATTTTGCTCATATACAGAGCTGTTCCCGCATATGACCCAATTTATGGAGATTGTCAGTCTATACCTACATATAAACCCTCGCCTCGCCTCATAATACATACTACATACATAAAATTAAGGCTGGCAACGCACTGGTGATTCCACTGGAGCAGCCGGTGTTTATGGGCGACGCTGATTGCTTAACATCAGGCAGCGCGCCTGATCGTTTGCCCACCTATATAATAAAAAAAAAACTTGTCTCTGGTGAATAAACAATTCTTTTTTGGATAAATACTAAAGTTAATGTATTTTCAGCAAAACTACATCCAGAGACACCATGTCGGACTACAGAATACCAGATGATCCCGGACATGATTCTGATGACAGTCAGGATTACAGCATCCAACCCAGTACCGTAGATTCACAATCATTATCAACAGTAGATCACAGCATTATTAAAGAAAAATGTAAGTCTTGCAAAATTATTAATTGCCCTTAGAGATTTGAATAAACATCTTGGGCCATTTCACACAAACTGACCTGGCCCCTAACAAAGCAAGGCTTCAGAATTTCAGAATGTCCTTAGTCAAGGACATTTGAAAAAGACATCTTACTAATATAATAAAGCTGAAAGTTTGGATGTTTGTTACTCAATCACGCTAAAACAGTTCAAGCAATTTGCATGAAATTTGGCAAACAGATAGTTGATAGTGTAACCTGGAATAAGCTATAGGCTACTTTTTATTGTGATATTTAGTATTTATAAGCAAAATATTTTCTATTTTATCCTAATTTGGCGGTATAGATGGCGCCACGGTGTCGCTGTCATAGTCGATCTGTCAACCTGAGTGACCATTGGACCTTTATGCTTTTTTAGCTTTTAGCACTAACTTTTGAGAATATGACAGCGTGTATGTACACATTTTGGTTTAATTTAGAGGGTGTTCCGTACTTTTGCATATTCTTTAAATCAAGTCTTCAAAACTGGCACAGAACAAATCGTTGTATTCAAAATACAAATTTAAACTCGACAAACGGGGTTTGTTTAGTACAAAAGTCTTTTCAGACGAAGTCGTGAGTAAAAGCTCGTTTATTATAATTATATTGTAAGGTTCCGACCTAGATAGAGGTGTTTGGGGAGGTTTAATCAATTTCTTTTTCTAATTTGAAAGTTGCTTAATATGAAGCTGTAAAAGCAGCCTCAGGATAACAGCGTCACTTCGAAAAAAAAAACGGGCAAGTGCGAGTCAGACTCCCGCACGAAGGGTTCCGTACCATTATCTATAAGAAAAGGCAAAAAAAATCACGTTTGTTATGTGGGAGCCTCCTGAAATTTATATTTTATTCTATTTTTTAGTATTTGTTGTTATAGCGGCAATAGAAATCCATTATCTGTGAAAATTTCAACTGTCTAACTATCACGGTTCATGAGATACAGCCCGGCGACAGACGGACAGACAGCGGAATCTTAGTAATAAGGTCCCGTTTAAAATAATCGTGTCCACAGTGTCTACGAACCTGCACTTCACGGTGTCGATCCGCGGCTCGCTGCAGGTGGTCTTGAACCGGTACATCTACAACCTGCACTCGGTGACGCGGCGCACGGGCGTGCGGCGCTGGCGCTGCGTCGACTACCGCAACCACAAGTGCTTGGCCTTCGTCGTCTCCAAGGACAAACTTGTTCTAAGCAGGTGAGACAATCATTTAAGTTAAGTACATCTGGAGCGAGTAGTGTCAATTTAGAAACAATAAAAATTGAGCTCAATAACTCGATTTTTGAAAAAATAATATATCCGACTACAAACAAACTCTTGATGTCACTATACATTTTTGTAAACCGTTCATTAAGCCCTTTATATCCCACTCTGTAGCAAAAAAATTGGGAAACGTTTAAAATGCCTCCAAAAGTCAATGATTTTGATATGCCCAGTTTCACTCTCACAATTAAGACGAATCTAACGACACCTCGCATGCTAAAATCCATCCAGCCATTTGGGCTAAGCAGCGTGTATATACATACATACATTCACTCGAAAAACATAACCCTCCTTCTAGCGCAGTCGGATAAAAACGTGACCCAAAAACGTTCGTTTTTGATCACAATTAAAAACGTGATCGTTTTTGATCACAATTAAAAACGTGATCGTTTTTGATCACAATTAAAAACGTGATCGTTTTTGATCACAATTCAAAAACGTGCCCGAAATTTCACCGAAAGCTTTTTTTGTCTTTATCTCGTTATAAGGTTGGATAAAGAGATCTACAAGCTTTTTACGCTCCTCACCGCCGCGCACCTGGCACAATATTTGATCACAGAGGTAGTTCCAGTTATTAGTTATTACTTCCATGGTTCGCATAGCTAATGAGCAGAGACTGGAATAAAATTTTCGTGGCATTTTCTAAACATGAGTTTAGATTATTTTATCGACTTACACTGAAGATATCGATATACTAAATACATTTACGAATAGAGGCTTTTTATGTTCAAATGGATTATTATTTATGTAAATCAGATCTTGATCTTGAAATACATCCCAAGTGACTCGCAGAACTTGGCACACATATATTTATTTATTTACTTGGGAAAAAACAGCGATTATTACACACAAAAGTTAATAAGTATAGAAATTACATTAGCCAATACAGTTTCCACTTGTAGATAAAACAATTCAGTTGCTCTATACATTATAGATCTCAGTTCTTTTATTGGTGAAATCGACAATGACATGATGATATTAACTATGTGTCATCATCATCATCATCATTTCAGCCGAAAGACGTCCACTGCTGGACATAGGCCTCCCCCAAGGCTCGCCACTCCGACCGGTCCTGTGCTACTTGCTTCCACCGGTTTCCCGCGACCTTCACGAGGTCGTCGCTCCATCTTGTTGGAGGCCTACCGACAGCTCGTCTCCCGGTTCGCGGGCGCCACTCGAGAACTTTCCGGCCCCATCGGCCATCAGTCCTGCGAGCAATGTGCCCCGCCCTATGTGTACTTGGCTCTTATTTCACATTTTTGATGGGATACATTCTTAACTAGGAACTTTAAAATGATTTCACGTATTTCACATCTCAATTCATCTTTTACGATCAAAAGTACAAGAATTAAAAGTTAAACCATTTGATAATCTCAAATCTTTCTTCTAATATATACCTAAAATTCTCGTGTCACAGTGTTTGTAACCAAACTCCTCCGAAACGGCTCGACCGATTCTTATAAAGTTCGGAGTGTATGTTTAGTAGGTCTGAAAAAGGACGTAAGCTATTTTTCATACCCAAAAAAAATTCTAGGGCGGTACGAAGTCCGCGGGGTCAGCTAGTAATAATATAAAACCACCCCAACTCCACAAAAATTGCTATTTATACTGTTATTGCGGTGCTTTATTTTTTCCAAGATACCAATATCGTCGGACGGACTCAAAGATGCTACAAATCTATCTTTCCAGAGGAAACCTCCACAACCATCCGTTCCACGATAAAAAGATTATCTCCAAAATAGAAAAGAACACCATCTACTCCGCCATAGACGACGTCGAGGGCTACAGAGACAAGGAACCGACTGACGCCAACAAGGAGGACTCCAATATGGAACAAGAGGAATTCCTGTCTCTGGACTTTAGCGAGGATAACGAATCCGACACTGTCATGAAAGATACGTGAGACATATAACTGTAGTTCTAATAAAATTATGTTAGAAAATCACTTGGTATTTTTAATTTAGAATAGCGTTTCTTAAGGTGAAAACTCATGGTTTTATGAAGGCATTACGCCAATAGATGGCGCGGGTGGTAGATATTGTAGACATAGCAGTTTTTCAGTCCACGGACCCCCTAGAAAATCAAACACAACGTCGCGGACATCCTCAGTAAAAAAAGAAACAGTAATTTCGATTTCAATTATCCATACATGAGACCGCGGACTAACACATGTTCGCGGTCCCCCGGGGGTTCGCGGACCACAGGTTAAGAAACACTGATTTAGAAGGACCAATATATTAGCGCCTAGCGCAATTTCGAAAAATTCATTTATATGGTGTTTGCATTGCTAATATTGCTATCACACTGTACCAACATGGTTTTTAGGGTTCCGAAGTCCACAAGGAACCCTTATAGTTTCGCCATGTCTGTCCGTCCGTCCGTCCGTCCGTCTGTCCGCACTATTGCTCGGAGATGCTTAGGTCTAGAGAGCTGTAATTTGGCATGAATATGCATATTAGTTACGCTGACAAAGTGGTACAATAAAATTTTGAAATTTTTTTTTTTATAGGGTACCTCCCCTACTCGTAAAGTGGGGATGTATATATTTTTTTCTTGCGTACCCCATGGTGCGGCGTATCGTTGAATAGGTCTTAACAAAAAATATTGTGGGTGTGAAATATTAAGCTTTAAAGTGCTATTTATTGTTAGAGTCACGTGTCCCCCCCCCCCCCTGCCAGCTAAATGGTGGTATTTGGATGGCTGAAAAAAATCACGGTTGTAGCATATATAACGTAGTTGAAAGGAAAACTATCAGAGCTAAGTAGGCTGTACAAACTTACGAGTAATAGTCGACCAACTTATAATGATGTTTTTTCTCGAGCGGCAGGGGCGTCGGGCGGGCACGTCATACCACAGGCTAGCTAGATGCTAATAAGTCTTAGAAAGGTACTGTGGGCATCCTCAACTTCGGAACCCTATAATTTGCGCGTGGCCCGACACGCACTTGGCCGGTTTTTCCTATTCTTTATCTCTCTCTGGTATTAGTGTGCCATGCAAATGTAATCCAGTGTGTTACTACTAAGCCCCGTAGCTTATACTTAGTTGATTATATTCTCTTGGCAATATATTATACCACTTAACTACTACAACAGCCCATTTACATCCCACTGTTGGGCACAGGCCTCTCATCACGAGGGCCCAGCGCGGACTGGGACTTCACACACATCTTTGAATTACTTCGTAGATGCGTGCAGATTTCCTCACGATGTTTTCCTTCACCGAAAAGCTCAGTGGTAAAATCAAATTGAATTTCGCACGTAAGTAAACTTAGAGGTGCGAGCCGGACTCGAACCCCCGACCCTCTACACTCTCACTCTACATGAGAGGCGGTAGGTCGAACCACTAGGCCACCACGGCTTCACCTAATCCACGCGGACAATAGATTTCTAAGTTAGGTACCTATAACTTCACCCGTATTTTTGCAGCTCAATATGCTACACAATAAAACCTCGGCCACCGTGGGACTGCGTTCTATTTTCCCTGTTTGCATCCAAATCTTTGAATCAACAGTGGCCACTTTGCCATAATGGATGTCTTCCGTACGTGCCGTGACATTTTTTAAAGGGACTTTTTCGAGCCGTTTCTGTTTGACGAGCACCGTTGAGTCGTATCGCAGCTTTTAGCGAGCAAATTTCTGTGTAATTATGTCGTAAAAAGGACTTTGGGGACCTTTTTGACTATACGTTATTTAGGTATGTGGGCAGTCTCCTTGTTAATTCGTCGTATGTGTTGGGGCTTGTTTAGCTTTTCTTTACGAGTACATGTTGGTCAATAAAGTGCCATAGTTAACAATATTCGACATACAATTTAGTAATAATTTCATACAATTATTAAACTATCTCTGTGAGATTCAAAAATAGCTGCCAAATTTAAAAACATGACATGAGAATTAACTCTCATCTTATTTAATTAAGGGGATTGATGATTTTTCAATCGTCAAATAATATACTTATTTTTGGATCCATACAAAATTTGAATTAATTCTAGAACAAATTCAAATTTTGTTTGGACTAAGTAGGTATTCGGCGAATAAATTAATTGAAAAATCAGCCCTAAGACTAACCCGTGCATAGTTTCGTGATTAAAATGCGGTTCTAAATCTATAGAATGGCATCAGAATTACCTTATCGTACTTGGCTGCTGAATTGATCAGTTTCACGAATAACGTCGATATCATAAAATCTGTGCGAACTGCGAGGCGTATCCTCACCTTTCGCGTAATTACCGAGCCGTGTGTCAGCGAACCATAATCTGGTGCAACTAATTCCTACGGCTGGCGGTAATTGGCATAGAGTCTATCATTGCTTGATCTGTATGCTATATTTAGTGTAGTGTTGTAGCGATCGCTGCGGGCGCCGCTAATTGAAATGAATTGTCGCGCCAGCGTCGCCGGGACATAAATCAGCGCCGGCGGCGGCCAGCTAAGTGCCTGCTCTGCTACCGAGCAGCGAACTCGTAATGGATAGACACGAACGTCAGCAATGTGTGCTTTTTCGCTCTGGAGCATTTTTACAAATGCGCAAATGAAATCATGTAGACAATGTCTCTACCACACTTGAAGTAGGCAAGGTATGTAGGTATATGAATAACACTACCACGGCTTTATAATAAGTCAAAACACGTGTCTATATCCAGCAGTGCACGTCTTTCGGCTGAAATGATGATGAAAACGCGTGACTCTTTCTTAGGTATATTGAAATATGCAAGAGGGTCGGAGGTTCAAACCCGGCTCGCACCTCTTAAGATTACTTATGTGCGAAATTAAATTTGAATTTATAACCGAGCTTTTCGGTGAAGAAGAACATCATGACTCATGAGGAAACCTGCACGCAGCTGTTAAGTAATTCTCAAGATGTGTGTGAAGTCTTCAATCCGGAGACCTGTGTCTAGTAGTGAGACATAAATAGGCTGTTGTCATGATGATATTTTCTTCATTAGGGTTAATGTATACAATTAAATTATTACATGATGATCATGCTAGCATTAAGTCCAACAAACAATTCTCAATTCATTTATCTAGAAGAAGACATTCTCATTCATTCTACTAATTCTTTGCACTTGAACCAAAATGGAAGGAAGTGGTCTCTGCCTAAATCTATGGCAAAAAGGCATGTATGGGCGAAAATATATAGCCCTCCTCCCGTTTCTTAGCTCTTCGTTCGAGGATGACGAACTAAGAGACACGGCAGACGAATTAATTCAGCCAAACGCGGCTCGAGGCTCGCGACGCCTCGATTTTTCACCTCGCGCTTGACACCGCACAGGTGTGTCTCATCGCACCGCTAAAAGCCGGCCGCGGCTGTGGGGCGCGTGGATGCGGCGTTGGAGCACTCGCTTGAAGGTATTTTTATGAAAACCATTGATAGAAACCGGCCAAGAAGCGAGTCAAACTCGCGTGGAGAGGGTTCCGACCCTTGATTATTTTCAATGACCTCATTTTCAAACCGTTTCACAGGATAAGTTCTTTTATATCATAGATTTCAAATACCATGGACTTCTTAATATTTTTTCTATAATCTATAGGTCAATAACTATCCTCCGTATTTTTTACAAAATTTTAGGTCCAGTAGTTTCGGAGATAAGGATCGGATCGAGGATAGGGGGGGGGGGGGGGGTCATCTTTCGCCTATTTTCTTAAATAACTCGAAAAGTATTGACCAAAAAAGAAATAAAAAAATATATTTGAGATCCTTATAAGAAGTACTTTCATTTGATATGTCACACGATATAGTTTGAAAAACTTCATTAATATTTTTTCAATTTTAGCCCCCAAAAATAGGGTATATGTTTAAAATTCATTTATTTTCGTTACACGTTCGTCTTAGGGTCACAAACTTACATATACGTACCAAATTTCAACTTAATCGGGCCAGTAGTTTCGGAGAAAATCGACTGTGACAGACGGACGGACAGACACACGAGTGATCATAAGGGTTCCGTTTTTACCTCTTGAGGTTCGGAACCCTAAAAATCAAATAAGTGTGACCAGACAACAACTAGAATCGTACCTACAGATAATGTTTTATTTGTATTTATTACAGGTCTAAGTAAATTCCACAAAGTCCAGTTGCAAAGTGAAATGAGCCTCCTCCAAAATGTATGGAGCGACGAGGTCTCTTCCTAGTCCCGCTCTAAATAGGTGTGTCCCTAATGATCGCGAATAAAGGGTAAGTAGGGGTAAGTGCGAATATTCTGATATCGAATGAGTTATCATTTTGTTTCTGACAGTTCATTTGTATGTAGTTAGGTGCGGAATAAGGTTTTCGTCGCTTTTGGGGTTTGGTTGGGGTTAAGTACCTACATCGTCCTTTACAAGTTATGTTTATGAAGCTTGAGCTTGTTAACACTTGAAAAATATTAGTATTGTCAAAACTTTTTTCCACGATTAAAATCTAAAGACTAATTTTTCAGGATGCATTGAACCAACTTTTCGAATCAATAAACATAATAAGGTAATAGATATCATAAATAACTTGAGTAGAAACCGAATTAATATATTGTCCATGTATAGGATCTTCTACTTCTATCTAAAGTCCCGCGCCTTCACATTTCAAAACGCTTTAATGTATTTAAAAATCACCACCACACTCTCAACACATGTGTGCGAGCTGAGACAGCCATCAACTATGCGTTGAGAGTGTTGGTGGTGCTTTTTAAATAATAACAAAAAAATTGAAGCGTTTTGAAATGTGAAGGCGCGAGACTTTAGATAGTAGAAGATCTCTACAATTCTAAATGATTGTATTTAGGTACGCTGTTCTAAATACAAAAGTACCGACTAGTGGAAAAAAATAATATATACATTAGAGTAACAAATTGTCATAAATTGTGGCATTCCTGGATAGGTGCATTTAATTAAAACGTTTAAATGTGACCAATTGTTCGTCTCGTTAAATTCAAGCGCAACAATCATAATGTCGACGCATCGTAAATCGGAATTAGCGTATAATAAATAGGATTTAAAAAAGATTTCGGAGTTCTCGAAAAGGTCACGTGCTCCTATTTGCTCGGTTCAAGTGCCCCCTGCCACCCCTTGAGTGGACCCGCGCATATGTTTTTCTTATTTTAAAACGAACAATTGCAATTGTAAATTTCTACATCCGATTTAAATATTTCAAAACAACTTGAACTCTAGTTTTTTGCCATTGTAGTGGTCACGGTAAACAATGGCGTGAGAGTGTCCCACGAATTTTCATTATGGACAGCAAGATTGTTATTTTTAATATTTATGGTTTGTTGTGCATTGTGCACTAGTGAAAACTAGTACTAACATCGGACTTAATGCCATATATAAGTACGTACGTACTAACCTAGCATTAAGGCACAATGTACCAGCTAAGTTTTTTTATGTTGAATAAATAAATGAAAAAAGGGCTTCCGTCAAGACCAAAGAGGGAAACGGATTGTTTGGTAGGAACATCCTTGGCCTTCGTTTATGTTATTCGCTTGATTTTAAAAAACGTCATATTATCTACTGTATTTGTATTAACAAAAGCTTGTCCTTAACTCCACTTTAATACCTGCCTACATAGGTAGGTACCTACCTTGCTTGAGTACCTAACTACCTTTTTCTCGATCTCATCCTCATCACGCAGACCACGTCTGAGTGAAATTCAGACTACCTATAATATATATTTTATTTGGACGAAAAAATACAAGTTTTATTTTCTTCGAAGTCCGAGTGGACTGGACGAATACTCCCGAAAACGTGAAATAATCCCAACAATAACGGGATGGCGTCAGCAAACACGAAGTGATCCGGGCGTCGGCTCGCGTGCGGGATTACCGGCGGAGGGCACAAAAACAACATGCCACGGTAATCTCGACCCACGTAATAGAGGGGCAAACGATTTGGCAAAGTTCGTGGTTTCGGCGAGGCTAGCGCCTTGGCAATGCGAGAAATTGATCAGAAATCCACGGTAATATTGGAATCATTTAACAAAGGAACGGCTACCGTTTAAAAATACGTGTTCGCAATATTGCTAGTGCTAGTGGTAGGGCCTGGTGCTAGGTCCGTCCGGAGTGGTACCACTGTCTTTCCCCGCTAACCTGCCGCCAAGGGGCGAGTTAAGGCAGCCGGTGAAATTTCTGGCACAGAGGCGTTCCATCTTAGGCTTCAGGGGGGTAGACAACGCATTCGAGATCTTATATGGTTTCTTAACGGGGGATCATAGGATTTCGGTGTTCATGGGCCGCGGTGACCACTTACCATCAGGTGGGCTGTGCGCTCATTTGCCTATACCAATGATATAAAAAAAATGTCGGAGAGCGTTGCCTGACCTCTGCATGGGCTTGTGTGCCTGTTGGTGGAGATGGCCATTGCTTATCTTATCCTCATCATCAATCGTCATCGTCATTAATTTGGGATATAATGTATCATTATTTTGGGTTATGGGAAATCCCTAAATAGTGCCTATTAGTACCTATTTCACTTTCACAGTGATTACGGCGCAAATCATCTCAATTATCATAAACAACATTTAAATTAGAAGTCTTCATTAAAACTTTTCGTATCTACTTAAGTAAATACTACCTACCTAAGTATTCCTTGCTTTATTCTTAGATTCTCTTATAAATGCCATACCTTTTTGTGTAATTACATAATGTCTACTGTTCCTTGATTGTGTGGTGTTCAATAAAGTATATTGTATTGTATTGTATTGTAAATGTTTATCAAAACCAACATAATTATTATGATTCATTCGTAGGTATGGTTCGAAATGGTTTGATACCTATAGTAAGTAGGATCATTTCAACAACGTTGCCAATCGCAAAATGAAGAAGAAAACAACAGAAAAATTTAAAAAGAGCCTACGTGCAAATGATAATGGCTAATTAGTTATTTATTTTATAAGAGTCAGTTAATTTGTTCTATTTTCTTCAACGATATATGTGAGGATTGAGCATCTTGAACCTCGAAGACTGAAATGGAAAATCAACTGACGACGGACGGTTTAGGGTAAACCGTACGACATGTGAACCCAAGAAGTTCGCAGGGACACGTGACCGCTTCGCTTCGTAGCTCCGGTTGTCGCTAGCGCCGCCCAGCCGCCGCGGCCGCTGATTGGCCGACGCCGCCCAGACGTCGCTCTCTCTCCCACCCTGATACTTGACATCCTAATGTTTACGATAGGCCGGGCGACCTTACAATCTATGGAATTAATTAAAAGTTCATTTGTTTTGAAGACCTTTGAGTAATTAAGAAATGTAGTTAAGGAAAGCTTGCATTGAATTTATCTAAATTAAAATACGTAATGAATCAATTTTCAAAATCTTCAAATGAGCTTGGTAGGTAGTACCTACATTTTCCTTAAAAGTAATTTTGAATTAAAATCCCAATCTATGAAGATTTACTTACTCGACGGTTAAGCGTTAAAGGTTTATGTTAATAATAAATATGAATTAGCTCTTTTCTTTAATTACCTGATATTCACTCTCGATAAAACGCTGAAGTAAAGATAAAAGATTAAAGACCAAAATCCTATTTAAAATAGAACTTAATAACGCTGAAGCACCGCACCGTACGTAACTCGGTCAGATTCGCGGCCGCCGTGACAATGTAGCCTGTGGACCGGGACACAAGATGGGATCACGGCCGTCTCGCTCGCACCCGCCTGTTCCCAACATAGCCGTCTCGCTCAGGGGGTGGGACTCGATGTAATCAGGGGATGATGTGACTCGCGATCTCCGCAGCTTCAAAGATCACAATTATCAGACCAGTCTGCCGAAAGCCGCGAATGGGTGGTGAAGTCACCTGAAAAGTCAAAAAAGGAATGAAAAATCGTAGTTAAAGTTTTTTTTTTAATAATGTTATTGAATGTGTGGTGAGGTTGGTTTGGCAAGTGTTCGGGGCCAGTCGTCGCGCTGTCTACTTTGTGGGAGAAACATCGGGCGCCGGCCGCGGCCGTCCGGAGAATGGGCACAGGTGAGGTCAAATCAAAAGTATCTACTGAAACACCTACTCGTATGTTTACGACGTTTTTTCTCGCGTACTGTTAGTGTGATGATAATACCTAAACGTTTTAAGAAAAAAAAAACAGCTACCCAAAGACAACTACAGTTGGAATGGTAAAACAACTAAGAAAATCAGTTTTCGTGAGTTTCTGAAACAAATACCTTTATTTAATTAATTTCTTTGAGTAGGTACCGTCGCTTTGATCAAGTTCCACTTTGTTCGATCGTCATCAAAAAACCCTAAGGATATTTAAGTTAGATCAAACGCTTTGAAAGTAAGGTACTGATACCTAAGATTAGTATTTATGAGCGCCTTGTTCGTTAGATATACCTGATTGATAGGGATTGATTGAACAGCAATGAAAAAGGGTCACTTTTTATGGAGAATCCTATTCAAAGCGACCCGTTTTCATTGCTGTTGAGTGTAATTCTGTAAAAGTAAATTACAAAGGTTTACTTATATTCAATCGTTGTGACAGTAAACGATGTACGGTTATTTTTAACTAACTAACATATTCTGATTAAAACTGACATGTTCTATTGCCAACTGCAAGTGCACACTTGTTTCATGAATTTTCCTGCTACGTGATCTTGCTACGGCCGCAGCGACTACGTCGTGCGCCGTGCGTAGCACATTGTAGGCTACGGACGGAGTGAATCTTTTCTTGATCTCGTAGCCACTAAAGACGTAGCACTTGGTGCTACTACTGGAGTGTTGGACTGGTGCCAACATCTGGGGGCACTAATCAGTGGCCCCAATAAGTAAGACGCCTATTTATTTGTAAATTACAATTGATTATTAATAATTGAAAAAAAATAATTAACACGCCTTCATTAAATTATTTATTTTATAAAATTCGTGAATAAAAAAGTTAGTCTGGATTAAAAACCTATAATAAAAGGTGCGCTAAATCTACATTTACTTCTAAAACATTAAATCATTCGTATTGTAGCATAGCATTAAGACTGAAAAAAATACCGAAAGAAATGTTTTTTTTATCTTAGCTCGTTAAAACTCTAATTCAATCATTTACTTATTCAGCAAATTGGCCATATACGGACACTTTTACACGTCAGAAAAAATTAAACCCAGAGCGCTTGCTATAAGTAACCTATTACTGAGAATAACATTCGCTTGACAGTAAAGTTGGCTTATTGAAAAACTGTAGGTTTGTGAATAAGGCACATACGAGGGTGGTTTGATAAGTCAGTGACTTTTTGCAGAAAAAAAATTTTTTTCACCTTTTTTAATTTTATTTCTCTACATAATCTCCTTTCAACTCCATACACTTCATCCAACGATGTTCCAGCTTTTTCAACCCCTCCAAAAAATATTTTTTGTCAAACCCTGAAAAATATGCTTCAGTTTCAGCTATGACTTCCTCATTTGATGAAAATCTTTTCCCGCCGAGCCATTTCTTCATGTTTGGGAATAAAAAAAAACCACATGGGGCCAAATCCGGAGAATAAGGTGGGTGGGGCAGTATTTCGTAACGCAATTCTACTAATTTGGCTGTTGCGACTGCCGACGAGTGTGCAGGGGCATTGTCGTGGTGAAAAAGGATTTTCTTCTTTGCCAGATGTGGCCGTTTTTTCACAACTTCTGTGTTGAATTTTTCCAACAATGTAGCATAATAAGGAACATTTATTGTTTTACCTTTCTCCAAATAATCTATATAAATAACCCCTTGTCTGTCCCAAAAAACAGTGGCCATTACCTTTCCTGCCGAATTAACGGTTTTCGCTTTCTTTGGGGCCCGTTCGTTAGCAGAAGTCCACTGTTTTGACAGATTTTTCGTCTCTGGCGTATAATGGTGGATCCACGTTTCATGTATCGTCACAAAACGACGTAAAAATTCATTGTGATTACGCTTGAATTTGGCTAAGCATTGCTCGGAAGTTGTTTCACGAAGTCGTTTTTGATCGGCTGTCAGCAAACGCGGCACCCAGCTTGCGGAAAGCTTTTTCATATTCAAAATATTATGCAAGATATGAAAAACTCGTTCAGATGAAATGTGTACAGTCTCAGCTATCTCACGAATCTTAACTCGACGGTCATCCAAAACAATATCGTGAACTTTATTCACGACATCATCAGTGGTGACTTCAATTGGCCTACCAGAGCGTTCTGCGTCATTGGTAGTGGCACGCCCAGAAAGAAATTCTGTAAACCACTTATGTACCATTCCATGAGAAGGAGCAGATTCCCCATAATATTTTTTTAAACAGTTTTCAGTCTCTTTAATAAGAAAAATATTTTTTGTCAAACCCTGAAAAATATGCTTCAGTTTCAGCTATGACTTCCTCATTTGATGAAAATCTTTTCCCGCCGAGCCATTTCTTCATGTTTGGGAATAAAAAAAAACCACATGGGGCCAAATCCGGAGAATAAGGTGGGTGGGGCAGTATTTCGTAACGCAATTCTACTAATTTGGCTGTTGCGACTGCCGACGAGTGTGCAGGGGCATTGTCGTGGTGAAAAAGGATTTTCTTCTTTGCCAGATGTGGCCGTTTTTTCACAACTTCTGTGTTGAATTTTTCCAACAATGTAGCATAATAAGGAACATTTATTGTTTTACCTTTCTCCAAATAATCTATATAAATAACCCCTTGTCTGTCCCAAAAAACAGTGGCCATTACCTTTCCTGCCGAATTAACGGTTTTCGCTTTCTTTGGGGCCCGTTCGTTAGCAGAAGTCCACTGTTTTGACAGATTTTTCGTCTCTGGCGTATAATGGTGGATCCACGTTTCATGTATCGTCACAAAACGACGTAAAAATTCATTGTGATTACGCTTGAATTTGGCTAAGCATTGCTCGGAAGTTGTTTCACGAAGTCGTTTTTGATCGGCTGTCAGCAAACGCGGCACCCAGCTTGCGGAAAGCTTTTTCATATTCAAAATATTATGCAAGATATGAAAAACTCGTTCAGATGAAATGTGTACAGTCTCAGCTATCTCACGAATCTTAACTCGACGGTCATCCAAAACAATATCGTGAACTTTATTCACGACATCATCAGTGGTGACTTCAATTGGCCTACCAGAGCGTTCTGCGTCATTGGTAGTGGCACGCCCAGAAAGAAATTCTGTAAACCACTTATGTACCATTCCATGAGAAGGAGCAGATTCCCCATAATATTTTTTTAAACAGTTTTCAGTCTCTTTAATAGTTTTTCCACGTAAAAAGTAATGTTTAATTAACACACGAAATTCGCTTTTCTCCATTTTCCAACAATTTTCCGACCGTATTCAACATATGCCTCAATAACTTTTTTATTTTCCCATCTTTAAATAAAAAAAAAACTGCCAGCTACCACGGAGATCAGAATTGTAATTAAAAAGTTTATATGTTAAAATTGTTTTTGTTTTACTTAAAGTCACTGACTTATCAAACCGCCCTCGTACATCTATCACTTTCCGGCGGTTTTATTTTATTCCCTGCATTTGAAGACCCCTTTTGAGTTCGATTTTGTTTCCACTACCCACCTAAGTAGTTTAACATGATAAAGAGATATGGCGATTACTCCACCGACAAGAGCACAGCTCTTAAATAAAAGAAGGAGAAGTAGTAGTTCAACTTATCTTAATTGTAAGGTGTTAAAGACGGATAAGTTCGCCAAAAAGTCTTAGGTTAATTGATGTAAGACTGAGATTCATATGTTAATCAAATAAATCTTACCCATCACTAACATTATAATGCGAAAATAAAAACGGCCTGTATGTTTTTCTGTGTGTCTGTTACCTCTTCACGTTCCAACCTCTGGGCCGATTCAGATGGGAGACAGTGCGAGTCCCGTGGAAGGATATAGGCTACTTTTTAGCCCGGGAAAACCGAATTCCAATAAGCAGAATTTATCGATTACGTGCTATCACTTCTTTAATTTCCTACATTCGTCTGTCATGGTAAACTTCTCTACGTATCCATATTATCTATATCTATACTATAAATGCGAAAGTAACTCTGTCTGTCTGTTACATTTTCACGCTTCAACCGCTGGACCGATTTGGATGAAATTTGGTATGGAGATAGTTGGAGTCCCGGGAAATGACATAGAGGCTACTTTTTATCCCGAAAAAAACGCAAAGTTCTCGCGGGAACGCGATAACCGAATTCCAAGCGGGCGAAGTCGCGGGCAGAAGCTAGTAATTATATACGTACGTTACGTATCACTATCTACTATCTAAGTATTAGCTCTTGTAGTTAGGAGGTTCATTGTTCGCAGTTGATAAACAAATAGGACGCAAGATCACGGAGCCTACAACGTAACTTAGGGACGGACCCCAAACTTGCTCGGTAAACCCTTCGAGACCTTCGAATACAGGCTGATTCAGTTCCAGGGATTCTAATTCTAGTTTGATTAGGTACATCCATATCCATATCCATATTAATATTAAAAATAAATTATCGATAAAACTAAATAAAACAACCTAAACGATAAATCAAATAATGTGTCAAATAAAAATAACCAAGGAAAGGAAGCAATCAGTATGTGTACACACACACACACACACACACAATAATACATAAACACATACACACAAACTTTTTATAAAAATCTTTAAATCCATATTGTTTAAGTACATATTTTAAATGACAGTGTAATTATTATACTAAGTATATTCCTCTTGTTAATCGCAGTCGCAGATGGCCATGATACAGGCTCAGCCTAGTTTGGTCGCTGATAGATAGTCTCGTGTTTTGTAATAACCCTGTTTTGTAATCTATACTACCTATAATAAAAGAGTAATTTTCCGTCTCTTTCTTTCTGTCTATCTGTTTGTCAGAGTTAATCTCCGGAACTACTGTACCGATTTGAATGCAGTTTTCAAGGGTAGATAGAGCATCATTTGGAGCAACATCAACATAATAAGCTATGTTTGATTAAAATCGGACGTCGGAAAGAAAAGTTATCGTCAATTTCATAGTCCACGCAGACGAAGTCTACTAGTAAATAAATAAATGTAAAAGTAACTCTGTCTGTCTGTCTGTTACCTCTTCACGCTTCAATCTCAGGACCGATTTAGATTAAATTTGGTAAGGTAAGGAGATAGTTGAAGTCCCGAGGAAGACATCTACTAAGACTACGCGCGTGGAATTCGGTTATCGCTTTCTTTTACTTATCATTAAAAGTAGCCTATATCCTTCCCCGGGACCGCAACTAACTCCATGCCAAATTTCATCTCAATTGGCCGAGCCGTTAAGCGTGAAGAGGTAAGAGATCGACAAATAGAGTTTAATTTCGCATTTATAATATTAGTTTAGTATGGATCCGTTTTGTGATGAGCCTAACCTACCGCTGTGACTCAATACCGCAAGTGTGACATGGTCGGAACTCGGAAATCTCGGAATGTCCAATACTCCAAATAATCTGTCTATCTCCATTCCTGTATAACCGTGTATACGGGATAGTTCCACACCAAGTTATACGGCCGTCTTAAACCCACCCGACGCTGACAAATCAACCGACAGTGCTGCATTGTCCAAGCGAAGCCGCTGGAAGCGATTATATCCCGGGATTAAGGCATACAGTGTATCTTCACGGTGCACATTCATTAATTATTATAAGTAAGGTTTATATGTCTACTTATAGCTTGATACATTCACTCTCAGATATTTGTGTAATATTCGTAATCATATTATACTCGTACCTTTGAAAACAATGACTAGAATAATCTTGGCGGTGCAAACGAACGACCGCCTTTACAATTGGCGTACCTACTTGGCCGTCGAAATTTCGAATCACATACTATCCATACAAATCTATATAAATTTCTCGTGTTACAGTGTTTGTAATCAAACCCCTCCGAAACGGCTAGACCGATTTTATGAAATTGGGAGTGTATATTCAGTAGGTCTAAGAACAGGACGTAAGCTATTTTCCATACGCAAAAAAAAGGTAAGTCCGCGGGGTCAGCTAGTAAGCTTATAGTTTTCAGTTCGGGATTCCGAACTGCGTGTCTATATACATTTGTTCGATTTCATTTTAAGTTTAATCGTAACCATCGAAAAACGTCCCTGCCACCTCTCCTTTTCTAACATGCACACTGCTGTATGCCGCCGTCACACGCGCGACTGTGGCTCCATCTTATGTGAGAGCGGAAGAATCAATCTGTCTCTCGTTCGTCTCGCACGCCTGACACGACACACGTTGCATCGTTTTTTTCAATGTTTTATGCTGTGAACTGCTTTGAACTGCTGTGAATCACCGTGAAGTGCTGTGGTACACGATTGAGCCGCTGGCCAGCAGGCGGGACGCGCTCCAGGACTTTCCAAGTAAGTGTGCATGGCCTTCTACCTTGGTTAGCTGCATTTCATCGACCAGTTTTCCAGCTCCTAAAGCAGCTACCGCTCCCTGCATTCGGTGGTTACATAGTTACAGTGCTAGCTATCGTTTGTTTTAAAGAACCAGATACAGTCCACACAAATTAGCGCTACGTGACCGAAAGGCACAAGTAAAGTGCACCGCAAAATCAAAACCCATCACATGGTGGTAATTCGCGCCACCATATTTTTTTGGTCACTTCGAACCGTATACATCATAATTTATTCGTTCAATCAGCAGATAAACACATAAATTTGATGCTTTTTCTCGTCTAAATACATACATTCTAAATTTTTCTCACATAATTTCACACATTCGCACCATATTTATATATACTTTCGCATTTCACCGCAATCTATGTACATTTAATTTCAAGTTTATTCACGTAACAAAGCGTTAATAGCGTGATTTATGTTCGATTTATCGAAATAGTTGTTATTTTTCATTTTCTATCCCGCACCTAAACAGCTACTTCATTTATTTATTTCCCGCATATCGACATAAAGTACGTAATTACAGCATACAATTACGTGTTCGCATATTTCTCATAAAATTATCGAAGATTCCATTCTTCTCGGCTACTATTTCTCAGCTACCCGCATTCTTCGCTATCTGTTTTGTGTTCTACCGCGCCGGCCCTAGCGCGCGGAGAACGCTTAACCGACTTTGTATAATAAGAGTTATTCATTACTCGTGATCGCTACGCGATTTAATTAGCAAATTTTTCTTTCCGCTTAGAATTACGTACCTACTATTCATATTTGAGATTCCGAATATTTCAAAATGAGTACTAAGGGTGAAAAAGATTCTGATTCTATTGTGTCAGGCGAGCTTATTATTTTAGAGTCCAAACGCAACGCATTCTTTACTCGCTTACAAAATATTTATACCTTGTCTCAAAAGGCGCACGAAGATGAAATTCAGCGTAAAACATTCATGAATAATGTAGTAAATATAGATCAATTGAGATCCGACTTCGAGCGCATTTTAGACTCGTATAATTCGCTTATTTTAACATCTAAACCAACCGCTACTGTTAATTATCAGTCCTGGATCGCGTTTGAGGAGATGTATTGTCAAATCAAACGCACCTACTCCGACATGCAACAACATGTAAACATTGCGCCTACGCATCATGATCTTCCTCAATCGTCCGTCAGTCATAAATTACCTAAAATAGATTTATTATCATTTAATGGTGAAATTCGTAATTGGCCATTGTTCTATCAACAATTCAAAAGCGTAATCCACAAGAATCCGCGTCTGACGGACAGTGAACGAGTCCAGTTCCTAGTCGGCAAGCTGACCGGTCCGGCCGCCGCCGCCTGCGCGGGGCTCCCGGCGACCGCGGATAATTATCCCATTATTTGGCAAGCGCTGATCGATAAGTACGAAGACAAGCGCGCTCTGGCCGCTGACTACGTCAATCAGCTGTTAAGCTTCAAACCTCTCACTAGTAATTCCGCGGACGGCTTGGAAGCATTTTTGTGCCATTTTGATGCCTCAGTAAAGGCGTTAAAACAGTTAAAGTTAGAAGATGTAGCGGATTTCTTGTTTTTGCATATAGGACTGCAAAAATTGGATACGGAATCAATTAATTTATTTGAAATGTTTAACCGCAAGGAAAAGTGTCCAACTTATGCAAGTCTTATCGAATTCGTAAAAGATCATAGTAAGGTTTTATCCCGATCTATAAATAAACCGCCCGTGGCGATAGCGCAACACAAATCGTCAAACAAAAACAAGAATTTTCCTGTTCCTAAAGACACGTCCACAAGGACTTTCGTTAATACTAAACAAAGTTCAAGTTCGGTTTGTTTATTATGTAAGACTAACAAACATGAACATTTATATCAATGTCCGCACTTTCTAAAAATGACTCCGCATGAAAGATATAATTTCGTCAAAACAAATTCAATTTGTAACAATTGTCTTAGTTGCAAACATAAATTTTCCGCATGTACTTCTCAACGCAATTGCAGTATCTGTGCTGCACGGCATCATACATTGTTGCATTTTAATCCGCCACCGAAACCTAATAATAATAGTCCAACTTTGGACTCATCTTCAAATAATTTAATGCAGCCCGCTGCCGCTTGTCGCTCAGACCGCTGCCTTAGTGCACCATCTGTGCAACTGGTAAACAATAACGTTCCGTCGAGCATTTTTCAACCGCAACATCAAGTAAATAAGGTCGATATTCCATCGCAGTCCAAATCCACATTGAATCATCTTGCCTCCGGCAATAATATCTGTAATGATCGTCAATGCATTTCAAGTCACAAAACATCACTTTTAGGCACTGCGAAGGTAAAAGTGCAGGATAAGTCAGGTAATATTCATTACGTTCGGGCACTTATTGACCCCGGTTCACAAAGCGACTATATATCGCGCTCCTGCTGTGAACTTCTTTCACTTCCGATATCGACACAGAGTCGTTTCACTAAGGTCCAAGGTATAGGCGGCACCTCGCAAAAAATAATAGGGGTGTCCAATGTAAGCTTCTCGTCTCGTTTCGAGGATGATCACGCGTACTGCATCCAACCTCTCGTGGTGGAACAGATCACCTCGCAGCTCCCCGACTCGCGGGTCGAGCTGTCCGCGCTGGCATGCTTTGCTAGTATTCCGCTAGCGGACGACACCTTTAATGAACCTGGGCCTATTGATCTACTTTTGGGGGTTAATATATTTTGTGAAATTTTATTAGCTGACAAAATTCGCTACGACGGTCTCCCTTCCGCCTTGGAAACGACTCTGGGCTACGTCGTCATGGGCGACGCCTCCGTGACGTCACCGCCGCGCGTTTCTCGTGCCTTTTGCACGCTTACGCATGAACCGCTCAATCAGACTTTGGAAAAGTTTTGGTGTTTAGAAGAAGTCCCTTCTAAAATGGTCTTAAGTCCAGATGATGAAGTCTGCGAGGAAATATTCACTTCCACTACCACGCGTAAAGAAAATGGTTCTTATGCCGTTGACTTACCGTTCAAACAAAGTCCAGATGACTTAGGCAACTCGTTTGCTACCGCTAAAAGGAGATTCTTAATGCTCGAAAATAGGTTTTCACGGTCGGCCGATTTACGCGATAAGTACAACGAAGTTATTCGCGATTACCTTGACAAGGGAATCATTTCCTTGGTCCCACCTGAAGCGTGCCTTACGCCAGGTTTTTACTTACCGCATCATCCCGTCATTCGTAATGACAAAACTACCACCAAGTTACGTCTCGTCCTCGATGGCAGCGCCAAGACTGATAGTGGCCTGTCATTAAATGACATTCTTCACACCGGCTGCAATCTTCAAGCAGACATTTTCCACATTCTTTTGAATGTCCGCATTTTCCGCATCGCATTTTTCGCCGACGTCCGGCAAATGTACTTGTGCATAGAAGTACATCCCCCGCACCGCAACTTCCAGCGAATCTTATATCGCTTTTCGCCAGACGATCCATTGGACACTTATGAGTTCAACCGAGTCACTTTTGGCCTTCGGTCGTCTCCTTTCCTCGCACTCCGCACTCTGCGACTGCTCGCGTCAGACGAGAGGGAGCGGTTCCCGCTCGCCGCTGACGTCGTCGAGAGAGACGTCTACATGGATGATCTGGCTTCCTCTGCTTCTTCTCCGGAGGAAGCAGTAGCGACAGCAACTCAACTCATCGGACTTTTCAAGGCTGGTGGTTTCGACTTAGTCAAATGGACTAGCAACTCCCCGCAGTTGCTAGATCACATTCCCGCATCTCACCGCCAGCCTAAAGCAGTCTCTTTCGACGACGACAGCACCTTTAAAATTCTCGGCCTCCAATGGCATCCCGGTTCTGACGATTTCGTCTTCTTCGTTTCTCCGCCGCAGCTCACCGGCACTAAACGTGCCATTTTATCTGCCACCGCCCGCTTATATGACGTCCTCGGCCTTGTCGGTCCCGTCATCCTTTACTCCAAATTGCTGATCAAGGAGTTATGGATTTTAAAGATGGATTGGGATGAATTGCCCCCACATCACATCTTAAATTTGTGGCATCAGTTCGTTAGTGAACTTCCGCTTATTTCATCTCTGAGGTTCTCTCGTCACTTGGGTGTTGAGAAAGACTCCAAGCTGACACTTCTGGCGTTCTCTGACGCGAGCGAGAAAGCTTACGGCTGCGTCATATACACTCATGTCGTAACTGGGGACCAAGAGCCTGTCGTCCGTCTGGTATGTTCAAGATCCAAGGTCGCACCTGTCAAGACTATCACAGTCGCCAGATTAGAACTTTGTGCAATTGTTCTAATGTCGAAACTACTACGCACTGTTTATGACGCTCTGTCACAACGTCATCCAATTGACGATGTGTACGCATTTTCCGACTCTGAAGTCGCCCTGTGTTGGGTACGTTCTTCACCGCACAGGTTCAACACTTTCGTGGCCAACCGCATTTCGCAGTGCCAAACTAATTTGGACCCGAAACACTTCCATCATGTCGCTGGGACACAGAACCCCGCAGACTGCCTCTCGCGTGGGCTTCTGCCGTCTGCATTGACGGACCATGATTTGTGGTTCAGTGGACCTTCTTGGACCACATTGCCTATCGCTCAATGGCCCATTTCTGACGTTTCGACCGCTCCATCGAGCCTGCCTGAGGAGAAGACCGTCTCTCACGTATCCTCGGCTAGTGACGAGTCCGAGCATCCTTTTCTCGTTTTGAGTAAAAGGTTCTCTTCATGGCAGAAATTTCTAAAATGCATAGTTTTCATTTTAAGATTCATCAAGAGACTTCCTCGCGATATCGAAATTACCGCCTCGGATTTAGACACCGCTGAGTTGACCATCGTCAAAGTGGTTCAACAAACGGCATTCACCGTGGAAATCCGCAAAATCCAGCAGGGCAAATCGTGCTCTCCTGCGTTGCGTAAATTATTCCCTTTTCTCTCGGAAAACGTTCTACGAGTTGGTGGACGTTTAAGGAACTCCTCTCTGGAATTTAATCACAAACATCCCGCTTTACTTCCCAAAAAGGGTCATATTGTCGAACTCATTGTCGATTTTTATCACAATGAAAATCTGCACGCCGGTCCACAGACTCTCATGTCAATACTGACTCAAAAATACTGGATTCTCTCCGGCCGCCGTATAGTACGTCACCGCGTCCATAAATGCAACGCTTGCTTTCGCACTAAACCACAGGCTGTCTTTCCAACAATGGCTGATCTTCCGGAATGCCGTGTTGAGCAAAGTAAAGCGTTCACTCACACTGGTGTGGACTACGCGGGTCCTTTCATGATTACGCTGACTAGGAAACGCGGCGTGCGTAGTCAGAAGGCATGGCTGTGCATTTTTATTTGTCTTGTGACAAAAGCAATTCATACCGAACTCGCTACCTCTCTAAGCTCAGCGTCGTTCTTAGACGCGTTCAAACGATTTATCGCCAGGCGCGGATCGTGCCAGGTCTTGTACAGCGACAATGGCACGAATTTTGTCGCCTCTAAAGCCTATCTCAGCGAACTTCACACGTTTCTCCAGTCTGACGATTATTATAAGGTTTTTCAATATGAACTCGCGAAAAATCGTATAACCTGGCGCCTGAACCCGCCCGCCTCGGGGCATTGGGGAGGAATCTGGGAAAGCAACATAAAGTGCATCAAAACTCATCTGCACCGCGTTGTAGGGACCCAAATTCTGACCTACGAAGAGTTACTTACGGTGCTCAACCAAATTGAGGCTGTACTTAACAGCCGCCCGCTGTACGTCTTAAGTTCCGATCCTTCGGAACCCTCCGCGCTCACGCCGGCACATTTTATTTGTACCGCACCATTGTTAGGTTTACCCGCCGCGGATTTGAGTCAAGAACGAACTCACCTTCTAACTCGATTTTCGTTAATGGATTCGATCGTTCAGTCCTTCTGGAAACGATTCAGGACTGAATATCTCCACAACTTGCAAAGCCGAGAAAAATGGAACACTCCTACGAATCCGATCACTGTAGGAACGGTCGTCCTGATCGACTACGACAACGTACCGCCCCTGCAGTGGCCACTAGGCATCATCACCCGGCTCTTGCCTGGGAAAGACGGAATTGTACGCGCCGCGGAGGTAAAGACCCGCAACAACACGCTCCGGCGTCCAGTTGTGCGCCTTTGCCCCTTACCTACGCAGTAATAGGGTTGCCACTATAACACCTACTACACTTATTATTATGTATACATATATATTTTCATTATAATACTTCCATATTTATATAAAGCATCAATTTTGAGTTTTTCCGCATTCTTTAGCCACAGTCTAACTTTATTATTCTTTCTTTTTTTTGAAGGGAATCCTTCAAGCCCGGGGGGATGTTCGATTTCATTTTAAGTTTAATCGTAACCATCGAAAAACGTCCCTGCCACCTCTCCTTTTCTAACATGCACACTGCTGTATGCCGCCGTCACACGCGCGACTGTGGCTCCATCTTATGTGAGAGCGGAAGAATCAATCTGTCTCTCGTTCGTCTCGCACGCCTGACACGACACACGTTGCATCGTTTTTTTCAATGTTTTATGCTGTGAACTGCTTTGAACTGCTGTGAATCACCGTGAAGTGCTGTGGTACACGATTGAGCCGCTGGCCAGCAGGCGGGACGCGCTCCAGGACTTTCCAAGTAAGTGTGCATGGCCTTCTACCTTGGTTAGCTGCATTTCATCGACCAGTTTTCCAGCTCCTAAAGCAGCTACCGCTCCCTGCATTCGGTGGTTACATAGTTACAGTGCTAGCTATCGTTTGTTTTAAAGAACCAGATACAGTCCACACAAATTAGCGCTACGTGACCGAAAGGCACAAGTAAAGTGCACCGCAAAATCAAAACCCATCACATGGTGGTAATTCGCGCCACCAACATTACTTATGTATTGAGAATAGGTATGTGTTCCAAATTTCTAATCGGAATTCCGACGGTATGTGGCCGGCCATGTCTAGAGGTAGTCTCTACCAGTCTACCGTGAAACAAAACAGAAAGGAACAAAAAGATGACGGCAGGTTTAATAGGTTAGTAGTTTTATGATGTTTTTAAGTCTATAATATTTTTGCTCCATATCTCTATGGAGTCGTCCGTTCGTTAGTGAACCAAAATCTTCAAAAGTTTAACCTCCGGTTCGAAGGACCATGTTACGGTAGAGATCTTCTACTATCTAAAGTCCCGCGCCAACACATTTCAAAACGATTCAATGTATTTAAAAAGCACCACCAACACTATCAACACATGTGTGCGTGCTGAGACAGCCGTCAACTATGCGTTGAGAGTGTTGGTGGTGCTTTTTGAGTAATAATAAAAAAAAAAGCGTTTTGAAATGTGAAGGCCTTTAGATAGTAGAAGATCTCTAGTAGTTATGCTGTGGTTGCGGGCTGTAAATATGTTAGATAGTATAGTACTTTAGGGATAGGGAGGGATAATAGTACATTACAGACCTAGATCGCAGGTTTCTGTGGCCCGAACCGAAGGTGAGGGGCATAAATATGCGATCTGGGGCTTTACGAATTACCGCCCGTGGTTTGTCAAAAGTTTTACGTCTTGCCTTGGCCAAGAAGTGAGATTTTCTCTCCGCGTAGCGGGCAGAAAATCCCACTTTATGGCCAAGGGTGATGTAAATAAATATACACACCTTCCTATTTAGCAAGATACTACAGTACACCTGTGGATACTACAGTCACCTACTTTCCTATCAGTGATGTATCTCATATCACACGGATGGCATTGCATTGGCATCATCTCAGGTCACTATTTAACAAGATGGTTTAGGTATTACTGATATACCTACCTATCACTGCAATAGGCAGAAAATGTAACTCTTATTTAGGGATAGGGACGCTCACTATCCCTATGGATTATTTCCAATAGAGATAGAGCCCCTGGTGATGATAATTTTAATTAATAGTCGAAAGCTGGGAAATATTGCTTGTGTATTCTGCCGTATGATGCACAGTAGGCGTGTTGCCAAATTTCAAAAATGTACAAATGATAATGTGTTCATAATACGTAGTTACGTACTAATACGTAGTACTACTACAGCAAATAACATGATAGTATACGTATACGATCGACCATTTCCAGCTTAACGATACTCATGGCTGTGAAGCTTAAGAGGGTTTATCCCGAAGGTTGGCAACGTCGCATATAGCTGTCAAATGTTTCGCTGTTTTAATTGATTTCTCAATATTGCTGAATTAAAAAGGAATATATCATTCTATGGTTGTATGACGTGTCTCGTTTTACATTTGTTGGTTAGGCTTTCAAATAATAAGATTACATTACAATGCATGGACACTGCGATGGAAAGTTTTCAAAAGATATTACTTCCATAATACTAAAAATTCCGTGTTCCTATGGTTACTGTCGCAAGTCATACTTAATGTTTTATTCAACCATAGAGCGATAATTTATGTTTTCATTCAGTAATATTCAGAAATTAATGAAAACAGCAAAATATTTGACAGCTATTTGCGACGTTGCCAACTTTCGGAGTAAACCCTCTTAACACGATTTGGACAAAAGGAACCCTTGCTCGTGACGCGTCTTGCATCCAGATGCAGAGAGATTAAAGCGTACTTACCTTATTAATACTAATGACATGGCACACTAATATCGTCGTTTCTTCTTACATGTGGACAATACGTAACGAGCATCAACACGTAACATTTTAGCTTTAAAGTTTCGTTTCTCAAAAGAAACAAAAAAAGGGATTACCTAATAGTCACTTTGTTTAGATCTTTTCGATAATCAACTACCTAAGTAGTATTTACCTATTTGAAACGATAAATGTAGGCTCTTAACTCAAGTTTAGTTGAATCAGCTCCTGGAGTTAGAGGGTAACCCAAGGTTTGCGGCATTTGTGCAAGTCGGTCTTAAAAAATTTAAAATCTTTCAAGTCAAGACGGTGGTGGTGGTGGTTTTATACATTTCTGGCCAGTAATATACCTCCCTATAGACCCATTTAATTTTCCGCCCCTGATATCAGCCGCCTTAGGCTCCAGCCTGGTAAGTAAAGGTAAGTAGTCAGATCGTTGGTAGGTAAATCCGCCACTGGTAAAGTAAAAGGATCTATTTTTTCATGAACGTAGGTATGTACTGATATTAGTTTTTAATGTTTTGGAATAATTTCCATTGAAATTCCGTGTAAATTGTACAAAATAAAATGAAAAAGTACCTACCTAACACGTATTTATTTGGTATCTCTTGCCCTAATACCGAATTAATACCGTAATGAAATCTAAAACACCAATTACAACAATCCAGGATTAAGTAATATCGGTATCTAATATTAAAATGATCATTAGGACTAAACTAAAACACGGTAATCCGGCATAATATGAGGGCGTCGATTACGGAACCTTTCACCGCCACAGTCGGCCACAGCCGACCAAACGCAGAGTGTAAAATGAACTTTGAGTCATGGGGGTAAGTATAGTTCAAATTGGCGCTTACGTTTTCCGTATACGTCGTTAATGCTCGGGATGAATTTTAGAGTGTGTCTACTCCCACGGCCTCTGCATTTTGTCGCTCGCGGGGGATCGCGCCTCGATGCACTCGGGTACACTGTCCTATACGAGTATCTAAATAATGTAAGCTAAGCGCATTTCAGTTCACGGCGAGATTAAAGACTGCATTTAAAATATTCATATCCATAGCAGAAAATATTCCCGATGATCACCGAACTGACGTCCGTTAAGATACCTAGCTGCAGATCCAAGAATACATATATAGAAAAGATCCAGAAATAATGATTTTAACTTTGATGTTAAAATTGTGATCGTGACGATGGGATCTACGAGTACAAGGGAATGAGAAAGCTCTTCAAACTAAGTTACTAACTTATGTCGACGATTTGATAATTTTAAGGTTGGTACGCGTCTGATTTTGGCATCAATTTCGAAAATAAGGTGTTACAGGGCCTATATTCGAAGTCTTAAATAGGGATCTCGCTGTTCCCTATAGGATCGCTCACGCGTCGCGTGAACTTTAAGTAACTAGATTTAAAGTTCAACTTGACGCGTGAGCGATCCTATAGGGAACAGCGAGATCCCTATTTAAGACTTCGAATATAGGCCCAGGTTTAGACAACTTAGAAGGCGCGTGGATTTAGCAATAATAGACTCTGTGTCAACGGCTTATACGGCGTTCTATATCCACTTTTATGCCATCCCCTGATATATAAAACAATGTTTGTAAACTGTGGCTGAGAAAAAAAAACAAATAAATAAATATAAAAGCGCCTTGAAAAGACTAAGTCTGACTTCGTAGTCTTCCAAGTTATTGGAAGACTACGAAGTCAGTGTCAATAGATACTCACCCCAGGCAATGACAATCTTCTACTGAACTTGAGTCGATATCGCGGTCTTTCGGAGGTTAAAAGCATTTTCATTTTTTTAACTAAAAAAATAAGAAAACAAAAAATGAGAGACAAAGTGTAGGATTCGTCGTAGGCAAAACTGAATTATAAAATTGTTCTCATTCACTCTTTATATTTATCATCGAAATACCTACCTAGGTATATCATTTCTAGAAATACCTTTTCTTCCTTGCGTTTCAGGCTTTCATATCGTTCTGTAAAAAAAATCCTTTAAAAGTTGCACCGAAAAGGGGATAATTACGACACTTCGCGGCTTCCCTCGAAGACCTGAACGACGAACAGTAAGTCGTCTAAGCCCGTTTCACTGAAAAAGAAAAGATATTTTCTTCAAAAGGATTCACGGCATTAGGGCAGGCGCGTGTTCACACCGACTTTCAATTTGAGAACGGTTTTTTAGGGTTCCGAAGTCCACAAGGAATCCTTATAGTTTCGCCATGTCCGTCCGTCTGTCCGCACTATTGCTCGGAGATGCTTAGGTCTAGAGAGCTGTAATTTGGCATGAATATGCATATTAGTTACGCTGACAAAGTGGTACAATAAAATTTTGAAATATATTTTTTTATAGGGTACCTCCCCTACTCGTAAAGTGGGGATGTAATTTTTTTTTCTTGCGTACCTCATGGTGCGGCATATCGTTGAATAGGTCTTAAAAAAATATTGTGGGTTTGTTAAAACCATTTTTTGATTAAATGATGCGTTTGTGAAATATTAAGCTTTAAAGTGCTATTTTTTGTTAGAGTCACGTGTCCCCCCCTCTGCCAGCTAAATGGTGGTATTTGGATGGCTGAAAAAAATCACGGTTGTGGCATATATAACGTAGTTGAAAGGAAAACTATCAGAGCTAAGTAGGCTGTACAAACTTACGAGTAATAGTCGACCAACTTATAATGATGATTTTTCTCGAGCGGCAGGGGCGTCGGGCGGGCACGTCATACCACAGGCTAGCTAGATGCTAATAAGTCTTAGAAAGGTACTGTGGGCATCCTCAACTTCGGAACCCTATAATTTGCGCGTGGCCCGACACGCACTTGGCCGGTTTTTTCTACGAGTAGTATTGACTGACTACTCGTAGAAAAAACCGTTCTCCAACTGAAATACACAATGTGTGTATTTACATGGACGACAGTATGATGAAGCGAGAACACAATTTCGATTCCCGGCATACTGTACACAACCTGTCACTACATGCCAATGTTGATGATCTCTTACCCTCGAAACTTTGTCAAAGATGGCGTGATGTAACCGTGAATGTCACTAATGCTCTGCCTACCCCACAAGGGAACATAGGCGTGATGATATGTATTGTACGTATGTATGTGTATGTATGATACGTCGTACTGCTTATAATTAAGATATGTTTCATTTCTGCTTTAGAAAAAGAACTGTATATTTCGGTTTGGGATAATTATTAGAGTTCGATTTTGAGTCCGCCTTCCAACAATGGTCATAATAAAGATCTCGGACCTACTTTGAATAAATGAATCCTTGAACGTCGTGGGCGAGTGTGACGGTGTGAGGGCGGCCACCGCGAAGAAAAGGGGCCAAGGGGAAGTTACAGTAAACGGAACAAAAACACCGACGTTATTAGCGAGATTGATGTAATCTGACTAATCTATTTAGGGAAGGGGCGCCCGGTGGCGCTTAGAGGTGTCAATTAATACATAAAAATAACTCTCCGTGATGCAGTTTCAATTTTACATAAGGAATTAGGAATAGGTGCTGCTGTGACCTTGAAGACTTCTACAATGAGATCACTTGGAAAATAAAAACAGATGAGGCAGTGTCATAAATCTAGGCGTGAGATGGAAAAAAGCCACTCTAGTGGTCTTGGCATTTGAGTTGTAAAACGGCACTATTTTACGGTTTTCTAATTAGACATGAATCTACGGTTTTGTGGCATACGTATTATTATGAACTTGTCTTTTATAAAGTCGTGTTCATTAACATATTATTATGTACACCTTCGGACCCTATTACGACTGTGTAGGGTTCAAAAGTGTGTATAAGTAGATATAATATTTAATGAAGAACTCTACTGCACATCACCTATAATGAACGCACTGACTCTATCTACCCAAGCACGCTTTGTATTTACTAAGTATATTAATTCAATTTGGTCATTGTATGTGTCTTGTTCAGGTGACCGTCTGCTAGACATCCCGTGCAATGTGTGCGGCGATCGAAGTTCTGGCAAACACTATGGCATCTACAGCTGCGATGGTACGTAATGTATTTATTCCATATAATATGAAAGTAAACACGTAACTTTGGGTTTTCAACAATAATCCATAATCCACTTCTAACAGTTCAGAGAACAGGACATAGATCAGAGCGATGCTAATAGGTACTTTACGTAGTGAAAAGCGGGAGACAACGCTACTCCATAAACAATATTTATTTATTTATTTATTTATTTATTTATACGGGACACCAACAGAGCACATAATAACAAGTTACAGTTTTAAATTGTACAGGCATTAGTTTTCTATGTGCCCCTATTACAGGTGAACACATCTTTCGAACAATTGAGTTACTATTATAATTACATCGACAAATGTTTAATCTTGATGACTATTATGGTTCCGAGACGTGGGCGCTTACGATGGGTCTCATAAGAAGGCTCAAAGTCACTCAGAGGGCAATGGAGAGGGCTATGCTCGGGGTTTCTCTGCGTGATAGAATCAGAAATGAGGATATCCGCAGTATAACTACGGTCACCGACATAGCCCGAAGAATTGCGAGCCTTAAGTGGCAGTGGGCGGGGCACATTGCTCGCAGGACTGATTGCCGATGGGGCCGGAAAGTTCTCGAGTGGCGTCCGCGAACCGGGAGACGAGCTGTCGGTAGGCCTCCAACTAGATGAAGTGACGACCTCGTGAAGGTCGTGGGAAACCGGTGGAAGCAAGTAGCACAGAACCGGACTGAGTGGCGAGCCTTGGGGGAGGCCTATGTCCAACAATGGCTGTCCTTCGGCTGAAATGATGATGATGATGATGAAATATTTCATCTTGTCTTGAGCTGTCCGGAATGTTTAAGTTCGAGTATCCCGATCATAAATCTCCATAATTGCGGTTGCTATTACTGTTTTCGATTATCTTTCTGGAGTTTAGTCTCTTCTGTTCTGTTCGTTTCTGTAAGACTGGAATTCCTCAAAGTAAATTGGCAGTTCATTGTACGCTATCTTTTAGGTCGCATAACCAGATGTGGTCAGCTTCGACCTATTTAATACTGGACCCAGTTTATTTATCAGTACAGTAAAATGAAAACTGGTTACATCCTGGGGCGAAGAATTCATTTGGCCTTTTTTTGTACAGGGTGTTCCGGATTCTTCAAGCGGTCGATCCACAGGAACAGGGTGTATACGTGCAAGGCGGGCGGGGAGATGAAGGGTCGGTGCCCCGTCGACAAGACCCACAGGAACCAGTGCCGCGCCTGCCGGCTCGCCAAGTGCTTCCAGGCCAATATGAACAAGGACGGTATGTAACACACATGGTCTAAGAAAACAAGGTCTGCCGATCCGAGTGACGTGTCACCGTAACGGCAATGTCGAGTTGCCACTTTATTGCAATAAAACAAAAATAAAGGAAATAATTTCTGCCGTTATAATGCAAAATAAATTATTTGCGCATTACAATTGTCATTTACTTGTTTAAGCACACAACATGGGACGAGTTAAAAACAAAAGAACGTAATAATTTAATGAAACCCTCACAGGATACATGGGGGTCGAGGATTATTTTAATACACCATTGCAACACACAGCAGTGCGAATGACGTTAGGGTGACACCCACACTAATACAGAATACCGGACTGTCATACCTGGCGAAGTAGGTGTAATATTATTGTATCACGTATAACACATATTATGCAACACTGCACTGTCTTGAACTTTCGCGCTCTATAATTTTTCAAGTTCAATAAGTGTTTCTAATATGAGTATATTAGAAACACTTATTTGGGACTTGAAAAATTCTCTAATTTCAAGCGGGAGAATGGTTTTAAGGTTTCGACATCGTGGAATCCAGGGGCTCTATTCCAAACGTTACATACGGAAAGGGAACTTCCATATCCCTCCCTATCGTCAAGGCGTCACTGCGTTGAACCCGAACTTTAAATAGGTAGATTTCTAGTTCAATTTTAGCACCGTGACGGTATATGGAAGTTGCCTTTCCGTATGTAACATTTCGAATAGGGCCCAGTAATCAGCAAATGTTTGAACGAAGAAATGTATCTTCGGAAAAATCTGTAAGTACTTAGTCGTTGTGCGTTGTGAGTGGTGTGTGTGTGTGTGCCGGCCTGATGAGATTCTGAGTGAAATTATTAAAGAACAAATGCGAATAAGTGTTTCCAATATGTAACGCGTGTAGTATAGTGTTAACTTATTTTATGATTAGTTGGCAAACGTGCACAAAGGCCGCTAAGGTACCTATCATAAGACAACTGGAGGACTAAGATTGAATGCCTCTAATGCCGGTAATTTCAGCTGCTTTCAAACATTTTGAGACGACGTGAAAAAATTCAAATCTTCGCCTTTAGATATTACAGATGGTTGCACTACCTTACATAATTTTTGAGCCTTGTTTTTCTACATACCTACAACATTTTCAATCCTCCGCGGTGATAAAACGAATGACCGCTTAGCGGATCGTCGACTGACAATAGTCCAAGTAATGTCCGCGGCCTATTGTGAGTCCTGTCGTATCTATCAGGCTATTCGGGCGCACAGCGGGCTGTTTTGTCCGCTGAAATATATTGGGAACACGTTGCCGACGGTTCGATTACTTACCGCTCCTCCGAACCGTCATTATGAACGACGCATTGCTATTTACTTGCTGCTATACCGGCCTTTATAATAATCATTAACCTAATCCTTTGCAACCATGCTCTTAAACCAACCAAAAAATCCAACAATGCTCTTAAAAAATAAGTAACCAGTACTATTCCAGTTTTATTTCACCTACCTCCGCAACCAAACTATATAAATGTACGTATGGTGCTAGTAATTATGTCATTCTCGTCAAAAGCCATTTCATTATTTTAAATGCTGCATAACGAACTAGTTTCACTTCAGGATCATTTTATTTTCAATTTAAAATTCACCCGAATAGATTTACCATATAAGTTCGCCGTCGGAGCGCTGAAATCTTAATTCCCTAAGTAATATCTTATGAATATTCATCGAGAACCATGTCGGCCGCAAGTCGCGCGCCAAATCTCGGTCTCACTTCGTGTAATCAGGGTTGACACAGGGAGTCAATCACGACATCAAATATTAGGATTTCCTGATTGAAAATTGATTCGCCCCGGAAGTTACCTACTTTTAGAGAGAAATTGTGAATTGGAATTCAAAAGTTGCTAGCTTACCCTAAGGTAAAGTACACATGCAAATATAACCTTAGTTCTAACGAATATTGTCCACGACAAATATGAAGCTCATTATTATTTCATGACACTTCTTTGCCAAGGAGCTGACACCGAAGAATATCAAGCATTATATGCTTAATATTATATTGGATACGACACATCACAAACAAGAAAAGCGTAAATTATTGGGCATTTGATTCGACATGAAAGTTTTTAATATAGGTACCTAACCGCTTAACCTAATTTAAAAGGAAAAAGCAAATGTCCCGTCTTATTGCGATGCGACCTTATAAGCTGGCTTCTGAGAGACATGGCGATTAGTTCACCGAAAAGAGCACAGCTCTTAAATAAAGAAGATCCTTAACACTGTATACCGTGTAAAGAAGCGATCAGTTAAAATGTCGTCCATGTACACTGTCACACACAATGACACTTTAAAGTATGTAGGTACTTAGGCAAGATAAGTGAAGTGTAAATAAATGATGTATCATGTCGTTTAAATTGCTTAGATTTTTTCCATGATATTTTATTTGCTGCGGATTAAGTACCTTCAATCCTTCCGAGACAATCTAACATTGAAATGAGAGCTGACGGAGAATGGAATTCGTATCAACTATCAGCTACTTCATTTCCATCCGAATTCACTCTTTTACACATACATAGTTTCACTTTTTTTAGTTTTAAATAAAATTTACCTTTTACGGATTCACCTTGCATTTTGCAACATTTTCATCAACCCTGGAGGCAGTGCCGCGGAATAATGCGGTCTCCCCGCAGGTGCTCGTCGCTAATTCATTCACGAGCATCACTTTGTGCCGCCGACCCGGATTACCTTTATATGTTTACCCGGTCGCGTAATTATACGCCCTCACGAAACTTGCCCCGATACTCGCGTTGGCACGTATAAAATAAAGCGCACGCGATTTTGTGCGAGATTCGTGGGTAGCAAATGAGATTCCAAATTGCATACCTATCTACCTACCGGTATGCTATTAAAGCACAACAATTATCAACTTTAATCTGATTGAGAATGTACTTTATTAGCTCGTAAATACACATACTCCACCACATCCACAAGACCTAAGCCTATTAGCGTCCCACTGCTGAGCACAGGCCTTATCACCACCACTCTTGAATTAATTCGCATGGTGGGTGCAGGTTTCCTCGCGAAGTTTTCCTTCACCGAAAAGCTCAGTGGTAAATTCAAATTAAATTTTATAATCCGTCAGAGGTGCCAGCCATGATCGAACTATTCGCACCAGACCTGCATGAGATAGGTCGAACCACTGGGGTATACCGACGGCTTTTTCGTATTGTAAACAGTTCATTAAATGGTATAATATTTTGCTAAATAGGGAGATAGTGAATCGTTCTCTAGGGATATTATGGGAGATCCCATATACCTATTTACGAACTGCTTTTCCGATGTACCCCGCAAAGGAAGATTATCAGTCCTTATACAAATATAAGGACTTAGATATAATTAATGAAATAATGACCTTGTTTCTTACTGACAATTGGAAGCTATTCGATCGAGAAAGAATCTAATTTGAAAGATAACTTTTCGAATGATCATCGTATTCCTTTGGCCGAAGGACTTGGTAAAGCATGGAAGAACACAGTTGGCGTTGCAATATTAACGAAACCGCAGGCGCAAAGCGAAGCGGTAATGGATCCGCGGTCCGCGCGCAGCCCGTGAATTACTTACGCTTACGTCACGTCGACGATGTATCACTAATGTACCTGAAAACGACTACTACTAAGTAGATATAGAATGTTCAGTGACGTGTAATTGAGTAAACGTATAACTAGTGGCTCTGAGAGCCGTTGGCATGGCATCGCTAGTCTACTTTTGCATAGCATAAATCATTTTAAGATATCACGAAACTCATAGCTCCGTTATTTTGAAAAATCTAATCCACAGAATAAGTCTACATGATCTTCCAACCTGCTTACAAAAGTTCACGAGAATCGGTGGAGACCGTGGAGAAATGCGACCTGTAAAGGAGAACATCCAAATTCCTGAAATCCGGACATATTACGAAGGCATTTTGCCCAATTTAAAACGGAAACGCTTAGCTCGCTAGGTCAATTATATTTTTCTGACAATTTTAGAAACCACTTACGGCTTATTTTCTTACTAGCTTCCGCCCTCGACTTCGTCCGCGTGGAATTCGGTAATAGCGTTCCCGCGGGAACTATGCGTTTTTCCGGGATAAAAAGTTACCTGTTGGCCAGTGTTATAAAACTACCACCATACCAAATTTTGTTGCAATCTGTTCAGTAGTTTTCGAGTTAAATACATACATACATACATATATATACATACATACAGTATTTTTTTCTAAAAATGTTATTTTGTGTTCAGTGTTGTTTATATAGTCCCCTCGACTAGATAGTTTCTATTAATATTCAAGGTTCAGACGCGACTTCTTCTACAGACTTCTACAGACTAATTAGTAATAGATAATACTCGTAGATATAGATTTAGGAATTACTTACCTACTACTCAGAGATAGAATAACAAGATCGAAAAAAGTGATTTTTCCGTCGAGTAAATTAAACAACAAATTTTGAATGTAGGTAAGTACTCACTCAATTTTTTTTTTAATAATTTTATTCCAAATGCAATTAACATGAGGATAAAGTTCCACACTTTATGCATCATTGAAAATGTGACATTACGAAGCTGACCAACTCCGACGGTAGCCGATCAGCCAACTCCCTAACTCCAATATCGTGTTCAAACAGCGCTGGCTAGCTCTACAATCTGCAAACATTTTCTCATTCATTCGTCCTCCTGTAATAAAATCACATTAAATAACATATAATAATAAGTCTGTAGAAAAGCCGCGTCTGTAACTTGAAATGAAAATAAACGATCAAGTCCAGGGGACTATATAAACGATAATGAACACAAAAAAAGTATTTTTAGAAAAATTGTCTGTATGTATGTGTGTATGTCCTGATTTAACTCGAAAACTTCAGGTCGGATTGCAACAAAATTTGGTATGGCTACTTTATATCCCGGAAAAAGGCATAGTTCTCGCGGGAACGCTAGTACTGAATAGGGATGACGACAGGGTGAAGAAATCGAAATTCTAAGTAGTCCGTCAGTCAGGTAATAAAAAAATATTAGACACGTATTTTTTGTTTTATCAAATTAACAAAGAATGACAAAGTTAAAACGCATTAAAGTTGGAGAGTGGGGGCTAACTACGTCACCGTTAGGTATAAATCGTACCTAACCTAACCGTGACGTCACGCGACATTTCAACTCAATATATCTCCGTATAAGTTTGATTACGTGAAAAAAGAAAAAATACGTGTCCAATACTTTTCAATAATAGTCCTGATAGACTAAGGAAAAAAAAGTTATCGTCTCCCCTATTCCACGCGGACGAAGTCGCGGGCAGAAGTTAGTAAAAAAATAGAAATCCGCCTTCAAACTCCGAAAGACTGCGATGTCGATGTCAAGCAAGTTCAGTGGAATATTTTCATTGCTTGGGTCAGTTCACTTGAAACCGACTTCGCAGTCCTTCGAAGTTTGAAGGCGGTTTTCTATTTTTCATTAGATTTTATTTTCGGTTACATTTTCCAAACATTAATTTAACATCATCTTTAATATTTACAATGTATTTACGAATTTTATAACTAAATCAGACGCGTGCCAACCAGCCTTATTGAAATGATGAAATCATCAACATAAATTTACTTAAATATTGTATTTCGAGGAGTTTCACAATTTTCTCATGGATCCCATCATTAAAAACAAAATTTGAAAGAAAAGCGACCAACTTGGCGAATAACTCTTTCGCGAAATAGGTCCATAAATGATAGTGATCTGAGTTCAAAATAGAAAAAAAACAGACGAATTGAGAACCTACCTCCTTTTGGATTTTTTGAAGTCTGTTAAAAAAGGGCACATCTAGTGATGCTCCGGGAACGCAAGTCCGTGCTGGCTGACCCCTTAGAGCGATGTCAACACGGTCCCGACGAACGTGCCAACGACTGTACCTAGTAAATTAATGGTTAAGTGCGTGCCCCAAATGTCTAGGATAGAAAATACTAGGTATCAAAATTGATTTGAACTCAACTCGAAAGTCACATCATTTCATTGGTCAAAGAAAGATTTTTTCATGGCAACGTCCGACGAAAATATCTATCTATCTTATGGGAAGAGGTATAGACATAAACACCCCTGCGTCAGCAATCTCAGGGGAAGTGACTGGAACTTGGTATTTTTTGTTAACACCGGAAAACTGCGAGACTGTTGTGCCAGATACATTTAAAGTCGGGAACTTACTGTATACGGGTCTATAAGCACAGAATATTTAATAGTACTACATACAGAATGGCCATGGAATCACCCGTCTGAATATAGCCGGCGCGCAACTCGCGCCCAACTCGCCCCTACCTTCATTTGTTTCATCCGGAGATGGAGAGTGGATCATTATTGGCCCGCGTAGTAGTATTTACAGACGTCCTCGCACGCACACATTCGAAATCGTGCTTTTATAGGCCGTGTCCGCCCTGTATATGGTAACCTACTTACCAGGAAAAAATACTCACTGCACGAGTTGCCTATTTTTTCATGTCATGAGACATGATTATCGAATACGTCGGTGCGCACAATGATTACCTACTTATACATGTACATCTAGGGAACGCAATTCATGGATCCCACAAAAGCCTGCGATCTCTTTCGAGCGTTCAAATAAAACATAATCCCCAATTTAACTTCATGAAATTAATTTAAAATCGATCAGCCCGCGAGCAAGCTAGGAGACCGATTTCAAATAATCGTACTTTTCAATATTGGATGTAAAAGTTAAAGGGTTCAACGATGCAAAAAGCTTTTCGTCGAAGCTTTTCTTTCAGAGTTAATCATTTGCCTTTAAAGTGAATTTATAATTCATCTTCTTTTGTGTTTGGAACCTATTTACCTATTGACTTAAGAATTCAAAAATTCAAAATTCAAAATTCAATCATTTATTCAGCAAATTGGCCACATAGGGGCACTTTTACACGTCAGAAAAGAATTTACTTCCTAGACCCATTGCTTGAGAAGAAGCGCCGCAACAAACTCAAGCAGAAGGCCTTTTTTCAAAATTTACACATAGTTATAACATTTACATTACATGTATAAAATATACATATCGGTACGTACTACAATTACATTGAAGGGATGTATAGTCCCTAACTTAAACTTAAATCTAAGATCTTAGAGATGTATAGTCTCCAAGGGTCCAGAAAAAAAAAAAAATATGGAGATGGCCTCCATTGTCAAATAAATATAAATTCCATAGATGTCGACAGTCTCAAAATGTCAATAAATAATGAAATACATCATGTATAAAAGAGTTCATTAATACATGTCAATAAGAACATGATGAGGTCTCTCGCTTAAAATGTTTGACTTAGTAATATATTTAAAGCTAATGATTATTTTTAAACGTCCTTGCAAGCATGAACAGACCGGACCCCACAGACAGCACCCGTTAAGCTAGCTTACTGAAAAGCTGCCTGCAGATAACTATGTATACACTTATAAAATTTCTATCATACGATGCTGTGGTGACCGACCTAATCCCATGATAAAATACGACCTACCAGCTCAGGTAAAAAATACTTAATTACAGAAGTAGTGACATCCAGTAATTAGTTAAATGCTGAAAAGTAAAGCTAAAACGAAAGTATACGATTTGCAAGATTATTCGTATTTACTGTACTCGTAAACTGTTGCGATGAACAATCTAAACTTAGTTAATTCCGAGTTCTACCACTTTAGGATGTCGTCGACCTCCAATTACAAAGGCGAGCTATAAAACCTAAGTCGCAAGGCGCCGCCGCGGTCGCCGTCGGCGCTCGAGGGGCAAACTTTTCAATTACCGCCATGTCGTGTTACCCCGCAGCGGGTTAAATTAATTCTCTTCACTTCACAAAAAGATTCACCTTACCCCACAGCCGCAGCCCTGTGAACCGACACCGGCTAGTCTCGCAGCAAATTTTCCCCGAATATTTTTTCGAAGCCCGACCCGTCCGTAACATACTGACGTTTCGCAATATTTATTTTTAATTTAACGGCTGGCGCGCAGGTTTTGATTGTACAGCTACCTTTTTGAAGTTCTTTTGTGAGGCAGGTAATGAATTGAAACGCGACCTCGTTACGGTTTTGATCGTTTTTCGAAGCAATTCTCGCGTTTCTTCTTATTGCGGAGCGATTTGTTATCTAAGAGCTGGTGGGTCCGTAGCACGTCCGTAGGTTGTGATGAAGGAAAAATATAGGTACGTACTTTTATCTACTCCTACTACTACTACCTATCACTGCTGGGCAGAGGCCTCCACTCATCACGAGAGGGTACATACCAATGGTTATAAATTATATGTGATTGTGAGATCATTTCATCATACTAGATTTCAAAATACCATTGGTACACAAGTTTAGTTCATTCCACAAACCATTAAAATAATGATCCCATTGAGTGGTATATAAAAACCCAAAACAATTTAGTTCCAGATTAATTTTATTGCACTACAAAGCACTCTATTGCGTGATATGCTGCTCAAAAGCTCATCGGATGCGTATCAAATCGAGTTCAGGAGAGGAACGGTGTTTAGATCTGAACACGTGTTGACACCTACTCCGGCCACCCCTGGGGAGAGGGTCGTGTCAAAGGGTGATCGTATTCCTATAATAGCGATTTTAGTGACGCTTGTGCAACAATAAATATGAGAGTATATATTTTACCTGAACACATTTGTTATGGCTGAAATATCACTTACGTCCATTAAGTGCTTTTAATTGACGTGTGAATGTAATTTTAAATCCGCCTTGCCTGTTCGCGCGTTAATCATGTATTCCAATAAAAATGATAAATGTATAAATAAAGTTAGGTAACACCTAAGGTACATAACTACGAGTATCTTCAATCGGGTCTTTATACAAACGGACAATTAGTACGTAGGTAGGTTCATTAGTATCTACCTACTGGAGCTGTGCTGCATATAGTAAACAGGAAGTTGAATGTTAATTTTAAACTAACGTCCTCCGTTTGTCATATTTGAACAATACCTTTGATATTGGAACCGATTCCGTCAAAGGACAAAAGATTCCCTTCGATCGTCTTATGTGATTTATGCCTCCATCCTTGCTACTCTAAATAAATATTCTTCATATTTTGCACCAAATATTTCACCGCGGGGGTGAATCTCGCTGATCTAATTTCATTTTAATGTAGTGCGTGAGCAAATTATTGCACTGTCATATCAAATAAAAATAATGTTTAATGGGATAATCTGTATTGCATCTGCTGGGGGAGTTTTTGTGTAAGTTTTGAGGATTCTTAATTAATTCTACCGGGGTTAATTCGATTAGATACACGTGAGCTGTTCCGGTTTTGATTTAAGCTGTTAATAATTAATTAATGTAGGTAGGTACGTTACTGTTTTAGGTGACTCTTTTGTTTTGGTAGTAGGAATTATAGAATAGTTTTGAAAATAATGAGAGTATGTTAAAAAAGGTACTTAAAAAAAATATCCCTTCACATTCTATTTCACATACTTAGGTACGTAAAGTTTTGTGTCAAGCATCAAAGTAACTCTTTGTATGTAAGCTTCGTAGCCGTCGTTTTCCTGAAGAATGTAAACTGCATGCACGTACCTACTAAGTTCCGCAGTAAACTTATCGTTGTGAGAAACAAAGTTATTTATGGGGCCGGAATAAGCGGCGCGATGCACTCCAACTTGGTGCGCGAACTAACTCGACCGCGCCGCGCTCCAGACCGCTGCCGGTAACTTCCGACAACTTTTTGAGGAGATTTCGACGCTCATGTTCAGCTTGAACTTCGCCTTAAGTAGCTTCACGATACCGAAAAACCTCTCACGCAAAGTTGTTTATGGAAACGGGTATTAAATAACAATTAACAAAGCCTCCCTCGTGTCCAAAAACAAAGGTAAAACTTTGAATGTGAGAAACCCCGTTGTCATGTCGACATTGTTGGACATCTATTATACGAGATGTTTGTCCGGGCGGGCCCGCGGGGTGGAAGGTGAATAAAAACCTGGATATTTCTCATATTTATGTCGGTGCACTCGAAAATATTCTCTGAGACCCGTGGTTCTCGTCCGTTCTGTTATTTGAAATGTGCTCCGTATAGGTCCTTACCAGACGGAGCATTTTTGAGCGCAGGTGAGCGGGAGCGTGGGAGCGGCCCACCTGGCGCCCCCTCTGCCTCTTCGCTGCCCTCCGCCCTCTCTGGCTCGTTAATGATGATGTGCTCAGCCAGCAGACTATTTCACTTCTGAATACATCTTTCTCACTTTTGATCCTGCGTCCTTTTTGCTCGGGGCGGGCGCGCTCGCTCCGTCTCGTGTGAGCTCGCCTGGTCGCATCCACCTAGTCAAGTCGGCAAACGCGTATCTACTTTGTGTCGGAAATGTAATGGAACAAATGCGGCGGGAATTAACGTCGGAACGAATGTCGGATGGGACACGGGGTCGTTCCCACCGGATATTTTCCACGCGATGACTCTGATGCGCATCCATGGAGCGGGAATAACGTTTGCGGCGATCGAAACATCCATAACTTCTACCTGTATGTGTATATAATATATTGGCGAACTATCCTTAATGCTCCAGTCGAATGATTAGATTCACTTTTCACTTACAGCGGTGTGTAAACAGCAACAGGAAACGAAATAAAGTAGGTAGGTATAGAATTATATAGTGCTTCAGCCTTCTTACTGTTTTTAATTAAACATGTGTTATTTTTAGACCTACTTAGTAGTTTCTGCATAATAACTACAATTTTTAGTAGGTAAGTATAATTCAAATTCAATCATTTATCAGAAAATTGGCCACATAGGGGCACTTTTACACGTCAGAAAAAGAATTTACCAGCGCTTCCTAGACCCATTGCTTGAGAAGAAGCGCCGCAGCAAACTCAAGCAGAAGGCCGTTTTTCAAAATTTACACATTATATAGTACTAGCTTCTGCCCGCGACTTCGCCCGCGTGGAATTCAGTTATCGAGTTCCCGCGGGAACTATGCCTTTTTCCGGGATAAAAAGTAGCCTATGTCCTTTTCCGGGACCACAACTATCTGCATGCCAAATTTCATCTCAATTGGTCCAGCGGTTGAAGCGTGAAGAGGTAACAGACAGACAGACAGACAGACAGACAGACAGAGTTACTTTCGCATTTATAATATTAATATGGATTAATATGGATATGGATATTCTATAGTATTTATAGTATGTTAAGTATCCGACTAATCCCTTCGTATTTAAGAATACAAATAAGTATAATATATAATCCATAAAAGAAGTGAGATGAAAGTCCTAACATGAGTATCTAGTTTCTAACATTTCAAACAACTTCGGTGCTTATCATATTTAATGTAGATATTATTACTAGAATATTACTGATTTAATATGATTGCATTTTTTATTGTAACTCCTAAATGAAAATAGCTTAGTTTTTCCACTCGCCCTCCTTCGATGATCCATTGATACTACTCGTAAAGCGAGTTATTTAACATCTTGATCGTGCTGTAATTTGTTAGGTGGAGCGCGCCTCGCCTCTTGGCGCCGACCTCTGCCGAGTCATGCTCGTCTCAATACGGTAGACTCGATTCAATCTACTTAAACATATCTATTTTGATGACTGTGTGTTCATATATTTATGCATTGATAGTTGAGATTGAGGTTAGCTGTAACTGCATTGATACATGGATTTCACGCCTGTTTCTGTCGGGGTAAGCAGGCAGACCCCCAGATCGCCACTTGCTGCTATCCAAGCATAGTTAACTCTCCCTCTAGTGTGCCTCCAAAATCATTCTGACTTTATTATTTATTTATTTCAACTCTTTATTGCACAAAAAAAATGCAGTGTACAAAAGGCGGACTTAATGGTATACAAGTATTGAAAACTGTCAAAAACTACGACACGTACCTCTCAGGTATAAAAACCGTTAACGTCTATTATGATTTCTGATCTTATTACTTAAACTGCGTAAGGACATAATACAATCGTCCCACTGAACTAAGTACAATATCGTACTTGGTACTTCTTGAAGTTGGCTCAACTCTACTCAGTTTTACAGATAAACACAATGCTGCCGTCGGATATAGGTAAGTAAGATATTCAGAGCCCTAACACTAGTAGCAAAGCGTTTGCCTTGATAATATTGCTTCTCTGTTTCAGTGTTCACGCAATAAGTTGGTTTATTATTCTCTGATACGAGTACAGTGGTGCTATGGGGTTTTCATGGGATTCATAACGATTAGTGAAATAAAAAATGGTCTATGATCCGTGAAATTTACATCACCTGGCATTCCTGAAACCGCATTACAGACTACCTTTAATATTTAATACACTCGTCTTCTTTCTCACAAAGGCGTCTTGCCTCGTCAGTCAATAAACCTTTTGACCGTTCACCAATTCAGCTTCGTGAAGCTTCCATGGCAGCGGCCGGGATTATTGGGTCATTAATCACCCCCCTTTTCCACCTCTCGGCTAGTGCTGACCACGATATCGATAAATATTAGGCTCATAAAATATAGGAGCTGGCTTTTAGAATCAAGCTATAAGTAGTCTTGTTATCTTATGGCTCACATTTTAGTAAATAGGTCCAATTTCTTTACCCGATAGTTAAAAGTACATAACAAACGATCAAGTACAGGTTGCAAAACTCGGTTGCTAACCAACTCCTAAAAAAACTTTAATTTCATGTGCCTAAATAAAATACACCGATCAAGCCTCTTACCGCTACGCCTCGTAGCGCGCTACGCCAATCGTAGCACTCGTAGAACGTACTTACACCATTTTCTTATTCAAATTATCCAATCCACATTACCTAGTGTCGTGAAATTAAAATGCCTTTAAGCACACACAAACAGGGCACAAACTTCTTCCAGTCACGAGGCTTGCACTCATAACCACATCAGCCTATTTACGTCCCACTGCTGGGCACAGGACACAGGTCTCCTTATCATAAACCTCCTAAACGTAACCTCACGTCACGTTATCCTCATAAACGTAACAAATATTATGAATGTAATTTTCAAGAGCATCGATAAGCGTCGGACGTCACTATGATATCGACCGCAGAACTCCATTTACATGGACGGTGTACATAACTATGAACCCACCTCTTCCCCCTAGAAACGGTGGGCTGCCCGGCTGGTGCTTCTGGGTGCTTACTGATATTCTATGTCGACCCACCCCGTTGCACTACGCCGATTACTAATAACAGAATTACCTAACATAGTACTTTCTTGCCGAGGGTCGCAGGGAATGTTACCTCAGAGGCTCTGAATTTATATGACCTTTTTAAATATTGTTAAACAATGAACTGCCTTTTTAACAGTTTGCAGAGTGTCAATCTAAATATATAAAAGTCAAAGGTGACTGACTGACTGACTGACTGATATAGTGATCTATCAACGCACAGCCCAAACCACTGGACGGATCGGGCTGAAATTTGGCATGCAGGTAGATGTTATGACGTAGGCATCCGCTAAGAAAGGATTTTGCAAAATTCCCACGGGAACGGGAAAAATCGGGATTTTACTTTTTAATATTTCTGCGCATACGAAGTTGCGGGGAAAAGCTAGTACCAATATAAAACTCTACCGTTTCTCACATACTGACTGATGACAACGTACAGCCGAAACTACTGGTCGCATAAACCTGAAATTTGGCATGCGGGTCCCCATGGGTTCCTTGGGGAGTGTAGGAGAGCACTAAGTGAGGAAATTCCAACGGGAAAAATAGGATTTTACATTTTCAGTTTTATGCGCATACGAAGACTCGGGCAAAGGCTAGTCCATTTCCATATGCATACCAATATTATAAATGCGAAAGTAACTCTGTCTGTCTGTCTGTTACCTCTTCACGCTTCAACCGCTGGACCGATTGAGATGAAATTTGGCATGGAGATAGTTGGGGTCCCGGGAAAGGACATTTTATCCCGTATTTTTATCCCGGAAAAACGCATAGTTCCCGCGGGAACGCGATAACAGAATTCCGCGTGGGCGAAGTCGCGGGCAGAAGCTAGTTGTTTAATAAAATAATTGGCGGCCGTCGGATCGCCGTAAAATAACATAAATGTGTAGTTTTTATCGGAGCTACGTTTTTCGTAAACACTTTTTGTTTGCTTTCAATTCTGACGCGCGGGGGCGCCGCTCATAGACGTTTGAAGTTAAATCTCCCTTTTAAACGCTTGAAATGTGATTCAGTGAGCGCCTTTTGAAGGGGCTTAAGCGACTTAAACGTGCCTACATCTTTCTTTATTGAATTTATTTATTCATAACTTGAAAGATGTGGAGAAGGTTAATTCTTTTTTGCGAGATATTTGCGTTTTATGGGACATGTTTTTTTTTAATATTTGAAATGGAAGCTGGATTTTATTAAAAGAAAATAACAAAAATATTAAAAATCTTACATATGTACTACTTCCTTAATCTAACTGTAATCTAATCTTTGATAAATAATAACAACTAATAATACTAAAATATCAGATTACCTATTTAGTATCAACGTACCTACAGTCGCCATCAGAGATATGCATGCAAACAAGATAATCACAAATATCTGAACACGATCTTATTGTCAAGACGTTAGCGTGAATGTTCAGATATTTATGATAACTCTTATTTCACTCAGGTATATCTTGATGACGACTATACTATCTAGACTGTACTACCTACTTGACTTGCCTGATGAAGCCCTAAAATCCCGAAATTAGTTACAACTCCTGTTGGGTTAACAAAATATCAACCTTAGCTATTTATTTAATAAGTCGTTACAACATCAAGCCACAACATGACGCCGAGGAGATCATAAACAAACTTAGTTTCACATTCGCCTTTAGTTAATTAAAATCTCGCTTAACGCGTTACACTGGAAACTAACTCCCTAACTTGCACTACCCTTAATTTGATCTTGTGGTTTAAATATAGACACTAGACTTTTACAGTAGGGCTCAATTTGCGTTGTTAACGCAGTGCAAGGGCAGGGGTGAAGGCCGAGAAAAAAAGCACGTGTTCTATTTGGGATTACGCGCCCTATGGACAAAAGGTTAACAACATAGCTCCAGTTGCGTCGCTGGACGTAAGTTACAGGTTGTAGGCAAGGCAAGAGCGCGTCGAAAAATGTTCAATAAAGATAAAATGATAAAATCTATTTGATGATATCCGATATGTCTTGTCAATGTTGGACTATAGTTAATGTCAGTTAACAGATAGTAATAATTATGGAAGGCCAGGTAGGTATGACACCTTGTTGGCCATTAAATAGCTAAATCGATAAGTACATATTCGGTTGACGATACCTTACATCAATCTGAATGCCACTGCAATTATACAAAGATGGCTGTCTGCTCAACTCACCGTGATTGACCTTAACAATTGTCGCCAGGTAAGTAGACGAGCTCCAAAATTTTTCTTCTAGATAGGAATAAACGTCAGGTGAAAAAAGTGCAGTATTTTCGATACCGTAGTTTCGCGTAAAAAATATGTAAATCGCGTAAATAAACCGTTACAGTTTATGCATGTCGACCGTCTAAGGGAATTTCCTTAATTTAGTCCCCATTGTACCGCATACTAGGTACATGCACTTTGCATTTTTTCATCCATACTCAAATCTTAGGGTTCCGATCCGACCCGCAAAAGAAAAAAAACGGAACCCCTATATGATCACACTAGCTTTTGCCCGCGACTTCGTCCGCGTGGAATTCGGTTATAGCGTTCCCGCGTGCTGTAAGCGTTCTTCCGGGATAAAACACGTTGTTTAAACGGAACTTAATATGTAAGTAGCCGGTTTAGAAGATACATACAAACTTTCAACCCCCGTTTTACCCTCTAAAGGGGGGAATCTCTAAAAATACTTTACTAACGCTCACTTACGTCTTACGTTATAAAAGGAACCTCCCTGCCAAGTTGCATGTTTTTAAGCCTAGCGGTTAAGAAGTTTCATCATATAAACTTTCAACCCCCGTTTTACCCCTTTAAGGGGGGGGGGGGGGAGGATTCCAAAGATCCTTTGTTATTGCTCACATAAATCATAAAAAAAATCTTTTAGCCAAATTTCATGTTTCTAGGCCGAGCGGTTTAGAAGTTTCATACAAACCTTAAACCCCCTTAATACCCCTTCCGGGGGGGAATTTCCAAAAATCCTTCCTTAGTGCTCACTTTACGTCATAAAAGAAACCTTCCTGTCAAGTTTCATGTTTCTAGGCCAATTAATTTCGGTTGTACGTTGATCGATCAGTCAGTCAGTCATTCAGTCAGCCAGTCAGTTTCTTCTTTTATATATTTAGATTACGTCATAATCACATTTTTCCCGTTCCCGTGGGAATTTCGGGAAGTTTTTTCTTAGTGCTCCCCTACGCTCCCCAAGGAACCAGCATGCCAAATTTCAGATCCTTATGATGTTCCCGCGACTTCGTACGCGCCTAAAAATTTAAATGTAAAAATCCCTTTTTTCCCCGTTCCCGTGGGAATATCGGGAAATCCTTTCATAGTGCTCCCCTACGCTCCCCAAGGAACCTGCATGCCAAATTTCATCTCTCTACGATGATCCCCGCGACTACGTACGCGCCTTAAAATGTAATAAACCCAGTTTTTCCCGTTCCCGTAGGAATTTCGGGAAGTCCTTTCTTAGTGCTCCCCTACGCTCCCCAAGGAACCTGCATGCCAAATTTCAGCTCTCTACAATGATCCCCGCGACTACGTACGCGCCTTAAAATGTAAAAAAACATTTTTCCCGTTCCCGTGGGAATTTCGGGAAGTCCTTTCTTAGTGCTCTCCTACGCTTCCCAAGGAACCTGCATGCCAAATTTCAGATCTCTACGATGTTTCCCGCAACTTCGTATGCGCAGAAATATTAAAATGTAAAATCTCGTTTTTTCCCGTTCCCGTGGGAATTTCGCAAAATCCTTTCTTAGCGGATGCCTACGTCATAACATCTACCTGCATGCCAAATTTCAGCCCGATCCGTCCAGTGGTTTGGGCTGTGCGTTGATAGATCACTATATCAGTCAGTCAGTCAGTCAGTCAGTCAGTCACCTTTGAGTTTTATATATTTAGATTTCAGCTCTCTACAATGATCCCCGCGACTACGTACGCGCCTTAAAATGTAAAAAAACATTTTTCCCGTTCCCGTGGGAATTTCGGGAAGTCCTTTCTTAGTGCTCTCCTACGCTCCCCAAGGAACCTGCATGCCAAATTTCAGATCTCTACGATGTTTCCCGCAACTTCGTATAAAATGTAAAATCTCGTTTTTTCCCGTTCCCGTGGGAATTTCGCAAAATCCTTTCTTAGCGGATGCCTACGTCATAACATCTACCTGCATGCCAAATTTCAGCCCGATCCGTCCAGTGGTTTGGGCTGTGCGTTGATAGATCACTATATCAGTCAGTCAGTCACCTTTGAGTTTTATATATTTAGATTTGTCTGTCGTCCGTCACTCGCAGCCAATTTTTTCACCTAAAACCAGGACTTTGTAGAATTTCAAACCAGATAGAGAGTTACATTTGACAGAGGATTGGTCGATCTTTTTTTGGTCAATCTGCCCAAGACTCAAAGCGAAGTAGAAGAAAGGAACAAAACACGCACAGAGTCCGCTTGCAAATGCAATCCCCACTTTAAGCCGCGCTAGCGCTGCGTTGCGTTCATGCGCTTGGCGGCCGCAGTAAACTTTTAATATAACAGTGGGAACAACGTACCAGTTATATCACTCATATTATTGGATGGACGCTCCATATATATCCCTATGCACCTACCGTTTCGAATAGAGGCACTGTCTTAATTATGTCCTTCTCAAACTATCTACTTAAATGCCGATCTAAATCTACTTAATAAAGACAAACAGACGAACAATCAGATACAATAATATTTCTAAAGGCGAGGAGAACATTTAGTTTAGGTACCTACTTGTTCAGAAAATACTGATGGAATGTCAATATCACAGTGGTGAAAGTTTTCCGGTGTTTAACACAAGGGCTTCTGTTAGGTACTTTAGTTTAGAGTTCATGCAAATACTATCTCGGGCCTCATTCGGGAAGCAAAGGGATTCTATTAGAAACGGCATCGTGAAACCGTCAGTTTCAGTGCCGTGACGCTTTCACGAGGGATCTATAGGGAAACCCTATTTTATCCCTTTTTCTTCCCGAATGAGGACCCTGCAGTCTACTGGTCCACGACAGTGTGCTACGCCACTACCGCGGCGGGAACGCAACGTATGCGCACGCCATGTGCGATCACAATAGCCACATTCCCATGGAGCGGGTCCGGTAAGCTGATTGCGTGACGTCATCCCCGGGGTGGCTGCACACTGCCAATGCAATTACACTATCCAGCTTTATAGCACGCTTTGTCTGTGTGCTCCACATTCGAATTGGCTCGATAAGCAATTTATGAACTTAAGAAGACTTGAGCCAGCTTTTACCCGACTGCGCCAGAAGGATGGTTATGTTTTCGAGTGTATGTACGTATCTACCTGTACTGTATGAATTTATTTGGCACGATTCGTAGCCTAAACGGCTTGACGGAAAAATCGCGGTCTTAAACAACAACAACAACAACAATACTGTTTATCGAACACCATATAAACAAAAGAAAGAAAATACAGAAATAATACGCATTAAATAGGTAAATAACGTGCGGACTTATCGCTAAATGGCGATCTCTTCTTGTCAACCTTAGGAAAGTGGAAATGGCGAACAATAAAACAACGATGGGTGGTGTAAATTAAGAAGTAAATCGAAGAGAAGTACCTAAGTATATAGAAAGATTTTCGAGGTTATGCAACTCCAACAACAAGTACATTTTTTTTAGGTTATGGTCGTGTCATGACTTATACAAGTACCTATCTTTAACTGCTATTTGCAACATCAAGTCAAATAAAAACGTTAATTATATTACCGTAACCCGCACACACCCGTATCACTCCGTATTAATATCGAGCCGATCCGGCTTACCGGATCGGCGACCGGGACGCGCCCTATAATCCCGCGTGTAACACCGGGGAAGCTACATTTAGCCGGCGCGAACTTTTCGAATGGCCGATTTAATTGACACTGGGTAAAACCGCTGACTGAAAGAGCAACTGAGAAAATAGCGGAAAACGTTCATGT
>OZ020281.1:7211966-7263297 GCA_963971205.1 Aethes cnicana
CGGTCACATTTTATGGAAAATACTATACAAAGTGATCGATTTAATTGCTCTTGAATGTATTACGAACAAATTAGTCTGACCTGCTAACTTTACGACCTCTCTCGTACAGTTCAGCATGAGCGGCGTGAGCGAATCAGCGCCGCTGAGCGCGGCGTCGTCGGCGGGATCGAGCGGCGCCGGCGGCGCGGGCGCGGCCAGCCCGCTGCCGCTCGTGCCCGATTCCTTCCTGCATCCGCCGCCGCCGGGCCTGCTGCACATCCTCATGTCCAGCGACAAGTGCCAGGTGACTACCGTATCTACAGTCCAGCATGAGCTCAGCGGACGCGGGCGCGGCCTACTTGATAAATAAAATAAGCGTGTCTATTATGGCCTGATGACTGGACAAAGTAGTCTAACCTACTTAACTTATCGTTTCTCTTTGTTAACCTGTTAGGAGCTGATGTGGAGCGCCAAGCAGCTGCAGCTACAAGGCGACCCCTCTCTGCTGCGACCTCCGCCGAGCGCCTTCGGGGCCCCTCTAGCGCCCACATGGGAACTCTTGCAGGTACCTACAAGCTAGCAGTGTAGCGAGAGCTTAATGGTTTTAACATGGCTTACATGAAGCAGTGTTGTCCATTCCTTTGGGTTTAACTTTACCTAGCTGTTGAATTATTTAAAAGAATGAATTCTGATGAACTGAATTCCTTACACCCCACTGTGTTGAATAAAATTGAAAAAAAAAAACACGGAAAGAAAAGTTACTGGAAAAAAACCTGCTAAGAAACACTCTTCGCTTCGCTCGCCTACGACTGAAGTACCTAAACAATAAAGTCGTATCACATGTTTTTCAACACGTCTTGTGGGCACTTGCCAATTTTATTGACGCTGCTAACTGTACTAGCTGCGTAGATAATATTTCTTACAGAATAAAGATGAAATTAAAATATAGAAACTATTTCTTCAATTCTTAAACAGCGATAACGTTTGATACCTAACCCATTATTGTTTACTATCCCACTTCTTGTGTAGTTTCGATTATACGTTTTCGCAAACTAAATACAGGAGCATTGTCGGTAAAACTTACAACAAAATACCTAAAGTCAAAGAGGGTGTGTACATTGACAGTTGTAGGTGGCTTTTTGACTCAAGGGGCGGACGCTCGCGATTGGGTCGCCGAGGGGTGACTTCTCGGCTCGCTGTGACTTACCCCGCCCACCGCCGCCAAATGCGATACGCGAACAAACAACTTTCGGATAGGCGTTAACTGGCCTTTAAACTTATAAATACTTATATGACTGGTACTTACCGATAGAAAAGTAAGTGAGTAAAGTGCAATAGAAAAGATGCTACAATTTACAAAATTTGTAGGCCTACACATTAAATCCACCCGAAAATTTAAGTGATCTCTTCTAGTTATTTTATGAACGCTGCTATGCGTTTTTCCGGGATAAAAAGTAAGCCAATGTCCATCCCCGGGACTCAAAATATCTCTATACCAAATTTCATCTAAATCGATCCAGCGGTTAAAGCGTGAAGATGAAATAGACAGTTTATTTTTATCTCGGAAAAGCGCATAAGTAATAGTTTCTGGAACGGAACGCTATATCCGAATTCCACGCAGACGAAGTCTTTTGCTGAAGCTGTGTTTCATATGCTACGTCTGTATCTATATGAAATGACATCTCTATGGTAGCGGTATCTAACGTTAACCGGTCCTTCAAATGTAGGTAGTTGATGCAACTAGGCCTTAGAAGAGTCGCCTAACTTTGTCTCCTCTCGACTGTGACTCAGCGTGGTCTAGACTCTAATTCTGCATTGCTAACTCCAGGAGACGAGCGCGCGTCTCCTCTTCATGGCAGTCCGCTGGGTACGGTGCCTGGCGCCGTTCCAGGCGCTGACGCCATCCGACCAGCTGGTGCTGCTGCGGGCGGCGTGGAAGGACCTGTTCCTGCTGCACCTGGCGCAGTGGTCCGCGCCCTGGGACCTGGGGCCGCTGCTGGCCGCGCCCGCGGCACGCTCGCGCCTCCCGCCCGACCCGCTGGCTGACCTCGAGCTTAATACGTTGCAGGTACGTCTAACTAGCTTTAGACGATCTATAGAGACCCCCTGATTACCATTATAAATCTTATGTGAACTAGGCTTTATGCCGCAAAACAACCAGGTTGTTGTTCTGACATTACTTAGAGCAGAGATCATAAGGTAAAATTTCTACAGCAAAAAATGACCTGAAGACCGGCATCACATTGGTGACACCTCTGGTGCCCTGTTTCTGTAAGATGACATAACAAGTTTGGAACTCAGCTCAGTTATTTCGTCTCATCTGGTAACTTCTTAAATATACTTACGTACGATAAAGTGATCGAGTGAGTTCATTATCTGTAACTGAATTGTATTTTCTTGTTGCAGGAAATATTATGCAGGTTCCGACAAATAGGACCTGATGGGAGTGAATGCGGATGCATGAAAGCTATAGTCCTGTTTTCACCAGGTTGGTTTATAAAGATTGTAAATATGTACCTATAGAATTTACATCTAAACCAACAGAAGGACCATTCAAAGCATTGGCATCTTTCGTCTCTTTCAGATACGCCGGGCTTGAGCGAGACGCAACCGGTCGAGATGTTGCAGGATCAAGCTCAGTGTATACTAGCTGACTATGTTCGCACCAGATATACGAGGCAGCCTACCAGGTAATTTTTATCATTATCATTTCAATCGAGACAAAAAAAAACTTACTTAAGTGTCGCTCAAGGTTCTCCACTTTTACGTACAGTCGAGTTCATTAATAAACACTTTTGGACATAATTACAACGGAGTAAAGTGCAAAATTGAGTTTATACCTATTGGCAAACTGGACTGTACCTTACACCGGCCCTGCGCTTTACGCCGTCAAAGAAGGATATGCAAGAAGAGACAAATAAAAGTCAGTCATAGTGGACGGAGCACATTGTTCACAGAATTGATGGCCATTGACGATGACGGTGATGATTGACTGACGGTTGTGTAAATCCGGTAAAACTATTGAGCAGGAATACGCTGGCCCTCTTTGCGCAGTTTGACATTAGCAGTTGTACATCCCTCCCAATCACCACATCGGACGCAGTGTCATTCAGTAGAACGCCAGGGCGCACGCTGGTGACCAAAAATAGGGTCATTACTTATTCGAGTCCATACATAGGGATATAGGATTTCCCATATCCCAAATGAGGTTTGTCCGAGAAGCGAAAGAGAATTTCCTATAGGATCACTTCGTGACCTCGAATAGACGCCCTGTATACACTAGTTACTTCCAGGTTCGGCCGGCTCCTGCTGCTGCTGCCCTCGCTGCGCGCGGTCCGGGCGCGCTCCGTCGAGCTGCTCCTCTTCCGCGAGACGGTGGGCGACGTGTCGGTGGCGGCGCTGCTGCACGACATGTACCGCATGCAGCCGGCGCCGGCGCCCGCGTTCGCGCCGCCGCCCGCCTCCGACCACTGCGCATCGCCCTAACTAGCCTGATCGCTGTCTCACTTAAAACAGGCAGCCTGTCCAGCAATTCTACGGCTCCCGCTTCAAAACACCAACCGGCTCTAGTCGAGAACTTGGCTGATTGCTGTCTTGAAACACTGAACCATCTCCTTCAATGAAGAGCCCAACTTTCATCTAGTCCAAGACTTGGATTTGGACAAGAACTTGGCCAATAGCTCCCCAAAACATTGAGCATTTCCGCACTTTCCGCAATTTCCGCACTTGGAACTATGTTCAGGTGTTAGCTCAAGGCCCAGCAAATCTGCAGTCCATGGGGCTCCCGCTGCAGGGCATCAACGCTCGTCTGTGTCCAGCATTTACAAATTGTATAGTACTTTCGTAGTTGTCTCGACGTCATTGTTACACGGATCTTGATCTCGAGATATATACACGGTTGATCAAAAAATATGGCAAATAATTAACCCACCGTATCGGCTATCGATCCTAAGTATATTGTAAAGGTCTTTAATTTTTTTGGAGTTGGTAAAAAAAAAAATTGTATATGGGATTGGTTGTGTGAGCGGCGCCTGAATCCTATAGATACAAAATATTTTTTTTTACCAACTCAAAAAAAATTAAAGACCTCTACAATATACTTAGAATCGATAGCCGATACTGTGGGTTAATTATTTGCCATATTTTCTGACCCACCATGTAGGTATACTTAGTATATCTAAATTTAAAAAAAAAATGTTTTCTACCGACAATTTCATTGAGTTTTCCAAATTAACACTCGTAGAAAGTTAAACAGATGTAAGGCCTTTTTTAGGCTCTCCCCAAATCTACCGACGCGGAATCGGCGAATGCCTATACAAAACAGCTTTAAGTCCACGCAATAAGAGCGAAAAGGACGTTGACGCGTCGGCAAACGTCAGCCGAGCCGAGCAGAGCCGAATCAGGAATGTTGCGTGGACACCCATTATATCCATACTAATATTATAAATGCGAAAGTAACTCTAGTTACCTCTTCACGCTTCAACCGCTGAACCGATTGAGATCGAGACCGGGCAGAAGCTAGTGTGGACATAAAGCTGTTTTGTGTCGGCTTCACCGATTCCGCGTCGAGATTTGGGGAGAACCTTTATTACCACCCGGCCACGACTTCGCGCGTCAGCGGCCGTGGGCGTTTTACTGACACATTGCGCGCGACGGTTGCTAACCGATGCGCGGCGGGCGTCACTATCGCGCAATGTGTCCGCAAAACGCTCGCCGCTGCCGCGCAAGTCGTGGCCTAGCCGTTAGGGATAGGCGCGCGACGCGCAGGGCGTTGGGCGGCGCGTCAAGCGAAAAAAATAAACATGTGTCGAGATATGATATTGGTTTAGCAGTATCGCGAGTTTCTACATGTTAATTTACGTCGATTAACGCCCCGTGCGTCGCGTCGCCGCTGCCTGAAGACGCCTTAAGAATTTTCGAATACTCACCAGCTCTCGTTAGAGGGTAGTATATTCCTTGTTCACCAGAATCAAAAAATACCATTATATGTAACATGTAAACCTTAATTAATAGGTTAGTAACGGAAAGTTTCAAATTAACTTATCTATAGTGCAATCGTTTGATCGTTTAAATGTATGCTACATATCATGTACATCAATCAACAGATTTTATATCTAAAATAATATAGAAACGAGAACTAATTCTAGTCATAGTCAAGATCTCTAGTCACGCAAAATAAGTATGTTAGTTGTGTTATGTACATAAATAACTTTTATTGTAATATCATCAATAAGTATATGAAATATATGATGTATTGAATGTAGATTGAATTTGGGTATAATTTTCTTGAAAAAAAAAAACTATACATCTAATGTAAATAAAATTTAGAACATTAAATGTACATATATCCATATTATTGAGGTTGTGTTTTATTTTCTCAATTTATATGAGGAAAATCTTATAAGGAAGAAATATTCCATGTAAACAATTTAAGTTTTAGTCAAGAATTTAATTACTACTACCTGCTTGTTTATAAAACAACTCATCTAAGTGATTACGATTATCATTTACTCATTCATGAATATAATTTCAACTTAGATTAAAATAAAGTTCAAGTCATTGAAACACATCAGATGTCTGTGATTATCTTTATTTAAACCACAATGCTTACAAAAGTAAACTTAAATATTGTATATTATGACTGACTGGGAAACTGAATTTTCATTGGCAATATAGAGCCAATTATTCAGACATATTCACTTTACCCATGGACCTTGTGGTCTCCACAGTCGAGAGATCGACACAATCATCTTCTTCAGTTGGTTTTTGCACCTGTGGTTCAGCAACTTCCTTCTTGGGTTCAGCTCTTGGAAAGTCTAGCTTGCTCCATGCGCCTGGTTCTGCTTTCTTTAGTTTGATCTCAACTTTGGTCGGCAGCATGGATACACTGGAGCTCTCAACACTGATCACCTGAAAGAAATTAATGGGTGACTAGAGGTCTAAATGTTTATTACCTACATGATATGAAGAATTCAAAGAATGTGAGCTTATCTTGGCAAAATAATGAAAACCTTCATATGCTTACCCCTCGCAAATGATTTAAAGAACCCTTTGTATGTTATAAATAATGTACAAAGAACAATTACACTGAAGTAAAAGAGTACAAAAACATAAACACATAATAACAGGAAAATAAAATACTTTATGCACAGGAATGGTCTGAGCGGCGCGCCTGGGGGAGGCCCCTAGTCCAGCAGTGGACGTCTTTCGGCTGAAATGACAATGATGACGATGACGATGACGGTAACGATGATGATGATGGATGATGATGATGATGATGATGATGATGATAATGATGATGATGATGATGATGTAATAGGAAGTTATTCATAACCTCTGTGTAGGATCGCCAAAATCAATTACAAGAAATATCTAAATTAGATAAGACTTACTCCTCGAAGCTCCAGATCCAATTCGAAAACGGCGTCGCCCTCCTCGCGGAAAACGAGCTTTGTGTTCAATCTTATAGGGTTCAATTTGACAAAGCTTACTGCAGGATCATATTTCTTGGCATACACACTGACAATGACATAGTCTGGGGTTTGATGCCAGTCCCAGCGGCACTTCACTGTTCCTGCGGGTGACCCCTGAAAAGATTATAAGATTTATTTTTTTTAATTTTTAAAACTTAAAATATTAAAAAAAAAAATTTAGATTATAAGTTTTTTTTTTATATTATAAAATTATAGTCTAATTAGGAGCGATCTTTTAATAATCAGATAAGTCGTAATTAAATTCTAGTCTGGCAAGCAGGAATATGCTCTACAAGCATAAGGCATGGTGATGATAACATACGGTCGGTTGATTCAAGCACAGTTGACAAACTCCTGGTCGTTAAATATGGCCGCCGAGTTGTCATTCCATACAGAAACGTCACTTTGTCCCATACTAAAATATTTAATGTTAACTATAATATAATGGCCCGCGTGGGGACTATAGCCCAAACCCTCTCGTGATAAGAGGAGACCTGTGCCCAGCAGTGGGACGCAAATAGGCTGTAGTAGTAGTATAATATAATGGACGGTTTGAATCAACCCACCCATAGTATTTTTTATAACTCACTCTCAGAAACTTTTTACTTTATAAAGCACTAGCTTCTGCCCCCGACTTCGCCCGCGTGGAATTCGGTTATCGTGTTCCCGCGGGAACTATGCATTTTTTGGGGATAAAAAATAGCCTATGTCCTTTCCCGGGACCCCAACTATCTCCATGGTAAATTTCATCTCGATCAGTCCAGCGGTTGAAGCGTGAAGAGGTAACAGACAAACAGACAGGGTTACTCTTGCATTTATAATAATTATTAGTATGGATATGATGATGACAAATACAAAAAAAACTTAAGAGGGTTTACTCCGAAAGTTGGCAACGTCGCAAATAGCTGTCAAATATTTTGCTGTTTTCGTTAATTTCTGAATATTAATGAATGACAACATGAATTATCGCTCTTTGGTTGAATAAAACATTAAGTATGGCTTGCGACAGTAACCATAGGAACACGAAATTTTTAGTATTATGGAAGTAATATCTTTTGATAACTTTCCATCGCAGTTTCCATGCATTTTAATGTAATCTTATTATTTGAATGCCTAACCAACAAATATTCCTTTTTAGTTTTTACTTTAATTCAGCAATATTGAGAAATCAATAAAAACAGCGAAACATTTCAGGATAAACCCTCTTAAATTCTAATATTCCAAAAATCATGAATTAAAATGTTGGAAATGAACCATTCAACCCACCTCTTTTGTCCATTTATGTGAGCCTGTTGTACATCCTGGCTGGCTTAGGAAGGTGTTAAAATCAGTGGTCCTCTTTTGACAGCAGGACCAGAACTTCAGTCCCTCGTGGAATATGGGGCAGCCAGGATGGTAAGTGCAGACAGTGTCATTTGTCTGAGGACCTTCGTAGGATGTAGAGCAGCCACCATTCTTGCATGTTGTGCCAATGGCCACATTTCTGGAATAACAATTAAATTAATATAAATACTACTAAAGTCTATTACTACTATAAAAGTAATAAACTATATTATATTGTGATAAATGACATTAAACAGCATTTACTTAATTAACACTTCCATTGCAAATTCTTCTAGGCATGTTCATCTTGTATGAAACAGAGAATTTGAAAGTGTTAAGGTCTTCTTTCTTATTGTGTGACCAACTTCTTGTGTCAAAAGTTCCTTTTCTTTTTCAGTTTATTCAAACAAAATATTCATTTTACCCATCATCAGATGCGGCAGCGGGTTTCTGAGTGCTTTGAGCCAATTTCAATGAATCAGCAATACGGGCCTCCAGAGCCACCAATGGAGTGTCGAATGGAGGACGAGTGAGCTGAGACCCGACAATAGGCGCCCTCACTTCTATCACATCCTTCTTTTCCAACTCCTTGTCTAGGACTTTCTTTTCTGGTTCTGGAGGTTTCTGTAAGTAAATAAAATGGTAGATATATTAAAGTGATCAAATAAATAGGAAACAACAAAATTTAACTACTGTTTTTCACATCATGGGCACAGCAAAAAATATCATGACAATCTCAAGAATTTCATGAGGCATGCTACAACAGACCCATTATTATAATGGCTTTTGGTCTGCAAGTGTTATATGACTATAAATGTTGAATCTTGGAAAACTACATACCACATTAGAATGCTTCGCCAGAGTGCAGCCCTTAATATTGAGAAACTCAGTAAAGTCCACACTCTTCTTGTTACAACAGGACCAGCCTTTGTAAGCATCATGGAACACCGGAGCTCCAGGATGATGCTGGCACTCATCTAATGGCAATACACAAAAATGACTTAATTGAATTAGAACACCATCAAATCCAACAAAATATGAAACGCCAAACTTACAATAGAACAACTGAAGCACAGTCTCTTACGAAGCAGTTAGAAATACTCAATATAAACAGAATAGAAAGCCAAAGTATATTCTAGAACGTTCACTTTACCTTTGTCATTCTGACTCGGATCAAACTGTTTCCCGCATCCACGGTTGTAGCACTGCACTAGATTTTTATCTTCCGGCATGTCGTAAGCTGTTCCGTACGCTTAAAAATAGATTCCAAGTGATTATACTAAAACTGAGTATTTAATTCCAGCGAAACGCAGCATGAAAGTGACACACGTTCGTTTAGTTTTCTTTTCGTTCATTTCGTTTGCGTTTAGTTTCCTTTGAGTAGATCAAACGGAACCGTCCATGATACCAACTAATCCCGGTATTGTGTAGTAGTGTGGGTGACACCCGAACGTCATTCGCACTGCTGTGTGTTGCAAGTGGTGTATTAAAATAATCCCCGACCCTGGTGTATGCTGTGAGTGTTTCATTAAATTATTACGTTCATTTATTTTTAACTTGTTCAATTATGTAAGCTTAAAAAAGTGAATGACAATTGTAATGCGCAATTATTATTATTTTTGCATTATAGTGACAGAAAATATTGCCTTCATTTTTGTTTTATTGTAATAAAGTGGCAACTCCACTTTGACGTTTCGGTGTTACGCGACCAGGAGCAGCAGACCTTTTTATTCAGACGGCTGCGTTCCGAAACGCGCTCAGAGCGCTCACAGCACCTTGCATCCCTTTTCATCTTGAAAGTCGAGTCCTAAGAGGAAAAAGGATGCAAGGTGCTGTGAGCGCTCTAAGCGCGATTCGGAACGCAGCCCATGTGTCCATCTAACCCGGTTCAGAAATTATATGTTGATTGGAACTAAATAAAGAATTAAATCAGAAATATTTTTGTAAAAAAATTATAAACAAAACTAAGAAATTCACAACTTTCTTTCACAACGTAAATATATTGAAGAGATAGCTATCTTCGCAAACTGAGAGTAAGAAATTTCCATTCTTATTTCCCTTTCAGGTGTTGCAGTATTGCCATATTCCTGAAGAAATCCGTAGTTCCAGAAATATAGGCATTTGCATTATAATCAATCAATCAAATAATACCCTACTTCAGAAAATATATCCTCAGGGGATTTGTAATTTTTTTTCTCCATACACTTAGGAGGGGACAACCGCTTTATTTAAATTCTAGACAATGTGCCGTTTAAGTATATGCCCGGGTGTCCGTATGGCCAAGGTAGGTAGGTCCCACGGGCTTTACCTCCACGGCCTTCGGATACCACACTAAGGGCGGGTTGATTCAAACCGTCCGTTAAAGTTAACGTAGACATTACACACTGCCGGCTCTTGGCAAAGTTTTTGAGAAACTTATTCTGAACCAACTAATGTCACATTTTAATCTGAATAAGCTATTTCACAGCAGCCAATTTGGCTTCACCAAAGGTTGCTGTACTGCAGATGCTGGCACTACTTTAGTAAAATACATTTTTGATGCCTGGGAGCAGTCCCAAGACGCCATTGGTGTCTTCTGTGACTTATCTAAGGCTTTTGATTGCGTTAATCATATTAATTTGTTGAACAAGTTACGCTTTTACGGGATAAGAGATCATGCTCTTGACCTTATCTCGTCATATCATTCCAATAGAACACAGCGAGTGGATATTAACAGAACACAGTCGTCCGGATCACCTGTTGCTATAGGTGTGCCGCAAGGTTCAATTTTAGGCCCGTTTTTATTTCTGGTCTATATAAATGATTTACCCTGTATTGTGCAAGAGAGGCATAATATAGTTCTATTCGCAGATGACACCTCACTAATTTTTAAAGTAGATATGAAGCAAAATAACATGGATGAGGTTAACAATGTACTTTCTACAGTTGTGAACTGGTTTACAGCTAACAATCTACTTTTGAATTCTAAGAAAACTAAATGCATGAGGTTTTCACTCTCTAATGCACCACGTGTAGACGATGTCCAGGTTAAATTAAAAAGTGAAACGTTAGAATATGAGGGGAAAGCAATCTTCCTAGGCATTACTCTAGACTCAAAACTGCGTTGGAACGAACATATCTCTTCCTTAGCAGGTAGACTTAGTTCTACAGCATATGCAGTAAGGCGTATTAGGCAGCTCACTGACGTCGAGACGGCCAGGTTAGTCTATTATAGTTATTTCCATAGCGTCGTGTCTTACGGAATTATACTTTGGGGGAGAGCAGCTGACATTCAAACCATCTTTGTGTTGCAGAAGCGGGCTGTACGTGCAATATATCAACTTGGGTCTCGGGTCTCCCTTAGAGAAAAATTCAAGGAAATAAACATTCTTACCGTTGCGTCACTATACATATTTGAAAATATCATGTATGCTCGTAAGAACTTGCACGACTTTAAGCATAACAGTGATGCTCACAATTTTAACACTAGGAATAAGGATAAACTTTTTGTTACTGGTTACCGTCTTCGTAAAGTGAGCTCTTCGTTTGTTGGGAACTGTATACGATTTTATAACAAATTGCCTTCTGATTACGGTTGCCAGATACAGTCAACACAATTCCGGGACAATTCGAGGGTTACGTTTTCGGTCGCTCGGAATATGTACTTACGAAACGTGTTTTTTTTTATATCGCTTTACTTATAAAAAATTTTTTTTCGTTTATTTACAAACAACAACATCGCAAACGCGCATATATGTATATCTATGTTTTTTTTTGTATGTAGGTCCTCAGAGAATACTTTATACACAAGTTTGCAACTTTCAAAACCCTTTACATACCTACTCTTACTAGTCGCAAAAGTATTCAGATAGTCATATCAAAACTAACTTAAAAAGTCTTGTTTTGTTAGGGATCGTTGCTTCTAAGTTTGTAAAGTGAACTAATGTGCCCTTTGGTTGCGGAGATATAGCAACTCCGATATAGTATTTTTTTTTTCAATTCACGATTTTTTCAGTTTTTCCCCAAGAAATTACCTAAAGAAAGCATTTTTCAGGTATTGTCTCATAGATTTTTATGAAGTTGACTATAATAATATTGCTACAATTTAAGCCTAATTTGGGTACTCTTGGTCTTTTGGTTGAAATGATTGGAGATAGAGCTAGTCAAAGATGAACATTTTTTCAAATGTTAAGGTTTTTCGTCTTTATTTTACCGTCAAGGAATGAAAAAAGTGAAAAAATCGTCAATTGAAAAAATATCTTTAAGTAGCTCTATCTCCACAACCAAGACCAAAGGCCTGGTTTTGCTCTGGTTATAGAAAATTTAGTTAACTTTACAAATGTAGAAGGAACAATCCCTTAACAATACACCCTAAAGTTATTTTTTGCGAGGTATCTGAAAACTTACGCAATTAATTTCTCGACTACTACCTACAGGGTTTTGAATGTTGCAAACTGGTGTATAACTACTCTCAGGGTCTCATGGGACCTAACAACATATAAAAAAATCTTAGATAAGTTATATGCGCGTTTACGACGTTGTTCGTATACAAATGAGGAATTTTGAGGAACAGGATATAAAATAGTAGATTGTTTACCAAGGGACTAAAACAAGCCATTATGACACCAGATGTTTAGCCACCCGAGTGGAGCGAGGGTGGCTATAGTTCGAGTGACATTATGGTTGTTTAGTCACGCGTTAAACACTCTGCTTTTCACTTCAAATGCGAGGAAAAAAAAAACGACGTTCCATACAAAATTACGATATTTATTATAATAAAGAAGATAATCGGCTACTTGCCGATGCCCTAGAATCATGAAATTTGGCCAGAAGCAAGCTCTTACAGCACACGTACAGGAATAAATCTGATAAACGTAAATAAATATTGTATATTTTGATGCAAAAAAGCCAATGTACTCTTACAAACTTATCATTTGCGGTTGGCGGAGTACTTCACCAACAGCAAATAATAAGTTTGTATTGTTTAATTTGCATCATCAAGTTTGTAGGTACGGAACCCTCGGTGCACGAGTTCAACTCGCACTTGACCGGTTTTTTATCACGTGACGTTCTGAATGATATTTAGCCAACAGATTCAAACTTGAAAACTATTAATATATTTTAAAACTAATTGGGTCATGCATTTAATAATGCATGGCCCAATTAGTTTAAAAAAATAACAAATGAATGAATTCACAAATGAATTCACTTTAAATAAAAGAAGATTCATAGGTATTCGTAATCATTAAATCGTGTTTCACGAAATTAAATCGTTTTTTCACGCCCTAGAAATTGTCTAGGTTCACTGGAAATGGGGATAATCCTCCTTTCACAAACTCTGTGGTTGGCTGTTTAGGCGGGTTTCCAATGTAAATTAAAAAAGAAATACTTTAGTCCCAAGACTAAAAATTTTTTTTATAATTCCTAAAAGAAGTGAAATTTCTGGTATAACGTATTTTTTGGAAACATGTTAGGCAACACCATTCAACAGTCTTTTGAAGTTGTCCGTTCTCTCTCCTGTCAAGTGTCAAATTCATATTCATCGTTTTCTAAATTTGTTTATTCGCGTTTATTTCAACGCGGCAAATTAAATATTGTTGTTATTATGTATTTGATAAAATCAGGCAAAGGATTATTTATTTTTGTTTCAATAGCCTTCATATCTCAATGGGCGTACAAGTATTACTTGAACATTAATAACAAAAAGAAAAGAAAAGAAGTTCGGGAAGAAATTCACGAAGTATTAATGTTTTCTAATGGTGTGGGGCAGCTGAAGAAGAGTAAATATTCCAGATGTGTCGTCACTGAAAGTATGGATAGACTTCTATTCTATGTGAATTCTCCGAAATATACGTTGGATATCTGCATGTATGTGTTGACCAATTTGGACTTGGCTCAGATTATTATAAAGCAGCACTTTAAAGGGGTTAAAATTAGACTTATAATTGATGCTGATATGGCATTTGCTAGTGGTTCTCATGTGCGAAAGTTGGAGAAGCAAGGAATTCCGGTCAGGTGGATGAAGTCTACTAACATTATGCATCACAAGTTCTCTTTGATTGACGCGTCGAGTGGGAACCCTAACGCCCTGCCAGTAGTGATCATGGGCTCCCTGAACTGGACTAATCAAGCTCTGAGTGGTAACTGGGAAGATGTAGCTATCACTTCACAGAGAGAGCTTGTGGAGCAATATAGAATGGAATTTGAAAGACTTTGGGTTTTATTTAAACCTATTGTTGCCTAATTTTGTCTTTCAGTGCATGGCAAGGATTATGCTCTAATGCAAACTCTGAAAAATGATTTCATTAAATATAAGTTTTTTATGTAAGAGAAAGAGATGATAACTACTTTTATTAAAAAAATATATACTTGAGAAACATAAAAAAGTTTGATTGTGTGAACCAGTTGGCCCAGTGAACTTCGTATCACCATAGATATCCATACGAAGTTGTTATTCCTTTTTGAGCTGTTCCTTTAGATTCTCCCAGTGTGTTTATTTATTTCTAAACCTCCGAATCACAGGGAAAACAAGAAAGAATCACCCCAATCTGTCCAGCAGTTCTCGTGGCACACGGCAATTCAGTTGTATATCTTTTTTTATCTGTATTGTATAAAAGGAAAAAGTGATTGACTGATGTATCAACACACAGGCCAAACAGCCGGTCGTAGATAGCTGAAATTTGGCATGTAGGCTCCTTGGGAAGTGTAGGGGGTCCTAAAGATTATTTCCCTAAAATGCCACGGGCACGGGAAAAAATGGGATTTTTACATTTCAATGTATGGGGATCTGCCACCTAGCTGTGGATTTTTTTGTCGTCTTTTACGATAAGTCGCCCAATTTGACATACACTTATTGAGTGTAACCTGGAGGTCGTAGGCAAATAAATGCGAAATAACCTTTTATAACATTGACCAGCAGCTGATTGGAAACAACTGACTCACAAACTACAGAGATCTTTGAGATAGATAACTGACTGTTGTATTGTATGCACACTGCATGCAGCCTTAGCGCAACTTAGAAGAAAAAGTCATTTATACTACACCTACTCGGAAAGTCAATTCAAACTAACCCATTAATTGGGGAGAAAGTTGCTCATTAATCCTCCTTCAAAATCTGGTTAATAATGTTGTATGCAAATCCATTATTACACACTTTACCCATGTAGTAATATTGTATGAAAATCCATTATTCCACAGTTATGTTTTTTTTTTAATTCCAAAACGATCCATGGATGCGTGTAAGTTAATACTTTTTTTTATTTGACACTGCCGACTTTACACAAGCTATATAGACGTTCTAAACGAATGTACCTACATCAAAAAAGTTTTTCGGAACAAAACTCGAAAATGCGATAACGTTATCGTTAAATGGTTTGAAGAAACATATGCATTGATTAATTATACTAAATATGATTTTATATTTCGGGTTGCACGCAAGAAATTTTGTAATGATCTGTCTCGTCACTGGCTGTAAAGAAGCGGCGCGCCCAAATTAAAAAAAAAGGTTGGCGCGGTTTTCACTTTAAAAAAAAGAATATCGCGCGCCTTTCGTTTCATTGTAATAACTATGAATTTGCTTTTGTGTTTGAAATGTCTTCAACAAATGAGGAAAGTAGCGATGGTAGTATTATTGGAACGCCACCTGAAATATTAATTCATGCTCAACAAGCAATTAACAATCTTCTACCGGAAAAATCAAAAAATAAATACATGAAGCAGTATGAAGAATTTTTGCAGTGGAAGACTGAAAAGCAAGCTTCTTCTTTGTCGGAAAATGTTCTTCTAGCCTATTTTAGTGAAAAGTGTTCAAAATATAAGCCTGTGGGCTATATATTCAATGCTGAGAAGTACATTGTTATCCAGAGATAATATTGATATAAAGAAATACTCAAAATTAGCAGCATTTCTGAAAAAGAAGTCTAGCGGGTTTCGCAGTAAGAAATGCAAAGTGCTAACGGCAGATGAAATCAATTCTTTTTTGCAAAACGCTCCAGATGATACTTATTTATCCTATATATAGGTATATCTAAATTTTTGTACGAGATTTTGTTGTTTTTTTTTCCTCGTAAGAGTAGTATAAAGTATTATATATCCCTCGAGGGTAAGTACTGATTACTCAACTCGTGTTGTTTAAGGCCCTCCGCTTCGCGTCGGGCCTCAAATGGCCACTCGTTGAGTAATCAATGCCTTACTCCTCTTGGTGAATAAATAACTATTCTATGGTGTTCGCATGGCTAATAATGGCGTATATATTGCCGTCACACTCTATCTACATGGTTTTTCGTATTCTTTATCTCTCTCTGGATTAGTGCGCCATGCAAATGTAATCCAGTTTGTTACTACTAAGTCGTACTAAGTCCCGCCTCTTATAACGTTTTATTTATTTTTTATTTATTTATTGAAAATTAATAAATCTTACAGAAATAAAACACTTAAAACTAAATCATTTTTCCGCAAAACTACTTGTATAGTATAGTATAGGGAAGAACATAATCTCTCGTTGAGGTTTTCAGCCATTAGATGGCGCCACCGAGGCGTCAGGTCTAAAAGCTGTCAAAATGTATGGAATGTCAAGGTCAAGGGAATGTCAGGTTTTTGATTTTGTTTTTTATAACGAGGAAGGGGCCAAGGCTCAGGATACGGGAAACCTTTTAGTAAAGAAAATGTAATTTACAGCGCGAATATAAAACACAGAATGGTTCGAAGTTTCCTGCATCTATCATAGCCGCATTTGATCTTTTTCAAAGTTTATAATACTGTTCCTTTTTTCGTAGTAGATACTTCTGAAAAGTCAGCAACTTTGGCCATATTCACCGCATGCACATGCAGTACAAACATGAACTCACGAGTGGAGAAAAAAAACTAGCGCGTGGTTGCAACACCGACGTTTAGATTTTGTAATTCCATTGTAGGCAACCCTATCTATACATTTTGATTGATAAAATTGATAGATTTCTGTTTTCTGTTGTGTGTGGGCGGACAAAATTGCGTTTTTATAGTAAAGATCATAAGAATACCAAAAGAATAACTTGGACATTCCATTATTCACTAACCACTATGCAAAAGCTTATCCTAAACATGTTTTTATCCCTTACAGATATTTGTGAATTTGATGTAAAATGAAATCTTACAAGAATTTAATAAATAATCAGAATGTTTGTGTTTGTTATAAAACAACGATAATGAAATGAATACGGTGGGCATGTGATATGTTCTAAGGAGAGGGTTGTTTAAAATTGGTGAGATTGTTTGGCGTCAGTGAGATGAATTTGATGCGTAAATTACGCGGCGCCGCGGGTTCTGCGTCGACGGAGCCTGCGGAGGCAGCGAGCACCGCGTCGCACCTGCAGCTGGGCCTTATGCACCTCAAGAAACTGTTTGCGGAGTATACTCACCCGCCTCAGCCTCTCACAGATGCAGAAAAGGATGACAAGTTATACAATATGCTACCATTATTTTGCAAGGTATGTATCTTCCATGCATCCTTCATGCATCCTTCCAATGTATTTTTAAGGAATCACAGAGTCATTGAGCTCAATTGATTTAGTATAAAGCTTGTAAAGCTATGTCCATTTGGTTTCTCAGAAAACTGAAGGTCACAAATTAAAATTTGATTTAATTATTTAGGTGTTTGGCACCAGTCCTTCAAGTGAGATGAACGAAAAGTTCTGGGATATTCTGTCATTTTGCCAACAAGTATCTAAGCTCATGGTGTCGGAGATCCGAAAGAGAGCCAGTAACCAGAGCACGGAAGCAGCAAGCTGTGCCATAGCAAAGTTTCTAGAAATTGAGAATTCTGAAGAATCTAGTAATGGTTGGATGTTGCTATCAACATTAAATCTGCTAGCAGCTGGGGATCAATCATTAATACAGGTTTGTAAGGATGCTTTTTTCGATTTCAATGTTCATCATTTCCTTGTGTATTGGAACAGCATTACCATCATGTCTGTTACTTAAGAAAAAACCTATACTTATTTCACAAAATATTATAGAGCCTGAAAATATCCTCAGGACCTTCTTTTAAGTGGATGTCGAACTGTGATTGAGCTGTAAATGTAATTGATTAAGTTATTGTAAACTACAATTGAGTCATATGTTTTTGAGACTGGTTTTCATTAAGTTTTTAGTACTGATACAAGTAGGTACTAGTGTTCTCAGTCATTGAATGATTTCATGAATGTTTTTCTAGGTCATGACAACAGCTGCTATCCCCTCAACATTAGTCAAGTGTTTATATTTGTTTTTTGATCTTCCTGAAATACCCGAATCAGAGGCAGATGTGCAAGATGGTATTAGTGAATTCACTCCCAGAGAAAGAAGAATACTCCTACAAAAAATCTTTGTACAGGTAATCATTGTTCAAAATTACTGGAGCATATGATGAGCAAAATCATCAATTTATTTATCAAATGTTTGTTAATGATTACATCAAAACTAGCTTCTGTCTGCGACTTTGCCCGCGTAGAATTCGGTTATCGCGTTCCCGCGGGAACTATGCGTTTTTCGGTATAAAAAGTAGCCTATGTCCTTTCCCGGGACTCGCAACTATCTCCATACCAAATTTCAACCAAATCAGTCCAGCGGTTGAAGCGTGAAGAGGTAACAGACAGACAGACAGAGTTACTTTCGCATTTATAATATTAATATGGATATGGATGTGCTGATAAATCTTTTAACTTCAGGTTCTCGTGAGATTGTGCAGTCATCCATTTCCATGTGAAGAATTGGCCAGAAAGGATGACCTGAGCTTACTATTCTCCGCTATCACATCTTGGTGTGCGCCCCATAACATTATGTGGAGGAAGTCAGCAGCGGAAGTACTTATGACACTCTCCAGACATGGCTTAACTCAGTCGGTTGTTCAATATATTCATAGTAAGTAGTTTTCCATTTCAAATTGTATGATCAAAAGTTCTCATAATCTGAATATGGAGTACAGGTGCCAGTAGTATTAAAATAAGATATGGACTTTTATTATGAACACTTATTTGAACATGTTAGTTGATTTTACATTTGTAACATACAATCATACAATCCAAGAAAATATGTAATATACACGGTGGGTCAGAAAATATGGCAAATAATTAACCCACCGTATCGGCTATCGATTCTAAGTATATTGTATAGGTCTTTAATTTTTTTCGAGTTGGTAAAAAAAATTTTTGTATATGGGATTGATTGTGTGAGCGACGCCTGAATCCTATACAAAATGTTTTTTTTACCAACTCAAAAAAAATTAAAGACCTATACAATATACTTAGAATCGATAGCCGATACTGTGGGTTAATTATTTGCCATATTTTCTGACCCACCATGTATAGTGAGTCATTGTGACTAAGAATGGTTTATGGGTATATTTATTCATATGTTGTTGGGTATTGTTATAATGATCCATTATTCAGCACAGTGGTCTGTGGTGTTTATGAATACTGTATTTCTATCTGTTGTTGGCATGCAGAGTTCATTGTCCTAATATTATAAGCATAAAATTTGTGTGTTGATGAGTTTTGAATGAACATAGGCATTGTTTAAGCAATATAAAAATGCAATACTTGCTTGAAAACAATATTAGTGATTAAGGCAAAATTTTATACAATTTTGCACTCCATAGTTTAAAAGTTAGAGGGGACACACACTTTTCACCACATTAAGAAGCGAATGTCTCAAAATGTTGGCATAAATAAAAACTTATTTAGGAATCTTTTTTCATCCCTTAGTTTACATGTATCCCCCCCTCTCCCCCTTTGTTTTTGGACATTTTCGTAAAATTAAGCGCCTAATTTTAAAACTTATATCAAATCATAATTGTTTCAACTGTGTCAGTCAGTCAACAATCATTTCTTTCGTCCATCCATTGGGCTGTCATAAGAGAAAATATTGTCTCAATATTTGCGTTGTGGAGGAAAATTCTGAAAATACAATATTTGCATAGCCTTAATGGACATGACTATTTATCGTAATTTTCTGTATTTAAAAAAAATCAGCAGACAGCTTCATACCTTCAGTACGTGTATAGTTTATGGATATACGGGACATGTAACAATACGGGACTCAATACTGAAATACGGTGACATTGCCGTATATACGGGACGTATGACAACCCTAATATCATTAAAATGAAAGAAAAAATCCCTGTGTAATTTATAACATTCTATACATATTTTTTTTCAGATAAAGGATGTGTAGGTCTCTGTATAGAAAATATGCAGAAGATACCAGAGCTGACTCCATTGGAGGTATTATAGGAATATAAATTTAAAAACTTGGGAGTATATTTAGTAAATTTCAGGTAAAATTCAAGATACCTTCATTTTTCTGTCCAGGTGGTTGAAATGTTTGTGGCAGTGTTTTGTTTCCTGAAGGATTCAAGTGAAGTTAGTCAATTGTTATTGGACGATTTTCGTTCGTGTCAAGGTTATCTATTCCTATCGGAATTTCTACTCAAGTGAGTAATAAACATTTTGGAATTTTGTGAAAACAAGCATGCGCATGTATTTAGATTTGGATCACATTTTTTACGTTTTGTCCTTTCGTTTTTATTTATCACAGGCATGAAAGAGATGGAGTACCCGACTATTTGACGTCAGGGTAAGCACCATTCACTGTTTTTTGTTTGTTTTTTTGTAATATGTCAGTTGAAGTATAAGTATAAAGTAGAGTTGTGGAAATCAATGTCACTCTGAATTTGTAGAATAGATCTTAGAGATCTTTTCACTGAGTGTGGTGCGTGTTTAATAAGGTAAAAATGTTATAGTAGGAGAGATTCCTAAATCGACATATGACAGCTGGAGACCCCATAGAACCTAAAAACGTATTACTCATCTACATATGTATAAATAAAACAACTTATGACATTTAAAATAGAAGACCGATCACGTCCTATATCCTTTATTGTTTAAAACTTGTGACGAGGCAAAATATTTTGTTTCGATTTCATGACATTTTCGTAAGTCAATATAAATCTAATATTTATATACAAGATAAATTGGATTATTTATACATAATAAGGAATAATTCATCCTTCCCTTTCATATTAATATTTTATAATATCCCACGATCGTATTTAAAGTATGACACATATTATTATTTACATATTAAATTTCTATTTCTATTTACATTTAAAATAATCATCGGTAAAAACCGATTTGTCTTGAAAATCGCTTAATGCGAACTACGATGCTTAAGGAGCATCGTAGTTCGCATTAAGCGATTACTATAAGCCCCATTACTATAATTATCAACTAGCAAACGTCATATGTCGATTTAGGAATCTCCGACTATAATGCTAAACATACTGTGTATAACTACATGATCTCGATTGCATTTTTATGTATCATAGTAGTTTGTACTATCACACTGGTTAGTGTGGCATTAGATCACTTGTTTAACATTCACTATTCAAACAGATGACCTCAAGTGTCACGATAACGTATTTGTGCCGCTGCTAACGTTAATAATATTACGTATATATAATATGCAATTGATAAGGAATTAGAAATGTCCTTTTCTGGGACTCCAACCAGACCATGCCAAATTTTATTTAAATTGGTCCAGTGGTTCAAAGCAACAAACGTTAAGAGGTAACAGAGAAACTAACAGAGTTCGCATTTGTAATACAAGCCGGTGCCCGCGACTTTGTCCCGCGTAGACTTAGAATTTGGATACCCGCTGTTGATACTATACAGTACACATAGCTTTGACCCGTAAAAAACCCGTTCCCGTGGAGATATCGCGATAAAAATTATCCTATGTTATTCCAACAATCTCCATACCAAATTTCATCTAAATCGGTCCAGTAGTTACGACGTGAAGAGAGGACACACGAACAAACACACTTCACACTCATAATATTAGTACCTGGGTGACCTTTCTAAGATATGATACCTTACCTGGCTAGATCGATTTTTCGTTGTCGCCCCCGTAAACCCAAACGTACAAACGTAACGTACATTACAAATTTATATAATTAGAGCCGTTTCTGAGATGCGTTTAAAATTTAAGAGTAGTATGGATTAGTATAGATATGAAAATCTATCTACACTACTAATAATAAGTCAGTTGAAGAAGTCGCGTCTGTAACTTGAAAACCAAAGAAACTATCAGGTCAAGGAGACTATATAAACGGTACTGAACACAAAATAACGATTTTTATAAAAAAATGATACTGTATGTATGTCTGGATTTAACTCGAAAACTACTAGTCAGATTGCAATAAAATTTGGCATAGGGGTAGTTAATAATACTGGTCAACAAAGGCTACTTTTTATCCCGGAAAAGCGCATAGTTCCCGCGGGAACGCTATTACCGAGTTCCACGCGGACGAAGTCGCAGGCAGAAGCTAGTTATACCATAAATATTTTATATCCCTACAGGCTGGAGGAAGAGCGAGTGAGTGGCTCCGAGGCGCGTGCGGCGCTCCGTAACCTGGTCCTCATGATATCTTCTCTCTGCGCCTGCGGCTTCTCGGAGCTCCGGCCGACCAGGGCCAATACGGAGCTGTTCCAGCTGCAGGGGTTCGTGCTGCCGCAGCCCACCACCCCGGGGCAAGCTGTCAGGAACGTGCAGGCCTTTCAGGTAGGTATAGGTTTACACAACTTAGAAGGCGCGTGGATTAAGCAAAGATAGTCGACGACCGGATTGGTCCAGTTGGTGGTGAGTGACCCTGCCTGCTGTTCCGAAGGTCGCGGGTTCGAATCCCGCTAGGGGCAAACTTTGTGTGATGAGCACGAATACAATACAATACAATATACTATATTGAACACTACACATTCAAGGAACAGTACAGACATAATGTAATTACACATAAGGTATGGCATACAGCATGCATACAGCAGAATATTTGTACTTGAGTCATGACTGTTTAATATCTACACTCAACAGCAATGACCGTGACCGGGGAAGCCGTGGTAGCCTAGTGGTTTGACCCTCGGCATGAGAGGCGGTAGGCATCTCATGCCGAGGGTCGGGGGTTCGAATCCGGCTCGCAACTCTGAAATAATTTATGTGTGAAATTAAATTTGAAATTACCACTGAGCGTTTCGGCGAAGGAAAACATCGTGAGAAAACCTGCACTCGTCTGCGACGTAATTCAAAGATGCGTATGAAGTCCCCAATCCGCACTGGACCCGCGTGGAGACTATAGCCCAAACCCTCTCGTGATGAGAGGAGGCCTGTGCCCAGCAGTGGGCCGTAAGTAGGCTGTTGTGGTGGTGGTGTGGTGGCTTGAAATAAAATTAAAGTTACTGATACATCGTCGCTTTGTGAACCTAGCAAAATGTGTATTTGGTTCGGTTAGGTTCAATCCAAATGTGCCTTTGGTAATATTTTATATTCTCTTTCAGGTTTTGCAGTCTGTATTCATCAAGTCAAATTCGGCGGCCCTCTGTTGCACGATACTAGATGCCATATCAAGCGTCTACCATGCGGACAACGCTAACTACTTTATATTAGAGAACCAAAACACACTCAGTCAATTTTCAGAGAGGATACACACAAAAAACGCCGAAATACAAGAGAAATTCTTTGAGCTATTAGAGTTTATCGTTTTCCAATTAAATTTTGTCCCTTGCAAGGAATTGATATCGTTGTCCTTGCTGTTGAAAGCGAACAAGTCAAGAAGCTGCAGCATACTTTGTATAAAAACACTACTGAACATCTTAAAGTATGTATTTTATTTATGTTTTCATGCGTATTTATGATAACGATCATGATTTTCACACTTGTATGTTATATTTGCAGGCACAATGCGATATTCAAAGACGTATACAGAGAAGTAGGTATGCTAGAGGTGTTTGTTACGTGCCTCTCTCGTTACGCTGTGTTTCTGAAAGATAAACAAATACTAGAGGAGGAAAAACTAAAGAAAGATTCTGATCTGGCGACGAGCGATCCTATCGCCCCTGAGAGGAGAAAACGAATGTCTCTGAGGCAAGATTCATTGATAAAAGATCCCAATCTCGATGTTGAAGAAGAGGATTTGGGTAGTTTGGTGATGGAAGGGCTGACCGCGCTGTTGAATGGAAACACGAATAATTGTAACGTGTTTAGAGATTGTGGCGGAGCAAAATGTGTCCATGGGATGGTGGTGCATGAATCTTGTAGGAGTAAAGCACTGGGTCAGTATATATTACTTCTGAGTGAAGATCTCCTTCAAATTTTTCCACTTTCCCCTCTCCAGTGCTGTTGTCATCCACCGCGTCCCAGCAATTCTCACGATGTCTTCTATCTTTCCCTTCGACGTACAACGTTTCTGTGCCCTGTTCTAGGTCGCCATTCAGGTACCTTTCTAATCCACCTGTGATCTACACTTCTTGTGCTTGCTAGTATATACCTCTACATACATAAACTCACGCCTGTTTCCCGATGGGTTAGGCAGAGAAGTCAGTAATGATAGGAATACTTAATGCATTTTATTATTAATGTGAGTGTAATGAATTTTTCATGCAGGTGTCGTCAGAGAACTGATAGTGAGTGGGTCCGGCGAAGAGGACATGTCAGCTCTACTTTGTGGTATGCACGCGGCGCCAAACGAAGCTTTGCGCCTCAAGCTGCACATATTGAAGGCGCTATTGGCGTGCTTACGAGATTCTCATCGGACTAGAACAATTTTTCGAAAGGTACTTGGTAATATTCAAGTAAATCAGTAATATTTACGCAAATCCAATACGGAGAGGCGTAGAAAACGAGCTCTTACTCGAATGACAGTCCCACTATGACGCTAGTTTTGCGTCCCGTTCTACACAATCTAAATTATATGAAATCCGTCTAACATAATAAAGTTCGACCTTATAATAGCATTTTAAACGTAGATTTGTCTATCTAATCTGTTGTGTCTTGCAGGTCAGCGGTTTTGTATACGTAACAAGCGTGCTAGGATCGCTGGAAGGTAAACTGAAGTCGGATGAACTGATGGATCGCGATATGCTCCAGCTCATCCATATCGTGTTCTACACAGTCAGCACGGCGATGAGATTCGAACCGGCTAACGCTAAATTCTTTCATCATGAGGTGAGCACAAGATGAAAGGTTTGATGATGCATTTTATGCACAGAGTCGGTGATTTAAAAGCGATATATTCTTCCGAATCTGAATCGAAAGAAGTTACTGAAATTGGAAGTTACGATGCTTAAAATGTGAACGCAAGACGCTAAAATACAGTCTGAATAGTTTAATTTGAATCTAACTTGTCTAACTTCGCTGGTGCTTTAGATGGAATAGGCGTTCCTACTACAGATAAAGTGAAAAAATGGTTTTCATAAGTCGACTTCTTTTCAGATTTGCATGACAACACTAACGGACACTATTCGGAAGTTGGGATGTTTTACGGACGACGTGGAACTGCTAAATGACGTCGAGGCAGGAGCCGCGGAATTGTATGAAGTATTTCATGAAGTGTTCACCGGGAACATTTTGGAAATGACGTAAGGATATTTTTACTACGTTTCTTATAAATCCTTGGGGGAGGCCTATGTCCAGCAGTTGATGTCTCTTGGCTGACATGATGATGATGATGATGATGATGATGATGATGATGAATAATTATTTTACAGTAGGTACAAATGTAAAATAATTATTCATTATCATCATCATCATCATCATGTCAGCCAAGAGACATCAACTGCTGGACATAGGCCTCCCCCAAGGCTCGCCACTCAGATCGGTCTTCTGCTACTTGTTTCCACCGGATTCCCACGACCTTTACGAGGTCGTCACTCCATCTTGTTGGAGCCCGCGGAGAGCTGCTCGTCTCACGGTTCGCGGACGCCACTCGAGAACATTGGCCCCATCGGCCATCGGTTCGCAATTCTTCTCGGTGACCCTAGTTCCACTGCGGATATCCTCATTTATGATCAGAAAACAGATAATTATTATCATTTTTAAATTGGAATTTATGTGATTTCAGTTTCCCCGAATCCGTTCCGGTGGTGTTTATTCACGCCTGCATCGTTCTGAGGATGCTTTACGACGTGGCTCTGGATTCCTTCGACAAGCCCACGTTTTGTGGATCATTGAATGTGAAGAGTCCCAGTTTAACGAGGCAGAGTTCTGCCATCAATGAGGTAAACTAAATATACCAACTTTCATACGCTTCTTTCATTTGTGAACCGTGCTCTAGTCGGTCGTGGAATATAATATTGATTGTACCACACTTTTAAACAGCCATGAAGTAGCCGCGCCTCTGTATCGTCGGCCTATTTTTAAGTTCGTTTTAAGAAATGCTCTTTAGTCTTGTTGCTAAAGTGTGTTGAACCTGACCGTACCTGACTTGTTTTTTTTTAATTTATCGGAGAAATAGCAGGACAGTCATAACAGGATTTTAATATTTGAAATATGTTATAAATATTTTCAGTCGAAGCCCGCAGGCCGCACGGCTCCGCTGAATCTATCAACGGGATGCACATCGGAGGCTTGGGTGGTGCATTCGGGCGTCGTCATCGTGCTGGCTCGGCTGCTCCCGGCGCTGCCGCGGCCCGAACAGCACGAGGACCAGGCGCGCGCTCTGCGAGATTACCTCGCGCACGTGCTCAAGAGTCTAGTGCGGAGGTGAGTCGTCAACTCGTCACCGTGTTATGGAGCGTTCACGGATGATTTTATCGACGGGTGACGTGTACGAGGCTTGGGTGGTGCATTCGGGCGTTGTCATCGCGCTGGCGTTACTACCGGCGCTGGCGTATACGCAGCTATACGTTTGAATGGGACGAAAATACATCGAGCTCACTCTAACGCATGTGCGTATTGTATCGTTTCCGAAGAGTTAAACGCGCTCCATAAGCGTGGTTGGTTTTACAGACCAATCTAACTCTAACCTAACTAAACAAATAACTATGTAGTTATTAAAGAGACATTTAACTTCTTTATTCATTTCCATACTAATATTAAAAATGCTTAAGTAACTGTCTGTCCGTCTGTCATCTGTCTCTCTGTACCTCTTCACGCTTACACCGCTGTGCCAATTTGATGATAAATGGTATTGAGATAGTTCGAGTCCCGGGGAAGGATATATACTACTTTTCATTCCGAAAAATCACATAGTTCCGGCCAAAATGTTATAATAGTAACGGGCAGTAAGAAATGATATACACGGTTTGACAGCTATTTAGACCCGTTGGCTCAATGAGCGTTTTTTTTAGGAAACCCCCTTTGCACCTTTGCGATGTTTTAAGCGTCGTTTCCGTCCCCAGCGAGCGCAACCAGCAAGTGATGTGCGGCGCCGGGTTAGCGGGCACGGTGCTGCAAGTGTGCGGTGCTGCGCTGCGTTCGGAGCGGCACGCACTGCACGCGCCAGCCATGTACATGCTGGAGCGACTCGCCGCGCACGCGCTGCGCCCCTCGGACCTCAGGTACTAATATTATAAGTACGAAAGTCATTCTGTCTGTTACCTCTTCACGATGAAACCGCTGGACCGATTCAGATGAAAAGGTCTAGCAGGCTAAGAGTGCCACGAGGTCCCATCATTGTCAACAGACTATTATAATAGTAGTCCACTGCTGGAAAGAGGCCTCACCCAATGTACGCCAATAAGCACCGACCACCTGTGCATATTTCCCGAGGAAGCGCGATAGCAAAATTCCACGCAGGAGAAGTCGCGGACAGAAGCTAGTTTTATAAATGCGGAAGTAACTCTGTCGGTCTGTCTATATGTTACCTTTTCACGCAGAAACCGCTGGACCGATTCAGATGGCATTTGGTATGGAGATATTTGGAGTCCCGAGGAAGGGCAGAGACTACTTTTAACCCGTAAAAACGCATATTTACCGCGGGAACGAGATAAACAAATTCCACGCGGGTGTACTCGCGGACAGAAGCTAGTTTTATAAATGCAAAAGTAACTCTATCTGTCTGTTACCTCGTCTTGCTGATACCGCTGTAAAATTTGGTATGGAGATAGTCAGAGTTCCGGGGAGGACATCTACTTTTTATCCCTACCCGTTGTTGTTCTTTTCGTAATTGTCTTACTAATGATAATGTAACCTTCAGGGAATTCCTGCGCATGGGCAACCCTCTAAACTGCGTGGCGCCCGAGCCGGGCCAAGTGTGCAAGCCCGGGGGACCCGTGCCGCTCACCAGAATTAAGACCTTGGTCTCCATGACCACTCCACGGGATTACAGGTTAGTCATACAACATACATGATACCGTATACGCTGTTTTCACTATTTTGGTGCAAGCGGGCCATAATGATTGCCCAAAACCCTCGTGATGAGAGGAGACCTGTGCCCAGTAGTGGAGCCTAAATAGGCTGTTGTGGTGGTGATTTTGACCCTTAATGATTTGTTTCAAAATGATTACCTATTTTAACCCGACTGCGCCAGAAGGAGGGTTATGTTTTTCGAGTGTATATAGAGTTTATTTTTTGGCACGCAAAAGAAAATTGATGATGATGAAAGTGTCTTAAAATATTTAGCTAGTTCAACTCAGCTCACATTGAAAATCTTTTTCAGATCCCAAAGTTCCTGCACGCTTCCACCTTTCGTGGAGTTTGACATGTCCGCGGAAGGTTTCGGCTGCCTCTACCTGCCGAGCATAGCTCCACAATCCGCCAACCTAAACGCTCTGGGCACTCAGGACAATGCCACGTTGGGAGGAATCGGCTCTGGTAAGTTATGTCTAAAACGATTTTTTATACGGGGTCAAGCAAAACGTCGTGGCGATATTTTACCCACATAACCAGCTTTCGATTCTAAGCATATTTTTTTAGGTTTTTAATTTATTCGAGTTGGTAAAATAAAATATTGTATGGCCCAGTATGGGATTGATGGTGTGAGCGATACACGAGTCCCTTTTTTTTCAATTGTATAATTGAAAAAAAAGTATTGAAAACCTAGAAAATTATGTTTAGAATCGATAGCTGATTTTGGGGGTAAAACATCGTCACAACGTTTTGTTTGACCCTATATAAGGTTGTACAGTATACCTACAGCTTTTTTCGAACCCAATTTTGCTGTGGACAAAATCTCCAATTGTGATTGTTTCTGTTGGTTGAGATAAACAGCACCTTTTTTAAAACCTGCCAATTTTTTTTCTGTTGACATTATTTCATATCAATCCAATTATTTTTATTTTTTCAGGTGACAGAGTATTCCCTCCTCAAACCGGACTCACATACTCGACATGGATTTGCGTTGAAAAATACTCTGACCCGCGTTCGGATCCTCACTGCGTTCGACTGTTGACTCTAGTGCGGAACATCAGCAACAGCCGCGACGACCACCTTGTGTGCCTGGCGGTGGTGCTCTCCGCGCGGGACAAGGCCATCATCGTGTCCACACAGGAGACCATGGTGCCCCACAGTGAGTACTTACGGTACCATTGTACCTACAAAAGTATACTTAGATGTGTGAGCCAAATTTGTAAACAGGACTTGAAACAAATTTGTAGGCATGACAGGCGATACGTCAAACCAGTAGGCTGCACTCGAGAAGCATCCTATTAATCAAGTTAGCATTTATTAAGTCCCGGTGATAGTGTGTTTAATATGAGCATTTCATCATCATCATCATCATCATTTCAGCCGAAAGACGTCCACTGCTGGACATAGGCCTCCCCCAAGGCTCGCCACTCAGACCGGTCCTGTGCTACTTGCTTCCACCGGTTTCCCGCAACCTTCACGAGGTCGTCGCTCCATATGAGCATTTATAGAGATCTAAATTTAATAGTTTTTTGTGTATTTTCACCATAGATGTGGGCGAATGGGAGCCGGAGGGGTCGGGCGAGTGCGGGGCGCGGGTTTGGTGCCCGGACCTGCAGCACGAGGGCCAGTGGCACCATCTGGTCCTGGTGCTCAATAGAGCCGTGCTCAAGAACTCTTCCTTCTCGCTCTATTTGGACGGTAAGTGGCCACCTCGAAACTATAAATGGGAACCGAACTTGTAAATCAAAGACCAGGTACTTTGGTGTCACCGATGAAACATAATACCTTGATTAAGAAATGCAACCTTTTTTGTGGTGTCTGTAATCTATCGAACAACAAGGCATTTAATTTTTTAAACTCGTTTTACACGGGAAGCGGACAGATATGGACTGAATTCACGATGAGTAACGGCGAGTAATTAGCTGAGAGCATCATTCTTCCTCGCATATCTTTTCGGCGCCCGAGTTTACATTATATACTGTCGTCCCCTTTGGCCCCTGATGGCCGATGAGCCTTTGGGGAGGCTTATGTCCAGCAATGAACGTCTTTCGGCTCATATGATGATGATGACTGTCCCCTTTTATCTCGATATTGTCTTCTGCCACTTTATTCATATTAAGTGATTGGTCAGTACCATAGGACACTCGTTGAAAGACATGTGATTGCAGGTCAGCACATGCACTCGGGTAAACTGCACTACGTGAGCGCGAACCCGGGCGGCGGCGCGGCCACCCTCTCGGGCGCGTCGAGCGTGTACTGCGTCATCGGCACGCCGCCGCAGTGGCGCCGGTACTCGCGCCTCGTGTGGCGCCAGGGGCCCGCCACTCTGCTAGAGGACGTGAGTCTAACCTGCGTACAGGCATCGGCACGGAGCTTGAGCGGCGTTCGATGCGAAGAAATCGGAAATAATCATTCGGCAGCCCACGCTTATTGGCCCTTCAATCGTAAACATGCGCAGAAATCCGCTCTACTTTCGCTCACCGCTCAAGATCTGTGCTGGCAGCTATACGGATAGGTACTGCGTAATAGTAAATATAGACAACCCCTAGATCCCATTTACAAAGCCCCGTTCAGTAGCCTAAAATTCATTGGATGACTTGGATGACGATCTATTCTTAACTAGACGTCAAAGTTTTGCTTTTAACGTAGCAAATTTACATGCCACCTTCAGAAGTGCTCCTGGCGATCATGAGGTGTCATTTTATACCATTTCATCATTTTATCATTTCACTATAGTACATTACAGACCTAGGGTGGTGAATTCGTAAATGTCCCAGATAGCAGATTTCTGTGGCCCGAACCGAAGATGAGGGCCATAAATATGCGATCTGGGGCTTTACGAATTTCCACCCGTGGTTTGTCAAAAGTTTTACGTCTTGCCTTGGCCAAGAAGTGAGATTTTCTCTCCGAGGAGCGGGCAGAAAATCCCACTTTATGGCCAAGGGTGATGTAAATGTCTTTACGTGATACATCCGACCGAAAAGTTATATTAAATCTATCTTTTTTTTCAGGTGTTGCCAGCGCAAACAGTCTCAATATTATACCAACTCGGTCCGCACTATATCGGCACTCTCCAAGCACCGTTACCTCCCGGCCACAACCAAGAGCCGCTCCCTCCGCTAGTGGCCGAGGAGAAAGTCGTATTCGGCATCAACGCGCGGGCCATGTCGCAGCTCACGCTCGCCAAAATACGCAAAGTCTACAGCAAAAACGATAACAAGGCGATAGCGAAGCAACTCGGGATGTCGTCGCACGAAAACGCTACGCCGATACGGATATTGCACAATTCGGCGGGACATTTGATGGGGCCGGCGAGGTGCTTGGGAGGGACGGTGGTAGGCTATTTGGGCGTTAGGGTGTTCTGTCCAAAACCTGCTGCTATTATGGTAAGTAGACCGTAAGATTTTAGGAAAAAAAACTGTAAAAAAAGTATTTTAAAATTTCCCATAGTCGACAACCGATTACCTACAAAGCGCTGAACCGAAGAACACTCGATTAACTCCCCTATCAAATAAAATAAAATCATTCAAAATCGGTTCATCCGTTGCAAAGCTACGAGCCCACAGAAAAAATCACAGTTACATACACAGATACCCCAAACACACGTCATCATTGTCATCAAAATTATTACATTCCTGCTTCTTTGTGTTCAAAAAAAAACCTCAAAGTCTCAAAGTAAGATATTCAGACACTTAACTTTCAATGATGAATTTTTTTTTTCAGATTGACACAGTGGGCGGTTGTTCAGTCCTACTAGGTTTGATAGCAATGGCCCAAGACGTAGAATGCCTGTATGCCGGCGTCAAAGCGCTAGTTTGCGTAGTACGCTCCAATAAGGCAGCGCAAGCAGAAATGGACCGACGGAAAGGCTACCAAACACTAGCCATGCTTCTAAAAAGGAAGAAACACCTACTCAATTCACACATCCTTCATCTCATCTTCGGTTTAGTCGGCACCGTCGACAGCCAAAAGGAAACTTCGTCCATACCCAATCTAACAGCATTTCAGGTATGTCAGCGAACTCAAGTTTGTACCTTTTTATTTTTATTTGTCTCCCAAAAGACGTCTTGATGTACGTATCATTAGTTTTGCCTAACTTCGTTCCAGGATCTCATTTGCGAGCTCGACGTGTGGCTGGGTGCTCCCGGTGGCTTGATAAAGTCGCTTTTGGAGCATCTGCTCGAGCTAGCAACAGAAACCGCACACAAAACGCACAACCTACGCACAATGCGGGAACTACAGCTAGTCCCGAAGCTTCTCTACATAATAAACGACGTCAAAGTTGTCAGCACTAAGAACGTACTCATACAGCTACTAGCTGCGTTGTTAGGCGGTCAGCCGAGGCCAAGCGATCTCCTATGTTTGGGGCAATTCATGGCATACACACTGCCTTTGCCCTCGCAAACCGAAAAAGGCTTAAATTTACGTGAAAGCGACTGTGAAAAAGAATGCGAAGGCGAACAAGTCATACTCCGTAACAAATGCTTCACCGTGTTGCACGGTCTTCTCTTCACTGCGCGGAATCTAGTGAATACTATAGTTTGTGAAGAGATCTCGAGGGTGCTCGGTATGGATTGGTTGCTGAGTTTCATGCAAGAGAACGTGCATCCGACGACCGTTTTATGGGCGCTTCGGCTACTGGTGATCCTTTGCTCTGGACAGGGGCAACAGTCTTCTATCATGCAAAGGTAATTCAACTTGGTTATTTACTTATTTCACTAAATTTAAAGCTTTTAATATCCGAACTTTTCGAGTCCAATTAAATAAATAACTTCATTTAAAAATTTATAGTATTCTGAAAGTTAATGTATTAAATATCTTAATTATTACAAAAAAACCCTGTGTGCTTGATATATCCACTTACCCAATGCCAATCTTAATTTAGATGATTCTAACGACACCCTTCTTATGATACATCAAGCCGTTTAGGCAATAGAGAGCACGCCTAAGAAATATACAACCCTCCTTCCGACAGTCCGGTAAAAAAGCAAGTCAATGAAATTTAGATTTCATTAAAGCACGACACAACTTAGAAGGCGGGCGGCGAAGAACTTAAGCTGGTGACGCAGTGTCCATTATTCCTTAAGGCCGTTCCTATACCCAGCTCAGCCGTCACTGTCACTCGTGCAACGAGTTAAAGAGAAAGCGCTACGCACAGGACGCTCGATTTACTTAGTATTTAACGCGTTTTAATTTTTATAAAAATACCGTCTAAAAACTAAAGCTGTCAATGTATGCATATAATATGGATAATATGGGATGTAAAGTTGGATTAAAGGTCCGAGTTCGAGGTTATTTTGGAATTAAATTGTACCGAGTGAAACATTATTATTATTATTCGAATAATAGGCGAGCAGCAATCTGGTGCTGGTATGCCTATATCACAATGTTCAGTAAAGTCCTTTTTTTTTTAAATATAGTTTTAAATAAATGTCCACTGTATTCACTTTGAGTCATATGCACATATTTCACTTTCTTTTTGCACTAAATATTCTCATCAAGCGGGTTATTTACTAGCCACGCATCTAGTCTATTTTTAAAAACGTTAAGTGAGGGTGCGGTGATGACACTATCGGGCAGTTTGTTCCAAGCCCCAACAACACGATTTCCCAAGAGGTGATATGCAACATTGGAACTAGAGGGGGTGCGCATGATTTTTTGACTGTGTCCGCGGGTGCACGTTGCCAGTGTGTCCCTTTTGAACATGTAAGGAAAGCTGTACAATGTAAGGATGATATAATCAAATATAACTTATGTTTTTTCATATCTTTACCTTTAAACATTTCTTAGAAAAGTATGATCTTACATGAACAATTTGACGATGCTGGGTCAGGGAACGTCCTTAATCCACGCGCCTTCTAAGTCGTGTAAACCTGTACCGAAGTACAGTTTTTCTTCGTTTTGTCAGGTTCCGGGAGGGCGCGGGCAACGGCGGCTGGTTGCGCCACACGGAGGTGTCGGCGCCGCACCAGGCCGGCGTGGTGCTGGCCGCGGCGGTGCATTCACACTCGCACCTGCACATGCCGCTGCTGCACACCTCCGGCTTCGTCATGTTGTCCTGGTGACTATATGTAGATTCCACCAACGGCGGCTGGTTGCGCCACACGGAGGTGTCGGCGCCGCACCAGGCCGGCGTGGTGCTGGCCGCGGCGGTGCATTCACACTCGCACCTGCACATGCCGCTGCTGCACACCTCCGGCTTCGTCATGTTGTCCTGGTGACTATATGTAGATTCCACCACAACAGCCTATTTACGGCCCACTGCTGGGCACAGGCTCCTCTCGTCATGAGAGGGTTAGCGGAACTATATGTAGATTCACAGATTATATGAACAGTACCTGGGCGACCGAGCTTTGCTAGGGTGAAAATAGCTAAAAATTATTTTTCCCAGATATGAGACCTTGCTAGATCGATTTGTCAACCCCGAAAACCCCTATATACCAATTTTCATCGAAATCGTAAAAGCCGTTTTCGAGAACGCTATTAAAATATACATACACATATAGAAATATTGCTTATTACTATACTATTAAGTATAGGATAAAGAAAGTGTGTTTTAGTGGTTGCAATACATTAGATTTAGTAGCATAACTACTTTAAAAAAATCTACTGTTATTTACAAGCGATTATTTGTAGCTTTACCTATTTAAATTGCTTCATTGAAATCGATAATTATCCAAATTTTTTTTCAGTCTGCTTTATTTTGCAGACATGCGATGAGATAAATTAGAACCATGCATTACACAGTGAAACATTTATTATTGCTATTGTTACTGGCATTTGTTTGCAGTTACTCCAATCTATCTGTGATCTAAATAATGACTAAATTATTTCAGGCTCGTGCTCTCCCACCTTCAAATACCGGAGCTATACTACCTCCTGTTCGGTTTAACGCTCGGTCAGCCTATGCGTAACCTGGGCTCAGACACTACCGTGTCAGTGGAGCGAGTTTGGGCAGCCGCTTGGGGCGCCGCCGCGCCATCCAGACAATCATCCGCAGCCGTAGCAGCTAGGATCACCCTGTGCCCTGAAGCTGTGGTCATTCTACTGGGGGCTGTCAGGTCCTTGATACATTCTGACCCGGATACGCTGCCGGATTGGCTGGCTGATCACCCTGTCGCTATCATACAAGTGAGTAGACATTGACTTAGGAATATTAGGATTGTTTTAGCTACCTCTTTGGCCGTTAGGCTGAGCGTTAGCTCAGCCGGTCTATGCGTAATCTTGGCTCAGACAAAACCGTTTGTACCTTTGTAAGAATTTGGATTGCCGCACCGTCTATGTAATCTTCCGCGGTGGGAGGTGTGACGGTGTCATATCCGTTCTTTCTATTTAGAAACATCAAATTCCCCTTAGTGTGAAATTTAACGCAACGTTTAAGAAGCGTTGACAGGCCTTTTATACACTCTGCACGTAGAATATGTAAAAAAACAGTCTTTACACATGTGTCTGGTATATTAACACCTGTGTATTTTGCATAATATTTTCTTCTACAGGTACTATTCTCTCTATACAACACTCTGCCGGACTTCGTCTCGATCATGATGACAGCTGAAGTGTTGACGGCGTTAGCGTCAACCCTATTCCCGCCTCACACCGTTGATGATATCCATATGCGTGAGTATTAAAGAAAACTTATGGAAATACTAGCCGTTGTCCGCGACTTCGTCCCGCGTAGACTTAGAATTGGCGAACCCGATGATACTATAATTTATAGAAGTATTTAAAAACTTTCATCCATGGAAAATCCGTCCCCGTGGAAATATCGGGATGAAAAGTAGCCGATGATATTCCCAGGGTCTCAAACTACCTCCATACCAAATTTCTTGCAAACCGGTCCGTTCCTTCCTACGTGAAGTAATTACAAACAGACACACTTTCACATTTATAATATTAGTATGGATAATGTAGGTGTCTATGCAAAAGTTTCTTTAAAATGGTTGCTGCAAACTGTAAATACATATGCCTTTTGTCTGATTTTTATGAAAGTGTGGAGAATGCCTTGTGGCATTAATTTCGCCTTTTGGTTTACTTTCTACTAATATGTAGGTAATTAAGTTTAAATAAATAAAGTTGATTGATGTAGACCGACTTATTACTTAGTCTAATAGGGATGACGACAGGGTGAAGAAATCGAAATTCTAATTAGTCCGTCAGTCAGGTAATAAAAAAAATATTAGACACGTATTTTTTGTTTTATCAAATTAACAAAGAATAACTAAGTTAAAACTCATTAAAGTTGGAGAGTGGGGGCTAACTACGTCACCGTTAGGTATAAATCGTACCTAACCGTGACGTCACGCGACATTTCAACTCAATATATCTCCGTATAAGTTTGATTACGTGAAAAAAGAAAAAATACGTGTCCATTAGTTTTCAATAATCTTCCTGATAGACTAAGGAAAAAACGTTGTCGTCATCCCTATTATCCATTCTACCTGGGTGAAGCTACAGCTGATACTTTATAAGAGCTTAGCTGACCAACCAGGATCGTTTTAAGATCTACAGTCTTCAACAATATCGTACTCGCAATCACATAACCTCGAATTCGCAGCGATTTGCGAGAGCGGCGAGGAATCAGGGGCGTCCTCCCCCGGTTCAGAGAAGGAGGTAGTCTTACCGGCCGGTTCAGCCGCCCTAACGCAGCATCCCGCTCGTCAGGGTGTCATGGACTTCTTGCGAGTCGTGGTTCTAGATTCTCTACCGCTCAGTGTCACCGGGAAAGCCGCACCCGTAAGTATATTCAGATAGCCACAGTTTTTTGTGCTTTCGGTGTGATTGTTGTAGTCGTTGAGTATGATTTACTTTTAAGTGCCAACGCAACGCATGGAAATGTAAACTTAAACCGCATTCAAATAATTATTGAAAAAGTGCACTTTTAACAGTAGATGTTTGCTGTTTACTGGCAACTCCGCTTGTGTGCCAAATGTACGCAAAAAATTTAAAGAAACACGAAAGTTTACGAAGCTACTGATACGATGGACTTTGTTTTTTTAGATAACAAATAATTAACAGTTGAAACATTTTTTTTCTAATGTTATGAATAAATCCAGAATAGTAACAAGGCTTTACTCATAAGCTTGACCGTTGTCCGTAGAGCGCAGCCAATGACTCAGTGCCACCGTCAATGTTTTGTACGCCCTGTAGCCCCTGCTCCACGCCATCCTACTTTTATAGCGTAACTATTCATATTTTCAGTTTTTTTTTTTCATTTTTTAATACCGCTCCTCCCTCTCATTTATTTTGGTCAAAGAATTTGATTAAAGTAGAAAAACATTCACAATCATATACACGGCTTATTAACACTGCACAGACATCACTATGATATAGAAATTATGGTTTGAATGACACGTTCAGAATAAAAAGATTGAACGTATTTTTCTAATACATTTGCCTGATTGAGATGCTCGTCAAACAGCAGTTAGAATAAAAAAAAACGAAAAGTTTACGGATACATTTGTGCTTTGTTTCATAGATTCAAAATGCATGCTTTGCTTTCATAAAATAATTATTGTTCCAAACTACGGAAGTAACCGCTTTTGTATTTCAATTAAACCTGCGTCTCATTTGTGTTTAACCAAATAAAAAGAAAACCCTTCAACTGAAGCGTATCTTTTTAAATCGGCTTCCATTACAGGTAATCGATTTAGTGCTCGACGCTTCCCCGGCAAACTCGACGAGCCAACAGCAGATCGAGTTTCAGACTGATGTATTGACGACTCTAATGGAGAATCTGTTGAATACCGAACTGTTTGGGACCGAGTCGAACATATCGAACGTTTGCTACGTGGCGGCGAGGCTGGTTGATAAACTGTGGCAGGGACAGCTCTCTCGAGATCCACATGAGGTGAGAGATTTTCCTTTTTAGAAAAGTTCCTTTTTTTTAATTTATTTATAACAGTTCAATTACAGAGGTTTTTACAAAAATGCATTACGGAAACCTTGCGGTTTATCTGGACTGCAGAGTCATCAATTACATCAGTAGCTATTTACTTCATTCACTAAAAGATTAACTTAGGGTCTCCCCACAACTATCGACACGGAATCGGCGAAAGCCGATAAAAGAAACCTTTATGTCCACGCAATAAGAGCTAAAAACATTCATGATTCGGCCGACGGCTGCCGAGGCGTTGACGTCCTTTTCGCTCCTATTGCTTAGACATAAAGCTTTTTTCTATCGGCTATTGTTGATTCCGCGTCGATAGGTTTGGGGAGACCCTTAATCGTAATTTTACAGAAAAAAATTGTAAAAATTTGCTAAGTTGCTTAAGTTATTTCCAACAAGATGGGAGTGATGAGCTGATTAGTGAGGAACTGGTGAAGTTCGTTGGAATCCGGTAGATGCGAGTGGCACAAGACCGGTCAGACTGGCGAGCCTTGGCCTACGACTATGTCAATCCAGTGGACGTCTTTCTGCTGAAATGATGTCGATGAATTAATTAATAAGTTCTAAACTTTTTTGTTACAGGTTTTTGACTTCATAGTGAAGTTAGTAACGCAAGCAAAGAAGAAGTCATCTGTCATGTCTTTGGAAGGGCTTCACCATTGCCTGAATAGGACGATATTGTTCCTGCTGTCTCGCTCCACTGACTCCATAGCCGACCAAATGTCTGTTCTTGAAGCGTTACACAAACTCACGACGAACAGGTAAGTTAACATTATTTAGAAACTACGAGTAGCTTCTGCTCGCGACTTCGCACGCGTGGAATTCGGTTATCTCGTGCCCGCGGGAACTACGCGTTTTTCCGGGATGAAAAGTACAGCACGACACAAATTACGAGTAGAAGGCGCGCGGTGAAGCACTTCGTTGCCGCAGAGTATATTATTGCTTAATCCACGCGCCTTCTAATTTGTGTAAACCTGTACCCATGTCCTTTCTCGGGACTTCAACTATCTCCGTGCCAATTTTTTTGTAAATCGGTCAAGCCGTTGATGCGTGAAGAGATAACAGACGGACAGACAGAGTTTCTTTTGCATTTATAATCTTAATATGGATAGTGGAGAGAGAGCTGGACAGTACACCTCGCTAATCAACATTACAAACCCCATAGCTACGTCCATTTTGGAAAAAAAGACCTAAAATTGAATCGACAAAAAAATCTTAATCTTCGAACATGCTAAAAAAAATTCACAAGAATCGATTGAGGAATGCAACCTGTGGAGGGAACATCCAAAATCCGGACACGAAAGCATTTTGCCCACGGTAAAACAGAGACGTATTGCCCGCTAGGTCAATTAGTAGAACAGCCGTTTTGATGAGCTTACTGTCGCCTTTCCAGGCAATTTGGTATTGCGGGTAATAATGGTCACTCACTCGAAAAATTTGGTGTTTTTCTCGTTTTTATTTTAACTTTATGACGTTCAAGGTTACTAATATTCGGCGCCGGCAACCACGAACTGGAGTTCATCGGCTGCCTCACATACTGCCTTCTTCAGCTGAGCTCTAACATGAAGATCGCTCTAGACTCGCACATGCGCACGACCTGGCACGTCAACCCCAGCGGCGACTTGGAGGCGCGCGACGACAAGCTCAACTCTCACCAAGGTAGGGCACAAAGAAATTATTAATAAGCTTACTTAGATTATAAAAAAATATTTGATCTGTATTTTTTCTTTCGTTACTCAAAACCGACGTAAATAGGACGCCTTAAAATTATACAACACTTAATCCAGAGAAATAAACCGCTGAAGTGCTTCGCCGCGCTCCTTCTAACTTGTGTCGCGCTATACCTAAGTGGCAATACTAGGACTGACAAATCGTATTTATCTGTCTCAGTGACACCGGTCAATCCGCTAACTCCTATGTCCTCTAATAGGGATGACGACATTTTTTTTTCCTTAGTCTATCAGGAAGATTATTGAAAAGTATTTTTTCTTTTTTCACGTAATCAAACTTATACGGAGATATATTGAGTTGAAATGTCGCGTGAAGTCACGGCTAGGTACGATTTATACCTAACGGTGACGTAGTTAGCCCCCACTCTCCAACTTTAATGCGTTTTAACTTGGTTATTCTTTGTTAATTTGATAAAACAAAAAAATACGTGTCTAATATTTTTTTATTACCTGACTGACGGACTAATTAGAATTTCGATTTCTTCACCCTGTCGTCATCCCTATTTAAACCAAAAGTTAAACAAAACAGGTCCATCTGTTAACGAAGCAGCACAAATATCATCATACTCTTTTCCGACAGGTCGTAACCTAATGGCCGGCGCGGCGCGTCGAGTCTGGGAGGAATTGTACGCGTGCAAGAAGCCGGCTATAGAAGAGGTGTTCAAAATGACGCTCATAGCTCCCGCGGCGAATGCGCGCGCGCCGGACCTCACTTCTGTCCGCGAGCAACTCAACGAGGCCGCGCACAAACTCTGGATCAACTACATCGACACGGAGAGAAAGGTTATTATTAGTGAGGGGAACAATTAGTTAAGGTGGATAAGTAATGCGCATCGGTCCTTGGAAGGAGACAATTAGGTGTTTACGATGATTTTCGAATAATAGCGACCGTCCATCTTTAAACATATTTATAAAGCGTCCTGTCAAATATCTACTGCACTCTATGGACTATTTAGTTCACGTCAAAGTCATGAAATTCTTGCCATGCAAACCATCAACGACTGTCAAACTGTGACACGAGTGTGACAAACATGACTTAGGTAGTGTGAGACAAGGCTATACTAAACCGAAATTAGACGACTTTCTTTCCAAAAACCGATGTGAATGGGGCCTATCGTTTCTTCGCTCACCAGTTGGCGCCACTGTTGACTAAGGTCCAGGGGTATAGCTATCAAAGGCGACTCTATAAAATCGGTGCCGAAACTAAGTTTTAAATCTTGAATCTCAATAAGTTTATTAATTATAAATAACTATCATCATATCGAGTAGCTATTGTCGCATTATCGTGCAGTTCCGTTTTGTTGGAATTTTCATTTTTGTTTCAAAGCGTTCACATTCATCGCCAAATAATCCATATTTGCGATAATTTCACGAAGGAGATCACTTTTCAACAGGTAAATTAAAGAAATTAATAATTTATATCACGAAGCCCGCCAAAACCAGTGAAAAGTGAATGTTACTGGACCTCACGCGACACTAGCGCCTCTAGTGGCAAATTCACACGCGATAGCCCCCATTCGCCGCTAGAATCGCTTGGAGTCCTACGAGGTGCAGTGTTGCCAATTTAGTACATTATGCGCCATATTACACACTATTGTATGAAATGACAAACATGGACATTGACAGCGAACACCTTGTAGATAGTGGCGCCAGCTAGTAAGCAGGAATACGGTGGCCCTCATTGAAGTTTTTTTTCACCAGGCGGTATACCGAGTGCCCTGGGAGCTTCACAACCAGATCCAGTCGAAGATACAGAAGGTGACCGGCGGCCTGACGCGGCTCGCGTCCCGAACTAAAGTGAAGAAAGACGACTCCGCTAAGCTGCGGCAGCACCCGCCGCGAGACCACGCGCTGGCTTACATGCAGGACCATGTGCAGCTAGTAAGGTAACGGTGCCGGCTAGTGTGTAGTACAGTCACGTATTCGTCGGTGAAATTGGTAAACCACACGATTTGGGTACCAAGTCGTCGTTCATAGTATTTTTTTCATGTGGTTAACAGCGCTAATTATTCGCTCTTAATGCATCATATATCATTCAGGCTTAAAAAAAACCCCAAAAGGTGCGTAAAGCTTACTGACTTTGACGCTGCAGCCGCGCCGATAATAAAGTGAGAACATACGTGATACTATAATCCATACTATCCATAATAATATTATAAATGTGAATAGGAATACTTTTCATCCAGATTTTTCCATGGGTGAAACCAGTTTTTCAATACTGCTATAACTATATCAATCTATATATAGTATCGTCGGGTACACAAATTCTAAGACTACGCGGGACGAAGTCGCGGGCAAACGGCTGTTGCTATCGTTGGTCGATTTGGTGAAGGTTAGTCTCTTCACCAAATCGACCATTGGTGTTGCTTTGATCTCAATCCCATATTCAAATTGACCCGCACATTCCGCAGGCAAGCGTGGTGCGTGCAGCTGCAAACGGCAGCGAACACGACCATGCACACGACCCGCTACGTGCAGGCCGAGTGGGCGGGGGCCTGGCGCGAGCTGACGCGCGAGCGGGGCCTCTGGGGGCCCCCGCGCGCCTCGCCGCTCGACAAGTGGGCCCTCGACTCCACCGAGGGCCCCTGTCGTATGCGCAAGATGCTGCGCCGCAACCACCTCTTCTATCTGCACTATCCTTATAGACCGGAGCTGGATAATCCTGATAATGTAAGTACCACTTAGTTTATCACAACATTTACAACGCTTTCATAAGGTTGTCGTTTAACTAACTAATATGTAAAGAATCTTGCAAGCCAAATTTAACCCACTTCTAGTTATTATATCATGATGAAACTTGGCACGTATATGTAACTTGGATGACGATGTAATAATATGGCACTACCGAGCTGATCTGATGATGGAGCTTGGAGGTGCCCACCTCCCTCACTATCTCACATCTGTAGATATTTCGGTCTTCGTGGAGGCATTCAGTCGCAATTTCACACACGAACTCTTAAAAAGTTACAAGCTTATTTGGATTCTTTACAAGATTGTATTAAGTCCAGTAATCATCAAGTATCTCCTTCCAGAAACAACTAAAATACAAAGTGGCGCAAAGTTTGGACAGCAAAGAGTACTACAGGGTCTATCAACAGTGGCGAACCGCTGGCAACATGCTCGGTGAAACCGATGGCATCGAACCAGGTGACTTGCAGACTTATGAGGAAGAAGTCACCAAGTAAGTATATTAGGGCACGTCACGTTGTGACGATATTTTACCCACAGTATTTATTTATTTAAACTTTATTGCACATTAGTAAAAAAAAAACACAAAAGGCTCACTTAATCCCATAAGACATTGTCTACCAGTTAAACCTTGGCCAAAACAGAAATTGTTGTAGCAGTGCAAAAAAAGCCATTATGCAGTACACAAAAGAAAAATTAACTAATACATAAAAAAAAGATACAATAAATATAAAGCAGTATCAGCTATCATTTCTTAACATGTTTTTTGGGCTTTTAATTTCTTTCGAACCACCTGAATCATGGGATTCTTTTTTTCTAATAGATTCAAACTTAGGGTGGGTAAGCACAGTTGACGGTTGACTGGTCGTTAAATATGTCCGCCGAGCTGTCATTCCATACAGAAACGTTATTTTGTCCCATAGTAAAATATTTATCGTTAACGTTAACTTTAACGGACGGTTTGAATCAACCCACCATTAGCCTCGTTCGTTTCTAACGGAAAATCTGACGACACTCTGTTGATTAGTGAAATGATATCCATCTAGGCCTATCGATTTTGGTACAATCAAATTACCTTCGATATTTTCAATGGGTTAGAAGTAACCTAAAATGTTTCTGAAGTTAAAACGGAATAGAAGTTCCCACAGTATTTTATTACGCTTACTTTTCAGGACAGTTTGTTCCATAATTGACTGTACTTTTCTTATTTATTACAGTAACAGAGATCCGTCTCTGGACGATGCAAACGAAAACGGTTCACCCTCTGACTTGGTCAGCAGCGGAGTTGTGAGTCGCGGAATCAGTCAAACATCTGCTGATGGTAATTTTATATTTAAGAACAAAATAATCATTTCCCTATAACTTCTGCTAGTTTTTGTGCGTTCAACCTTATTCGCCTATTATAATAATTATACTTTGAATAGGCAACGAAGATGGTCCAGATAATGAAGACGAAGATGAGCAACAGTCTCCTCCTCCGGACAATCAGACGCTCCTGAGATTGTTGGAACATCATGAAAAGGTAACGTGTTTATAATAAGCATACATCCATTGTGTAAACTAAAACAGTTGAAACATCTGTTTAAATTTTCTTCATTTTAATTTTATATCGATTTCATTTAGCTGGTAGATTTGTCCGAAGATTTGCGTACATTAAGTGGCAGTGGGCGGGGCACATTGCTCGCAGGACTGATGGCCGATGGGGCCAGAAAGTTCTCGGGTGGCGTCCGCGAACCGGGAGACGAGCTGTCGGTAGGGCTCCAGCAAGATGGAGCGACGAGCTTCGCGGTGAATGCGAAACCAAGACCGGTCTGAGCGGCGCGCCTTGGGGGAGGCCTATGTCCAGCAGTGGACGTCCTTCGGCTGAATGAAATGATGATGATTTAGTTGGTGGTGGTTTGTAACAAAATCCTTTTTTTTACAGATAACTCATATGTTCCGCTGCGCACGAATCCAAGGCCTCGACACAGTGGAAGGCCTCCTTTTATTCGGCCGGGAGCACTGCTACGTCATAGACGGATTCACTATCCTCAAAAACAGAGAGATTCGCGACCTGGACAGCTGTCCTGACGACTACGAACCGATTCTGCCGAGTCAGGGGATTCAGAGGAGCAACCAGAGGCAATGCAACAAGTTTCTCTATGAGGACATACGGTAATTATTGTTTAGGTGTTATTTTTAGTCGATAATGTGGAGTTATGACTACGTATTTGATAGGTTGATACATATTTACGGTTTGTTCTAGGGAGGTGCATAAACGAAGGTATCTGCTGCAACCTATAGCTTTAGAAGTGTTTTCGAGTGATGGAAGAAATTACTTACTCGCCTTCCCAAGGAAAGTCCGGAATAAAGTAAGGAAAGCTTTTCATCGTGATTGCATGTTTTTATTTTTTAAATAAGTGGAAAAATAATTAGTGTAAAATCCTCACTATAGAACTACGATGTGTAGTAAGTAGTTCATAATTTAATTTGCTGTAGAATAAAGAATAATCGGATGTGCTCGTAAATTCTGACTAAACGCACGCACACGCGGGAATAGTTCGTCAAGTCTTTACTCATCGACGGGGCGTTTCAAATGTTACAAATAAGAGCTCGATCTTGTGATGACACTTCATATTGCATTTGGAATATTAAAGATGAATTCACTTCAGGTGGTTTCTCTATACGGAACTTAGACAAGTGCTATATGATTCGTGACGTAATGTTTTATTTGACAGGTTTACAGTCGCTTCACAGCGTTGGCTACCGGCATGGCGGACAGCGCGGCGGGCTCGGTGGCGGGCCAGAAGCGGGGCGTGGCGGTGGAGCAGCCCGCCAGTCTGCTGGCCTCGCTCATCGGCGACACCTCCGTCACGCAGCGCTGGCTGGTGAGGCCAACGTTGACCAGTATCCAGAACTAAACGTGATCATCATCATGTCAGCAAAAGTAGCCCACTGCTGACATAGCATGGGCCTCAAGTTTTACCTTACCACTCAAATTGTGTGCTACTTGCGACCTTCGCGAGGTTGTCGCTCCATCTTGTTGGATGCCTACCGACAGCTCAAAGTCGAAGGGCAATGGAGATAACTGTTCGGGGTCTATCTGCGAGATAGAAAGAATTGATGATATCCGCAGTAGAACTAGGTCCACCGATATCACTCAAAACATTGCGAACAAACATTCAGGATCCTGAATTACCGACCGTGGCATTCGCGGTCCCAGACAAAGATTTCGGGGAGAGGGCGCGGGTCATATAATTAGTAAAATTGCTATTTTTTACTATTGTTCTATGGGACGTGTCATGGTCATGATCCGCGCCTGGACAGCGGGAGGAACAGTGACCTTCGAGACATATTTCCCTCTAAACGTATTAGTCACAGCAATTTAGTTATTTAAATGAAGATTCCAAATACCAACACGATCTTGGCGGTTACGGTACTCCAAAAATAAACGCAAGGATGAGCTTATTAAACGACAATTGCACTCAAGTATTTCCTCCGTGACAAGTACTGAAACACTCATTGTTACAGAGAGGCGAGATCTCCAACTTCCAATACCTCATGCATCTGAACACCCTCGCGGGGAGATCCTACAACGACCTGATGCAGTACCCCGTTTTCCCTTGGATCCTGGCCGACTATGACTCCCTTGAGCTGGACTTGAACGACCCGGCCACCTTCCGGGACCTCACCAAGCCCATGGGAGCGCAGAGCCCGGATAGGTTGGAGCAGTTCAGGAAGAGATACAAGGTATGGGCTTACAGCTATTGTGAGTAAAGGGAAAATGGTTGGTTAGTAAACTGTAGGCCGATGCAGAGGATTTTTTTTACAAACAATGTGTGGTAGAATCAAATTAGTAGGTGTTATTCATTAGATAGATATATTCATTACAAATTCGTATACCTATTGTGAGCAGTCTTTTTAGATTAAAAAAATAAATCCTTCTAGTTAATAAATAATTAAGTAGAGTTATCACTACTAGCGCGTCTCGCTGTCAAACGGAACAGTTTGGCGGGTAATTATTAATTGTAATAAATGTTAGCTTTTTTCGTAATACATACATAAAAAGAACTACATTTAAGAACTGCGGTTAGGCAGTTGTGAAAAAAGTGCCCAACCGCAGTTCTTAAATGTACTTTTTTAAACGCAACGTTAAGTCAAACATACGATTCAAGGTAACCAAGTTTTAAAGCTTCGGCAACGGCATATTTACATTTCATTGGTTCGGCATGTCAACTGGTAGACATAGATTTCGCCACACCAACAGCTGTTCCTCACGTATCCACCGGATTCCCGCGACCTCCATCCACAGGTCTTGGTGATAAACTACATCATCATTTCTGCACGAACGTCCACTCCTTGACCATTGGCCTTCCCGAAGGCTCGCCACTCAGACCGGTCCTGTGTTACTCGCTTCCACCGGACTCCCGCGACGTTCACCAAGTTGATGAAATTGACGTAACCTTATTTCCAGGAATGGGACGACCCTCACGGGGAAACGCCGCCTTACCACTACGGCACGCATTATTCTTCAGCCATGATAGTCTGTTCCTACCTGCTCCGAATGGAGCCCTTCACGCAGCATTTTCTCAGGTTGCAGGGCGGCCATTTTGACTTGGCCGACAGGTATGGCTAACTTGTAAATAGATACCAAGTGTAGTTATTCTATATCACGTATTCGTCTGCAGAAGCCTTCGGTTAGGTGGGCGTGGCTTAGCCGTGAGAAAACGCACGTCACTGAGGAGTGTACGCCCCTGTCGCACCTAATACGTGGACCGCATTTCTGTGTTGTCACGCACTGTTCCGCACATAAAGATAAATCATATGTACGCACAGTGTATGTGAGTGAAGTCAATCCGCACTGGGCCCGCGTGGGGTCTATAGCATAAACCCTCTCGTGATTGGAGGTGTGGATATGTACAATTACTATCAGATATATGTGAATGAACAAAGGTGATCAATAGTGATCATAATGTCTGAACAATGCACTCTAACGTCTCGACAACAAGATCCTGTTCAGTTACTTTTGATCACCCTGTTTGCTTCCATTTCCATTTATCTGATGGCGACTCGAGATCATTTTCTAATCATCCATACATCTTTCCACCGATTAAATTCAAGATACAGTGTGCACACTGACATATCCTGTCACATCTCAACGTTTGTTCCAGAATGTTCCATTCGGTGAAGGAAGCGTGGAACTCCGCCTCGCGACACAACATGGCGGACGTGAAGGAACTCATACCGGAGTTCTTTTACCTGCCCGAGTTCTTGCTCAACTCCAACAATTTCGACTTGGGTGAGTATTTTCTTTGACGTGTGCACAAAAAAGCTTAAGAAAACTGAAGTATTTCTAGTAGAGTAAGTATGTCAATAATAGATGCAGTTGTGTGCAGTTATATGCGATTGTTCCTCAAATGAGTTTAATTAAACCCTAAGGACGACAATGCAACCTGTACCATTCATATAAAATGTATAGACCTACCAAATCACGCAGTAGTTTTCCGTTCGGAATTTCGAACTGCATGTGTGTGGCAGGTTAGTTGTGTAAACCTGTATCACACTTGGAACCTTCCCCACACAGGTTCAAAGCAATCCGGCGTGTCTCTGGGCGACGTGGTGCTCCCGCCGTGGGCGCGCGGCGACCCGCGCGAGTTCATCCGGCTGCACCGCGCCGCGCTCGAGTCCGACTACGTGTCCCACCGGCTGCACCACTGGATCGACCTGGTGTTCGGCCACAAGCAGCAGGGCCAGCCCGCCGTCGACGCCAGCAACGTCTTCCACCACCTCTTCTACGAGGGCAACGTGGACATTTACAAGTCAGTGCCATATTTTTACACTAGTTGTATTCCGCGACTTCGTCTGCGTGTAATATAAAATTGCCGATAACTTTTCTTTCCGATATGATAGCTCCGAATGATGCTCTATCTACCTTCGTAAACTGCATTCAAATCGGTTCAGTAGTTCCGGAGATTAACTCTTACAAACAGACAGCTAGAAAGAAAGAAAGAGACAGAAATATTACCCTTTTATTATAGTATAGAAAAATAAGATACAATCTAAACGCAATACGCAATGACCCAAACGTACCCAATCAATATATTATCACTCTTTCGACTGACTGAGTGACTCATACACTTTCGGTTCGGTTTCTTATCGACTGGTCTTTGTTTCATTTAGCATGATGAGATTAACCTTTTCATGGGAGAGAGGCATGTAGTAAGAGAGGAGTTCTCGAAATTACTACGAGGACGGGAAAAAATAGGAGACGTCTAGTACTAGACAGGACATTAAAAAACTAAAATTAAGCCATTGCATACTCATTGGATTCCCAAACTCGTTTACGACTAATCTTATTTAGGCGCATAAATATTTCGGTCATTCGCTCAAATTTGAGTCCACCTTTTAGCAAAAATGTCATTTGAGATCTGGCTGTGATGCGGCATGTGCGACTCGCGTTAGGTGTATGAGGAATTTACAAAGAGGAACAAGATATATACAAATACAAACAAATACAAATTCTTTATTTCCATAAAAGATACAAATATTTTACAATATGTCTGACCCCCACACTAGGCGTTGCCTGTCCCGTGGGGGCGATTGTACGGTTAACAAAAAGAGTTATCGGCTTACGTGACTTCTATTTGCTCAGTAACAAAAACCAAAAGAATAGTAAGAAAAACAAGGAAAGATAAAAACAAATTAAACATAAGAAAAAGGAAGTGGTAATTTAGTAAGTTCTTCTATGTGTATGTGTGTCTCTGTGTGTGTTGTGTGTGTTGTGTGTGTGTGTGTGTGTGTATGGGTGATTATGTGTTTGTCAGTGTACGTGTGTATCGGTGTTTATTTGACTTTTATTATGCTTTCGGATTCTTCATATGATAATTGAAACATATGGTTGAGTAGCAATTTTTTCGCATGAAATACAGAGAGTGCCTTGAAATTGTATAGCTTAATAAGTTTATTATATATTCGAGGATATAGAAAGATTTCAAAACGTTGCGCAAAAGAGGATTTCACTGCTATAACAGGCAATTTGTATATCCGAAGATTAACCATTTTTTCATATTCATCTGACTTTAAAACAGACCTATGAACATATAATGCCACCCTCATCAAGAATAGACTTCTTACGCTCAGCACTCTTATGTCCCTGTAAATATTAACAGTAGGATACCTGATTGGCTTTCTTAGAGCTACCTTCAAGACCGCCCTTTGCGCCCTCTCTAACTTCAAGAGCGTAGTGGGACAAATGCCACCCCAAGCAAGTATACAATAATTGAGTATGGATTGCCCTAAAGTCACGTATATCAATTTCAAAATATCTTGTTCTGCTGATTCACGAAGCATTTTCATAGTGTGTATTAACTTTCTTACACGGCCCGATACAGCAGCAATATGGTCTCTAAAACTTGGTTTTTCGTCTATTTGGATCCCTAGATATTTAATGGAACCTGTGCGTGTGATGTAATTGCAGGTACAATTTGCTTTTGCTATACAGAGATTATTATGGATTTTAAGATGAATTTGTTGTTTGGGTGCTGAGGCTAACGTTTTGTGGAAGCATAAGAACTTTGTTTTGGAAGTGTTTATAATTTTATTATTTTGTGTTTATAATTTTATTATATAATTAATTAATCTCTGCCAATGTTGACTATTTGAAAATGTGGCTAAAATAAATCTATTCTAACATCACTTTAATTTCTTCCAGTATCGACGACCCTCTGAAGAAGACCGCCACTATAGGTTTCATAAACAACTTCGGCCAGATCCCCAAGCAGCTGTTCAAGAAAGCCCACCCCAGCAAGAAGATGTCCCAGCGCAGCTCCACGATCCTCGACCCCAACAACATCATACCTTCTCAGGGCGTCACGCCGCCTGAGAAACTGTTCTTTCACAATCTGGAGAACTTGAGGCCATCGCTTCAGCCGGTTAAAGGTATGACTAGACAGTCGAAAATAGTAGTTTATGCAGCTGATACGTAATGAGAGGCCGGGAGTGTGGTTTTATATTTCGTAATAGAATCGCACGAGTTTTCGAGGCCTAATTTGATTTGATTTTACATTTGTGATCATAATAGGAACGCTTATCTGTATGACAAAGAATTTTATTGCGTCAAGTTAAGATGGTTGGTTCATCCCGAATGTTGCAAATAACTAAGAAAGAAAGACTATACCCGTAAATAATGCATACGGTGTATACCATAGATTTGTAACATTTATCACATGTATCATTTCCTATTAATCTTGAAAAATCAGTTACCTACTCTGCTCGCCGTGCCCAAGTTAACTTATATTTATTTATTTGTTCCAGAGGTGAAAGGCCCAGTGGGTCAGATCCTGTACACCGACAAGGCGATACTGGCCGTCGAACAGAACAAGGTCCTAATGCCGCCAGCGTACAACAAATACGTGGCGTGGGGCTTCGCCGACCATTCCCTCCGGGTCGGCAACTATGACAACGATAAGGCCGCGTTCGTATGCGAAAGCGTCGCGCAGGCTTGCGGGGAGATTGTTACGTGTGTGTGTCCCAGCGCTAAGACCATCGTGACAGCTGGCACTAGTACGGTAAGTAAGGCTCGGTTCACGGCCAGATACCCCGAGAAGTGGGCTGTATGGCGAAAAAAGAGACACCAGCACAGTTCTCGGAATGTCGCGCCGAGAGTTGAGCGGGCTTAATACGCTTTTTAATAAGATATTAAATGATTTTGATGAATTATCACTCCCAAAGTATGGATCCAGTAAAATGCAATCTTTGTACATATATAGTTTTACCAACTGTTTTGTATAAACTTACTAAATAAAGCGATGAATGTATGATGATTATGGGCCGTATTTTTAGGGCTCGAGTTTGCCAGCCTACATGGAGAGAACGTCATTTTTTATATCGTGTCTTGACCGTTGACAGGGAATTTGACATCTCTTTTAATTTCAGGTGGTAACAGTATGGCAGTACTGGGCGCGACGGCGTCGTTTGACAGTGAAAGTGTGCCTCTATGGTCATTCTGAAGCCGTGACGTGTTTAGCCGCCAGTCCCGCTTACAACCTGGTGGTCAGCGGCAGCCGCGACGGGCACGCCATAGTGTGGGACGTGGAGCGCGGCGCCTTCATCCGGCAGCTGACGCCGGCCGCGCCCGCGCCCGCGCCGCCCGTCTCCGCGCTCGC
>OZ020281.1:7263497-7335526 GCA_963971205.1 Aethes cnicana
CGTTCGAACAGTTAGTAACACGGTAACGACCTTGAGCGCCGCTCGTAAGGTTTCTGGCGGCAATCCAGAGCAGTGTTCGCGTGAACTGCCGACCGTAGCAAGCTAATTGAAATAAATAACATATTTATAGGTTTCCAGTGCATCTGTTTATTCAAATCTGCTCTAAATCGAGTCCTAAATATAGGATTTGAATTCAATAAGGCCATTTGCACCGAGCCACTAAACCTGGGTTAATCTCTTAACGCAAGCATAGTTGTATCAATTAAACTCGAGTTCACCTCGAGTTAGAGAATGACCCAGGTAAGGGGCATTGGTGGAAGTCGGTCTAAAAAATAGTTTTTAAAAGTAAACCACATTAATATCTACCTACATGTGAGTTTGTTTTCATTTAAATAGAGACGTAATATGTGAATAGACAATACTTAGTACAGCACGACACAAGTTAGAAGGCGCGCGGCGAAGCACTTAAGCCGTTGATGCAGAGTCTATTTTTGCTTAATCCACGCGCCTTCTAAGTTGTGTAAACCTGTAATAAGTAATATTTTTTCCTCATCTTGAATTTTATTTATTTATTTATTTAAACTTTATTGCACATAAAGAAAACTTAGTGTACAAAAGGCGGACTTAATGCCTTGAGGCATTCTCTACCAGTCAACCTATTATATTTTTATTTGTTATTTCCGCAGCATAAACAAGGCGGGCGATGGTGATTGATTCTTTATAAATAGATGTTATGTTTATTCAATTCACCCATATAATCTCATCATATTGTCAGAAGTTCAGAAACAACAACCAAAAAGATGGACGTTTTATCTTGTTTGTTAAGCTGTCTAATATTTGAGGAGTCTTTTGATGTCTGTAATTCTGTATTTTTCTACGCCAGAAGGAGGGTAATGTTTTTCGAGTGTTTGTTCTACTGAATAGTATGGATTACCAAATCGTGAAATGAGAACAAAAAGTTTCTTTTCACTATTTTGAATCATTGAGACTTTAAACAGTGCCCTAAGTCGAGAAGCATCTACATGCGTAAGCTATTTATGATGAACGAATGGCGAAAACATACGATCGATTAAATCGAACCTAATGACGAGTAAGTATTTTTCATGGCGGCATGGAACACGATAGCAGCTGTCTAATGTCCGCTTCTTACATCTCAGCGACTGTAATTGCGTAAAATTTAGATGGAAGGTTAGATCCTCACCTGAAACCCCTTTCATGGTTCCTGTCGGGCGCGCAGAAGGAGACCTTCTCGATGGTCTGGTCCACGATCAGCCCCTTCGTCTCCTCCTCGACCACGCGGAGGCCGTCGCCGCTCACGTGTAGCACCGCTCGCACGGGCCTCCGCCGCGAATTCTGCAAACATCATCATCTTGTTATCAGTGAGTCGCGATTCGTCGCATTCAGTTCGATACTGCGACAGTCTGCTTCAATGGGCCTGCGTCAAATTACGATTTTAACACTGTGACGATAAAACGCTTAAGAGATAGTGATGTCATACCTTCTGCGATTTGCATTTGGTAATGTAGTACAGAAAAGTGATTCTTTTGACGACCAATAAATAAGTAAATCACACATGACAAACAACATCTATCAATCAATCATACACAAAATTTCAAATACAATTTGTCTTTATGATATAAGGTCATTCACCGCAATGAACATTAGCGGGCAACTTATGAAGACAAATTTAATACGACGTAGCTAAGAAGACGTAATCGAAACGTTGTAAGAATCTATTAAAACTATAGTAGCTAGTGCCATCATACATACCTATTATAAAACTAGACTTACTACTAACAAAATTCTGGCAGCGTTTCTGTTTTTCTATTTTGATCCACTCTGTCAGCTAATTTATGTAAACCAGAAATGTATGTTGTGTGAATGTGAATGGATGTGTAACGAACGGCAAATAATACTAGTGTTTTTACGGCCTGATTGCTTTGAAGCAAATTCGGGTACCTACTTCCGTAAATTGTTTCCACACAATTTACTGTTGTGATGGCGACTTGATTCATCATCCTTTGACCCACTGACCGTCGGCGTAATTGGCAAGTGACCAACTCAATAATTGCGCGAATTAGGTTGACTCGCTTTTGTGTCAATGATCAACGAGGTCCCTCCGTTACATAATAATTGACCTATTAAGATTCAAGGGGATCCTTCAAGGACTCTTTATTGAATCGTAGCTCGTGCCGCACGGGACTACTTAGAAAAGTGTCCTTGGGTTACAATAGGACGCTGATTACGAATACTCCTTCGTTAGCAGAGAGTTTTCTATGTAATTTCTCCAGTGCGTTTTGTATAATGTAGGTGACAAGGCTAATCAGCAGTGGGACGTAAATAGGCCACTTAAGTCATCCTCAATATTTTAAGCGTGGATTCTAGCTACAAACTAAGACTGGAGTTGGTACGCTACGCAGGCTACGGCGCCTATTGTAGTTAGGTTTTTGCCACCTTTTACATAGGTGGTACCTTGAAAACGTTCCGGCTCTGACTTAAACCTCGTCGGTGTGCCATTGGTGTGGCTCGGGTGTGGGGTCAGCCACCTTTTTACAAGACGCGGGCTTAAGAAACTCACCCTCAAAACTTTAAGCGCCTCCTCGCACACTTGCATGCCGCGCGACTCGAACACCTCGACGCACCCGAGGTATTTGACGGGGAACGTGCACGTGCCGGCCCGGACGGAGGCCTCGTCGGCGTGCCACTGGTGCGGGCGCGCGGACTCGGGCGGCGAGCCCTTGCGCTTGCGGAAGGAGTCGCGGAACGAGCGGCGGAGGCGCTCCATGCCGGCGCGGGGCGGGGACAGGGCGCCGCCGGCGCGCGCCCGCCGCAACGAGCTGCGGACCGACGACTTCTGGAAAATTGGAGACTGCTGTTCAAACACCACGACGACACATGGACGATTACACGCATGATACAATATTAATGAATATATGAATTGATTATCTATATTTAGTGTTTAGTAGTCACACAGAAGGTAATTTACTTGCTACATAAACGCATGTTGCTTGTCTCAGCGACAATCCTATATATAATGTATGGTTTTTTATAATATTTTTTTATAACACTCTTCTTGACTATTACTTTACTCGCTAAAGCGCTGAACTCCTGATACTGTACAATTATCACAATAAGTATTGTCATAAAGTAATATTCTCATTAATTTTTGTTTCTATAGTACGGTAACATTACTGGATTTTCATGTCATGGAAAAGAATTTCTTAAATCTCTGGGTCAGGATTAAAGCCTGTTTGTCATCGAGGATTGGCTATACTTATGACAAGTTGACAACTTTGCTACATTTATATCATGACTTATGCCTTATTGTGTACCGTATACTAATGAATATACTAATGGTAATCCATATTCAAATATTTTATCCTCAATTCCTCACTTACTAATAATAACTACTGCGTGTAAAATAATAAAATGAATGACTATGCTGTGGTTTTCATTATATATTTTTAGAATTGGGTGGAATTGGTTAAGTTCGCTAACCAAACAATCAAATAATTATGAAGTAGGTGTTTCGTCTTTCGTACAGGTCTTTATCAGAAAAATTGTGTAGGTATGGAACTACAGTGGTTCAATTAAAACTTCACAACATAATATGTACTACTTAAATAACTTATTCGTGGCTTATACGGGTATATGGCTATTCGCGAAGACTGACTTTGGCCTAGAAGATTAAAATTTTAAGACTAACGCGTCTTAAACGCTGGACCGATTTGGATAGGATTTGGAATTAAAGTGTAGTTCGAGTCCCGGGGAAGAACATAGGTAGGCAACTTTTAATCTCGGAAAAAAAACATAGTTCCAGTAGGAACACTATAACCGAATTCTAGGGCAGAAGGCAGAAGCCACTACCTAGGTCCTTTGTAATTCCAGCAGGAACGCTAGGTATATTACTAACCGAATTCCAAGCGCGAAGTCGCGGGCATATGGAGTGTGGAATGTGTCTCGCGGGCAGAACCTAATCCATATCCATATTATTAATATTATAAATGCGAAAGTAACTCTGTCTGTCTGTTACCTCTTCACGCTTCAACCGCTGGACCGATTGAGATGAAATTTGGCATGGAGATAGTTGGGGTCCCGAGAAAGGACATAGGCTACTTTTCATCCCGAAAAAACGCATAGTTCCCGCGGGAACGCGATAACCGAATTCCACACGGGCGAAATCGCGTGCAGAAGCTAGTAAAATAATAAAGCTGGCAGATGCTTCAAAATGAGGTAAACGTCGCTCAATTACCTCTTTCGTACTATAAATAGTTAAATGCCGCATTCGAACGTTCCACTAGTGCTATAACTGCGTATTTTCAATGTAAGTAATTAATTCACCATTAATCATGTTATCATTAAATTTTGGCCGGTGAAATTACTGGCACAGAGGCATTCCAACTTAGGCCTCAGGGTGGGCAAATCAATCGGGATCTTATTCCATGGGCCACAGTGATCGCTTACCATCAGGTGGCCTGTATGCTCGTTTGCCTACCAATGTTTTTTTTTAAAGTAGCAATTTTTTTCAAACTTTCAGTTTGGGACGGTGTTTTTTTTTTTTTACTTTTATATAAATTTTAGTCTAATCTAAAAAGTCTAATGGCGTGTTCACATGGAAACATATCGAATATCGAGCTCACTCTAACGTATAGCTGCGTCCTGTACCTACCTGTGCTTGCCAAATCTTGCCTAGCGTGTGAACGTAGCAAAAGAAAATCTGCTAGTCGGCCTATATTTAAAGATTTTTTATTCGCCTCCAGATTCCCAAATGAACGAAAGGAATATTATACAAAATATCCCATCGGTATTAAAATTCAGTCACCGTGAATGAGGCCTGCGTGATAGCCGTGGTGGGCTAGCGGTTCGACCTTACGTAAAAGTGCCCCTATGTGGCCAATTTGCTGAATAAATGATTGAATTTGAATACGGCCTCTCATGCAAAGGGTCGGGAGTTCGATTCCGGCTCGCACCTCTAAGTTTACTTATGTGCGAAATTCAATTTGAATTTACCACTGAGCTTTTCGGTGAAGGAAAACATCGTGAGGAAACCTGCGCGCATCTGAGAAGTAATTCAAAGATTCACATCTTGAAGTCCCCAAACCGCACTGGGCCCGCGTGGGGACTATAGCCCAAACCCTCTCGTGATGAGAAGAGGCCTGTGCCCAGCAGTGGGACGCAAATAGGCTGTTGTAGTAGGTAGTGGGAATTAAACCTACGCGAGCACGTGTACCTACCTAAACAGATACGAGAGCGGGCGTGGCCTATATGAAATTGTTAAGTGATAAACTCTCTTTATCAATGACTAATATTCAATCATCACCAACAGTTTGCCTCACACGGTTTGAATGTAATCTGTACGATGATACTCGAAAATCATCATAAGTGGCCCAGATGGTGTGTCCTCGCCCTTATTAGCATTCGTCCGTATAATGTAATACACATTTCAATTACTAAAAAGACAACAATAGCATACGTCCCACTGATGGGCACAGGCTTCATCACGAGAGGGTTTGAACTATAGACGCAGACCCACTCAAATTGATTCGCGGTAGCGTGCAGTGCTCCTTACGGTGGTGTTTTCCTCCAAACGCAACCCGAATGTTAGATTAAATCAAATTTTCCACAGACTTAAGACCTAGTGGGCGACTGAGCTTTGCTTATTTTTTCCATATGTGCTAGCTACTAGCTAGATCGATTTTTCACTATTTCTAAATTTCATCGAAATCGTTAAAGCCATTTTCGAGAACGTGAGTATAAATATATAGTGAGTATATATACCTACCTATAGTATATATTGCTCGATTAATAGCATACCTAACTGTTTATAGATAGATAGGATACTCAGTCACGAGGTGCGAGCCGGATTTGAACTCCCTACCCTCTGCATGAAAGGCGGTAGGACAAACCAGTAGGCTACCACGACTTCACATAAGCTTTTTTAAATGTAATCTCAATGACACTTGTCATAAGTGACCCAGATGGTGTGTCCTTACCCTTATTAGCATTCGTCTGTGTAATACACAATGCAATTATACACTATGGGAACTGAAACGTGGTCAAGGGTGGCATGGCGTGACACCAACACACATTTAGTCCTTATTAATAGAAGCATAGAGACCATTTACGAAGTGTGCAGGTAGGTATTGTGCTAGATCCCATATTGTTTGACGAAATTCACACGCATGCGTCCCACAAAATTTGTTAACTTTTTTATGCACCCACCTACTAAACAAACATTTAGATGAGGTCTACGCAGTTAATTGTGTCATTGATGATGATTACAAGTGTAGTGTCATGCCTCAATTCAGTAGCTTCTTAGTTTACCGCGACATACCTAAAACTCTTATTGCTTAAGTTAACATTTTTAGATAGTATATTATTCTTTGTAACGTAATTATTAAGAGGGTTTACTCCGAAAGTTGGCAACGTCGCAAATAGCTGTCAAATATTTTGCTGTTTCCATTAATTTCTGAATATTACTGAATGAAAACATGAATTATCGCTCCATGGTTGAATAAAACATTAAGTATGGATTGCAACAGAAATCATATGAACACGAAATTTTTAGTATTATGGAAGTAACATCTTTTGAAAACTTTCCATCGCAGTTTCAATGCATTTTAATGTAATCTTATCATTAGAATGCCTAACCAACAAATATAAAACGAGACGCGTTATTCAACCATGGAATGATATCTTCCTTTTTCATTCAGCAATACCTATTGAGAAATTAATAAAAACAGCGAAACATTTGACAGCTATATGCGACGTTGCCAACTTTCAGGATAAACCCTCTTAAGTGCTCCTTTTGGAGATACAATAAACGCTATACCAATATCACGGAGTTTATCTCCAAATGGAACAATATACCTACTCACTTTACAAGTAGATACCTACCTACTTTAGATTAGATAATTTAAATGAACATTGTTGCACCTAATAGGTAGTTAAGTTCACATTTGCTTTAATGTGTGCAGGGCCAGTGTAATCAAATTGCCTTTGAGCCAAAACGGCCGTTTAGTTTTGCATTCTTGGAAGTTGAAGGTGTGGAACGCCAGAAACACCTACTGATTTTCCGGTTAAGGCCGGTCACATATAGTCTGAATTCCGCAATGGAATTCCAACTGTATGTGGCCAGCCTAGGTAGGTATATCAATCGCCTACATTTTTTGGTTACGTTGGTAAACCCGCATTTTAAGACAAACTTGTCACTGCTTCATTATCTCGATACCTTTATTTTATTTGTAAAGTCAATGTTGACATTGTATAGTAAGTAGAATGCAGTGGTTTATAAGCAAACACGAGAGCACCGGTACCGCACCTTCTAAATTCACTATAGAGATCGTAAATTACGAGGCCATCTGTTGCAGACTTGCAGCTGCTAACGCAGTGATGAATCCTACCTGCCGGCGTAGATACGATATTTAAAAATAGGCAGAAACGTTAGTATTAGTCTATTCTTTTTTGTTATACTTGTGATACTTGATGATTAGTATACAAGAGGCGTTCTTAGAACCTACAATAGCTAATACCGACTTGTGTAATAATAATGCACGACAATACCAAAGCGCGTAGCAATGTATGTAAAATAGATAGGGTAAAGCAACTGAGGCATGCAGACGTCACGATATGCAGATTGGTCGGATTGTGCGTACCTGGCAGGTAGCACCAGAACAATAAAACGATGACCATAGCTATCCAATGAGTCAGTGAGTTGAATTGTAATATTAAGCGTAATCAAATGAGTCCGAACCATTTTCAGGTCAGCGGCGTTCTGCGTTTGGGCACGGTCGAACGGCTCGTGCGCCGAAGAGCCCTGGTTCCCCATCCTCGGAGGCTGGCAAATTCCAAGAGACCACTTCACAAAACACCAACACTTCCACTTATCCACTGCGCTCCACTACACTACCTACGCAAAGTCTTTACGCACGTCCACGCCATACCGGAATCTAGTTTACACAATTTAAATTCCAACGGCAACTACGACACGTTTCATCTCCGTGAACACCAAAAACAAGTTATCTAATAACGAAGTAAATAACTTCTGATATACAGGTACATAATCCGTAGCACAACAAGATAAAAATTTCGACGAACTCGAAACTCAACAAACACAGTAAAGCTCACATCAAACAGTGTTCGGAGGAACGGCGCAACCTTGACGTCTTGCGTAAAAAAGATAATTCGACAAAAAGTCACTAGCTAATTAAATAAATGAACGATCACTTCAAGATAAACGAAATAATCAGCTACACGTGTCTAGAAGAGTATCCTAATCACGATGATGAATCTCCACTGGCTCACGATGATGATCCATTCATCTTAGACGCGGCAGTCAATAGAACAGGAATCGTGTGAATTCGTTAACAATATTTTTTTTAAAACGGGGGTCAACTTTTCCCACAAGCGATGAATAAACGCGGAGAGGCATTGAACCCGGCGCCCGGCGGGGGGAGAGGCTCGGTAGGTAGCTGGGAACGACGATGCCAGCTGAACGTTATTTTTTCCCACAGCATTGTTCTTTGGACCGTAGCGTGTAACGATCACTGAGCTAATCCACTTTTTCGTTTATCGCGCAAGCACTTGGAGTTAGTATCACAGAGAGCACTAAACTTCATTTTGACTAGATTTTTCGGTTGCAGGAATGTCGTTCGGGATCGGGTGGCGCGCGCGCCGCGCAGGCAGCGGACAACTGTCGTACTGAGTGGGTCGTGTCTCGCGTCGGCCGCGCCGTGAATCGGCAAACCCTGCAGTGGAGCCGAGCACCCGGCTTCCCCGCCCCGCCGCGCCCCGCCACGACCGGTCCTATGCATTGTCAAGAACTGACGATGAGCTGAGGTGAGATCATCTAAAGTCAAATTTTAATTCGACGCCAAACTAGACACTATCAAATCACATGCGGAAGACGACACGATAATTAGATGCTGAGACCTTTTGAATTTCGTACAGATATGTACAAACAAGTTGATCATAAATATCTGAACAGGACACCATCTTATTGTCAAAAAGACGTTGGAGTAGATGTTCAGATATTTATGACCACCCTTGTTTGTTCAGATATATCTGATGGCGATTGTACAATCCTATTAGCGCAAGGGTTGCTTTTGGTGATTGTGAATGTTATGAAGATTGATAGGTAGAAGTTACAAGTGAAGGTATGTTAGATCCCATCCAAAATTTGCAGTAACACCGTCCTCAAGCAATGCGAGTTATTTTGTTCTAAATCAAGCACAAAATAAGTCCATAAATTTATTTGATCTCTATCATAAGCGTGTACGCAATACGCATATAACCGAACATCTGGAGTAGCGCGTGCGAGGGAACGAGACGGATGCAGGTGCGACTCCGGGCCTATTATTGGCATGGAATGGATGGAACATATGTTACGACGAATCCTAACCCAAACAAGGAGACTTCGGTTGCTTTTACCAAATTGTACTAGGCACTGACTGACCTTGCAATCTCATGGGGTTTTCAGAATTTCAGGGCGTTCGTGAAATTCTATTGTTCCTGTTAGTGCAAGTGAGGTGCCAATTAAGTCACACAATTGACAAAAGGAACTGTGACTCCTATATAGGTAGTAAAGTAATCGTTTATCAAAATTACTGATTTTGATAAACGACGAAACTGACCCCAAAGCGAAGCTTGTACAATGAGATCTAGACAACGACATAAAAAACGTAAATGGTGAAATAGATGAAAAAAAATTACATAAGTATGTATGTATGTAAATACTAAACATCCATGACATTTGAGTATACAAACATTCGTGCTCGTAGGGTTCAAACTATTTGAAGGTCTGATCAGCTTTCTTTTTTAAATGAACATCAATTGACATTTCTAACTGTATGTTGAAGTAACCTAAGTAGCACCTCCATCAATCTAAAGCATACCTACCTATACATGGAAATAAAATAAACGTAAGAGGTTTCGATTTTGAGATCCACGTTGAGTCATTAGACTGAGTCATCACATTCCGTAAGCGGAGCGAAGTTGAGTCGTGCTCATGATAGATTGAAATGAATACTCAGTACTCATTCTCATTGGATAATTGATCAGTTTTATCAGTTGATCTATCAACACAACATTATCAATCTCTGTTAGGTATATGCTGCGATATAGCATAAGTAGATGACGTTCTAGGATATGTGCAGGGGCTTATCAGAATTTCAAATCGGATTTATCACTGCATAATGATGACTCAGCCATCTTTAGATGTAACCTATTTGCATTGATGATTAGCAATTATACAGACCTCATTAGGGTCGAGATTAAACTATGACTAATTTGAAACCTTGATTTGAACACGGTTTACAAACCTAGGACATTATCGAGGAATAGAAAGGGCGGGCACCCAAGGCCGTACGTATCCAATGACTAAGATGTAATATTGAATTGAAAAGAAACGAGCTAAAAAGGACAATGTGCGCCAAACCTACAATGCATTATTGGAAGCGGGCCAGTGCTTATTTAAATATGGATGCACTTTTTATGATGAGTTTGCAGACAAAATCCGTAACATGACGCAGGATGTATTACCCTCTCTTTCGAACTTATGACAGGCAGATATTCAAATCGAAACCCGACAACACAAGTCTCTGGGGGGCAGGAGGCTTATATCCAAGTCGACAAGGAAATTACAATTATGTATATGAATCTTAAATATAAAGCGGTAAATATGCAGCTTGTAAAGAAGAATCTTCTGGAAACATAAAGCAACAAACAAGAGACAAGGAGGTATAAGCTGTACGCTTTAAACAAACAGTGCTATATGGCCGCATGAGCAGGACAATGCCCTGTCGCCAGCTACCGTAAAATTGACGCCTCCATTATTGTCTACATCTACAATGGTCGTCTTTTTAGTATTTTAAACAACCAACAGGACCGTTATAATGCGCTTGATTTGATTGCTATGTTCTGATTACCGCACCGCAGCAGATCTGTCAAATCTCTTCTGCGGTTAGTGAAATTGTTGACATTTACACACAATGAGGTCAGAGTGCTCGAAATTAATTAGAGGTATAATATTCCACCCGTCATAAGATGATGCCTGTAAGTTTAAACAATAAAATAATAAGATAAGGTTTTAAGTTTATGTTTATTCACTATCTCCCTAGTGGAACCGCGAGGCAAACAGATTTTAGTATCTAACCTGAAATTTGACTTTCTTCGTTTAACCCTTCAAGTGGCAAACGTTCGGATGCCAGTCGATGCCAGTCGCAGTCATAATAGATATATGAGATTCATAAGGGTTCGATTATATAGACTTCAAAACCTGCCAATTGTAGGGTTAAGGATGATGAATATATAAGTAGTCTCGGTGGGCATATTAACAACCAATAAATACCCATTGACGTAACTCATTAGTTAAGTATAGTTCAACGGAAATGCAATGAACAACTTCAAGGGCGGGTTAACAGTCCTCTGGCTTCATCAAACGCCTTGTTAAATACTTAATTGAATTTCGACATCTGATACACACGTAACCACACACCATCTCTTTGCAAATAAGTTATTCAACAAATGTGTCAGTACGTAAACCAAATCCCAATCTTGCCTGTCTAACTCCAACTAGACAAGAGGTGATACTGGTTATCCATACGACACAGTGTACGTAAGTTTAAATAGTACCTACAACACGAGATATTTCTATTGCACGTCGCGAGGATAATGCAGAAATGTTGGAAATATCTGTCTTACTAATCGGCGTAAGCTCATTGGTGTCGTGCTAGAATCTTTAGAGGTTCTGTCTGATAAACCTGATATTCACAAACGCGTTTGGCAAGTTTAAGCTTTAGGTTACGAGATTACAATACATTCATACACTGTACAGTCTATAAGAAAAAATAATGTAGGTACGGTACATGCAAATACAAATGGGAACGCAGATAATGAATAATAGGAAATCATGTACTAAACAAAACACAGTAATGTGTGCTAAAATTTGTGGAATAAGTACTCTACGTCACCCAAGGCTTAGGCGACTGCATTTCTAGAGCGCCCTGATTTCTAGGCGAGCCCAATAAATATTTCTATCACACAAAATCAATATCGCACCATCTTATACCTGCGTCGTGCAACGGTGATATTTTTATGGAGCGCATAATATTTTTCTCAAAAATGGCGGGGAAACTCGTCATTGTCTGCTTTCTGTCAAACCGCAAAGTGCGTCATTGACAATCAGTCAAAAATTAAAAAAAAAAAACTCAACTGCATGCCCCGGAAATTCGTATGAATTTACTTCCGCGGCATGTATAAGCGCAGGGAATGTTGTATGAAATTTCATTATCGTACAGGTACTTTTTTTTTAAACTGATAAATACGCGAAGGAATTCCCAAACAGCCAAGTCTGCATGTTCTGTATCTGTCAATTGACGCGAAACCAAACGTTTTTATCCGTGTCTGAAACAGCGCAATGTATTTCAGAACGGAATTTAAAAAAAGAACGATCCATAAAGAGCGGGAGTTCTTGTCTTGTATCAGATTTATTTAGCTAAATTTCATGAAAATCGTTTACTAGTTTGGTTTAAAAATTGATAAAAGGTCTTAATTTTTATAAAAAACGAGAAATCTACATGCGAGTTTTTAACTTGTCGTGTTAGTGTGTCTGTTAAAGTCAAATATCGGTGAATACGAAAGAAGACTGGCGTTCCATTGGATTTGTTGTAAGTACTTGACTACCTTTGCGTGCGTGTCAATGCTGTATTATGAATACCTAATATCAAGATTTTTTTTTCATTTTTGAGAAAAGCACTATATAAGCCTCGGCACGTGAAAGGCTTTGCAGGCTTCGTACATATTAAAGGGCCTCGGCGAAGCCTCGGCCCTTTAAACCAGTACTCAGCCTGCAAAGACCTACTTTCCCGGCCACGGCAATAATGTACTATTTCTAACGGTTCCTGGCTACTTCTGGACAAGGTTGTCAAAAGAACGAAGTTCTCGCTTGCATACTAAACGTTTGGCATGTTAGCTCGGGGTAGTTAGTGGTGTCCACGTTCGTTGCTGCCCGGATGTTGTAAACGTGTGAGCTGAGTACCGATGTGGTCTCTAGTGGGCTTCGCGGCGTCAGTCTCCGTGTGTCTTCCCACTGGAGCGGATATTTAACGCAAATTGGCAAAATAAGACGCACTAGTGTAAACAACCGGGAGCGTTGAAGTCCGATTTTACATAACACTTTTCGTGCATTGTTAGCAAGACGGCGCAGTACGGAGACGAGGCCATGACCGCTTGGACTATGTTCAGTTGGAGAAGACTCTACAACGGCCGGGTGGAGGCGAGGGAGGATTCCCGCGCCGAGCTTCCTGCCGACACCAGGCAGCTCGTCTATAATGTGTACGTCTACTTCAGCAGAAGACCAGGCCGCAGCGCCAAGATGGCTCTGGCGAAGACAGCAAGCGCCACAATGCTCCCCGCGGACATAGTCGCAGAAATTATAAGAGACAAATACCGTGAATAAGTGCTCCCTTCCTGTGACATTGAGGTGAATTGTCTACGGTTAATTATTAAGATGTTATGTTTCATTTGAAACAAGGCTCAATGGTTTTCCTTCCAGGTAATGTTCTATTTCCGGAGGGGGCCACGTAAATAGTACCTATATTCTTCAAAAAAAAAAATCTAATCCGAATTTTTAATGTCACAATAATAATCAGAAATTAAGAATTAAAAAGGGATTAGGTTGACAATATCAATGCAATGTGTAAATTCTAGTGCTGTTTATTAAGGGTTGGACTGTCTTTATATGACCAAGTTAATTAAATATCACAATAATTAACTTTCATAAAAATAATGTCACCTTTTATGTTATTAAACTAAGTGTTCTTTACTCATTAAAATTGGAAGTAGGTACATACACGAATACCTATCCATGTATTACCGCAATGTGCTCGTAGCTGTTAACTGTACAGTACAGGAGGTTATTGATCTCATGCCAAATACATTATTAAATTATGAAATAAAATGATTAAATAAAACTTTTATTTACAAAAACTGTTTTGAAATGAAAAAGTAAAATGTCCCGTTCACCTTTTTGTCTACATCAATTTAACTCAGGCCGCGCGATAGTTGATAATAATCTGATAATATACAGCAAAAAAAAAACATACAGACGAAGAGAGAACCTCCTACTTTTTTCGAAGTTAGTTAAAAACTAACTCGGACGCGTTCAGTCAACCATCTTGAATTTTCCAGAATATCAGCCGGATGTTGCGGTAGCGGTAGCCGGAATTTCAATGAAGCCGCGTGGAAGGCGAGGTGAGCCCGAAGTTCGCGACATTTACATAAAGATACAGCACCGACCGACGGTGATAAGTGGAATTGGAAATAGGAATACGTCGAGGAAAGTCAAATAACCTCCCCTTAATGAAATTCTGACCTTGGTTGAAACATTTGTACGCGATGCGTGCAATAGGTACAAGGTGTTCAATGTAAAATTTTGTAGAACGTTAATTTGTTTAGCTTTGTATTGTTCTACTTGAGAAGCTTAGTTAACAGATTGAGCATTTTGCAACAATTGTGCAAAGTAGAATTTTATTTTAACTAATAACTAAGTAGGTAACAACTTAAATACTCACTCACGATGACTTGGGGTCACTCAAGCGCGCGACCACTTTACGCCGATAGAGATCTTGATCATTACACGAATCGTTATAATCACTGGTTCACTGCACGTAAAGGGCATATTACACAAAAAGTTCCAACTTTGTCGCGGGTCCGCCCAATCGATAAGTACAGGAACCGTTTGTCAGCTGTACCTAATCGCCTTGGGCTCGAAGTTGCCAAGTGCGGAGACGATCCTAACACCCATTCGAAACTAATTACTGCATAGCACTGACTATTTCAGGCGCTCCTACCACGTGAAGTGCCTACACACTCTATTTCACATCCACCAGGTTGGCTCGAATGATTTATTCTTTCAACACTCTACAATCTATGAAGGTTACACAGATTTCTTTATAGGAAGATACTCAGACTCGTACTAACTTCAAACTGTTTCAGTTTTATAAATTTCCATACCATTATACCTACCTAAGTACTTATTAAATATAAATAAAATACTCGTAAAAATAGCCTTTATTATTGAAGTTTCAAAAGAGTTAACTTTAAAAAAACTAACACTAAAATCCATCGACAACTTACTAAATATATTCAGTGATAAATATTGCACATTGCGCTGAACATGGAAGCCAAATTGTGTTGAATTGCAAATACCTAGGGGAAATATTTAGAGGAAATAAAATTGAATTTTTGGGACACGCTTTTATTGCTGACTGTACTTTTCTTTGTAAATCCTTCATCTACCCTTGAAGACGAATCAAACGAGCCCAAATTCGATGGGTTTATGTAGTTTTATTATGGAGTTCCTATAGCCACCTTCCAGCTCCATCATCAGATCAGCTTCACGTCATCATAATATTGTATTGTCACACGATTTACATATTCGTGCAAAATTTCAGCTCAATCGGAAATCGGAAAGTGGGTCAAATTTAATTTGCAAGATTCCATTACATAGTTACATTACAGGTCGACCTAATAAAAGCGTGTTAAAAACATAATTGTTTCTATGGAATTCTTATATTGTATCGCTAGTATAGGTTATTTTGTATAGGTATTCAACCCTATGTAGTTGCGACAAGCAAGGGAAAATATTTTTGAGGTCAAATGGATATGGGAGGTTACTATACAGTAAAGCTATCGGCTTATTTCTGTAGGACCTGGGCGACCGTGCTTTGCTCGGGTGATAATAGCTAAAATCGAGTTTTCTCGATGATATGCGACCTAGCTAGACCGATTTGTCGCCCCCGTAAACCCCTGCATTCCAAATTTCATCCAAATCGTTAGAGCCGTTACTGAGATCGCTTGGATAAATAAATAAAGAAATAAAAGAGAAATATACAAGATTAGCGCGTTTAAAGTATAAGATTCTGTACCTATCCAGAAATAACATTGTAGGTACAAAGGCCATTTCTTACGCGATTAAAAAGGCCGACTATGAATCACTCCGCGGATTAGGAAACCGCATAACAATAGTACTACGAGCAATGACGGAGATTTACAAGCCGCTATAAGAAGTAGGGCAACGCACAGATGTGCTAAGACGTATACAAAAGTAAGGCATGTATTGGAAAATAAAGGGAGGGTTTAAAAATAGTGTTTCATCTGTTGAACACTATTCTAATTCTAAGCATACGAGAACAATATTTCTTTTCTCAAGGCACAAAATTCCCAGTTTGGGCGGAGAATTGGAGATATTCCTGTACTTAGTGGTTAGATTTGAGAACTTATTTATGTACGCGTACGTACAAAACTTTGGAAACTCGTAAACTTCAGTTAAAACATTTTTATAGGTACGTTACATTATTCAAGTTAAACGTATATTTTCTTCTTAAATAAATTAAAGTTAAATTGATTTGATGGAGAAGTGGTATGAAAGAGCCAGTTTTCTAAACGAAGCAAAAGGACATACTTTTAATGAAAGAAATTAGGACATTTTTTACTCTAATTATTGTTTGTTTATTAAAGTAGATAATGTCATACGAAAAATCCGTAAAAACATCTTAAAAACCAATAAAATAATCATTTTTGTAAAGTGTGTCATTTGGCTCTTTCATAACTTTTCGGTATTGAAAGAGCCACTTAAAGTTATGAAAAAGCCAGTCTGTATTAATTATGAAAATAATGCAAAATTATAATTATGCACGGTTATTATAATTAACAAAAAGACACATCTAACAAATACTAATTGAAAACTTATGATATTTTCGTAATTTTTTTATTCTATCAGTTATTTTAAGTCATTCTAACAAATGCTTTAATATTAACATATTTTCAGTCATAACTATCTATTTAAGGTACGTAATGTTAATATTTTTACTTGAGAGGCATTTTTTTCTTAACCAATATTGAAATTTTCATAAAATAGCATATAATAATCTTCTTTCAAAAACCACATTGTAAAATTTTCAAGAACTTAAAATATTGTACACATTAAACTTCAAAATATTTCTATTTCTTTCAAATATTTTTTTTTGACCTTTACAATAATATATGTCTTTATCTTAAAATTGGAAACAATCCTTACAAAAGTAATTGAATTTCCCTTTAATGCCACAGGATTCATAAGCCCATCCAGAAGTGCTTCTTCCATTTTCGATTACGCTGGTATTTATTTTAATTTTATGGACCAAGATTTTCCATAATGCAATACCTGAAGCAAATAATGTAATAATACCAACGTAAACGTATATAAAAACCGCTTAATATTTAATTTATCTATTTCAAATACAGGTTTTTAAAGAGCCGGTTATGAAAGAGCCAGCTCTTTTAAGGTCCTTTATCCCGGCTCTTTCATGACTTGTTGTTAAAAAAAATATTGCCTTCAAAATAACAAGTATATAAAAACTTCTGCGCTTTACTTTTTACGCAGCTGCAAGGTCCAATATATACACAAACTCAATCTACAATTCATGTACCTCTATTGGTTCACAGTAAAATACCAAAAAACAAATTAACTGACGCAAAATACTTACTTTTGAGTGCCAAAAACTTTGACTCTATATACCGGCGACCATTGGTCCCGGCGAATTGTCAAATGTTTGTGGGTGGCAGGAAATCAGTATTGCCACTTAAAAATAAATTTGCTTACCAATTCGTTCATAAACTACCGAAATAATGCAAGTGGCTCTTTCAAAACTTGGCTCCTTCATGCCACTTCTCCCCTACACTCCAGTTAACATGATTCTCAGACGTGAATGCATTTTATAATACTCGTAGTTATCTATTTATTTCCTATTATGAAGAGAAGCAATCACGTGAACTGATAAGGTTTATAAACTAGTCGTCTACACGCTTGGCTGCTGTAGGTAAATAAGAAAATATCAGGTGTCTTCGAGTATTTATTCCGTTATACGGAAAATTAACATAAATCCTGGTCTGAGGCTGTTAGCTTGTACGAGTAGTTTCTTAACGCATTCACTGCCACTTCTTTTTACGAACTTTCGCCAGGTGCCACATCTATCTGTCATTAAGGGAACATTGCAACGCACATGTGCGTTCGAGGCACTGCGGGAAAGTCAGCAAAACGCATATATGCGTCGGTGGCAGTGAATGCGTTAACTGATGTCGGTGAGTGGGTGCTAACATTTAAATCTACGTTCATTCCGTTGGGAATCCGCATAATCCGCGAAAAGCTCATGGTAAATTCAAATTGAATTTCGCACATAAGTAAACTTAGAGGTGCGAGCCGGAATCGAACCCCCGACCTTCTGCTTGAGAGGCGGTAGGTCGAACCACTAGGCCACCACGGCTTCTTGCTACCTACTCGTGCATATCTCAGCGTTTCTTTTGAAACTAAACATAGGTAGATAATACAAATGATGATGACGTTCTGGTAGGCAGCAAATTACTGCCCACTTTCTGTATTGTTCTTCAGATTAAAGGGATTATTTTATAATCAGTGGGAGGGCGGCTACGTGCGTGGGGGTAAGCGACCTTAATATTTACTAGTCGTCATAAACAGGCAAGTACTTTTTCGAAGGATGATAAAGATGAACGATCCTCTTGTGAATATGATCGTAAAACATCTCCCACCACACCACCAAACCATTTATTATTTAACTGATGTTAATACCTAATGATAATTTGAAAAGACAACCTGACTTTGTGTTATTTTACCTATATATATATATGTATATCTGTTAAACTGTGCCTTATCTTCTTCTATACTATAATAAAAGAGCAGAACCCGGGGCGTGTCTGTACATATAAATACAGTTTTCAAGGGTAGATAGAGCATCATTTGGAGCAACATATAAGCTATGTTTGATTAAAATCGGATGTCGGAAAGAAAAGTTATCGGCAATCTTATATTCCACGCGTACGAAGTCGCGGGCAGAAGCTAGTATTAAATAAATAAATAAAGTGCATAATCGTCACAGTTATTCTTCAAGACTTTTATTAAGATAGGCAATATTGCACCAAGTCAACTGGATTATTTGTGTCAATAGGTTGATTGCAGTGGGCGGCGAAGCGACGACGTAGGTATTTACGGACGCCAATCAATTACGTTAATGCCCTATCAGTGCATTTACCGAAGCAATTATCGTCTAGACATAAGGATCATTATCGAGTAAATTGCACGACGTTTCAATATTCACAATGAACCTTACGATGTTGATGCTGAAATAACATTGTACGTGTACCTAGATGGTTAAGAAGAACGTTTAATTATCGAGTATTTAAGGTAATTTTATTTTAGAAAATCATCCCCCCTTGGCCGTAAACGTGGGTTTTGCAAACACTTGCGATCTGGTACATTAACGAATTCACCGCCCTAGGTCTTTAATGTACTATTAACGAAGGGGAGGGAAGTCGGAAGTTCGAAGATGAGGATCTGTGAGGGCAGTAAGTGATCATTTCCCGGGAAGCGAATCTCATCGATCGTACATCCAGTTGGATGGATTGATCAGTCAATTGTATAATGGTTACTATTCCAAGCGTTTCTTAACAGGGTTCGAGTTCTTAAATAAAGGCTGTGGGATTTACCATACCTACTAACGGCTACTTCACTATCTCCATATTTAGCAAGATGTTTGTATAGTTTCATAAACCATTCGGGGAAATGGATCTCCTGTCTCAAAGGAGCGACAATATTCCAAGCTGCTTTGCTGAATGGGAAATCCCAAATCCTCATTTATAAACACGAATAAAGCTCCAGGGGCTCTATTCGAAACATTACATAGGGACAGGGACCTTCCATATCCCTATCGTAAAAGCGTCACGGCTCGCAAATTGAACTTTAAATCTAGCTACTTAAAGTTCGGTTTCAACGCAGTGACGCTTCGTTTCGAATACAGCCCCAGTTTAGTTGAAAATCTTAATGGCCGATTTTAAAGAAATGTTCTGGTAATAACCGACGTTTGCGGATTCGCTTGAGAATACGTAACTAATTGTATCAGACAGAGCTTCGGCAGCTGCCGCGACGACTCCGTTACTTAACATTTTCTGCAGTGAATAGGTCCCATTATGAGGTCGAGAGAGACGAAACTTGTTGCATAATTAGGAGAGTATTAAACAAAAGAAGGCTTTAATAATCTTTTGTTGTGTAATGGGGACTATCGTTTCTTTGCTCACCAGCTGGCGCCACTGTTGACTAAGGTCCAAGGGTATAGCTGTCAAAGGCGACTTTATAAGATCGGCTCCGAAACAAAGTTATAAATCTTGAATCTCATTAAGTTTATTAATTATAAATAACTATCATCATATCGAGTAGCTATGCCACAATGTTGTGCAGTTCCGTTTTGTTCGGATCTTTTTTATTTTATTTCAAAGCGTTCAAATTCATCGCCAAATAATCCATATTTGCGATAATTTCACGAAGGAGATCACTTTTCAACAAATAAATTAAAGAAATTATAATTTATATCACGAAGCCCGCCAAAACCAGTGAAAAGTGAATGTTATTGGACCTCACGCAACACTAGCGCCTCTAGTGGCAAATTCACACGCGATAGCCCCCATTAATGAGGAAGGATTCTCTGGGACGGCGGCTATACTCTGAAAATGCGTGGCTTCGCATGGGTTGTAACAACAAATTATGCACTAAAACCTTCGCCATAAGCGGTTCAGGAGGTTTGGAGTGTATCGCGAACTTACTGACAAACATACAGGCAGACGCGGTGGGGGTAGGGGACTTTACTTTTATATTAAAAACTAGCTTCTGCCCGCGACTTCACCCGCGTGGAATTCGGTTGCGAGTTCCTGGAGGAACGTAGCGTTTTTCCGGGATTAAAAGTATGTCCTTTCCCGGGAACCCAACTATCTCCATGCCAAATTTCACCACAATCGATCCAGCGGTTGAAGCGTGAAGAGGTAACAGACAGACATACAGAGTTACTTTTGCATTTATAATATTAATATGGATATATGATTCACATCTTTCACATAGGGTTTGTAAACATGCTGTGCAGGGCAGGGAGAAATACATTTATTGTTAAACAAAATAGTGTATAATTTAAATAATGATTCTACGACCTACACAAGTTAATACTGCAGAAGCTTAACTTTTTAATATTTTGATACTCAAGAAACACAATGTTTAACATTTTATCTATGACGGTGGAGTTTTAAACTGTGCTAGATAAGGTATTTTTTATAGATATTTAATTGCTCAGTATTCATGGATGTGTTGTAAGAGACATATGTTCACACTTTTATCAAACTGTAATAACTATAATTTTAATTGCTAGTGGTACCTTGTGTTTGGATGCTTTGATTTCGTTATTGGAATTATTTTGATTTCTTGGAGGTTGAAATTTTCAACTTTTATTTATATAATGTTTAACAAGAAATAAGTTATGAAAGTATTTATCTCCAATATGAAATTTAATCCAAAGAAAAGTTTTAGCTAACATCTTGTGGATAATTAACAATTTGTCAAATTATTTATAAGATTTTTATGGGTAAGTTTGGCTACTATAAGTAAATAAGATAAAAATGGGAAGTTGAATTAATATCTCCGTTATTTTTAAAATATACCAGCCTGTAAATAGAAATAATTAACATTTATCTATGCATGTGAATATAACAAGTCTATACCTAAAGATAGAATGCTGATTATTGCTGATTTAATAAGCCAAGTACTATTTGATGTACTAGTTAAGTCGCCAGCAATCATGGCATTCTCAACTTTTCATACAAATATAGTTTCACTTTAATTCACAAATGAGTAACTCGAAATTTGGTACACAATGAAAACATCATTATGAGTGTCCGAAACTAATACGAGTTGTGATAAAATAATATGTAACTAAATTACAACCAAAAAACTGAATTTAAAGTTTGTATGAGAGAAACAACAATGGCCCTTGTCTTTGTTATTCAATTTATTACAACCAAAATGTATTTAAAATATCTCTGCTCCACTATCACTCGTAAAATTTGGTGCCAAACTGATAAGTACTTTTGCAAAAGAAAATGTAAATATGTTTATATGAAGAAAGGGCTGCCTGTCGGCTCTTAAGTTCAAACATTTTATAAGTTTAATTATTTATATTAATACTACAAAGTTTCCATACTTACATTCTAAGTAGGTACTAGGTACTTAGTTATTTTGCAGGTTTTGAAATTTTTATATTTTTATAGCACTTCACTGAAAATCATTTTGGTAAGCTGTCCAACAAATCATTCCAGACATTAAAAAAAACCGCATTTTTTCTCTATTGAAACCCAGTTAGTTCCTTGCACTTTTGATAAAAAAATAACTTATGTTAGTGCCAATTTTTTTCTATTTAAATTAAAAAATACCGATTTAATAATGTGTTTATAATATTACATCTGTAGGTAGCCCATGGTGTCACTGATTGTTTTCTTAACAAAATAAAATCATAACGAGTACAACAAGATTCTAATTAGATTTTTTACAAATAGAACAAACAGTTAAATCTGTAGGCATGCTAGTAAAACCTGTGATGGTAACGACTTACCTCCGGCTTATAATAACAGTTACTAGGTACGGTTACATAGGTAGTGCACTTACCTATCATAAAACGTTGAAGCCTTGCTTCTTGCGTATTAGAATTCATCCATTACATAAGATTTTCTTTTGTATCCCTTTTGATTAATCGTAAATATTTGATTATTGAAAAAAACAAGAACTTTCTGCGATTAAATCGACCCAGGTAAAAGCAGGCGATATCGGATAAGCAATATTTTGTGCGTTTTCGCTCACTCACAGTTTGTACTTGTAGCGCTATTTTTTTCGGCTGATTAGTCTGGATAATTTAAAATGAGGTATATAAGAAAATATTTCATTTCACAAAAAGTTTCCTGTGCAATTCACTGAGATTTATGCAAATGTCTTATCGGTCTAAAATTAGTTCACAATCTTTAGCGCAGAAACTGAACTGAAAGAATGAACAGCCTTCGGAAGAGAGAGAGAGAAGGCAAACTGAAGCAGGAGAATGTCAAAGTGACTGACAGCGACCGACCTTCAGTGTATTGTTCGAGTTACAATTTTAAGCGTCGAAATCATAGAAGATGGGTCAATCCAAATAATCTCGTTGGAGAATATGTGCAGAATCATTACGTGAGAAGTGCATCTCCACGAGAAGATGTCGAACACATAATAGTACATTACAGACCTAGGGTGGTGAATTCGTAAATGTCCCAGATCCAGTGGCGGACTAAGCCTGTCGGGGGCCCGGGGCGGAAAATCGAAATGGGGGCCCCCCTCGCCTGTGTAGATGTGTTGATGGTATATGTTAGGCTCCCGTGCACTGACTACCTAACACATTTAGTTGAAATTTGTTCGCTTACCATCAGGTGGCCTGTGTGCTCGTTTGCATTTATACATACATAATATTATAAATGCGAAGCGAAAGTAACTTTGACTCTCTGTTGCGTCGTCACGCTCAAATCGCTTCACCAATTTAGATGAAATTTGGTATGGATGGAGATAATTCTAGTCCCGGTGAAGGACATAGGCATAGCCTAATTTTTACCCCGAAAAACGTATCTAGTTTCCGCGGGAACGCGAGTACTACAAGCGAATCCTACGCAGACAAAGTCGTGAACAGAAACTAGTCTATTTTCTAATATTATAAATGCGAAAGTAACTCTTGTCTGTTACCTCTTCACACTTCAACCGCTGGATCGATTTAGATGAAATCCGGTATGGAGATAGTTCTAGTCTCGGGGAATGATCCAGAAACCTTGTCGTTTGAAAGTATGTAGTAGTAAGTGCGAAATCCGATAGTTCCGATTTTTTGCAGGCTTGTTATGTTGTTGGTATCACTACATAGTATAAAACAAAGTCGCGTTCTCTGTCCCTATATCCCTATGTATATGCTTAAATCTTTAAAACTAAGCAACGGATTTTGATGCGTTTTTTTTTAATAGATAGAGTGTTTCAAGAGGAAGGTTTTCGTATATAATTTGTTATAGTTTAACGCTCAATTCCCGCGGGAACGCTATAACCGAATTCCACGCGGACAAAGTCGCGGGCAGAAGCTAGTAATCTATAATCCAAGTTTGTGACCTCGAGCGCTTAACGCAACTTTATCAAAAATAAAAAACGAGAAAATTTCGGCTGCTTTTCAGATTTTGGCGATTTTGACCCCAAATGACTAGTTTTTGATACTACCTTCTCAGAACGTTTTTAAAGAAGACTAAATTTGCTATGATATGAGACTAGAACCGTCTCTGTGTACCCAATATTTTCTGAGATAAAGCTTTTCAGAATTCATAATTTTTCAGAACTTTGTAATATTTTAGAAGTCACTCGAATAGCTGTATCAGGATGTGTTTCCAATTACCTCCGTCAAATTGTGCTAGTGTTGAGCACAAGCGTGTGGGGTCATGAATCGGAGTCACCTGTAGCATTTTTATATCCTACTAGCTTTTGAAGGCGATTTCGTATGTGCATAATCATCAACATTCAAACTCCCGATCTCCCGTTCCCGTAGGAATTTTGGACGATCCTCTCTTTTCCTCTAATCCTCTTAAGAAACCTACATGCCAAATTTCAGCTTCCTACGACCAGCAGTTTCAGCTGTGCGTCACACACACCAAAAGAACTTTGGGGTAACCATTGAACTACTGCCACGTTTCACGTATAGTTAGCAGACAACGCTCAGCCAAACCAAAACTGGTGGTCGTAGGAAGCTGAAATTTGGCATGTAGGTTTCTTAGGAGGTGTAAAGGCGCACTCAGAGAGGATTTTCTAAAATTCTTACGGGAACGGGAAAACTGGGAGTGCATACGAAATCGCCTTCAAAAGTTCGTAGGATATAAAAATGCTACAGGTGGCTCCAATTCGTGACTCCACACGAGCAACACTAGCACAATCCGTCGAAGATAATTGGAAAAACATCCCGATAGCTATGTTCGATGACTTCTAAAATATTGCGAAGTTCTGAAAAAATATGAATTCTGAAAAGCTTTATCTCAGAAAATATTGGGTACACAGAGACGGTTCTAGTCTCATATTATAGCAAATTTAGTCTTCTTTAAAAACTTGCTGAAAAGGTAGTATCAAAAACTAGTCCTTTAGGGTCAAAATCTGAAAAGCATCAGAAATTTTCTCGGTTTTATTTTTATTTTTGATAAAGTTGCGTTCGGCGCTCGAGGTCATAAACTTGGATGATACATTAGGCCAACATCATAAATTTACTGGATTAGAAGGACATAGGCTACTGTTTAACCCGGAAAAATACACAGTTCCCGCAGGAGCGCTATAACCGAATTCCACGCGGGCTAAGTAGTGGGCTGAAGTTTAAAAGTCTTCTTTAAAAACGTCCTGAAAAGGTAGCATTAAAAACTAGTTCATTAGGGTCAAAATTTTCGATGTTTTTAAATTTTTTGACTAAGTTACGTTCGGCACTCAAGGTCACAAACTTGGATTATACATTAGGCCAACATCATAAACAAGTCTGCAAAAAATCAGAACTACCGGATTTGACCCACACCACATGCTGATGTACTGACTGTTACTGGAATAATTTAGGTATTATCATTATATTCCCACGGAGTCCATATTATGCGCTTAACACGGTACCGCGAGCGTTGGACTCATTATTAATAGCCTTATATTATGACGATTTGTTTCCTTTTGTTTCCGAAAAAATCAAATGCTTGGACCTTAGAATTAGAAATGTTGGGATATTTTACCAATAACTAAGTATATATGAAATGGACTGTGGGGGCCCTCTCGTCAACTAGGTCGAAACCAAAACATTGGCGTAACAATAGGGTGGTAGTGGCGCGTGGCAGAACGGGCAAAATTCCCTACCTCACTACCTGAGCTGAGGGGGCCCCGGCCCAAGAGGCCACGAGGAAAGAATGGAAGGTCCAAAAATTATAGTTGTGCAATTTTGAAAATTAACGGGGCCCTAAAGGAACGAAAGATTTGCCTCGGGGCCTCGAGCGTGAGGTGGTACAGTTATGCCGCTGCCTGGTCGAAACTATTTTTTCAAGTTTTTTTTTTGCCTTAAGTACTTACTATATTATTTGGTGATTTGGGGGCCCCCTAGGATCGGGGGCCCGGGGCGGACCGCCCCCGCCGCCCCCCCCTTAGTCCGCCACTGCCCAGATCGCAGGTTTCTGTGGCCCGAACCGAAGGTGAGGGCCATAAATATGCGATCTGGGGCTTTACGCATTACCGCCCGTGGTTTGTCAAAAGTTTTACGTCTTGCCTTGGCCAAGAAGTGAGATTTTCTCTCTGCGTAGCGGGCAGAAAATCCCACTTTACGGCCAAGGGTGATGTAAATATAATTATAATTGAACAATACTACGAAATTTAATACATGGTTTGTGACGTTTCTACATCACAAACCATAAACTATCTGTGATAAGAACTTAAGTTGTAATCGCCTGCTAAGTCGAGTTAACTCTTTAATTCAACTCGATTCGAACGAATGAGGGCAACCGCATTCCTGCATTCCTGTTCACCAGTTGGCACCACTATCATGCGAGCTGTCAATGTCACAGTTAGTTTTGTTTATAATTTAAAAAAAAATGCCTAAAATTTCATCTGAGGCTTCTTTATCTTTATCTCTCACTATAAAGTTAGATGAAAGCTTAAGGCTTTCGCCCCTACTTCCAGGTAAATATCTGCTTTGATACGGAAACTGTCAAAACGCATACATTTCATGTCAGTAATTTAAAATTTTCGTTTTCGCCTAGGTACTTTTCCGAAATGCCTAAATATAGTGCGCTAAACTAGATGAATAGTTATTATATTTATTTCGGAAAAAGTGCATATATAAACATGTGAATAAAATAATTCATAAGACTCAGGCAATCACACTACCACCACAACAGCCTATTTATTTACACACAACAACAGTCTCACTGCTGGGCCCACGCATATTGCCTCCTCTCATCACGAGGGGGTTTGGGCTATAGTCCCCACGCGGGCCCAGTGCGGATTGGAGACTTTACACATGTCCTTGAATTACTTTGCAGTGGCGACAGTGGCGTGCAGGTTTCCTCATAGTTTATTTTGATAACCACAAGGAACGGAGGAAAAATCACGACTTGATAGTTGACACTAGTCAAAAAACGTAGACAAGGTACAGTCGATCAGAGCGACATCTGCTTTAAGCTTTGAGTGTGCCATTGCCTCGTCTAGCTGGAAATTAGCTCGAGTTAAATTAATCGACTATCTATCGATTTAAATACACGTAGCTGGTATCCCCAGAAACGTCACATCAATGTTGTCAATTGGGTGCGCTCCGAATCGCGCTCACAGCGCTTTGAGAGCATTTCGGGACACTTTGTGAGCGTGCTCACAACGCTCATCGAATCGCGTCATCGATCGACGCTCACGGTGCTCACTGATCACGCTGCGGGGCATGGGCGCTGAGCGCAAACGTCAAAGTGACATTTGACAGGACATGATTCCCTATTAAAAAAAAAAGATTATCAGTTACTAGTGTTGGCGCCGTGAGCGTGCTTGTAATCATTCCGAATCAAAAACGCGCTCACACGGTCGTGAGCGTGAAATTCAATTCGGGACACTTTGAGTGTTCTGAACGCTGTGAGCACTTTGAGCGCGATACGGAACGCACCCAATGTCAGTTAAATGACAATTCTCTTCTGTCAACAGCTAACTACATGTAGAAGTTGAAAAACTAAATATTACCCAAAAGAAATTAATACATTACGAAGTTGTTGAACAGCTTCATCATGGATACAGTGGTTAAAGGTTTACTAGAGGAAGATCCCGATGAAAAACCTGTATGTGTTCTTTACTGACGATGATGATGCTTTACTTATTATAGGTTATTCGGTTTCCCTTTTCTGACTGGATGAAAAGGAATGTTCCTATTTATCTCCCACTGCCGGTGCTGAGCACAGGCCCCCTCTCATTTTGAAAGGGTTTGGGTTATATACGCACTCGGACGCGGGCAGTATAGATTGGCGACTTAACTACTAAAATTAACAACTAGATACCACCTTGTAGAATTGAGTATAGTTGGGGAAAATAAGTCTGCTTTCAATTGTGGCCAGTGAAGGAAACGCATCAAACATAAATATATATACACGTTTTAATAAATAGGTATTACACAAATGTGTCATTGTGGGATCCATTTTAATTTTCTTGTTTTGTTTCAGAACTCATTAATGTAAATACAGAATGTTTTATTGTCTATTAAATCATGTCTTTTACTGTTTCAGGGATTCACAATAATGGGCCGTGATGTAACGAAAATTCCATGTTTCCGAGAGAGCTTCCTCTATGGGATTGCATCAGGCATCGGTGTAGGGTTAGCATCATTCATCAAAACCTCGCGACCCATGTTCTCCCAGCATGTCGGTGTTGGAACATTTGCTCTGTCAACTTTACTTTACTGGTCATATTGTAGGTACCAATGGTCAAAACAAAGATTTGATGCACAACTTTTGCAAGATGCTTTAAAAGACAAAATTATGTATGAAGGTACTGCAGTTGAAAGAGAATTAGAACAAAAAGGTGTTTTAAAGTCAGCATAGTATTAATAAATATACAAAATACAAACCAATGTAAGCTTCAGAGAAAAGGAACCTCTGCTAATGTATGTCTCGGTTAATTAGTGACCGACCGAAACATGTTATTTTGCCGAAACCGAAACCGAAACCGAAGGTTCGGTTTCATTTTAGTTTCGGCCGAAACCGAAACCGAAACCGAACCTTTTATAAAATAAAAATAAAAGTCCTTAAAAAGTCGAAAAAATGTTAGTCAGCCCGTTTTTTTCTAAAATTAATATCTCGCCGACCTATAATTACAGGTTTCTACTTTCAAAGATTTCATCATCATCATCATCATTTCAGCCGAAAGACGTCCACTGCTGGACAGGCCTCCCCCAAGGCTCGCCACTCAGACCGGTCCTGTGCTACTTGCTTCCACCGGTTTCCCGCGACCTTCACGAGGTCGTCGCTCCATCTTGTTGGAGGCCTACCGACAGCTCGTCTCCCGGTTCGCGGGAGCCACTCGAGAACTTTCCGGCCCCATCGGCCATCAGTCCTGCGAGCAATGTGCCCCGCCCACTGCCACTTAAGGCTCGCAATTCTTCGGGCTATGTCGGTGACCCCAGTTCTACTGCGGATATCCTCATTTCTGATTCTATCACGCAGAGAAACCCCGAGCATAGCCCTCTCCATTGCCCTCTGAGTGACTTTGAGCCTTCTTATGAGGCCCATCGTAAGCGCCCACGTCTCGGAACCATAAGTCATCACTGGCAACACACACTGGTCGAAGACTTTCGACTTGAGACACTGCGGTAATTTGGACGAAAAGACACTGCGAAGCTTCCCGAACGCTGCCCAGCCGAGTCGGATTCGACGATTGACCTCTTTCTCGAAATTGGACCTACCTAACTGGACTGTTTGTCCCAGGTATACATAATGGTCAACAACTTCGAGCGCAGAGCCTCCGATTATTACGGGAGTTGGCACAACATGGACATTAGACATAATTTTCGTCTTGTCCATGTTCATTTTAAGACCAACTCGATCGGAAATTCTGCTGAGGTCAGCGAGCATAATACTGAGGTCCTCCATGGTCTCAGCCATGACTACAATATCGTCGGCAAATCGAAGGTGAGAGATGTACTCGCCATTAACATTGATGCCTCGACCTTTCCAGTCCTGCACCTTGAAAGCATCCTCCAATGCAGCGGTGAACAGCTTCGGAGAGATCACGTCTCCTTGTCTGACTCCCCGCTGCAGTGGAATAGGCTTCGTGGTCTGGTCCTGTAGTCGGACGGACATGGTGGCATTTTCGTACAAACACTTCAACACTTCGATGTACCGGTAGTCAACTTGGCACCTCTGGAGAGACTTTGGTAGCCGGGACTCTGCCGGGGATTAACTTTAGCACCCCCTGCCCCGCCGTTACCATGGCCGCTACCGGAGCCAGGAATAGCGGGGCCGCCGGGGACTGGGGGTCTGGGCATTGATTGTGGCACTTTCTTGGTCCCAAGTATATAGATCCCTTGGGGGGGATTGCCATAGTCGCCACGCTTGGCAGGCGGGTTGGCGACCGCAGTTTGATGAAGGTAGTTCTCGGAGGACGCTGCTGCCCATCCTCCGGTTTATCCCTTAGTCGCCTCTTACGACACCCACGGGAAGAGAGGGGGTGGTGCAATTCTTTGCCGGCACCACACGGACCAAGATTTTTTCAAAGATTTATCACAATGAAATTTCAGCACAGTTACAGAGGTTCTGTTTGAAAATTTAACTACCCTATAAAATGAAAAAAATACATTATTTCAAATAAGGTACGATGTTGTAAGTTTCGGCGCGGTCGAAAGGTTCGGCCGTTTTTGGCCGAAACCGAAACTCGGGCCGAAACTTGATTTTTTGGCCGAAACTGGCCGAAACCGAAACCGAAACCGAAATTTCGGTCGGACACTACGGTTAATACATTATTTTTAAATTAGATTTAAATTAAATAAGCAAATGTTTTCTGAAAACTACACTGTCCACCATCGCAGAATCTTAACAGCTCATATATTATTAACATATGAATAAACAACTAGTATGTTGTATCAGAGGGTGTCCCCTTTTCTCTGAATCTTACTGTACATTAATTTAGGGACTAGCTTTGTATAATAAGTGTAGATACATATTCTACTGTTACTGGTAATATTATGAGTCTCAGAAATATGTTCATTGTTCATTCATTTCTATAGTTAAATGCAGATGTAGTCATCAGTATTAATAAGGAATGCATCCCATAATTATTTACCAGTGCCTGTAGTAATTTTGAATAAATTTAAATCCAATGAATTACAATAAATCATTTAGTTGTTTGTTACAACTTTAGTTTTATTTTCATGTTAATAAATAGTTGTCTTTGTTTGTTTCGCTCTGTTATTCCAACAACATAGTCTTGATTATGGATGGGTTGACAAAGCTTGCCCTTGATAAAGCTTGTAAAGGGTCAGCTGTGGGCGAGCTGCATCAACCAAATTTGAGGGTCTCTTCAACATTAGATGTGGACACCAAGTAACCATTCAATCTATACAGATTTTTTTTGCTGGCAGCTTCTTTGCCCACCAAAACTTCAATTTTAGAGCTAATGGGAAAGCAACAGTGAGAGACCCATTATTACTATAGCAGTTTTTTAATCACTTGAAATTCTGTGTTTACGTAGACAAGTCGTTTGAATAAATCAAGTAATGGAATTTTAATTACTGATAGCTCTAAATTAAATACCAATACCTTAATAACTATACCTACAACAGGTTTTCTATCTTTGGTATTACATCATAATTTCAACATTGCATTGACGCTGGTTTTCAATCCAGTCCATACTAATAAATTAAAATACACTTCTATGTGAAAGTAACTGTCTGTTACATCTTCACGTTTAAACCGCTGGACAGAAATTTGGTATTTAGGGGTAGTTCGATTGCCGTGGAAGGACATAGGCTACTTTTATCCCGGAAAAACGCACAGTTCCCGCGGGAACGCTATAACCGAATAACACGCGGACGTAGTAGCGGGTAGGGTTTTCGAGTTAAATCCGTATACATACATACAGACAATGTTTCTAAAAATCGTCATTTTGTGGTCAGACTTCAGTATCGGTTATACTATATGTCCTCTCGAGGCTCTCGACTTGATAGTTACTTTTAATTTTCAAGTTTCAGACGCGACTTCTTCTACAGACTTATTATTAGTAAGATAGATCGTATATGTAAGTACATATACGATGTAATTTGACCTCTGGTATTGCTCGTAGCGTAGCGTACGACCGCCTTAGGACTGATTGGCCAATGGAGCCAGAAAGTTCTCGAATGGTGACCGCTCACCGGGAGCGAGCTCCAAAAAGTGGCGGGAATCCGATGGAAGCCAGTAGCACAGTTCAGGTCTGAGTGGCAAGCCCAAGCCTGAGCAACACCTATGTTGTCGTCATATCCTGAAAATTCGGACTTTCTAGCAGTGGCGAAAATACGACAAAACGCTTCGAGAAAAGGTAGCTGCGCTGGTTGGCTCGTCTTGGCAGCGACACTGCCTTGCCCCCAGATATACCCCTTTACACCCGCTGCCAAAGTGTTATAGTAGTTATATAGTGATCAATAAAGGCAACAAATATTTACTTACACTAACCATTCAATAAGGGATTAGGATAAGAAAGTAGTAAGGTATAATGGTTAGGTATCTTGGGAATAGCAAATCAATTGGCGTTCATTCACAATTGAGCCCGCTGTTTGTGAACCCATCATCATCATCATTTCAGCCGAAAGACGTCCACTGCTGGACATAGGCCACCCCTAAGGCTCGCCACTCAGACCGGTTCTGTGCTAGTCGCTTCCACCGGTTTGCCGTGACCTTAACGACGTCATCGCTCCATCTTGTTGGAGGCCTACCGGCAGCTCGTCTCCCGGTTCGCGGACGCCACTCGAGAACTTTCCGGCTCCATCGGCCATCAGTCCTGCGAGCAATGTACCCCGCCCACTGCCACTTAAGGCTCGCAATTCTTCGTTCTTGAACCCATTGACCGGTAAGTAATCGGCCAAATGATATGTCCCGAACTATAACACCTCGCCTCCTCCGGGCGCCCCGCCCTTGACATAAAGCGTTTATCTCATCGATGCTTAAATTTACGACAGGTACGAACAATCTGTAAGTACTTAATTGGTACATGTTATACGTTTTGAAGCAATAGAAATTTGGCTGAAAATTTACCAAATTAAAATGGGACTTTCTGGAGTAGACCTTTCCATTTAAAAAAAACATCCAAATCGGCTCACAATTGACGGAGTTATCGCGGAACATACAAAAAAAAAACCGACTTCAAACTCCGACAGCCTACAAAGTCGATGCATGTCAAGTTCACTATAAGTTTGTCATCAGCTTTGGGTCGGTTCACTTGACACCGACTTTGTATGCTGTCGGAGTTTGAAGTCGGTTTTTCCTTTTTTGTTTAAAACTTTTTTCTTTTTAAATTCATATTAAAATGGGACCAATCTGAGAATGAGGACCACCTTTCGATTAGAAAAGGAATCATCGAAATCGGTTCACAATTGACGGAGTAATACCGGAAGTTCGGAACATACACACACACATACAGACGAATTTAAGAACCTCCTCCTTTTTTCGGTTAAAAATAGGGAACGTCCCCACGTCACGTGTAGTGTGAGTGCAGACCAGGTGTATTTTAACTTTGACCAAGTTCGACTATCCATATTTATTTCAATGGGCTAGCAAGCGCTTGGTACCTTAGGATGTTGGCGGTCACCTATATTCATTTAATTTTCTAATGTGTAAAAATGCCCGTATGGGCCAATTTGCTGAAAATACCTAAAAATTCGCGCGGATCCTACTTCAAATCTGGCGGCTGGATGATAGCACTTATATCACTTATTACCTACTTAGGTACAGATGCTGTTAAGCGCCGCTGTGTAATTAATTAAAATTTAAAGCGACTAGGTATGTAAGTGATATAAAATCTCGCTCCTAAGATATACCAAGCGAGAAACACTATATATCGAGTGTCACTGCGCATACGGCGGAGTGAGCTAGGAAGGTTAGGTCCAGTCTTGCCACGCTCGCCACTCGAGAAAGGTCGCGAGCGCTAACACACCGCTAGACATTCTTTCAATTTATTTATATTTAAATTACTCGTTGAATCAATTAGGCTTACCAGAACCAGTTAGGTATGTCTCATCTATAAATAATCTGTTCACAAAATGGAGCAGCTGGAAAAGTTGATACCAAAGGACGTGCAAACTGTGCTGGTGTTTTTCGTGAATGGAAAGAAGGTATGTTTATAAATAATAACATATCAATTACACAACATAGGCAACATTCATAAAATTTTATGCAGAAAGCTATATCCAACTACCAATATATCTACATATTTTTTTCATTTTAAGAATAAGAATAATGTTTATTTACCAGAAAAAATATACAGATTGCAGTCAGCTATAGATAAAATACTAGGACAATAAGTTGATTTATGTAAGTGATATAAGTTAATTAAATTCATTGAAATCATGTGACAACAAAGAATGTCCATAATTTCTTTTACATCACCCTTGGCCATAAAGTGGGATTTTCTGCCCGCTACGCGGAGAGAAAATCTCACTTCTTGGCCAAGGCAAGACGTAAAACTTTTGACAAACCACGGGCGGTAATTCGTAAAGCCCCAGATCGCATATTTATGGCCCTCACCTTCGGTTCGGGCCACAGAAACCTGCGATCTGGGACATTACGAATTCACCACCCTAGGTCTGTAATGTACTATTAACTACTTAATACCTGCGAATATTTCGGATACCGTATGATATTGAACGAAGTCATCGACCCACGTAAACATCGAGTAGGTAGGTATAGTTACCATACCAAGTCAATTTAAGGTTAATCAACGACCATGTATGGCTGGCTAGTCCACTGGGCATTATATTAGATCTAGGCTAACTGATACTATATTGTTACTACCGCATAGGGTCGGGGGTTCGATTCCGGCTCGCATCTCTGAGTTTATCTACTTATGTGCGAAATTAAATTTGAATTTATCACTGAGCTTTTCGGGAAAAGATTATGAGGAAACCTGCACGCATCTGCGAAGTAATTCAAGGATGTGCGTGAAGCTTCCAATCAGCACTGGGTCCGCGTAGCATGGGAACTGTATAGCCCATACAGTACTTCGTCCCTCTCGTGATGAGTGGGTCGGCCCGTAAACACAAACAATAGACTGTTGTGGTGGTGGGGTGGCGGATGTTTAAGGAAAACGTAAACACGATGCAAGTCGAAAAACATTAAAATTAAGAAAAACACGTTTTTTTTAAATGGCGCACATTTGACCAACATACGTATCTGATATCTCCATAAAATATTGCTGAATTGTGTAAATACTTCAAAAGTCTAACGCTACAGTCGTCCATAGATAACAAGTCTACAGCGTACCTATTACATATACAAATTGGCGCTAAATCCGTCGTAGGTAAAACCTACTAGGTGTGTAAAATTTACTTATCAAGAAATACGCGAGAACGGCCTATTTAAGGTTGGTTACGTAAACTACCGTAAAACGATCCGCTGTCACTCGATTACCATTACGGAATTTGAGTACGTGCCTACCTCTATTACTTATATTCACAATTTGTCAATTTCGCAGAACTAAGCAAGCACTACAGAGATTTTAAGTTACAATTACAAGCAAGATTACAAGTTTAAGGCTGTGATTAAAATACATATCAAAACGACTTCTTCAAATGGTAACGACGATACACTGAAAAAAAAAAGGATTAGCCAAACTAGTAATGTTAAATTAAAAATAAGCAAACTCGTTGCGAACAAATAAAACATGATTAAAACTTACAAAACTTATTCAGTGCTGCTAATAAGACGGGTTGCTTATTAAATAATACATAGTTCGCAAGTCACTTTTTAGTGTATAATCAAACTTTGGTTATAATTAGGTAAAACATTGGTAATCCTTTTTTTTTCAGTGTATGATGACATGCCATTTATGATTTTGTTATGACGTCATGCGTACTAGTCTAGCCATTTTGTATACTGCAGATTTCTATGAATAGGAAGATTTTGTATTGAATTTTGAAATGCAGTGAACATATAAATTGATTTAGGATGAAGCAGTATGGAGTTATTTACTGCAAAAATTAAAACTACATCTGGATCTAAGATTAGGAACTAAAATCTTCCAGGTGGTAGAACCGAATCCAGACCCGGAATGGACTTTGCTGTGGTACCTGCGCCGGCGGTTACGGCTCACCGGCAGCAAGTACGGCTGCGGGGAGGGCGGCTGCGGCGCGTGCACCGTTATGGTTTCCCAGTACTTGAGACAGGAAGACACCGTCCGGTATCCTTTTACACATACTTCGAAAAAATACGACGTCCTTATTTCACTGTATTTTGTTAAAGTCTTGGGACTTTAACAAAATACAGGCTTAGGAAGGTAAAGATAAGAAACGCTTTCTTTCGGTTCCGCAAATTTGGTTAATTATGATTGTCACTTAGTTTGATTGGATGTCGATCCAAAAAGCGTTTAGTAATTAACTTTATTACACACTAGCTGTTGCCCGCGACTTCGTACGCGCGTAAACATTAAAATGTAAAAATCCCTTTTTTTCCCGTCTCCGTCGGAATTTTGGGAATTCCTCTCTTAGTGCTCCCATACACTCCTCAAGGAACCTACATGACAAATTTCAGCTATCTACAGGCGGTTTGGTCTGTGCGTTGATACATCAGTCAATCACTTGCCTTTTAGGCTGGGCGCATGTAGGTATGCGCCTACGTTAGGTTTCCGATTGCAGTTTTCATATTAGGAATTCAGATTTGGAAACCGAAAGGCGCACTTTTCATACAAAAGGTTCAACATGGCGCACACGTTCTGACTTTTTCCGTACGAAAAAAAAACTTAACCCATTCGGTTCGGAAAGTCTTCCACGCGTGACGGGTTTCCACGGCTACGTTCCGAATCACGCTCAGAGCGCTCACAGCACCTTGCATCCTTCTTCCTTGAAAAAGGAGCGCAATCTCAATAGTTCCAAAAGTGGATACCAAATCGGGTAGGTTGGGGGCGCTGCGGTCGCCACTCCAGTCAAGCCACCTAGGCGGATAGTCTACAGTAGCGCCTTCAGATGGTGCTGCTGAGGCAAAAACGCAGCGAAAACGGTTGTGAGGAGAGTGTGTTTTGTTTTGTTGCTTATCAAATCCGCTGGACACGTTTTCAACTGTTTCGCCATATAAGATTGCGCTCCTTACCAAGACACATTCCACACTCCATACTTCTTCCTATTTTAAGTCTGCTCCTAAGAGGAAAAAGGATGCAAGGAGCTGTGAGTGCTCTGAGCGCGATTCGGTACGCAGCCCATGAAAGCGGACCTCTACGTTCTGGCGGGAACAAAACTAATGAAATAAACCGAACACCTACGCCAGGCGGTCGGAACTCCGAGGCACAATCCCTAATGTGAAAACCGCATTCGGAAACCGTATGCGCCCAGCCTAACGCGCCCTTCCCATACATTTTGTTTGAACCACCGCACACGTTGGACGGAAATTTTCAGATCAGAAGGGTCCGATTCACGCCAACGCTGTTCAGCGTAGACGTTTTTACTAACGGTCTGTTCTACACGTTTGCAAAATGTGTGGACCCGAAAATTTTATAATGTATGTCAATATATTTTATTTATTCTTATTTAGAACCACTAATTCGTCATCGTCGTCCAAAACGCGTTACCACGAAAGCGGACATCTACGTACTGGCGGAAAAAAACCTAATGAAAAAAACCGAACCTCTACGCTAGGCGTTCGGAATTCAGAGTCAAAATTCCTAATGTGAAAACCGCATTAAGAAACCTAATGTATGCGCCCAGCCTTATATCATACATAAACGACAACATACTACATAGTATAAAACAAAGTCGCTTCCCGCTGTCTGTCCCTATGTATGCTTAGATATTTAAAAAAAATAGCGTTTAAGGTGAGTAGTGAGGCAAAAATGCAAATTCGAGGTGTTTTTGTAACCATTTTTCTATAATTGTAACAAGTTGTCATCTGCAAAGTTTACGAATATGGAACACAAATATAGTCAATTAGTGTTTCTGGTATTTTATATCGTCTTATATGTAATGATTTGTACTATGGATGTCATTTAAGAAATCCTTAATCCTCCTATATGTAACCATTTATTTCCGCTTAGGAAAAAATCTACGTTGACAAATTTTTTGCAAGTACTTTTCAGAATTTTATCTAGGGCTTGACCTTCTAACTTATATGATAAATAGCTTTTAGACGAAAAACCTATGTCTTCCTTAGTGTATAATCACAAGTATCACAACACACATTTGCTGCGCTTGTTATGGTAGGCGTTTTGTTGAATTATGCGGCGTTTTTTATATTTTTAAATATTTTTATTTATTGATTAAAAAATATCTAAACTATCATGATTACTAAAGAAAGAAGGATAAAAGTTCGTTTCATAAATTTGACTTTTATATTGGATTTGAAGTAGTGTTATTTTTCTATAAATTCATAATATTGCATTAAACATAAAGTTGTGGTTGAGAACAAGGCGACGTTGCGAGTTTCGGCACTCGTGTTGTTTACCTCGCGGTCGCGCGCGCTGTTGCCAGCTAGGTAGGTATCCCGAACTCGATCAGAGGACGCACAGCATGGTCGGCCTGCCGGCCGGCACTCGGAAATGAGTGAATAGCGAGTGAGTAACTAGCGAGAGAGTAAGTCGAGTGGAGTGATTTGTCTCGAGGATTTGCATTTTATTGTTGTTATAGATACTTATTTGTTAAGTTTGTTTTGTTACTCCGTAATAGTGTTCTTGTTATAATATTGTTATTGTTACCTAGTGTTAAAATGGGTAATAAAAAGGGGAGAAGATCACACTGCTCTATAAAGTTGATACGAAAGCGACAAGGGCGAACCGCTTATTACCTCAAGAAAGTCGCTGAAAAGTAGGGTCGCTTCGCCTGTTTGCGTCCACTTACTGGAGTTGGCAAGTTTGAAGGTGAAAATAAAAATGTTCTAATTGAAATTTTGATTATAAAAGGGATGTAATGTATGATGATATAGTCCTTTTCAATATAACTTATAGTTTTGGTCGAAACATCTGGTAGTTTTCAAAAAAACGACACAAATAGGCAAATTAGGCGATTTACCCAGTTTGCGTCCACTTAATCCAGATTGCGTCCACCTATGGACCAATTCGCGTCCACCAACTTAGAAAAGGAATCTGAATTGATGTTTTTATAGTAACTAGCTTTTTGTCAAACATGCTCGGTAATGTTCGTGTTACTTTCAAAAAAAGAAGACGCCAGGCTGTCCATTGCCGGCCTTGGCCAGCAAAAACATTATTGTCGTGTGTGTTTTTTTTAATTCGCTTGCTATTTGAGACACCTCTGTAGAGCAACTGACAAATCAATGGAGGTAATGAGTACAACTTCCATGGCCAAATCATCCACGATCATGGAAGTAGTAAATACTGATGTGGGGTAAGTGCGCCTAAATTTATTTCGCCCCTTTGCCTTGTAAACAGCCAACTACTAGTTGAGTAATATTTATAGGTTTCGATATATTTATGTTAGGCGCACTTACCCCGAAACTGACAAATCCATGGAGGTAATAAGTACAACTTCCATGGCCAAATCATCCACGATCATGGAAGTAGTAAATACTGATGTGGGGTGAGTGCGCCTAAATTTAATTCGGCCCTATGCCTTGTAAACAGCCAACTACTAGTTGAGTAATATTTATAGGTTTCGATATATTTATGTTAGGCGCACTTACCCCATCCTGGCGCACTTGCCCCGACTGACCTTACGTATTTCCTCGCTGTTTGAGAAAAGCATTATATATACGTCGGCCGCAATTGCGATTGCCGGACTCGTACTAATAGAATCGTCCGGCAATGCGCTACTTGGCGGCCTCTGCAATATTATACTATTCCCCGCAACTTCGTATGCGCAGAAATATTAAAATGAAAGATCCCGTTTTTTCCCGTTCCCGTGGGAAATTCGGGAAATCCTCTCTTAGCGCTCCCATACGTTCCCTAAGGAACCTGCATGCCAAATTTCAGCCCGATCCGGCCAGTGGTTTGGGCTGTGCGTTGCTAAATCACTATGTCAGTCAGTCAGTCAGTCACCTTTGAGTTTTATATATTTAGACTAGCTTTTCCCCACAACTTCGTATGCGCAGAAATATTAAAATGAAAAACCCCGTTTTTTCCCGTTTCCGTGGGAATTTCGGGAAATCCTTTCTTAGCGGATGCCTACGTCATAACATCTACCTGCATGCCAAATTTCAGCCAGATCCGTCCAGTGGTTTGGGCTGTGCGTTGATAGATCACTATGTCAGTCAGTCAGTCACCTTTGAGTTTTATATATTTAGACTAGCTTTTCCCCGCAACTTCGTATGCGCAGAAATATTAAAATGACAAACCCCGTTTTTTCCCGTTCCCGTGGGAATTTCGGGAAATCCTTTCTTAGCGGATGCCTACGTCATAACATCTACCTGCATGCCAAATTTCAGCCAGATCCATCCAGTGGTTTGGGCTGTGCGTTGATAGATCACTATGTCAGTCAGTCAGTCACCTTTGAGTTTTATATATTTAGACTAGCTTTTCCCCACAACTTCGTATGCGCAGAAATATTAAAATGACAAACCCCGTTTTTTCCCGTTCCCGTGGGAATTTCGGGAAATCCTTTCTTAGCGGATGCCTACGTCATAACATCTACCTGCATGCCAAATTTCAGCCAGATCCGTCCAGTGGTTTGGGCTGTGCGTTGATAGATCACTATGTCAGTCAGTCAGTCACCTTTGAGTTTTATATATTTAGACTAGCTTTTCCCCACAACTTCGTATGCGCAGAAATATTAAAATGAAAAACCCCGTTTTTTCCCGTTTCCGTGGGAATTTCGGGAAATCCTTTCTTAGCGGACGCCTACGTCATAACATCTACCTGCATGCCAAATTTCAGCCAGATCCGTCCAGTGGTTTGGGCTGTGCGTTGATAGATCACTATGTCAGTCAGTCAGTCACCTTTGAGTTTTATATATTTAGATGTACAGAATATATATTTAGATTGTACAGAACGATCGGATTTTAACAATGACTTTATTCAAGAATATTTGACATTAAAAAATCATGATTATAATTAATAAAACCATGAACATTTTTTTTTCCAGACAGGCCAGTTTTCCTGCTGTTTGAACTTTATTATGAATGTAGTCATTTATCGGGGTTTTACCCTACATACGCATAATGCCTAATTGCATTGCATATTTTTAAACTACGACTTTGATACGAAAAAACATTAAAAATATCTAAATATCACTAGTACCATGTTCAGCATGTAAATTATTTAAAAAAGTATTCAATTCATTAAAAAAATATACAAAAAGTTATTATAAGCGGTGATTTGAACCCGCGCCCCTCTTGCGCTCTCATCTACGTCATGATGAATTTGGACCGCTGGGCCACGGTAGACTTAAGACAGCGGGCGAAATTAACCATTGCTATCGTTGTAATTTACGTTAGCGTATTTGGCGCGGTTATTATTGAGAGGATCGGGCTCAAAACGCTCAAGGTCATCGACGGCTACAGGCGCCTTAATAGGTCTTAAAAAAAATTGTGGGTTTGTTAAAGCCATTTTTTGATTAAGTGATGCGTTTGTGAAATATTAAGCTTTAAAGTGCTATTTTTTGTTAGAGTCGAGTGTCCCCCCCCCCCCTTGCCACCTAAATGGTGGTATTTGGATGGCTGAAAAAAATCACGGTTGTGGCATATACATTGTGGGTCAGATCCTATAGCAAATAATTAACCCACAGTATCGGCTATCGATTCTAAGTATATTGTATAGGTCTTTAATTTTTTTAGAGTTGGTAAAAAAATATATTTTGTATAGGATTCAGGCGTCGCTCACACGGCAGGAGCGGCAGGGGCGTCGGGCGGGCACGTCATACCACAGGCTAGCTAGATGCTAATAAAGTCTTAGAAAGGTACTGTGGGCATCGTCAACTTCGGAACCCTATATTTTGCGCGTGGCCCGACACGCACTTGGCCGGTTTTTCAATAATCATGTAGTTCCAGTCATTAGTTACTATATACTTCCATGTAAGCAATGCATCTAAGTATAACACCATGATTGTTAACACGTCTCTCACGGTGAAATATTAATAATCCTTGTTCTTGATTTTTTTTATTGTGCCGGCCAGTATACCCGACACTGGACAAATAAGTTTCTATAAAAGAAAGCATAAAGCCTCTTTCCTGACTGTTGAGCTGAGGAAATTAAAAAATGTACTGCTACAACATCATTCGAAATTTGAATACGATTTGCATTCCATTTTTCAAAATTAGTACAAATACATGCCTTATTTCATTGCTAAAGACATCGAGCGTGTTGCCTTAGTGGCAAATGATGTGGACACTTAATCCAGAGTCCCCGGATCGATGCCGGTCATTCCTATCAGACATTTTTATTTTTTGTTGTCTTTTTATAAAGTTTGTTTTATATATTTTCTTTGATTTGATTGTTTTAGAGTCAAACGATTATATTTTAGAAAAACGATTAATATTCTTTGAGGTTTGAGACGTTCCGGTCATACATCATACATAAGTATCTACAGTATAGCGCCCGCCATCTGTGGTGAGAATTCAATTTTGGTAAAACTTCCATACCTTATTACTTAAATTGTGTACCGAATATCCAAAAAAGCTGTAAACTGTTTTGGGAATACTTTATACAGTATCCAATTCTTAAAGAAAAACAACAAAATTATGAATAGTATCGCTAGTAAGAGCATTTTGGTACGCAATGTTTTTAACCTTTTTTATTAAAGTATTGATTAAAATATGCTTTAATAAAAAAACCATCGGACAGGTATTTCTTTATTTCTTTTGTAGAGTATTTTCGCCGAGTTTCATGATTGTAAGTCAACGCGTAATGTTTTTTTCATACAAACTTCTCCCCTCCTTTTTACCCCCTTCCGGTCAAAAGGTTAAGATTTTTTTTATCCTATGTTCTATTCTAGACCTGTCTTAACACATTTGTAAAAACTATATTTAAATCGGATCAGTAGTTTTCATGTGATGCCGGTTCAAACAAACAAACAAACAAACAAACAAACAAATAAACAAACAAACAGACAAAAATTTTAAAAAGTACCAAATCGTTATCAGTTGCTTATTTTGAACCTCCCTAGTTAGTTTTTTTGTAAATATATGCAATGTACAGATTTTTTAGTCTCTACAACTTTATTATATGTATAGATTAGTAAAAACTAATACAAAAGGCGAACTTAATGCCATAAGGCATTCTCTACAGTTAAACATTGTTATTATTTTTTCTTTACGAAATTTAAGCATAAAGTTTAAAGACAAGATTTGCATTTTGTGCAAGTGGTATCATTCATATCGGATTGCGGTCATTTGATCATAAATTCATAATAATTAATTCAAGACCTTGATGAGTTCGTTAACAGACTTGGCTCGTAAGGCTTTACTAGAAACGGTACATATGGGCATAATATACTTTCTCCCTATTTAGGGACATAGTGTAATCAGTGTTATACTTAAGTACCATCCTATCAGTGATACACATCTCCCTATTTTGCGAGATGATATTCCTATTACTAAATAGGCAGACAATGCCTTTTATTTAGGGATATGATATGAAGCGTCCGTTTCCCTAAATAAGAGTACCTACCTACATTTCTGTCATTTTCGAATAGAGCCTTAAGACTTCCTATCATCTCTATTCGTACAATATTTCCTTGACATGTACAAATAGGCACATCGCCATAAATGCATGCCTGACCCCGGTCTGTGCAGTTCACGGTATGGCTGTGACAACCGTCGAAGGCATCGGAAACTCGCAAGATAAACTTCACCCCGTACAAGAAAGAATTGCAAAAAGTCACGGATCTCAGTGTGGCTTTTGTACGCCCGGTATAGTCATGTCCATGTACGCTCTTCTAAGGAGTAAAACCAAAATAAATGAAAAAGACATCGAAGCTGCTCTTCAAGGAAATTTATGTCGATGCACTGGTTATAGACCTATAATAGAAGGATTTAAAACTTTTGTAGAGGCTTGGGAAAAACAATATGTAAACGGTGAAGCGGGCAGTTCCTGTCAAATGGGGAAAGACTGCTGCCGAAATAATGAAAGCAAGGAGGATACACCAATGCTATACAATAAATCGTCTTTTCAGCCTTATGATCCTTCGCAAGAACCAATTTTCCCACCGGAACTTAAACTGAATACTAATTATGAAGAGGACTACGTCAGTTTTAAAGGAGAAAGAGTGACATGGATTCGACCACAAAGTTTACAAGACTTACTTAGAATAAAATACAATATCCCACAAAGCAAAATAGTGGTAGGAAACACGGAGCTGGGAGTTGAAATGAAATTTAAAAAGTTAGTGTACCCCATTTTATTATCCCCGTCCATGATACAAGAAATGAATTTCTGTTCTGTAACAAATGACGGAATTGAACTGGGGGCTGCAACTACACTGTCTGAAATAGAAAATTTTCTACAGGCTACTATTTCAAAAAATCTTCAAAAGTCTAAAGTTTTAGTAGCAATCCAAGATATGCTTCATTGGTTTGCTGGAAATCAAGTTCGCAATGTGGCTTCACTTGTTGGAAATATAATGACTGCTAGTCCTATATCTGACCTGAATCCAATACTCATGGCCACTTGTGCCGTTTTAAATGTGCATAATTTAGAAAGAGGTCCAAGGCAGATCACCATGGATGAAGCCTTTTTTAAAGGATACAGAGCAACTTCTGTTGAAGATGATGAAATTGTTAAGTCTGTTACAATTCCGTTCACGAAACCAAACCAACATTTCAAGGCATATAAACAGGCTAAGAGAAAGGAGGACGATATTTCCATAGTTACAGCAGCATTTAATGTTATATTGGAAGAAAATAGTAATATAGTTAAAGATGCAACATTATGCTTTGGTGGAATGGGACCAACCACAAAATCGGCAACTAAATCAGCAAAAGTAATGAAAGGCTTAACTTGGAATAAATCAATGTTAAGCGGCGTATGTGACACACTTGCAAAAGAATTTGAATTGGATATTTCTGTACCTGGAGGAATGGCTGAATATAGAAAATCTCTTTGCTTAAGCTTCTTTTTTAGATTTTATATCGACGTATTAAGTCAAATTAGCACAAGTAATGGAAACTCAGTACCATCAAAGTATTTAAGTGCCGCCTTAGAAGAAACGACGTTGCCATGGAACAGTTCGCAGTATTTTGAAATAAATGACAACGAAAGAAAGGTATCAGATGCTGTAGGTAAACCAATACCTCACATGTCAGCATTCAAACAAGCTTGCGGTGAAGCTTTATACTGCGACGATGTTCCTTATATTGAAGATGAGCTATATTTATCATTAGTGTTCAGTAAAGAATCACATGCCGAAATCAAATCCATAGATGCAAGTAAAGCCTTATCAGTTCCTGGAGTGGTTGCCTTTTTCTCGGCTTCAGATTTAGAAGAAGGCCGTAATAAATTAGGTCCCATTTTTAAAGATGAAGAAATATTTTCTTCAAAGATAGTGACAAGTCGGTCATGCGTGATTGGTGCTATTGTAGCTGAAACTGAAAGAGTGGCAAGGAAAGGCAAAGACTTAGTACAGGTTAATTATAGTCCTATTGAACCTGTGATTGTTACGATAGAAGAAGCCATAGCTCATAAATCTTTCTTTAAAAGCAGCCCACGAGTTGTAAAAAAAGGAAATGTAGCAGAAGTATTTCAAAGAACAAAATCATCACGTATTGTAGAAGGATGCATAAGAAATGGGGCACAGGAACATTTCTACCTGGAAACAATGTCTGCATTTGCCCTCAGAAAAGAAGATGAGCTAGAAATAATTTCTTCCACTCAAAATCCTGCTGAGATCGGGGTGAGTTATTTTAAAACAATATTAAACAGAACAGGAATCATAGTATTTATCATGATTATTTCATAAGCGCTTACTTAAACACTTTTATTAATGATAATTTTATTAAATAAAATTAAGGATCTGCAGTTTTACTCAAAAAAAATATTATTTTAAATGTAGTTATTTTTACGTCGCCTTGTTCTTACAGGCCCTGGCGTCTCAAGCTCTTTGTATACCAAATAACAAAGTTGTATCAAAAGTGAAAAGGCTTGGAGGTGGTTTTGGAGGCAAGGAAACTCGTGCAACAATACTTGCGATTCCCGTTGCAATAGCTGCATATAAATTAAAGAAGCCAGTGAGGGCTGTCCTGGACAGGGACGAAGATATGCAAGCAACCGGCTACAGACATCCATGCCTGGTCAAATATCGGGCGGCATTTGATGATGATGGAAAAATAACGGCTGCAAAATATGAGGCATATGTTAATGCCGGCAATTCCATGGACATATCTTGCTCGGTAAGACTAAATATAAGTAAGAGTAACCGACACTTTACATGATATATCTACCTACAGTCCTAAATATGTTTGTATTTTCTCATTTCAGATGGTAGAGAGGCTAGTTATGCATGCTGACAACTGCTACTACATACCAAATATGGAGGTCGAAGCATACCTTTGCAAAACTAACATGCCTACGAATACAGCATTTAGAGGTTTTGGAGCTCCAAAAGCAATGTTACCAGCTGAGATTTTGATAAGGGATATAGCTGTAGCAGTAGGGAAGGACTACGAAGAAATTGTACACATAAATTTGTACAGAGAAGGCCATTTAACACATTTTAATCAAAGTCTCAAGTATTGCACGATATCCAGATGTTGGAATGAATGCATAGAAAGCAGTAATTATTGGGAGAGGAAGAAAAGTGTGCAAACTTTCAACAGGTTTGTTTAGTTATACATTAATAAAAACTACATATCTATGTAGCTAGACTGAACTGAGGATTTCATTATTAAATGTATTTTAAATTGTCTTTGTAGAGAAAACAGATGGAAGAAGAAAGGGATTTCTTTAGTGCCTACAAAATATGGTATATCCTTCCAAGGTGATCTCCTTATGCAAGGTGGAGCATTGGTGTTAGTTTACACCGATGGATCTGTTTTGATGTCAATCGGTGGCATCGAAATGGGCCAGGGGCTATTTACAAAAATGATCCAAGTTGCTTCACGTGTCCTAGAAATTGACATAAGCAAAATTCACATCAGCGAGATGTCTACGAATACAGTACCGAACAGCTCTCCGACTGCGGCAAGCATGAGTTCTGACATTTACGGGATGGCAGTCGTCGACGCGTGTACCACTATCAAGAAACGGTTAGAACCGTATCGCAGTATGAATCCTACAGGAACTTGGGAAGATTGGGTTTCAACGGCATACGTAAACAGGGTGCAATTAACAGCTACAGGATTCCACGTTGTCCCTAAAATAGAATACAACCCTAAGACGAATACTGGAAATTTATTTGAGTATTTCACTTATGGAGTTGCATGCTCAGAAGTAATTGTGGACTGTTTGACTGGCGATCATCAAGTGCTAAGAACGGATATTGTTATGGATCTAGGAGAGAGTTTGAATCCAGCTATAGACATTGGACAAATTGAAGGTGCTTTCACGCAAGGATACGGTTTTTACACGATGGAGGAAATGGTGTTTTCGCCAACCGGTGAGCTGTTATCACGGGGTCCTGGGGCCTACAAGATACCCGGTTTGTCTGATATACCGAAGACTTTTAACGTTTCGCTGCTGAAGGGCGCGCCCAACCCACGTGCTGTTTATTCTTCAAAGGTAAGATAGATAAATTGCAATCCGCTTCTAAATCACATGTCATACGAAACATCGACTCGATGATAGCTTATATTAAAGTTGTACTTTTTTTAGGCTGTTGGGGAGCCACCGCTATTCTTGGCTGCTTCTGTGTACTTCTCGATCAAGGAGGCGATTCGGTCGGCTCGGCTGGACGCCGGAGTGAATCCAGAATTTGTGCTGGACGTACCAGCCACCTGTGCCCGGATAAGATTGGCATGCGAAGACGAAATTACGAAACAGGTAAAGTATTATTGATTAAAAAAAAACAACCCGACTGCACCGAGATCTGATTTTGATATAGGCACCTACAGTGTCACTCTCACGATCAAGGCGAATCTAACGACACCTCACAAACTAAAACCTATCAAGCCAAGAAATTAGGTTATATGGCGAGCGTGCCATAGAAATATATATTAATACACTAAAAAACATAACCCTCCTTCTGGCGCAGCAGGGTAAAAATACACGTAACCTCCAAGTCAATGAGACTCCTTACTTTAATTAGATATGCAGAGATATTTTCTTTTTATTTAAACAGTATTATTATGATAAACGTCGTGTCTTGATACTTGATTTATACTATTTGACGCGCTAACTGCTAGGGCTGATTTTGATGAATTGGGTACGGAAATAACAAGAGATCCCCGAATCGTAATATTCGAATGGTATCAATATCAACTTTGACGCAAGGTATTTAGGACTGCGCTGCGGTGCACTTCTTTTAACAATATGTTAATTTTAATAGATGTTATTTATCTGATTTCAGGTAAAACCAACAATAACAAAGCGTGGTAAACCGTGGAATGTAGTCCCATAATATGTTCTGATCTGATTTTAAAATTATGAAAGTATTCGTGTATCGTTTAGGTTATATCAATAGTTATATCAATAAACATAAATAAATATACCTTTAGTTATTTTCTTTTGCTTTATCGAGGGTATCTTGTACCACCACAACAACAGCCTATTCTAGTCCTACTGCTTTGCACAAGCCTCCTCTTTGGCTTTGAGTTATGAGTTATGAGGTGTAGTGTAGTAATTACCTCAGCACTGGGACTGAGGTAAATATACCTAGAGGTGGTAGGTAATCTTATTCGACTCCAATGCAAAGACATGAATTCCACATGATGTTACCAAAATATGCTTTACTACCATATTGATAAGGTCTGCGTACTACATCATTTGGCAATAATAACAAAAAATACTCAACTTACCTGCACACACCATGTTTGGTGTTTGGGTCAATTTATACCCTGAGTTAGAAGTTACAACCCTTACAACGGCTTAAAAATGAATATTTTTTGACGTCGTCAGCCGTAAGTGAACTGACTCAGGGGCTCTATGCGAAGTCTTAAGGGGGTCGAAGGGACATTGCTTTTCCCTATAGGATCGCTCACGCGTCAAGTTGAACTTTGAATCTAGCTGCTTAAAGTTCACGCGACGCGTGAGCGATCCTATAGGGAAGAGCGAGATCCCTATTTAAAGACTTCGAATATAGGCCCAGGACTCCCTCATATTCTTCACACCCACCGCAGCCATGAAAGCCATGCTCGACCTGCCGCCCCTTCATCTCTTCGTGAGGCAGGAAGCGGCAGCTACGGCCATACGCCTCAAAAAACTTCATATTTGGAGACAAGCTAGGGTACCCCACACCTTAATACTCGACGAGTATGTAGGTAAGGAACTACTCATAGAGGCGGTCACCGACAGGATACCCAAGCAGTTTGTCTTCGACAAGAAATACAAGGTACAGCTGCATGAAGATCCCTGGGAAGGCCTCAACGAGAGAGAACTGAGGATTTTCACAGACGGCTCGAAAACTAACTCAGGTACAGGCGCCGGAGCTTTTTCGGAGGACCTCCACATGAGAATATCAGCATCACTAGGTGCCCACAACACTGTGTTCCAGGCAGAGTGCATGGTTATCATAATAGCCACTACAGCTATTACAGCCAGAGAGGTAGGGGATTATCCCATCCGCATACTCTCGGACAGTAAAGCAGTTCTGCAAGCGCTCCAGAGCAACACCATCACCTCTGGGCTAATCTACGAGTGTCACTTGGCCCTGTCTGAGGTATGTAGCACCAACAGCGTAACCCTGCAGTGGATCAAAGGACACAGCGGCTCGCGCGGCAACGACGCAGCCGACGCACTGGCGAGACATGGGTCTGAGGACTCTGAGGACGCAGCTATAGGACCAGAACCCATCGTGCCACTACCTTTCGGATGGCTCAAACAAGCGATCCGGCAACACACCAAGGCCGCCCATCAACAGATCTGGTCGACCCTGGATACCTGCAGGCAGGCCCGGCAGGCCCTCCCGACGATCAACCCCGGATTGTCACGTAAGCTTCGTAAGCTAGGGAGAGGGCAGTTGCGCCTAATTACAGGAGCAATAACTGGCATGACCCTCCCCTACTGCCCTATTAAACAAACATCTGTACAACTTGGATATTACAGACAGCACCATGTGCAGAGCCTGCATGGAGGCAGAGGAATCAGCCACTCACGTCCTCTTGGAGTGTTCCGGAGTGGCAACGTACCGGGCAACACACCTCGGAAATCCGAGGTCGCTCCAGGAAGTCGTCGGCAACATTAAGGGTCTGCTAGGCTTTCTTCAGGAGCTGGGCTGGCAGGAGTAACCCCGCCAGCCAAAAACCACGCAAAATAGGCATGCACTCATGACGTCGAGTTGCGGAAAACCAGCCCGCGCAAACCTATACCTATACCTCCCTCATATTCTCATGGATCCCAATGCGAAAGTAACTTTTACCTCTTGACGCCTGACTACTTAGTATAATAATATAAGTTTTTTTATATGTATCAACGCCGGAGTTGGATAACAAGTTATCATTTACATTTGCACATTAATTGTCATTACAATTGTCTTTTATTTTCATCAGAAAATTCTGCTATCAAATGTAGGTACACAAGTGAATGATAAGACGACTTGTTTGTCCATGGTCCCGATAATAGTCAGGCCGATACATTCTGTACTGTGGCTGGATTGGAGCGACAAAGCGCATCTTATTTGTTGCCTACCCAGTAATCAGGGCTGCCAGTATACATTTTCAAATTATCCAGATATTGATTCTGAAATTATACAAAATTGCATGTTAGGATACAAGCATTGCATAAAAATCCTTTACATACACAATATTGATTATTACCTAATGACTTGAATTTACCTACCTTTATATATGTAGGTTTTATGTATCCAATTATACATGAGTGTCCAGGATACAATCAGTCACCTAATTATACAGTTTTTTATCCAATTATACAATCTGGCAGCCCTGCCAGCAATTAATGTACCTATCCTGCGCCGCACGCTTGTGAACTAACTTGAGAGGCGTTAGTCGTCTCCCTGCACTCAAATACGTTGGACGTAAATATAAATCAAATGCGGTTTGCGACATGGGTTTACTAAACGCTGACGAAGAACAAAATGAAGTTAGCACGGTGCTTGTGTTTTATGTGAATGGAAAGAAGGTGAGTACCTAAACAAATACAATTTGTTGTTTGCTAAATAAAATACTAGGTACTGTTAAGAATACTTTAAGTAGAATCGAAATACGTTAAAGGGACTGGAGGTCTATTCGATACCGAAAAAGATGTAGGATTTCCCATATCCCTGAATAAATATACCTACATTTTCGAATTCGCCCTATTTAGCGAGAACAAATTAAGACGGGCGATTCCATTCCTCAACTACCATTTTAAAAGTACAACATCTTACTTACACAGCAGGGCATCTCACTAAAGAGCAGGGACTATGTATTTTGTTATACGGATGTCGGTTTTAAGTCAAAGTTACCGCATTGTCGGTAGTCAGTGTGTATTATTATGCTACTAGCTTCTGCCCGCGTCTTCGTCCGCGTGGAATTCGGTAATAGCGTTCCCGCAGGAACTATGCGTTTTTTCGGGATAAAAAGTGTTATCTATTATCCTTAGGTACTTTCCTTATCCACGACATACGGTTGCTACTTGCGTTGCTTGGAGTTCGTTCGTCTACAACAGCGCGCAGCGTTTCTTAACCTTTTTCAGTCCACGGACCCCCTAAGAAATCAAACGGTCTCGCGGACCACCTCAGTAAAACAAACAGTAATGAGTTTCGATTTCAATAATCCATAGACCGTGGACCCCCTTGAACATGTTCGCGGACCCCCGGGGGTCCACGGACCGCAGGTTAAGAAACACTGGTCTACAATAACAATACTACCCCACAGTTACGGTGTATCCTCATATAGATACTGGCGGTGTGCCACCTTAAGGACCATAATCGCTTGCACGAGTCTCTCGCTCAAAGGCCAACTGGCGTACAAGTCTCGCTGCAGAGTACAAGCGATTTCTTTTAAAGGTCGACCGCCAATATTGTTACTGTACGGCATTGATTTATTATAAGTAATTAAGGATTCACAATCAGCCGGAGAAAAATGGCCCCTTCAAACGGGTGCCCGACCGTATAAAGTTCAAAGTTCAAATTGTCCACATAGAGGCACTTTTACACGTCAGAAAAAGAATTTACCAGCGCTTCCTAGACCCATTGCTTGAGAAGAAGCGCCGCAACCGCACAAAGAGGCGTTATTAGCATATTGGAACGTATTTTCTAATATCAGTTTGCTCCATATATTTTGATATATTCTGTTAGGCACTGTTCGTCCATATGCTATTACTTATTATAGGTCAATGCTGTACGGTTACATAATACGACTTTAATTCAAGCAGTACCTACCTCCATCATACAGGTTTCACTGATTTGTTTCGAAACTAAAGTCGTTCACGTTTATCATCGTTCAACCTTCTTTAGATCCCGTGCTAGTATTATAATGTGGAATAAACTCTGTCTGTTTATTACTTTTTTACCACTAAACATTTGAACCAATTTAGATGACATTTGGTATTGCGATATTTCGCGAAGACTTTCATTTATTTCCCGTTTCGTCTCCTAAAATAGTGAACCATAGAGTGGAAGTTAAGTATCAAACTCACGCGAAGCTAGTAAGTAGTGCATAGTTTTAATATCATTTGCCATTCTTATTTAAGAGGGTTTATCCCGAAAGTTGGCAACGTCGCATATAGTTGTCAAATGTTTCGCATTTTTTATTAATTTCCCAATATTTCTGAATTAAAAGAGAAGATATAATTCTATGGTTGAATGACGCGTCTCGTTTTATATTCGTTGGTTAGGCATTCAAATGATAAGATTACATTAAAATGCATGGAAACTGCGATGAAAAGTTTTCAAAAGATATTACTTCCACAATATCAAAATTTTTATTATGATAACTGTTGCCATCCATACTTAATGTTTTATTCAACCATAGAGCGATAATTCATGTTTTCATTCAGTAATATTCAGAAATTAATGAAAACAGCATAATATTTGACAGCTATTTGCGACGTTGCCAACTTTCGGAGTAAACCCTCTTAAAGTTACATCAACATACTTGATCTTACATCGACACACATCAGCGAGTGCCCCCCCTGTATTTACGCGTGTATTAACTTATCCGTGTTATCTCTTGTTGTCGCTGGCTATCATAGTGTATCTTGAACTTTTTGTTGCGTCAGACCAGAGAACGATGTAAGTAAGTAAGAATTTAGTTGTGGGATTGAAATGATAAATAGCACGTGGATAATTTAGTAAACTTGTAAACGTATTCGATAGGTACACGAAAAACTCCGATTTAACCGTACTACTACTACTTCAGCCTATTTGCGTCCCACTGCTGGGCACAGGCCTCCTCTCATCGCGAGAGGGTTCGGGCTATAGTCCTCACGCGGGCCCAGTGCGGATTGGGGACTTTACACACATCTTTGAATTACTTCGCAGATGTGTGCAGGTTTCCTCGCGATGTTTTCCTTCACCGAAAAGCTCAGTGGTAAATTCAATTCGCACATAAGTAAACTTAGAGGTGCGAGCCGGAATCGAACCGACCCTCTGCATGAGAGGCGGTAGGTCGAACCACTAGACCACCGCGGCTTCACAACCAATAATTTAACCGTACGATAGGTACTAACCACTCGAAGCTGGTGGAGAATAAATTGCAGAGTCCCGATCACCGCCATAAAGTTGCCGGCTAATCGGTATTTTATATGATACACTTTGAAGAGTGTGCGGGGGAATTGTTTGATTTAATTCCACCATCCCCATTTCGTCACTACGGGACTAGGCGTGGTCTTGGATTCCATCCTTATGATGTAGATATTCCTCCAGCGCGCACGAAGCGCTTCGATTCATGCTTCATCATGCGAACGGCTAAGGAGTGGAATTCCCTACCGGCCGGTCTCTTCCCCGATAGTTATAATTATAATAACTTGGATCTTTTCAAGTCGAGAGTGAGCAGGTACTATCTAAGTAGGTAAGCATGTATCACCCTCGATCGCATCGTCACTTACCATCAGGTGAGATCCTGGTAAAATGCTTGCTTATAATAATAATAATTATTAAAAAACCATCAGCTCTCGGTGCTGAGTAGCTCGAGGAATCTTTCCTGACCCTGATATAAGCGGCCGACCCCACGCGGACAATCAAAACAAGTATGACGACTATATTGATGCCGTTCTCACATTCTATGTTGCAACTAATTTGAGTAGCACACGTGGTGGCCAAGACTCTGTTTCCGTTACTGAAAGAGTGACTAAGTAAGTTACTATATAGACAACATACAATGCACCGCCGAAACTACTGGTCGTAGGAAGCTGAAATTTGGTATGTACCTACCTATAGGTCCCTTGGGGAGTATAGGGGAGCACTAAAAGGATTTCCCGAAATTCCCACGGAAATGGGAAAATGGGACCTACGGGTGATACCGCGGTAGACGGCTAGTTTCACTACATAGTATAAAACAAAGTCGCTTCCTGATGTCTGTCTGTCCCTGTGGATGGTTAGATCTTTAAAATTACGTAACGGATTTTGATGCGGTTTTTAGGGTTCCGAAGTCCTCAAGGAACCCTTATAGTTTCGCCATGTCCGTCCGTCCGTCCGTCTGTCCGCACTACTGCTCGGAGATGCTTAGTTCTAGAAAGCTGTAATTTGGCATGAATATACATATTAGTTACGCTGACAAAGTGGTACAATAAAAAAATTATTTTTTTTTTTTTATAGGGTACCTCCCCTACTCGTAAAGTGGGGATGTAATTATTTTTTCTTGCATACCCCATGGTGTGGCATATCGTTGAATAGGTCTTAAAAAATATAGTGGGTTTGTTAAAACCATTTTTTGATTAAGTGATGCGTTTGTGAAATATTAAGCTTTAAAGTGCTATTTTTTGTTAGAGTCACGTGTCCCCCCCCCCCTGCCAGCTAAATGGTGGTATTTGGATAGCTGAAAAAAATCACGGTTGGCATATATAACGTAGTTGAAAGGAAAACTATCGCAGCTAAGTAGGCTGTACAAACTTACGAGTAATAGTCGACCAACTTATGAAATGATTAAAATACCAATGATTTTTCTCGAGCGGCAGGGGCGTCGGGCGGGCATGTCATACCACAGGCTAGCTAGATGCTAATAAGTCTTAGAAAGGTACTGTGGGCCTCGTCAACTTCGGAACCCTATAATTTGCGCGTGACCCGACACGCACTTGGCCGGTTTTTAATAGATAATTCAAGAGGAAGGTTTTGGTATATAATTAATTTTAGTTTAACACTCAATTCCCGTGGGAACGCTATAACTGAATTCCACGCGGACGAAGTCGCGGGCAGAAGCTAGTTTTATTTTATTTTATATGATTTATTGTTTATACAAAATGCGACTGTTTTAAATGGCAACTTACTTTACTTACCTAATACTTAATTAGTTCATCTTGGTCAAATAAGCATAGGAAAAAACATACCCCTCTTTCTGGCGTAGTCGGTTAATGATAAAGTATCTATGACATGCTTACAAATACATATGATAAAAGTGAATACCTACCTATTTCGCAATACGGCGAAAAGAAACCCGTTATTTAATATCCAATTTCTGTTGGTAAAGCAGTCACTAGTAATTTGAGATTTTGATGCTTCGCAAAAGATGTACCGATTAGGTCCACAGAATTTGCAATATTGTTTAGCGAGTAACTACAGCAAATTAAAGCTAATAAATAGACTAAAATATTAAATTTGTTAAAATAATCGGTTGAGCATGATGAGCCCTTGTTTGTTTATGTCATTCATTCAGAATTCAGAATATAATTAAATATCTTGAGAATGATACATGAGGACTTACCGTGCCACTTTATAATATTACTAAGTAAGTATTATGATGATGTCATTTTGCGTGTTTCCATTTTGTGGTTTGGCATTTAGCCGGTTAAATTTCTGGCACAGAGGCATTCCATCTTAGGCCTCAGGGTAGGCAACGCCTTCGAGATATTATGGTTTCTTAATGAGGGATCATAGGATTTCGTCATCCATGGGCCACAGTGACCACTTACCATCGGTGCGCTCTGCCAAAATGACATAAAAAAAATCATTGTACGTAAATTGTGTAGGTAGTATAATGTTAATTGTAGTATTTGTAGTGATAATTCGCTTCCCATATATAAGTATACCACCACCACCAGCCACAACAGCCTACTTACGGCCCACTGCTGGGCATAGGCCTCCTCTCATCACAAGAGGGTTTGGGCTATAGTCCCCACGCGGGCCCAATGGGGATTGGGGACTATAAGTATACCTACTGGTAGTCATCCCGCGTTTGAAACACGTGGCCCTTAATTCGAGAGGTAATGTTCACTGAGCTGGAAGAGTGAAGTTGGATATGAAAATGCCAGATTATATAACGTTATCTAGATCAAGGTAGACAGGACATGCTATCTAGAGTGGAAAACGTTATAAACACCTGTCGACGGGTCAAAATGACTTGTTTTGATTAAAAGTAGTTTTAAATAGCGATAACAAAGCATTTGTAATTGAAACATGAATGCTCTTTATTTTATTTTTGCTCTTAATCATTTATGATGTTTCTAGCTTTTTCCCGCTACTTACATACGTACTTACGTACGCGCGTAAACATTGAAATGTAAAAATCCCATATTTTCCCGTTCCCGTGGCAATGACGTGAAACCCTCTCTTAGTGCTCCCCCAAACTCCCCAAGGAACCTACATGCCAAATTTCAGCTATTTTACGCCCGGTGGTTTGGCCTGTGCGTTGATACATCAGTCAATCACTCAATTTTATATATAGGTACAGATAACAAAATGAAAAGAACTACACTATGCAACTAAACTACCAAGTTCCAACTACATTTCCACTATCAATTTATGAAACTGATAATAAACCTTTAACCTGGTCTACCGAAGTATGAAAATATCTGAAAAATTCGAAATATCTTTTGTCCTCCCTATCTAATAGGTAAAATAAGGAACCTTATTCCTTGGTGGAAAATACTGAAAGATTTCGATCATACAAGTACGCTTGCCTTTACCCAGTGGCGGACTAAGCCTGTCGGGGGCCCGGGGCGGAAAATCGAAATGGGGCCCCCCTCCTTGCCTGTGTAGATGTGTTGATGGTATATGTTAGGCTCCCGTGCACTGACTACCTAACACATTTTGTTGAAATTTGTTCGCTTACCATCAGGTGGCCTGTGTACTACTATTTGCGTCCCACTGCTGGGCACAGGCCTCCTCTCATCACGAGAGGGTTTGGGCTATAGTCGCCACGCGGGCCCGGTGCGGATTGGGCACTTCACACACATCTTTGAATTACTTCGCAGATGCGTGCAGGTTTCCTCACGATGTTTTCCTTCACCGAAAAGCGCAGTGGTCAATTAAAATTGAATTTCGCACATAAGTAAACTCTCTGCATGAGAGGCGGTAGGTCGAACCACTACGGCTACCTGTGGCCTGTGTGCTCGTTTGCATTTATATATCTATACTTAATATTATAAATGCGAAGCGAAAGTAACTTTGACTCTGTGACGCGTCTTCACGCTCAAATCGCTTCACCAATTTAGATTAAATTTGGTATGTATGGAGATAATTTTAGTCCTGATGAAGGACATAGGCATAGCCTAATTTTTATTCCGAAAAACGTATCTAGTTTCCGCGGAAACGCGAGCGCTACAAACGAATCCTACGCGAACAAAGTCGTGGACAGAAACTAGTCTATTTTCTAAATTATAAATGCGAAAGTAACTCTGTCTGTTACCTCTTCACACTTCAACCGCTGGACCGATTTAGATGAAATCCGGTATGGAGATAGTTCTAGTCTCGGGGAATGATCCAGTAACCTTGTCGTTTGAAAGTATGGAGTAGTAAGCGCGAAATCCGGTAGTTCTGATTTTTTGCAGGCTCTTTTATGTTGTTGGCCTTGTATAATCCAAGTTTGTGACCTCGAGCGCCGAACGCAACTTTGTCAAAAAAAAAACAAGAGAAAATTTCGGCTGCTTTTCAGAATTTAGCGTTTTTGATCACAAATGACTCATTTTTGGTACTACCTTTTCCTGACGTTTTTAAAGAAGACTAAATTTGCTGTGATATGAGACTAGAAACGTCTCTAAGTATCTAATAGTTTCTGAGATACCCCCTGTTTTTTTATCCTACTAGCTTTGAAGGCGATTTCGTATGCGCATAATCATCAATATTTAAACTCCCGTTTTTCCTGTTCCCGTAAGAATTTTGGAAAATCCTCTCTTAGTGCACCTCTACACATCTTAAGGAACCTACATGCCAAATATCAGCTTCCTACGACCAGCAGTTTCAGCCGTGCGTCACACACATCAAAAGAACTTTGGGGTAACCATCGAACTACTGTTACGTTTCACCTATAGTTAGCAGACAGCGCTCAGCCAAAACTGATGGTCGTAGGAAGCTGAAATTTAGCATGTAGGTTCCTTAGGAGGTGCAGAAGCGCACTAAGAGAGGATTTTCTAAAATTCATACGGGAATGGGACAAATGGGACTTTAATTTTTGATGTTTCTGTGCATATGAAATCGCCTTCAGGAGCTAGTAGAATATAAAAATGCTACCGGTTGCTCCAATTCGTGACTCCACACGAGCAACACTAGCACAATCCGTCGAAAGTAACTGGAAAAACATCCCGATAGAGTTGTTCGATGACTTCTAATATATTGCGAAGTACTGAAAAATTATGAATTTTGAAAAGCTTTATCTCAGAAACTATTGTGTACACAGAGACGGTTCTTGTCTCATATTATAGCAAATTTAGTCTTCTTTAAAAACTTCCTGAGAAGGTAGTATCAAAAACTAGCCCTTTAGGGTCAAAATCGCCAAAATTCTCGGCTTTTTTTGACAAAATTGCGTTCGGCGCTCGATGTCACAAACTTGGATGATACATTAGGCCAATATCATAAATAAGCCTGAAAAAAATCAGAACTACCGGATTTCGCGCACACGTTGATGTATAAAGTTACGGGATTAGAAGGACATAAACTGAACGTCTTCTTTAAAAACGTCCTGAAAAGGTAGTATCAAAAACTAGTTCATCGCATTCAAAATCGCCAAAACCTGTAAAGTAGCCGAAATTTTCGCAGTTTTTTTTGACAAAGTTGCGTTCGGCGCTCGAGGTTACAAACTTGGATTATACATTAGGCCAACATCATAAACAAGTCTGCAAAAAATCAGAACAACCGGATTTGACGCACATGCTGATGTATAGTTACTGGATTCATTTAGGTACATATTACCATTATAGTAACATAGACTCCATATTATGCGCTTAACACGGTACCGCGAGCGTTGGACTTATTACTATAATTTTATTTTACTTACTTATTACTATATATATATATTGCCTTAGATTATGACGATTTGTTTCCTTTGTTTCCGAAAAAATCAAGTGCTTGGACCTTAGAGTTGGGAATGTTGGGATGTTTTACCAGTAACTAAGTAGGTATCTATAGAATGGACTGTGGGGGCCCTCATGTCAACTAGGTCGAAACCAGAACATTGGCGTAACAATAGGGTGGCAGTGGCGCGTGGCAGAACAGGCAAAATTCCCTAACTCACTACCTGAGCTGAGGGGCCCCGGCCCAAGAGGCCGCGAGAAAAGAAAGGAAAATCCAAAAATTTCAGTTGTGCAATTTTGTAAATTGACGGGGCTGGGGCCCCATAGGTACGAAAGATTTGCCTCGGGGCCTCAAGCGTGAGTTGGTACAGTTATGCCGCTGCCTGATCGAAACTATTTTTTCAAGATTTTGCCTTAAGTACTACATTATTTGGTGATTTGGGGGCCCCCAAGGATCGGGGGCCCGGGGCGGACCGCCCCCGCCGCCCCCCCCTTAGTCCGCCACTGCCTTTACCTTTTCAACGCCATTTCAAATACAAGCGCCGTCTCTCACACTGAGGGTGGCTGATGTCTAACGCCGTTCCTATATCTACAAAAATTTTGCTCCATAGACCAATCTGTCTCAACAACGAGGCGCTTTGCATATTACGCATACTTAGTACTCTAGTATAATATTGTAGTCTTTGATACTTAGTACGTATTGAACTCTTTTATCCGTTGTTCACCACGACGCATATGTTATAGGATAGGGAGGGACAAACAAAACTTTGTGACATTATTTTACTCACAGAATCAGCTAACGATTCTAAGCATGTTTTTGAGGTTTTTATTGACGTGATAACGTCTTATAAATCGATGGACGCCGGCTGCGCGCACGAAAAATCATGACGCAATAGTAACGTTACGGTGCAACCGAGAGCGTGGAACAAGCGATAGAGGCACGATCGGCCTAAGCGTGACGTTATCACGTAAAATTATCGTTTGTAAACCGACGAAACAGACAACTTTTTTTTTCGAGTTGTAAAAAACTATGGCCCAGTATGGGTACTGGGCCATAGTTTTTTACAACTCGTTGATGGTGTGAGCGATACCTGAATACCATACTTTTTTTTTACAACATCACCACCACAACAACCTATTTAAGTCTCACTGTTGGTTGGGCGCACGCATCCTCAATCGTCACGAGAGGGCTTGGGCCATTTATGGGCCACTCGAAAAAAAAAAACCTAAAAAACATGCAGATAGCTGATTCTGTGGGTAAAATATCCACACAAAGTTTTCCCTGAACCCGTATTTAAGTCGTTGACGTTGAAATGGTTAACCTTTGTAATAAGGGTCAAATGTCAAAAGACTCAAAAATAAACAAAACAGTATGGACTTACCGCAACATTGTCCAATTCCAGGTGGTTGAGCCGCACCCGGACCCGGAATGGACGCTGCTGTGGTACCTGCGCCGGCGGCTGCGTCTGACCGGCACCAAGCTCGGGTGCGCCGAGGGCGGCTGCGGCGCGTGCACCGTCATGGTCTCCAAGTACAACCGCGCGGAGAAGAGAGTCGTGTATCCTTTCAAAAAGACTGGCCTTTTTAAATTTGTGGGCGTGGGACTCCACATTTTGTAGGTTAGCTATAATATAAGACGTGCGTGTTCACTAAAAAACAATAAACGCAGCAAGAACCAGGGCCTCATTCTGGAAGCAAAGGGATTTCATAGGAATATAATAGAAATAGGGAACGTTAAAACGTCACAGCGCTCAAATCGCATTATAAACACGTAACGTTTTGACGTAATAAATGATATGAATATGATATGATATGAGTATGACGTTCCCTATTTCTGATGTGGTTTTGTTGCATTACTAACTAAAGAGCCATCCAGGCTGCGATTGAATGATAATGGCTACACGGTTAAGAGTATGTCCATTTATTTCATTAGCATTCCTTAACTACACTCTCAGTCACCTAGCAGTGAATGCTTGCCTAGCGCCATTGTGCGCGATGCACGGCTTGGCAGTAACAACAGTCGAAGGCATAGGCAACACGAAAACAAAGCTGCACCCCGTACAGGAAAGGATCGCCAAAGCCCATGGATCCCAGTGCGGTTTCTGCACGCCAGGCATCGTCATGTCCATGTACTCCTTACTCAGGAGTTGCAGTAAGATCAACTACTCCGATATGGAAATCGCATTTCAGGGTAATCTGTGCAGATGTACGGGATACCGTGCCATAATAGAAGGATACAAAACCTTTATTGAAGACTGGGAAACGCAGAGAGTCGCGACAAATGGAACTTCAAATGGCACAAACGTATGTGCTATGGGAAAAGATTGCTGCAAAAATAAGTCGAACCAAATGGAGGGAGAAACTGAACATATATTTGAAAGATCAAGCTTCTTGCCCTATGACAGCACTCAAGAACCCATTTTTCCACCTGAATTAAAGTTGTCACCTGTCTACGATGACCAATATCTGATTTTCCGAGGCGAGCGTGCAAAATGGTACCGACCAACCAATTTAGATTCCATATTGAAATTAAAGGAACAGTTTCCTGAAGCCAAAATTGTTGTTGGTAACACAGAGGTTGGTGTTGAAGTGAAATTCAAACATTTCGTATACCCAGTTATAGTAATGCCTAACTGTGTCCCAGAAATGAACAAAATAGTTGAAACGGAAAGTGGATTCACATTAGGGTCTGCTGTTACTTTAATGGAAATAGAAAATACGTTCAGAAAATATATAAATCTTTTGCCACGGTACAAGACCAGAACGCTGAAAACTATAGTTGATATGCTGAACTGGTTTGCTGGGAAACAGATAAGAAATGTAGCAGCCATCGGCGGCAATATTATGACTGGAAGTCCTATATCAGATCTCAATCCCATATTGATGTCATTGAAAGTAAAACTGAACCTTCTGAGTAAAGAAGGAGGTCACCGTTCCGTGTTAATGGACGAAACTTTCTTCACTGGCTATAGAAGGAATGTGGTTAAGCCAAATGAGATATTATTATCAATTGAGATTCCCTATTCGACTCGATATCAATACGTAAAAGCATACAAGCAGGCCAAAAGACGAGAAGATGATATATCTATTGTGACGGCTGCAATAAATGTTGAATTTGAGGAAAATACTAATTTGATTAAAAATATGAATATATCATTTGGTGGAATGGCTCCGGTTACTAAAATTGCTACAAAGACTAGCCAAGCAATGACTGGACAAAAATGGAATGAAGAAATGTTGGAGAAAGCGTACTCAGAAATGATTGAGGAGTTGCCGCTGCACCCGTCTGCGCCTGGAGGCAACATACAATTTAGACGAGCTTTGACAATGAGTTTATTTTTCAAGGCCTATTTAGCAATAGGAAAAGAAATGACCAAAGACTATTTACATGAAGACCTGATCATACCTTACCATAGTAGTGGCGCTGAACAGTTTCACGGATCAATGCCTAAGAGTGCTCAATATTTTGAACTTATTGGCGACAAACAAGTTAAAAGCGATGCAGTAGGTCGACCAATAACCCACATGTCTGCATTTAAACAAGCAGCGGGGGAAGCCATTTATTGTGACGACATGCCTGTTGCAGAGGGTGAACTATATTTAGCGTTTGTGCTCAGTACGAAAGCACACGCAAAAATACTTTCAGTAGATCCAACAGAAGCGTTAAATGATCCAGGTGTGGTCGCTTTTTATTCTGCTAAGGACGTGACTCCTGAACAAAATGCCATAGGTCCAATATTCCATGACGAAGAATTGTTTGCCAGTGAAAAAGTTGTAAGTCAAGGTCAAACTATCGGAGTAATTGTAGGCAAAGACCAAGCAACAGCTCAAGCTGCTGCTAGGAAAGTGAAAGTTGAATACGAGGAAATTGAGCCTGTGATCGTGACAATAGAAGATGCCATCGAAAAGAATTCGTTTTACCCACAGTTTCCAAAAACGATTAGCCGAGGTGACGTCAAAAGTGTATTTGAAGATAATAATAACGTTGTTATTGAAGGCCAGTGCCGTATTGGAGGGCAAGAGCATTTCTATCTAGAGACGCATGCAGCGTTTGCGATTCCGAAAAAGGAAGACGATGAATTGGAAATATTTTGTTCGAGTCAACATCCCTCTGAAATTGCCGTATGTATGAACTAACATGTGTTAACAAAATATACCTTATATAGATATGCAATGAATTTACTTAGTGTGTTGTGATTTCAGAAACTTACAAGCCATGTTTTACATGTGCCTATGAACAGGATTGCTTGTAGAGTTAAGCGAATGGGAGGCGGCTTCGGAGGCAAGGAGTCGCGCGGGATGCTGGTGGCGCTGCCGGTCGCCCTCGCAGCACACAAACTCCAAAAGCCGGTTCGTTGCATGCTCGACAGGGACGAAGACATGATGATGTCGGGCACAAGACATCCATTCTTGATAAAATACAAAGTAGCGGCAACCAAAGAGGGTCGTCTGATGGGTGCCATTGTAAACATTTACAACAACGGGGGATACTCGATCGATCTTTCGGGACCAGTGAGTAATGCATATTTCAAAGTGTACGATTTTCTGTTTTTAACTGATACGCATATGACTTGTATCTGGTATTTTACTATTACAGGTCGTTGAAAGAGCTATGTTCCATTATGAGAACGCGTATTATATTCCGAATGTGGAAGTCACTGGGCATATATGTCGAACAAACCTGCCTTCAAACACAGCGTTCCGAGGTTTCGGTGGACCACAAGGCATGTTTGGTGCTGAGAACATGATTCATGATATAGCGACTAAACTAGGAAAGAGTGTGGAAGAAATAAGTAGGCTGAATCTATACCAAGAGAACCAAGTAACTCACTACGGCCAAGTGTTGACGCATTGCACGTTGCAACGATGCTGGGACGAATGTGTAGAAAAAAGTAATTTAGCACAAAGGAAATTGGATATACAAAACTTCAACAAGTAAGTTATGATCTATTTATTAGTTTAGTTTTGATTTGTTTAACATTGATATACATACTTCTCTTATTTTACAGACAACACCGATGGAGGAAGCGTGGTTTATCAATAATCCCGACTAAATTCGGCATTGCCTTCACTGAAAAATTACTGAATCAAGCTGGTGCTTTGCTGATCGTTTACGTGGACGGTTCGGTGCTCCTCTCCCACGGAGGCACAGAGATGGGTCAAGGACTTCACACGAAGATGATCCAAGTAGCGTCTCGGGCACTTGGTATTGATATATCAAAGATACATATAACTGACACAGCGACAGACAAGGTTCCCAATACGTCTGCCACGGCTGCCAGTGCTGGTTCCGACCTCAATGGAATGGCAGTGCTCGAAGCTTGCCAAACATTAATGAAACGTCTTCAACCCTATAAGGACAAGAAGCCCGAAGGAAAGTGGGAAGACTGGGTGCTAGCCGCGTATCTAGACAGGGTCAGTTTGTCGGCTACAGGGTTTCACGCTACCCCAGGAATTGGATACGATTTAAAAAAGAATGAAGGTGTTCCCTTCAATTACTATACGTACGGAGTTGCTTGTTCGGAAGTTGAGATCGACTGCCTCAGCGGCGACCACCAAGTGATGAGGACCGACATAGTGATGGATTTGGGTGAGAGCATAAACCCGGCTATAGACATCGGCCAGATCGAGGGTGGCTTCGTGCAAGGTCAGGGGTTGTTCACAATAGAGGAATTGATTTACTCACCAAGCGGGACGCTGTTTTCTCGCGGTCCTGGGGCGTACAAGATTCCTGGTTTCGGTGATATTCCTCAGGAGTTCAATGTGTCGTTGTTGAAAGGTGCACCGAATCCGAGGGCAGTTTATTCCTCCAAGGTCAGTAATGTGTTTTTTCTTCTCAAGTGTCCTCTTCTTTTCACTTTTTTCATATGTTAATGTTCGTTTTTCCAGGCTGTGGGAGAGCCTCCTCTATTCCTGGCGTCGTCGATTTTCTTCGCCATCAAAGATGCGATCAGCGCCGCGCGCGCCGACGCCGGCGTCCCCTTGGAATTCACCATGGACGCACCGGCAACCTCGGCGCGCATTCGCATGGCTTGCGAAGACCATATCACTCAGAAGGTAATTACATTTTTGTGTACGAAAATTCTTGGTCACAAGGCCTTAAGAATAGATAGAAGAATTAACTATATAATTTCACGGATTGTGGACCAAGACATAGGATTGGTAAGTTTGGCTTATCGATTTTAATTATTATTTTCTTTTACAGCTCGACCACTCCAAAAAAGGCAGCTTTGTGCCGTGGAACGTAGTGCCGTAGTGAAGCCAATATCCGTTGAAATCAGCATGATAAGCCAGTTTTAAGCAAAGTAAATATAATTGTTAATTTTAAGTATTAAAAGATTGTATTCCTTTTAGAAGAGATCTAAACATTACTCAATTCTGTCATCAAAGGTTGTGTTGTGGAATAATACTCATTCCTTTAATAGATAAAAATCATTTATTTTAATACATTTAATGACTAACAAAACAATAAATTAAAATCAGACGTTCCTGATTTATCGGAAATCGTTATTGCTCGCAGTATAGAATACTTTATTGGACAACAGGGAACTATTTTATATAAAATTTATACATATTTATGTATACATTCTAACAACTAAAAGATGTTCGCATCTTAGGAAAACCCATAAATGCATTAAATCATATTTGTTGATTTTGTTTTGTATTACAATGCAATATTTTTTTCTACAAAAATGCACGATTGTAATAAGAATCGTTGGAACAATAAAAATGTTGGTACCAATTAGCCGTTTCAATTTCAAATGAGAAAAATCACATTTTAAATAAAACAAATATTTGGAAGAGCTTTTTAGAAATAAGGGAAATCGGAAATATAACTTTAATTTTATAGTTCCCATGTGATTTAGGTATATAATTATGTATTGATCGACATCCTAGCTACTCAAGTTTTTTATTTTCCTAATTTACAATTCAATAGATTCTAAGTATTCAATGGCATTTGATATTTTAAGTAGGCGCGCACCGAAGTTGTTGAGATGTAGATGAACAAAGCCTTTTTTATTTCTCTTTGTGCGTATCGCTGTTTTGTGTTTTTTTTGTATGATAGCATGTTTTTTTTTCTATGACGATAGGTATTGTAAAAGGGCTCAGTACGAATCTGCCAACCAAAATAAGCTTTAGACTACTTATAGCAACTTCGACGTCTCTTAGCAAGCTGGTTTTGAAATTGAAATATTATAATATACATTAATAGTGAAGAAAGTGTACCGAGCAGAATTATTACCAAAAGACGGCCAAGTTGCCACAGTGTTAGTCAAAAAATAATGAAGTTACCTCCAATTGGCTATGGGTGAAAAATGACAATGTGCTTGATTATTTTTTTATGGATAGGAATAACCTTCCGTATCAAGAGAAAAATATCTCAGAATTTTCCGTGCCGTAGATTTCGCGTAAAAAATAAAATTGGTTTTGCGTTATGACGATTGAAATAAAGGTGTCTCCTTGGTCCAAGTATGCAGCACTACTTCTTGAAAAAAAGTGTTCATACTATTGACATTATTGTTTTTTTCCAGAAGTAGTGCTGCATACTTGGACCAAGGAAACACCTTTCTTTCAATCGTCATAACGCAAAACCAATTTTATTTTTTACACATAATCTACGGCACGGAAAATTCCGAGATTTTTTTCTCTTGATACGGAAGGTTATTCCTATCCATAAAAAAATAATCGAGCACATTGTCATTTTTCACCCATAGCCAATTACAAATAAACTATGTTTACAACATTTTCCCCAGTAAGCCTCTCCTCTATCTAAAACTATTCACATAATAAGCTCACATAACACCAAACTGAAATTGACCAGAAATTAAAAAGAAAACTAAATTTATTTCAGATTAATTCGTGTCATTATAATTTATTTATAATTTAATAACTAACCACCATGTCGTTCACATAAAACAGTCAAGAGTCGTGTGAGCAAGTCTTGATTATAACAAAGCTACCTGTGAACTAAACAGCCTATTCCATGTAAAGGTATCGATCAATATATAAAACTCTTAGATTACTGACTGACAGACAATGCACAGACGAAACTATTGATCTAAGAAAGTCGAAATTTGGCATATATGTTCGCATTTACCACTGAGCTTTTCAGTGAAAGAAAATATCGTGATGAATCCTGCACGCATCTGCGAGGTATTTCAAAAATGCGAGTGAAGTCCCAAATCCGCATTTTGCCCTCGTGGGGATTATAGCCCAAAGCCTCTCGAAGAGAGGAGGCCTGTGTCCAGCATTGGGACGTAATAAGTTTGTGGTGGCGGTGATACTAACAATAAGTTATGTAATGTGATAATGGCTCGGAAAGGCTTGTTTGGTTCTCAAGTATATAGCACGACACAACTTCAAAGGCGCGCGGCGAAGCGCTTAACCCGTTGACGCAAAGACTATTATTGTTTAATCCGCCCGCCTTCCAAGTTGTGTAAACCTGTACAGTTACAGTTTGGCATATTAGACTACGCAAATTAAGATCAAGTTATGCGTTTATTCTGGATACCGTATTCATTTATCTGACTCCGAAGAACATCCTGAGCCTGAGCTGGGACCTGAAATAAAGAAAACACTATTAAGCCTAGCCGTGGTGGCCTAGTGGGCCGACCTACCGCCTCTCATGCCGAGGGTTCGGGGGTTCGATTCCGGCTCGCACCTCTAAAGTTTACTTACGTGCGAAATTCAATTTGAGTTTACAATGAGCTTTTCGGTGAAGGAATACATCGTGAGGAAACCTGCACGCATCAGCGAAGTGATTCAAAGATGTGTGTGAAGTCCCCAATCCGCACTGGGCCCGCGTGGGGACTATAGTCCAAACCCTCTCATGATGAGGGGAGGCCTGTGTCCAGCAGTGGGACGCAAATAGGCTGTAGTAGTAGTAGTATTAATCCTAGTTCATTAATAATATTATCTGGTAAGTTTGTCTGTGTGGCTGGCTGGCTGTACTGTGTGGATGGACATTAGTCTTATACGCAACTAGTACTTGACGGATTCTGATGAAATTTAGTATGGGAATCCATATCTTCTATCTATACTACTACTACTTCTGGTGCCTCTCCAACTAGTGAAGATTGGCAGTCAGCTCTGCATACTTCGCCCGATCCTTGGCGATAGTGAAAAGTTCTGCGGCACTCGTGATCCCAGTCCACTCGCGTATGTTGCGCAATCACGACTTCTTTCTACGACCGACTGATTTCTATCTATGTATACTATAGTAAAAGGGTATTATTCCGTCTCTTTCTAACTGTCTGTCTGTTTGTTAGAGATTTAATCTTCGGAACCACTGAACAGAATTGAATGCAGTTTTCAAAGGTAGATGGAGCATCATTCGGAGCTACATATAAGCTACTAGCTTCTGCCCGCGACTTCGCCCGCGTGGAATTCGGTTATCGCGCCCCCGCGGGAACTATGCGCTTTTCCAGGATAGTAGCCTATGTCCTTTCCCGGGACTTCAAATATCTTCATGCCAAATTTCATGTAAATCGGTCAAGCGGTTGAAGCGTGAAGAGGTAACAGACAGACAGAAAGACAGACAGACAGACAGACAGACAGAGTTACTTTCGTATTTATAATAGCATATGTAATTATAACTTAATGCATGTTTTCTGAATTATAGCATGTTTATTTTCAATTTCTTTCTGCACATTGCTGGCACTTTTTTTTGCAAGTTGTGTTTACCTATAATTAGATAAGCATCTAGCATAAGCCTTTATTAGATAAATGATTCACCTGATGTATTATCTGTTGGTAATCCTAAAATAAATAAATAAATAATATTGTGGAGACTGGCCGAGTACAATCGGTTAGTTGTCACATTTTCTTTCAAAAATAGGTAATTTTAAGCGTAGAACTGTTTTAGTTTAATATTTTTAGTCTTTTTATAGTCATTGTAAAGAACGCATCTCTCAAAATATAATATCAATTCAACTTAAAATCTATTATTTCATAGTTAGGACAGTGTTAGGACAGTAATAGGGCCAGTCTTCAAGATTTAGATATTTTAATAAGCTAGACATCGTCTTCGTGGATTCCACCGCTGATCTCCGTGCCTGCAGCATCTACCTGAGCTGACAACAACCCCCCCTCTACATTTGGTGGAGGTTTTATGGATGTTTGAATAAGTAATATCGGAAAGAAAAGTTATCGTCAATTTTATATTCCACGCAGACGAAGTCGCGGGGGACAACTAGTTTATAAATAAATAAATAACATGTGCACTTTTAATGTACAAGATTTAAATCAGAAAGGTTACAGGGTTGGGTTCATGGTAAGCGTAGTAATTAATAATATCAGATTAAAATATCAATACGTTCCATTACTTATGTCGTCAAACTATGCCGTGCTATCGTCCAAACCTTGATCACATTGACACTATACTTGTGCAGATAATGCTATTCTCAGACAAGGTCAAGTGTCTTGTCATATGTCATCTTGCCGATAATATAAGGGTTCATAATATGTTGCGTATTTCTGTGACAGTAAAAAAGACAAGCAGTTTAAGTAAACAAACTGGATTTACGCAATTGATAGCTCTATCTATACGTCGATAGATCTATCTACAAGTCGCCGTAAGTCCGCTGCCGCATTTTGTGCAGTTTCCAGTAACCTCAGACGGCATTTTTGGCGTTTTTTAGTAGTAGTAGTTAGTACCTACCGCCGCTCTTTACAGGAATATATAAAAAATCCATGTAAACTTGTAAAGCCCGGTTCACACCGAAACCGTCTGCGGCTCGCCTGCATCTGTATAACAGCCTCAATACAGCCGCACGGCTCGCAAGCTGCGTGACAGGTCTTACGAGAACTAATGCTATACAGATGCAGGCGAGCCGCAAACGCATTCGATGTGACAAGAACTTAAATCTGCTGGAAATTGTACAAAATGCGGCAGGGAATTGACGGCGCGGCGGTTGGAAATAGGATCACTCTTTATTATGTGAGGTTGATTATTCAAGTGCGTCGAGTAGAATTATTATCATCACCATCAATTCAGCCATTCAAGGCTCGCCAATCAGACCGGTCCTGTGCTACTCGCTTCCACCAGTTTCCCACGACCTTTATGAGGTTGTCGCTTTTGTTGGAGGCCTACCGACCGCTCACCTTCCGGTTCGCTCGACTCGAGAACTTTTCGGCCCCATCGACGATCAGTCCTTCGAGCAATGTGCCCCGCCCATGGCCATTTAAGGCTCGCAATTCTTCGGGCTACGTCGGTGAACCTAGTTCTACAGCGGCTATCCTCATTTCTGATTCTAAATGAGTAAATTATAGCATGTCATTAGAAGGCGCGCGGGGAAGCACTTAAGCCGTTGACGCAGTGTCCATTATTGCTTATTCCACGCGCCTTCAACGTTGTGTGAGCCTGTACCTGAGTGCGAGTATCGTCGCCGCCGCCGCGGCTGTCTCGACGGGCTGTCCGAGTTGTATTCCGTCTCCGTGTCGGCGGGGCCGTTGCGACTCCTCGGTATACGCTCCGAATCGTATCTACACCAAATAACAGTTGAATTATAGGCCTGCTCATGCTTTAACTATTATCTACTACTACTACTACTACTACAGCCTATTTGCGTCCCACTGCTGGTCACAGGCCTCCTCTCATCACGAGAGGGTTTGGGCTATAGTCCCCACGTGGGCCCAGTGCGGATTGGGGACTTCACACACATCTTTGAATTACTTCGCAAATGCGTGCAGGTTTCCTCACGATGTTTTCCTTCACCGAAAAGCTCAGTGGTAAATTCAAATTGAATTTCGCACATAAGTAAACATAGAGGTGCGAGCCGGAATCGAACCCCCGACCCTCTGCATGAGAGGCGGTAGGTCGAACCACTAGGCCACCACGGCTTCATCGGCTACTATTATCACAGAATATTTAATAGTACTACGTACAGTATGCCCACGGAATCACCCGCCTGGATGTAGCCCGCGCGCAACTCGCGCCTAACACGCCCTTACCGTCTTTTATTTCATCCGGAGAAGATGAGTGAATCGTTGGCCTGCGTACTGGTACACACACATTTACAAGTGTACAGACGTCCTCGCACGCAAACATTCACACTTCATTCGAATTGTGTTCGAAATCGTGCCTTTATAGGCCGTGTCCACCCTGTGCTATTGGGTAATGTGTTATAAGGAACAAGTAGATGAAATATGAAACAACGTGGTGCCTATTCAGGCAATAGTCGAAATCGATTTTTAAAGTGGTATAGCGGAATCTATGATCCATAACGAGTAAAGAATGACCTTCAGCAATAACGGATAAGAGAAAGAAAGAATATGATGTTAAAGGCGTGGCAGCACAAGGGAATATCTAGTTCCTTAATATCTTATAAGTAAGTGCTATACTAAATCTCAGCATTCGCAGTTTTTAATAAAAAAAGTTTTTTTTTTTTTCTTGAATATTTCCGTTTTAATCTAACTCCAGTGCTCTATGACCTATATCCGCTGCAAAACTAAGTGGCGACTGCCGCTATAAATACTTCTCTGGTGCCAGTCGCCACTTTAGTTTTGCGGCGGATATAGTGTACTATGATAATTATGTAGTTAGAATAATCGGCCCCTAAATGACATGTTTGATTTACCTGTCCCTAGACCGCCGCCTCGACCGCGGCGAGTAGACCTTGCGCCGGTCGTTGGGCGAGTATTTTCTGTCGACCGCCCGCGTTCGCTCGGGCGAGTACCGGCTCTCGGGCGAATACCGGCTCTCGGGCGAGTACCGGCTCTCGGGCGAGAACCGGCTCTCGGGAGAGTAGCGGCGGTCGTATCTGGAAAAATGCAGTCAAGGTTGACATTTTCAATGCAAACCGCTCTGGTTTTCATATAAACTAAGCAATTTAAGCCCACTAAGCAGTGGGCTTAAATTGACAACGATTATGCTTGGTTTGGGTGCCGTCTCGCACTCACCTAGCCTGATGCGGCGAGGGCAGCCGGCCGAGCGGGGGCGGGGCGCGGGTGAGCGGCGGCAGCAGCGGCGGCGGGAGGAACGCGAGCGGCAGCGGAGGGCGGCACGCCCCCGCTGTCCGCCGCGTGTCCAGCGGGGAAGACATTTCTGGAAACACCAAAA
>OZ020281.1:7335726-7532438 GCA_963971205.1 Aethes cnicana
CGCGTCGCATTTCTCCCTGAAAAAAAAAAGGTCCGTGAAGGAGTGGTAGCCTAGTGTTTTGACCTATCGCCACATGCAGAGTCAGTGTGCGATATTGAGCACTCAGCTGCGGACGAAACATACAAAATCTGCTCGAACTCGAAATGCGTGGAAAATCCCCAATCGCCAATGGTCTCGTATGGGAAATATTACCCAAACCCTCACGTCATGAGACCGCCAGTGACAAATTAAGCTATTTTGATATTTGTGATGTTGGCTTTTCAATCCCAGTTTTAGTAATGCTAAATCCATACTTTAAATAAGAAAAAAAGTAACATCTCTTGAGGGGAGTGAAAGTGAAATGAATACATATATTTACTTACTTGTATCTTTGAACTTCTTGCTGCATTAGCTCAATCTTCTCGACCGTGCTGGCAGACTCGCCTTGCTTACTGAGCCATAACGATTCTTTGGCATTCAGCTCCCTGAAAATAAGGTACAAATTTCGAATAAAAAAACACATAATTTCAAGTTTTTACAGTTCATCATCATCATCATCATCATCATCATCATCATCATCATCATCATCATCATTTCAGTCGATAGACGTCCACTGCTGGACATAGGCCTCCCCCAAGGCGCGCCACTCAGACCGGTCCTGTGCCACTCGCATCCACCGCTTCCCCGCGACCTTTACAAGGTCGTCACTCCATCTTGTTGGAGGCCTACCGACAGCTCGTCTACCGGTTCGCGGACGCCACTCCAGGACTTTCTTGCCCCATCGGCCATCAGCATTTACAGTTCACACATATAATTTATCAATATGAATCGATTTTTAAAATCTTAACTTTCTGTTTAATTCGGAAATAAGTGCTATCTCATAATTATTCAGGCACTGAAACCCTGTTTTTGATATAAATCCTTAAAATTACACAATGAATGAACTCACTTCATAAGTTCTGCTTCTCTCTCCTGGAAGTACTTGCCGAGAACTTCGAGCCGCGTCAAAGCCTCCGTGGCCTGTTGGTTCGACGCACGGAACGATTCCTGCGCGTTGTTCAGTTCTTCCGATAACTTTGCACGCTCCTTGTGTTCAATCTGAGACAATTTTAAATTAACAAATAGATACCCATGTATGTTTATTATTGTACTTTTTGTGTTTGTTTTTTCTGCACATCTTGGTACAGAGCACCGCCTACCAACCTTATGTTTTTTTTCATCTTCACTATCCAAAGGTTGTCTGGAAGAGATCGCTATTAAGCGATAATACCGCCTGCTGTATACCATACCTTTTGTGTAATTACATTATGTCTGTACAGTTCCTTGATTGTGTGGTGTTCAATAAAGTATATTGTATTGAGAAGCACGGTAATTATTTATATTACTTTCACCTCACGTGGTGTAAGGTAAACAATTATTAAATTATTTATTGATTGACCCATGTTTTGTATTTGCTCTGATGGAAGTAAGTAGGTAATTCTAATGATTCGAACGTGAGCAAACCCTCTCGTGATGAGAGGAGGCCTGTGCACAGCAGTGGGACGCAAATAGGCTGTAGTAGTAGTAGAACGTGAGCAAAAATATTCTTTGTACTATTTGTCATCATCATCATCATTTCAGCCGATAGACGTCCACTGCTGGACATAGGCCTCCCCCAAGGCGCGCCACTCAGACCGGTCCTGTGCCACTCGCATCCACCGCGTTCACGCGACCTTTACAAGGTCGTCACTCCATCTTGTACTATTTGTATAAAACACAGAAATGTCCTATAGTCAATGTGCCACTTTTCTAATAAATATTACACGATTCATGTTTTTGAGACATAAAGAATTCGTGCTTACCTCATACTTGCTTTCAAAAGTATGTTTTTCTTCTAAAGCTTTGGCCAATTTGGCTTTTATTTCGGTGTGATCAATTAAAGACGAAACATCAATGTTTGACTTGGATCCACTCTTCAGTTCTTTGATGACATCCTTAAAAAAAAGACAGTTCAAAGTCAATATTAATAAAACATGGCCTATTTTATAGAACATCACTGATCAACATTTTGTTTACATTGATGTAATATCACAAGAGCACAAATGAAAACAAGTGGTCTTGGCATCAAAACCGTCGATTGTTGTTTATATGCTAGGCCACTAACTTTCAAAGCGGTAACTTCATGCCCTTGTAGTTGTATAGTATTGTTCGCCTCTGCTAACAACACATTAATTTCTTCTAATTGTTTCTTTTGTTTTCTAGATTCTTCTGAAGCTGCCTCTGCAGACACAAACTTCAATTGGAAATTGTCTCTTTCTCTACTAACTGATATCAATTCTTCTTCAAAAGCTTGTATTTTACCTGCAAAAAGGGGAACATGTTAAACGCAGTTCATATAATGTCGTTTATAAAAATTACCATTTTGCGCATAATCTATTATTCTTCTATCTATTATCTATTATTACTATAATAAAAGAGTAATTTTCCGTCTCTTTCTTTCTGTCTGTCTGTTTGTTAGAGTTAATCTCCGGAACTACTGTACCAATTTGAATGCAGTTCTCAAGGGTAGATAGAGCATCATTTGGAGCAACATATAAGCTATGTTTGATTAAAATCGGACGTCGGAAAGAAAAGTTATCAGCAAATTTTATATTCCACGCAGACGAAGTCGCGGGCAGAAGCTAGTACTTAATAAAAGGGTATTTTTTCTGTCCCTTTCCAACTGTCTGTCTGTCTGCCTGTTTGTTAGAGTTAATCTCCGCAACTACTGAACCGATTTGAATGCAGTTTTCAAAGAAAGATAGAGCATCATACGGAGCTACATATAAGCTTATGTTTGATTAAAATTGGATATCGGAAAGAAAAGTTATCGTCAATTTTATTTTCCACGCAGACGAAATCGCGGGACACAATTAGTATTATAAATATACAGTGACTCACTATTCAACTCAGCTATATGCTCTTCAGAATTAGCTCTTTCCCCTAAGAGCTCACTAAGAGTATTCTCTACTTCACTCAAAGTGTTCTGTAGTTCACCGGCGGTGTTCTCCGATACTCTCAACAATTTCTCATTGTCGTCCAGTGACTTCCTTAGGCGCTCGTTTTGGACTTTTAGTTCATCGATTTCTTCCTTCAACGACAGCACCATATCATCCATGCCGAAGGAGTTGTCTTCAATGCCAGCCAGTTTGGTCTTGGTAGTTGCCAGCTCCTCTTTGAGGATTTCACACTCCTGAAAATTTTCAACCAATACATATTTATAAAACTCTTCTACTGACTGACAGACCACACATAGTATCTTTTCCATTTTGCTTTCCATTTGATAGTGTTCAATTGAGTCAGATATGAAGCGAATATGCCATTTGTTACCTTTGTAGAGAACATCAAATCCCTTTGCAATGAGTTTATTGTGCCAATAAGTTTGCCATCCCTCCTCCTGCCGTCTATAAAGTAATACCCTAAAGTAAACAGTAGGACGGAGCTGGCAGTTGTCAAGAGGAAGGTCAGTAAGCGGTTGGTCTGGTCCTTGGAACTGCCATCACAATATTCATCAGTGAAACATTTATTGTTTCCTGAAAAATAAAAATTGCAATAGTCAAGAAATAAGTATTCTATTTTGCATGATAAAATGATAAGATATGAAAAAAATCTGTGTAATATGTCTCCAGATTAGATAAAGAAGGCTTACCTGCGGATGCAAATAGTGCATTAGATTCAGACTTTATTCCCATAACAGAGTTATAAGTAGATAAAAAGTAGTTGAAGTAGGAGAAACTCTCTTCTGGCTCGTTTGGTTCATTTGTATTATCAGTATTGTAAATACTTTCCGCGGCCGGTTTATCAGCATTAGAAGGCCATAGATCTACTATACTAGTGAATAAATTTGATAGGAAGCCTGGATCATTGCTTGTGTCACCCTCTGGGAGTGATACAGAGTTAATGTTATCTGGACTCTGAGTTGATTTCAAATAGTCATCCAAGTCCATCATAAAAGGTGCCTCAGTTGTAGTTGTGGGCTCTGCTACTGTAGACTGCACTGTTTCTTGACTGATTGGTGGTTTGGTAGTTCCAGGACTGTCATAATTCTCTGTGGAAGAATCTAGATTGGATGGTGCATCGGTAGTCTCTGAGCTAGGCTGATTATATAGTTCTGTGATAGTTTCTTGGCTCGCTGGTGTATTAGTTGTTTCCAAACTAGCATATTCTGTGGAAATATCTTGTTTTGTTGGTGGAGTAGGTGTGGTTTCAGTTTGAGATACTGAATCTGGATCTGCATTTATGTTATTGGTTTGGCTGGGATAGGAGTACACTTTAGTTGTTTCTTGGGGTTGATTAGTTGTTTCTGAACTCTGGTAGTTAGGACTGCTTGTTGTTGCATCAACATTGCTAGGTGTATTTGATGCTTCAGGGGTTGAATAGCTGTAAGCATATTCTGTTGTTTGCGCTTGTGCCACAGGAGCTGTAGTAGTCGCCTCAGGTACCACCTCTGCACTTGGAGGATAAGGTACTCCTGAATTTGAGGGTACTTCAGTTGTGCCAACCGGGTGTTCAGTGGAACTTTGTTGCTGTGCAGGATACTGGTAATATTTATTGGTATCATAGTTTTGATTATTGCTATTGAATGCTCCATTGTTAAAATTTGATGCTGCTTGTACTTGTGGGGCCTGTACATAATTGGGATACTGAGGATTGTTTATGTTATTATTATAATCAGTTGAAGTCTGAGAGGGTTGTGCGATACTCCCTGTGTTCACACTGGGACTGGCTGTGACACTTTTTTCTGTACTAGGTGTGTCAGTGGTAGTTTCTGCAGCCTGTGGAGTAGTGCTTTCCACATTAATATTCGACTGAGTTGATACATTCTGTTCCACATTTTCCGTTGATTCAGGATATTGAAGAAGGTTAACTTTTTCTGGTACATTTGCAACAGATTCTGCACTCGCTAAGCTGCCTGTTGTTGATAAAAGTTGTGGAGTCTGAGAGATAGAATCTAATGGTAATGGCAGTTCTACATTTTCGCTGGCTACTACTGGCTTTTCAGTGTTACTATTTATAGACTGAACATTGTCATTTTCGTTGCTGTCCACAGATACACTGTTTAGGAGAGGTCCTTGATTAGAAATATTTGGATCAACATTAAGAACATCACCTTGCACACTTTCAGTATTTACATTTTGATTGGATTGGTTATCACTATCTTGATTTGGTGTGCTCTCAATTCCGGCATTGGTGGAATCAGGGACATTCTGATTGGTATCTAAGTTTGGTGTGGATTCAGACAGAGGCACTGTTACAGGCGGCGCCGTAGTGACGTCCTGATTTACTGCAGCTTCGGTAGTATAAATGGTAGTGCCTTCAATAACTTCATGGGGTTGAAGAACTTTGTTAGGTTGGACTTCTGACTTTTGCTGCATATGAACAATTTCTTGCGGGCTCTTCTCAATTATCTTGTATTCTCTTAAAAATTTCTGATTCACGAAGCCCAGCCTTCCATTAATATCAGCGTACCATAAGTCAGGATTGGTGCCAGCTGATTTCATATAAATGACGGCTTCAGAGTTTGCCTTAAAAGAAATTAGGTCCTCATCTGGGCTGTTGTAGCCTAAAAGGGTCTTCGCCTTGGATATCGGAGCTAGAATACAATAACCGTGTTAGGAAAGTGTGTTTTGATGCAAGAAAGAAACTTTCATGCAAGACTTACCGCTACATTCCTTGTTAACACAGTAAACCTTATCTGGATAACGACAGTGGTGCAATGAAACAAATAACAAAAATAATACAACTCTTAGTAAAATCATTTTGGCATCATAGCATGCGAATCTATAATTTAATTATATTATTCTATTTAATATAAAATTCACAAGATGTTTAGAGCCACATCATCTGTCAAGTCGTTCGTTCGTTTCGTTTCGTTTCTGCATGCAAAACATCTAGTACACGTATTTTAAAATTTCAATACAACTGGAATGGCAAAAAGGACGATTAAAATGAAATATCTAGTAAGAAAATTTAAATATAATGAGAGGGTAAAAAATATCTGAGAATAGTCAAAAAGTAATAATAATAAGAAACATAAAGCAGGACAGTTTCAGATTGCTTTTTACGAAAAAATAATCAAGTGGTATCAAAACGCAATGTCATATTATGAATGCGTTCAACTCATGTTCTAATCTAACTGCGTTCAAATTCGCAACTTGGAACTAGTAAATAATGAGTGGAAATATACTCAAAGGTGAAAATATAACTGTGAGCAAAATTTGTACCAGGTGCACGGGGGTGAGGGGCGTATAATGCTTGTATCTCTCTTTATCTAACCTAATAACGAAAGATAAGGACAAAAGAAGCCTCGGGTGAAATAATTGGCACGTTTTTGAATTGTAAATGCAAACGATCTTCTCATTGTTATTGTTCCGAAATGAGGGCCACCGTTTTCCTGCTCACCAGTTTGCGTATGGAGTGTGGAATGTGTCTTGGTAAGGAGCGCAATCTTATATTGCGCAACAGTTGAAAACGTGTCCAGCGGATTTGATAAGCAACAAAACAAAACCCCTCTCCTCAAAACCGTCTTCGCTCCGTTTTCGCCTCAGCAGCGCCATCTGAAGGCGCCACTTCAGACTATCCGCCTAGGTGGCTTGACTGGAGTGGCGACCGCACCGCAGCACCCCCAACCTACCCGATTTGGTGTCCACTTTTGAAACTATAAAGATTGCGCTCCTTTATTTCAACCCTCCATAAGTTGGCGCCAGTGTCATATGAGGTGTCGGCTGCCAATGTCAAAGATTGTCATCACAAGGTCATCACACACGATAGTGTCAATGTCACTGTGAAGTTTGACGTTTCGGAGACCTCATCACTCAAGCGTCTCGTGGCGTCTCTGTAAAAAGATTGTATTTACCTTAAGTTTTTTAAATAAAGATTTTTTAATTTAAATTTGAATGGAATTTGAATTTATTTGTGCTTTACAAATATGTTGCCTGTACCTTGAATAATGATAGCATGTCACCATGTGTTTCTGAACGCATCTTGATTCTAGGTCTATGGTTTAAGGTCTAGCTGTGGCTATGGTTGATTAACATATTGGAGATATTATTATGTAGCATCATGTGACTAATATTATTTTGGATACTTATTTAGTTGACTACTTCATGTAATTATATAAAAATAAACCGGTTACACAGTGTAGCATTTTGTGATTTATCACCACAAAACATGGTGTCAGAAGTAATTTGGTAAAAGAAAGAGTTAACTACGCTTCAAAGATGGAGGAGCAATTACAAGAGATGCTCAAGCAGCAGTCCCTCATGATAGATACTATGCAGCGTCAGATGCAAATGCTACAACTACAAATGGCGAAAGTTAATGCCGGTGAGGCCGAAGCAACAAGCCGGGTAAATGTACCATGGCCTCAACCACTAAATGTCAATACAAGTGACCTTGCGGAAAGCTTTCGCGTGTTTAAGAATGGATGGACAAATTACTGCGTGGCTACAGGCATGGATACGTGGGGCGAAGATCAGAAGGAGCGCAAAGCCGGGCTGCTGATAAGTGCGGTTGGCACCGAAGCGATGCAAAAATTTCTGGAATTTGGGCTTTCGGATTCGGAAAAAAAGTCTGAGAAAACAATAATTACTAAAATGGAAGGTGTTTTATTCTCAAAAAACAATGTCACATACTCTAGATATGTTTTCAATGCCCGGAATCAGACACTGACAGAAAGATTTGATGATTACTTGCTAAACCTTCGGAAGTTGATTAAGGCTTGCAACTATGGAGCAATTGAAAATGAAATCCTACGGGATAGACTAATTGTTGGTATAAACGACAACGAGGTGAAGAAGGAGTTACTTCGGGCCCCTGACCTAGACTTAGAATTAGCTATAAACATCTGCAGATTAGCAGAAACAGCTTCAGACCAGGTTAATAACCTTCAAAGATCGTCGGAAAATGCTGTTAACAAAATTGTTAAACGACCACAATCATTTAAAAAGGAAAAAAAACCGGCATTGTGCAAATTTTGTGGTGATGTGCATGTGTTTGGCCGAGACTTATGTCCTGCATATGGGAAGAGATGTGAGTTATGCAAAGGAAGAAACCACTTCAGAAGAGTCTGCAAGAAAGCCCAGTCCAGTCGAGCTATTAAGGAAATTAGAGAGGACACAAGCTCCGAGGAAGATTTTCAAATTATTAAGGAAATCAGAGCTAATAAAAAGGGGCATACGGAGGCTCAACTACTAATCCAGGTTCGAGATAAGTGGGTGCCTATGTTTTGTACTTTGGACACTGGAGCTCAAGTTTGTGTCATGGGTCTCAAGGATTACAAAAAACTCATACACTCTGATAACTTGTCAAATTTGTTGCCATCTTCTCATAGACTAAAATGTTATAATGGTTCTGAGTTAAAAGAATATGGCATTGCAGAGTTTACCTGCCTGAGAGACAAAAAATATTATAAGATTCAGTTCCATGTGGTGGAAGCTAATCATGAACCTTTACTGTCTGAGAGAGCGTGCCTAGATTTGGGCCTGATAAAATATTGTAATTCTGTGACATCGGGGGATATCAAGGATCGTGCTAAGGCTGTTGAATTATTTGAGAAGTACAAGGATATTTTTGAGGGATATGGCCAGCTTCCCGGGGAAGTATCGCTAGAAATTGACACATCTGTTCCGGCTCGCATTCAACCAGCTAGAAGAGTTCCAATGGCAGTACGAGAGAAGCTTAGGGAAGAATTGAAGCAACTTGAAGAAGAAGGAATAATTGCACAAGAAACCATGCACACAGATTGGGTAAACAATATTTTAATTGTTAACAAAGATTCCAAATTTCGTATATGCCTAGATCCTGTACCTTTGAATAAAGCTCTTAAAAGACCAAATTTTCAATTTACCACTTTAGATGAGATGTTACCAGAACTTAATAAAGCCAAGGTTTTTACCACTGTAGACACTAAAAAAGGATTCTGGCAACTAAGATTATCAGAACAAAGTAGTAAATTAACTACATTTTGGACGCCCTTTGGTCGTTACAGGTGGCTCCGTTTACCCTTCGGATTGAGTTCTTCGCCAGAGATTTTCCAGCAGAAGCTGTCGAGTCTACTTAATGGTCTGGAGGGAGTAGAGATTATAGCTGACGACATACTGATATATGGAGTGGGTGAGTCTGTTGAAGAGGCGATAGTTGATCATAATATAAAATTAGAGACATTATTCCAGAGGCTCAGAGAAATTAATTGTAAGCTAAATAAAGACAAAGTACACCTGCTACAATCATCTGTAAAATTTTATGGACATGTTCTCACTAGTGAAGGTGTGAAAGTAGACGAATCTAAAGTACTGGCTATAAAAAATATGCCCACACCCAAGTCAGCTAAGGATGTTCTCAGATTTCTTGGTATGATATGTTACTTGGGAAAGTTTATAAAAAATCTTAGTTTTCAAGCCACAAATTTAAGAAGGTTAACTAGAAAAGATACTGAATTTAAATGGACGGAAATAGAAGAGTCCGAATTCCTGAACTTGAAAAGAATTATAGCTGATCTGCCCACATTAAAATACTTTGATGTCAATAATAATGTGACTATAGATTGCGATGCTAGCGAGTTTGGGCTTGGAGCAGCACTTTATCAGAATGAGCAGGTGATATGCTTTGCCTCCCGTTGCTTGACTTTGACAGAGAAGAAATATGCACAGATCGAAAAAGAGATGTTGGCTGTGGTATTCGCGTGTAAAAAGTTCAATCAATATATTGCTGGAAATAGCAAAGTCACCATAAGAACAGACCATAAACCTTTGGTAAATATTATGAACAAACCGTTAGTGGAAGCGCCTAAACGCCTACAGATGATGTTGCTTACACTCCAGAAATATAATGTTGATTTACAGTTTATCCAAGGCAGTGAAAATCAAGTTGCTGATACTCTATCTAGAGCGCCAATAGAGGAAGAGGCTGACACAATGTATGATTTAGAAGACAAAATAAAACATAAACAAATTTTCAAGTTTATCAGTAACATTTCATTAACTTCATATCTTAAGATATCAGACCAGCTTATTACACAGATTAAAAGGGAGACAGAGAATGAACCTATACTACAGACCGTTATTCAATATATAAAGAAAGGCGTTCCGAGATACATATCAGACTGGCCCATAGAGATTAGAACACTATTTAAGTTCAGGTATGAATTGTCTACAGAAGATGGTCTGATTTTCAGGAATGATCAGGTACTTATACCATTATCTTTAAGGAAGGTCATCACAGAGAAGGTTCATGTCAGCCATAATGGTGCCGCAGCTACACTACGTTTGGCAAGAGAAAATGTTTTCTGGCCTGGTATGGCTTTGGACATCAAGGAATATGTCGGAAAATGTAGATTCTGTGCTACATATGCAGCATCCCAAGAAAGACAGAGCCTCAAATGTCATGAAATTGCGGTATATCCATTTCAGTATGTATCATTAGATGTATTTTCAGTGGGAAACTTGAAATTTCTAGTCACAGTTGACCATTACTCAGATTTCTTTGAGCTAGACCACTTGTCTTCATTAACTACCTCTGAAGTAATTGAAGTATGCAGCAAGAATTTCTCAAGAAATGGAATTCCGCAAAGAGTATGCACTGATAATGCCACTAATTTCGTCAATGATCACTTTAAGAGATTTGCTATTAAGTGGGGCTTTGAGCATGTAACATCATCTCCACATTTTCCAAGCTCTAATGGAAAGGCAGAATCTGCAGTTAAGATTGCCAAGAGGCTGGTTGTCTCAAGTATAGAGAACAAAGAGGACTTGTGGTACAGTCTTTTGCATCATAGAAATATTCCTGTTGAAGCGGATAAAGTAAGTCCAGTACAGAAGTTATATTCTAGAAGAACAAGAACAGGCTTACCGTGTTTGTTACGACATCTAAAGCCAAAGGTTGTCCATTCAGTTCCAGTGTTGATTAAAAAAAGGAAAGAGATGACCAAAATATGTTATGATAAAAGAAGTAAGGACTTACCTTTGTTGGCAGTTGGAGAAAGTGTTGTTGTTCAGTTACAACCAGAGACTAATAAGAAATGGAGTTTTGGTAAAGTGATACATGTTCACAATGAGCGTTCCTATACAGTGGACGTCAATGGAAGAATGTATAGACGCAACCGAAGGCATATTAAACCATATCCTGCAGATGGTCAGAACAGAACCGAAGAGTGTCGAGAACAGAACCAGGTTATAAATGTTCAGAATAGTGCAGAGCCTTGGCAAGTACAGAGACAACCTCCATTTTCCTCTTTAGACACACCAGCCCCAGGGTGTGAGATAACACATAGCGCCAGACTGCAGGTGCCGACAACGGAGTTGTTGCAGACACCAACCCGGGTGGCTCCGCCTGTTCAGACAACCTCAGAGGCACCCAGTAGTAGAAGTCAGCGGGTACGCGCTCCTCCTAAGCGTTTACAGGATTACGTCCTTTTCTCATAATGTTTATCCTATCTTAAAAAAAGAAGGAGATGTTTCTGAACGCATCTTGATTCTAGGTCTATGGTTTAAGGTCTAGCTGTGGCTATGGTTGATTAACATATTGGAGATATTATTATGTAGCATCATGTGACTAATATTATTTTGGATACTTATTTAGTTGACTACTTCATGTAATTATATAAAAATAAACCGGTTACACAGTGTAGCATTTTGTGATTTATCACCACAAAACACCATGTAACGTTAGTTCCCGTCACAGCCATGTTAAGAAACCCATTTCCCCCCTTAATGGAGTAACGTAAGCCGTTTAATTAATCAAACCTCGGAACCCGGTTCCAGTGAACCGATTTTCGTAATTTTTGGCGTGATAGTCTTATAAATTGATGAACGCCGCCTGCCCCCACGAAGAAACAGTGGCGTTGTAACATTACGTAGCATTGTAGCGTTACCTGACGATATCACGTATAAAAAACCGGCCAAGTGCGTGTCGGGCCACGCGCAAATTATAGGGTTCCGAAGTTGACGATGCCCACAGTACCTTTCTAAGACTTATTAGCATCTAGCTAGCCTGTGGTATGACGTGCCCGCCCGACTCCCCTGCCGCTCGAGAAAAATCATCATTATAAGTTGGTCGACTATTACTCGTAAGTTTGTACAGCCTACTTAGCTCTGATAGTTTTCCTTTCAACTACGTTATATATGCCACAACCGTGATTTTTTTCAGCCATCCAAATACCACCATTTAGCTGGCAGGGGGGGGGGGGACACGTGACTCTAACAAAAAATAGCACTTTAAAGCTTAATATTTCACAAACGCATCACTTAATCAAAAAATGGTTTTAACAAACCCACAATATTTTTTCGAGACCTATTCAACGATATGCCGCACCATGGGGTATGCAAGAAAAAAAAAATACATCCCCACTTTACGAGTAGGGGAGGTACCCTATAAAAAAATATATTTCAAAATTTTATTGTACCACTTTGTCAGCATAACTAATATGCATATTCATGCCAAATTACAGCTCTCTAGACCTAAGCATCTCCGAGCAATAGTGCGGACAGACGGACGGACATGGCGAAACTATAAGGGTTCCTTATGGACTTCGGAACCCTAAAAATTATCGTCCTTAAACCGACTTTTACAGATAACCAGATAACCAATTATTTTTGCAAATGCACTAGGCAAGTTATTGGCAAAAATCAAATTAGCGCCATGCCAAAAGAAATGGCAAAATACTTGAAACTGAAAAACTCTGAGCTCCGTGTGGGCCATTGTTTTCGTAAAACATCGGCAAGTTTCTTGGCAGATTTAGGTGCCGACATGGCTCAGATAAAACGACACGGTGGCTGGAAATCCGATGCAGTTCATGCAGTAGCGGAGGGCTACATAGAAAATTCTATACAGAACAAGAATGGAATAATCATTGTAGTCATATTGGTGAAATATAAATCTGAAAACTTCGTCTAATAATGATGATCCTTGGAAACCTTTGCCACCATATCCATCCACCTCGAAACTCGACACGTTAAGCCCACTGCCTCATGGACCACCTTCTCCAACCTCTACAGTACGAAACGACCCTCAGACGCAAGTTTTTGGAGCTGTGACTGTACACAAACTCCACCTCAACTTCGATAAACATACCAAGTACCTAAAAATATACTTAATTTTCACCTCAGCAGCTCGAACAAGTAGACTTTGCTGTTAGAAATCAGTGAGCAAAATCGTGTTTGTTTCACTCAGTGAGACAAAGTGTTTTTTTTTAAATCCATCAGACAATCCCAGGCAAAGGCAAAGGCCTAAGCCGTGCAGCCACAGTTAAATCGTTCTCGCGCTTTTCATTTCATTCTGCGGCATCTAACTAGTACCTAACTACTTATACCAATAATTCAAACTACCTCGATTTTATTAGCTCTCTTCTTTTCATTTCTTTAAGAAAAGAGGTAGAATTATATTAGGCAAGTCTTAGTGCAAATCTATTTTCGTAGAAAAAAAACTGAACAAGAAACTTTCGGATACGCGCAACGCATCAGTACCGACGTCTAAGGGCCGGTTCCTATATCCACGTAACGCCTCGTTTTGCCTTACGAGGCGTAGGTTTTCCTACCATCCGTAGGCAAAAAGCGTTCCTATATACGCATCCGCTACCGATACCTTGCTACTAACGGATGATGGTAAAGTTGGTAACCGCTCGTTAGCAATTTGTATGAACTTTGACAGATTGACCGTTCCTATATTAAAAAGAAAAACTGTCGGTTAAGCTGTCAGCTTGACGTTTTGGCAAATAGATGAATCTCCAATAACGCCTCGTTAGTGGATTTAACCGCCCGATTTCGGCCGGTTACGGAGATACCGACGGATGTGTTAAAAATAAAATATATAAAAATGCAATTTGTATGTGATGTTAGTGACGAAATAATCGCATCCCGTGAGGCCAAATCACCAAAAAAATGCATTATGAGACCTGCAAAACCCTACATATTACGAGCACAGAGACCATCGCTCGCTGCCGCGCAATTCCCACGCGATTCCAATGCGAATTTTAATTGGAAATTGGATCAAATAATCATGAAGTAACAGCCAGGTTAGTAATCTTTATTTTTAAAATCAATATGTCTAGGTAGCGGTCTGAAATGAAGACAAATTAATGACAAACTTGGCTTGAATGAATGCCCTGCAAAGTTCTTTCTTCCAGTTTTTATTTCCTTCTTAAATGCTTGAATATCTAAGGATATATTGTAAATTTTCCTAATTCCAAAGTCAGAAACGGTTTTTACACTGGTTACCTACTAAGAAATAGTATACATGTATACTTTTTAAAGAGAAATACACATCAAATAATCTGAACTAATGCATGACACAAATTACACAAATGAGATTCAATAAAATCTTTGGCAGATTTATATAAAATGACACATAAAAAGAAACCAAGCCTTGTTATGTTGACTTGTTATGTTCTGTGAGGAGAGAATAATACATTGTGTGTTTTGTCCTAAGATTCTGAAATTATTGAAGAAAACAGGAATAAAATGTCTCTGAGCTGCGGCCTTATATTACCAATGACTCGATAACCCGGCTCTTGATGTTATCAATGCCTGAGCCTGAGATACCTAGTCAAGAAGCTACTAAATTAAACAGAAGACAGAAGAATGCAGACTGATAGAAATTTTACACAGTCTAGTTTAGTCAATACAATGGATAAAGGTGTATTAAGCAGATTTGTTTTGAAATAATCATTAAATATATATTTGTCTTTTTTTATCTGTTTCATATTCATCTTCTTTGTGACCCTTAGGTAGATTTTTTATAATATGGGTAGATCATGTACTGATCCACAAAGCGGTGGGGCTTAGTGGTTCGACCAACTGCCTCTCATGCAGAGGGTCGGGGGTTTGATTCCAGCTCGCACCTCTAAGTTTACTTATGAGCTTTTCGGTGAAGGGAAATATCATGAGGAAACCTGCATGCATCTGAAAAGTAATTCAAAGATTTGTGTGAAGTCCCCCAACTCGCACTGGGCCTGCGTGGGGACTATAGGCCGAGGCCTGTGCCCAGCAGTGGGACACAAAAATAGACTATAGTTGTAGTAAGTAGTAGTATTAATAGATTGATTTACAAAAGTAGGCATGAATGGAATGAAAGAAATTAATGTTACTTGTCATTCTTATAAAGGAGGGTTTTAATATTCTGTACATTTGGGAGGTCATAAGGTTATAACACAGGGATTGACCAAAATTACTTTGATTCAACCTATATGTCACCAGTTTGTGAAGCAAACATAGACTAACAGACAAACTATTATATATCTATAACTAAATTCCAGATACCATCAAAAATGAAACTCATTTCTTTAAATTTAAATGTAGCTTAAAAAATCTTTGACTTGAGAAATGTATTATTCAATAAGATGTTCTCAATGAGACAGATATTTAATATTCTCTAACTGAATCTAGAATATGTATTGATGCAAAATACATTTCTAAGAGTTGTTAAAGGCTGTGGTATATAATAATTATCACTGCAGGATTTCTCCCCACTACTGGGCTATAAATATCCACTCCACAGTGGGATACCTAATGCATTCATGTGCCTACAGCCCTACATAAAGATATTTTTGAAATTTTCATTATACATATAGGTAGGAAAATATTAGTGAAAAGTACTTTCTTTTACTAAAATGATTTAAATTTTTAATTTAAATCCATACTAATAGGAATAAATTTGTTTGTTTATACTAATATTATAAATGCAAAAGTATCTTTGTCTGGCTGTTACCCACACTTCAACCGCTGGACCGCTTTAGATGGAATTTGGTATGGGGGTCGTCCCAGGAAAGGACATAGGTTACTTTTTATCCAGGAATAAGATACACTTGTGTTGGGAACGGGAAGGGAAGCAAAAATGTGATGGTTTATCTAGTAGGTAGGTACACCTAGTATAGTTAGTTTATATATAAAATAACAGATTACAAAAATAGATAGAAATATTTTATTTATCATATATGGCAAAGATGTCACTGCAAGTAAAATTCACAATTCAGTTTGCATTCCTTAAAATAATATATTGCTCTCTTGATCAGCTGTTGGAGGTCATTCTTCCATGGGGCCATCATATTTGGATCATAGATATTCCAGAACTATATGGTGTAGTTATAAGTTTGATGCAGGTGCGGGTGGCACTTGCAGCCCTGTTTACTCCTGTAGTACGATGAGTTGCCAATATTTGTCCTCTGTCAGTTTATTCACTGTTCAGCCATACCTGGAGGCCTTTCTCTCGGTTTTAGTCTGAAGAGATCAGGAGCATGCTTTCTGGATAGTCCATATGAGCTTCTGTTTTTTTACCTGGGCGGAATGCAGCCTATGTGTGCCCGTAAAAGGTATATCGCCGGGTCGCCGGCATTGATACTCATGACGGTGAATCCCTTTAGATTTTATCCAGTTCACGGCGGAGACACTGTTCGTTCGCGTTGCGGAGCAATAGCAACTGCGTTGGTACTGTTGGTGTATGAAGACAATAATTGTCTCCACCAATGCTTTATTCATGGAGTGGTTCAGCTGAGTCTAACCGATACGTGTGCCGTGCCGAACGATGCTTGTTTTGTTTACTTATGTTAGGAACTACTTACTGTCTAGTAAAAAAAAGAACATGTGACTTTGTCATTATTTTTCTAGCTATCAAATTAAATACTAACTGCATAGCAAATGCCTTTATTTTAATACTATTTCATTGGCGACGAGGATGGACGCCGAGCAATTTGCACAGTTCCTACGCGTCCAACAGGCGCAACAGGAACAAATTACGACAATACTCGGAATGTTGCTCGCACAATCAGCAACAAATACGGCGACCGCATCGACGGCGGCGGGCGACGGCGTGACGAGCGCTAACGGCCCACAACACACTATCGACAAAATAAACATTATTAAATCTTTCCACATGGATAAATTTAACCCGGACAACTACCGGGTGAGTGACTATTTAGAATTTTTTGAAGCAAAATGCACGATACACAATGTGACAACAGATGAATTAAGGAAAGACCTCCTCTTAAATTCTCTTACGCCCGACACCTTCAGGCAAGTGAAAACGTCACTCATGCCGAACTTCGAGTCAAGTACCTACACCGACATACAAACAAAATTATTAGACCTATACCGTGTGAAACGGACACGATATCGAGCACTAACAGAGTTCTGGAACTGCACAAGAGATAAAAACGAATCAATGGAACAATACGCCAACAGACTCAAAAGCATCAGCGAAGACTGTGGTTATGATGAAACATTACTGGAACGCCAACTTCGTGATCGCTTTGCAACCGGACTCAACCACGTCGAATTGGAGACAGATTTAAAACAGAAATGGCCAAATTTAATGGAGTCAATCGACGGCAAACTCATGGAAGTCACATTCGCACAGCTGTTCTCCATCGCCCAGTCAAGAGAACGCGCCGAACAGGACACAACACCCAACATCACCGTCAAACGCATTAAGAAGAAACCACCACCCAAACATAACCGACCGGTATCTACTTATCCTCGTAAAATACGCCCAAACCAATGCCTCCGCTGCGGTCAAAAGAACAAACACGACGTGCACGACTGTCCAGCCAGGAAACATACGTGTGAAGAATGCAATACAACAGGTCATTACGAGAGCTGCTGCATTAAAACCGGACGAGCATACATCGTCAAAAACAGAGTACATAAGCTCAAGCACACCCCCTACCGGTCATCATCATCATCAACATCATCTGAGGACACCGCCACAGAAGCTAGCGACACTGAAGACAACTTAGTATGCAGTATCAGACTAACGCAAAACAAAGATTGTAAAAGAATCGACACTATCATTAATGGTAACAATTGCACGATGGACTGGGATCCTGGTTCAGCATACTCCATTATAAACACTACATTCTGGAAGCAAATTGGGTCACCTACATTGACAAAAGCACCTAGATTAAAAGCATTTGGCAACTACAAACTAAAATCTCAAGGTCTTACAGATGTCACAGTGGAGATAGAAGGACAAAAGAGAATTTTACCCGTCGTAGTAATGAAAAATGCTAACCCAATGCTTTTTGGTTTACAATGGAGCGAAGTATTTGGGATGGAATTCCCTAAACCCGTATACTCCATCAAAACTACGAATCCTATCACACTGAACCAAGTTCTAGGGAAATACAGTCAACTCTTCGATGGAAAACTCGGCAAGGTAAAAAACTACCAAGTAAACATCCATGTCAAACCAGGAGCTGAACCTGTACACCTACCAGCTCGACCGATTAAGTTCGGAATGAAGAAAAACATCGAAAAGGAAATAGACCGCCTTATTTCTGAGGGAATCGTACATAAAGTAGACCCTAACTTAACGCCTGTCGAGTGGGCCACCCCCACTGTAAACGTCACCAAGTCCAATGGTGAAATCAGGATATGTGGAGACTACAGAAGCACATTAAACCCTGTACTAGTAAAACATTTGCACCCAGTACCACTCTTCGACCAACTCCGTCAGAACCTAGCAAACGGACACATCTTTTCAAAAATTGACCTCAAAGACGCTTACCTACAGTTTGAGATAGCACCAGAATCGAAAAAGTACCTCACTCTCGCGACACACAAGGGATATTTTCAATACAATAGAATGCCCTTCGGAATATCCACCGCACCTTCAATCTTCCAACACTTCCTGGACGAATTACTAGCAAATATACCCAATGTAGCAGTATATTTTGATGACATTGCCGTAACAGGAAGGGACATGAATGAACATTTACAAACATTATCTGTAATTTTTGAGCGCCTACAAGAGGCCGGTCTCAAAGTAAATTTAAAGAAATGCTCTTTTCTCAAAGACGAAATTGAGTACCTTGGACACACAATTGACAGAAACGGCATACACCCAACAAAAAAAAAGCTCGAAGCTATCGTCAAAGCAGCGGAGCCCAGTAACTCAAAGGAACTGAGGTCATTCCTTGGACTCATCAACTTTTATGAGCGATTCGTGCCTCATCTACACGGACTCTGTGCTGACCTGCATGAATTAACCAGCGGTAGACACCCGTGGCGTTGGACAAATCACGAAAAGCAAATATTTGAAGCAGCCAAACAGTGTATAGCTGAATCGAAACCTCTAGCAGCTTTCAACGAAAACCAACCGATCTTCCTCGCATGTGATGCTTCAGAAAAAGGCGTTGGAGCAGTATTATATCATAAACATGGAAATACGGAACATCCTGTAGCATTCGCATCCCGCAAACTACGCTCTGCTGAAACGAAATACTCGGTCATAGACCGAGAGGCTTTGGCTATATTATTTGGAATCAAAAAGTTTGACCAGTATTTGCGCGGCACAAAATTTAACTTAGTAACAGATCATAAGCCCTTGATACATATATTGGGGTCCAAGCGGAATCTTCCCAAGTTGGCCAATAACAGGCTCGTGAGGTGGGCTCTAATAATTGGTAGCTACAATTATGAAATTTACTATCAAAAAGGCGAAAACAACGTATTAGCCGACTGCCTCTCCCGATTGCCCAACCGTGAAGCTCAACCTTCGGAGACAGAGCTCGCTGTGCACAGGATAGAATCAATCTGTCTGGGCACTAGGATGGCTGACCTACACCTCTCTACCGAACTCTTAAAAGAGAAGACCATTCAAGACCCCATACTATCAAAAGTCCTCAAAAATATTAAAACTGGGTGGAGAGATATAGAATACGCGAGTGACATGAAGCATTACTTCAGGAAGCGTAACGAACTTTCGATAGAAAACAAGATCGTCATATGGCAGGGAAGAATGGTCATTCCTGGAAACCTCCAACACAGAATCCTTACTTATCTTCATAGAGGTCATCCAGGTGTTTCGGCGATGAAAGCCCTCGCCCGTTATTATGTATGGTGGCCCTCAATGGACGAAGACGTAGACAATTATGTCAAGAGGTGCAGAAGGTGTCAAGAAAATCGACCGCACAATCCTGAACTGGCCGTCTACTCTTGGTCGATTCCAGAAGAGGTATGGGAAAGGATACACATAGACTTCGCAGGCCCCTTTGAAAACACCTATTGGCTGGTTCTGTGCGATGCTTTATCAAAATGGATTGAAGTACGGCCTATGAAGAACATTACCTCAAGAAACCTATGCTCAAAGTTGGATGACATATTCTGCACATTTGGCCTTCCACAAATAATTGTCTCTGATAACGGCCCCCAATTCACGTCGACGGAATTCAAGGAATATTGCAAAAGCCAAGGTATACTGCACATAAGATCGTCACCCTACCACCCGAGAACTAATGGCCTAGCCGAGAGGCTTGTTAGAACTTTTAAATCGAGGTTTACCTCATCCGAAGCAGGATCCCCACAACAACAACGACTCCGCGAGTTCCTGTTCACGTACCGAAATACCCCGCACAGTACAACCGGCAAGTCCCCCGCGGAAATGATGTTTGGGAGGCAACTGAATTGCTTACTATCAAATATACGTCCCAATAAAAGAAGAGAACTCCAACGCAAACAGATGAAAGCTAACCTCAATAATAACGGAAGCGTCGACGGTAGAGCTGACTATGCACCAGGAGACGAGGTCTATCATAGGACACGAATGGATAAGACGTGGCAACCCGGTATTATCACCGAGCGTAGGAGTCGCTACGCATATATCATCTCCACACCACGCGGGGATGCTATACGTCGCCATGCTGACCACATCCGTCCTCGACTACCTTCACAGCCTACTTCCCCTGGCGCGACACCGGGAACATCGGGACAACATACAGCAGGAACTTCGAGGCAACATGTCTCCTTACACGAGGGTGTATCCTTAACCACCGAGATCTTTGGCACGCCCTTATCCGCTTCCGCAACTCCCACAGCTGCTGTTACATCTTCACCTTTCACTTCAACGCCTTCCTCAACCCCCATAACTCCCTTAGCTACGAACTCCTTCCCCCGTTCCCCGGTAGTTCGTACCTCCTTATCCCCTCTCCTGCCAAGTACGCCTGGCCCTCAAGCTGCAGGCCCTGTCCTAACCTCTCCCGCTAGCCCCGCGCCGACGACAGCCCGACAAGCTCCTCCGGAACCACCGCGCCGCAGTCACAGACTTGTCCGCCCTCCTCGCCGTTTGATTGAAGAGATGTGATGGTGTGGTGTATGAAGACAATAATTGTCTCCACCAATGCTTTATTCATGGAGTGGTTCAGCTGAGTCTAACCGATACGTGTGCCTTGCCGAACGATGCTTGTTTTGTTTACTTATGTTATATTTTCGAGTCTAGTTTTGCAGCGGCTCTGGCTCTGATTGGATTCTGATCAGGTTACATTACAAGATTACAACTTCGAGAAAGTTATTGCTAGGTAATTAAAATCAACATTGTAACATGAAATTATAGTACCTAATATTAAAACCGTATCATTTCACTGCAAAAAGTAATGTGATCAGAATTTAATAATTAAACTAAATGAAAATCACTTAACATATTTTGCTTTAAACGGAACGGAAATACAGATTACCAACAGACGACAATGTTTTTGACCATGGAGGTAACATGGGGGACATGGAGGTACCTATTAACTATCACTTATGTACTATTACCTCCATGGTTTTGACAGTTCGGTCGGTAGGGTCCTATCGCTTACGGTCCGTCACGAAAACAATATATAGAAACACCAGCTTAACCGATACCGGCTGGTAGCTTCCAGAGGCCACTTACCGTTACCGGTAACGGATGGTTGAATATAGGAACCGGCCCTAAGTATTTTTAGAAATAAAAATTATATGTTGATTTACCATCTGAAAATCTTACAATTATCAAAATTACTTATATTTCATATAATTATGTTATTTATAATCATTTTAAACTAAAGTTTTAATTTAAAGGAAACTAAAAGTTTTCAAATATTACCGAATAAATTCGAAATTTATCATTGTACTAGTTTCCGAATACACGTTTAGAAAATTGCCGCCATCATAGACGTAAATAATATAGACCCGGTCTAACGTACACGTGATATGCCCCCACTTCCACGGTGTCCAATCCATAGTTCTGTCACCGAGCGTGCGTGACAATGAGCGTTTTTAAAAAAACTTTTTTCGAAACTGTTTCTCAGTATCTAAAAACTCGTCTCGTTGTTGAAAAAATGTGACCCAGCTTTAGTGTCACGATAAAAGTTTAACTTTGGATTGGACACCAAGTTAGGCCGGGTCCATACGAATTATTATTTATGTCTATGGCCGCCATTCTTTATTCATATCTTTCTTCGTAATTTTCGACAAATGAATTTAAAGTAATTCTCTTAAAACATAAAATTCAATTAATCATTTGAGTGAAAGGAGCGAAGAAGAAATGTTATTTCATATTTTTCGTGTTGTAAACTAAGTATTGTTTGCAAGTACCTTTTATGTGTTCTCGCTACTGAGGTGAAAAATTGTATGTGCTACTCGAGAGCAATTTTTTTTACTTCTCGTGCCTTTGAGTCCTTCGCTAAGCTCAAGATTCTAAACTAGAATCACTCGCTAGACGCTCGTGATTCAACTATAGAATCTTTCGCTAGCTCAGGACTCAAACATGGTACTCAAAGCAGAAATAGTTATTTGTTATGCAAGGCTGCAAAGTTGTTGTTTGCTGTGAGTGCGTGATTGAGACCCGAGTGAACGAAGGATTCTAGGGTTGAACCACGAGCGAAGCGAGTGGTTCAAATATAGAATCCTGAGTGTAACGAGGGTTTCAAGGCACGAGACAGCAAACGACTTTGCTGCTGAGCGCAACACAAAATTTTTCACCTCACGCGCGATTGTTCGGGAAGAAGACTTAGTTCGGCGTCACGTACAGTTTGTGCTAACTCTGGAGGAGTTAAATTCGTATCTTCATCGCTAAAATCGCTCATATTTTCTTTATTACTTCGTATAAGTATTCTAAATTACAAAACCAGCAATCTAAAACTTTTTTTTATGTTTTTTTTTTCCGGAGGTTGCGTTCCAAATCACTTCTACTCGTACTTCAAGATTCAATTATTCATTGAATACAGTTAAAATATACACATATTTAAGTATTTTTGTGATATAACATAGTGAAATAATGAAATACATTTGAAACGGTGTATTATTAATATAATTTTATTAATGATGATATTAAGTAAATTGAACCTTTATTTTAATAAAACTCTCACGACGAATTGCGTTTCAGAACGTATCGTTGTTTTTTTATTGTGACAGTGGCGTCATGCGTCGTTCGAATTTCAAAAACACTTTCCACGCTAGCGGATAAAAACAACTTTTGCGCTCGGATATCAAGCTGCAAAACGACCACTTTCGAGCCAGTGAGGTGAAATAGTTATTTGTTATGCAAGGCTGCAAAGTTGTTGTTTGCTGTGAGTGCGTGATTGAGACCCGAGTTAACGAAGGATTCTAGGGTTGAACCACGAGCGAAGCGAGTGGTTCAAATATAGAATCCTGAGTGTAACGAGGGTTTCAAGGCACGAGACAGCAAACGACTTTGCTGCTGAGCGCAACACTAAATTTTTCACCTCACAGTTCGAGAAAGTGCAAGGAAAACAACTCAACTACAGTAATTCAATATTTAATTATTAAAATAACACATTAAAACATAAAATTAAATTTAAAACTTTTTTTATTTTATTTTATATTTTAATGTTTTTTTTTCCGGAGGTTGCGTTCCAAATCACTCCTACTCGTACTTCAAGATTCAATTATTCATTCAATACAGTTAAAATATACACATATTTAAGTATTTTTGTGATAAAACATAGTGAAATAATGAAATACATCTGAAACGGTGTATTATTAATATATTTTTATTAATGATGATATTAAGTAAATTGAACCTTTATTTTAATAAAACTCTCACGACGAATTGCGTTTCAGAACGTATCGTTGTTTTTTTATTGTGACAGTGGCGTAATGCGTCGTTCGAATTTCAAAAACACTTTCCACGCTAGCGGATAAAAACAACTTTTGCGCTCGGATATCAAGCTGCAAAACGACCACTTTCGAGCCAGTGAGGTGAAAACAATTTTGCTTTCTTGTTGCACAAATAACTATTGTCTTTCCACAAATGGACTAATGTCTCAAACGTGTATTTTCACTTTTAAAGTACTATATTACTAGTAATAACTAGAACACTACGTAATTGTGTTGAAAAAAGTCGTATGAAACGCGTGCATTGATCATTACGTACTGTACTCGGCTTTCTGATCACGCTGGTCTGCGCTTAATAATACCGCCTCGTACGTACCTAACCAACCGTCTCTCATGCCGAGGGTCAGGGGTTCGATTCCGGCTCGCACCTCTAAATAAGTTTACTTACGTGCGAAATTCAATTTGAATTTACAATGAGCTTTTCGGTGAAGGAAAACATCGTGAGGAAACCTGCACGCCTCTGCGAAGTAATTCAAAGATGTGTGTGATGAAGTCCCTAATCCGCATTGGGCCCGCGTGGAGACTATAGCCCAAACCCTCTCATGATGAGGGGAGGCCTGTGCCTAACAGTGGGATGCAAATAGGCTATAGTAGTAGTAGTACGTAACCAACATATCACACTTGTATCATAATATACTATTACAACGTGGGGTCTGGCCAAGGGTCTGGCCACTCAATTACACCTCTCATTATTTAAAACAAAAAATTGCCATATCGCAGATTGTGAAGACTGAAATTTTGAATTGTTTCGAATTTAAACATCTATGAAAAGGATGAAAAGTTTTTAACACTATACGTAAGTAGCATGTAGGTAGGCCATGCATGATTGACGGTAAATATATAACACACTGTCAATCACTTGTCAAACACGACTAAATAAATACAAAAAAAAATGTCCATTGATGCTAATATTTCTTTAATAGATTTAAATAAACAACTTCCTTTTGAAATCGGTAAGAATGCGAATGTTATTCAATTTTAATTATTTGGCTTACACTTTTTTCTCGTAGTAAATGCTTGTTCTTTGTTTAAATTGTTATTTGTTTGTTTAATAGACGACGCCATCAAAGAAGCTATATGTTTTGGTGAAACACTCGTTATAACCTGCGGACATTATGAAGGAGATAACGCCGATGACGAATCAGACTCAGAATGGTCGTGTCAATCAACAGAGCCGAGTGAAAAAGCTCAACCAGAAAAAGAAGAAGCAAACCCAACAGAAATCGAAGATAAAGCAAAAGAAGCTGTTGTAGAAGAGGAAGAAGTCGCTGATGATGATCATGACTTTCACTTCTACTTCTTTCCGGATTGCAGTAAACCGTTACCTCCTATTAACAGCAAAGCGAGTGTTTTAGTTGGACCCGATGGTTTTCCGTACGTTAATGAAGCTCCCCAAGGTATTCGGTTTTGTAAATGCGCTGTCGATAAGAAAACTGGAAAATGCACTTGCTTTGTAGCGATTCCATGTAAATGCGGTGCGAAACTTGTTCAGGAATGTACTTGTGCCAACCTAGAAACAGTATGCATTTGCCATAAAGATGTCCCGGCTCCAGTGTGCACATGCAAGGAAAGTAAGGTATGCGTTTGTCACCCTGATAATAAACCTGAACCTGTCTGCACTTGCGACGAAGTCGATAAGCCCTGCTATTGCCACCCTGGAAAATTCGCTGCACCCATATGCACTTGCAAACACAAGCCAAAGTACAAATTCAGTGAATCTGAAATCGGTGAAGAAGATTATGAATTTGGTGAAATTGAGGTTGAGGGGGTAGTGGAATCTGAAAGCGCCCAGACACCATGTGAATGTCAAAAACCGGAAGAAAAGCCAAAATGTGAGGCTACTTGCGAGTGCGTCGAAGGAGAGAACGAACAAGAACCATGTCCAAAAGAAGATTCGCAGTCGGAGTGCATCTGCTTTGGCCCAGAAACAAAAGTCTGCAAATGTGGCGCTCAAAATCCCTTGGATTGCAAATGCTTCCCTAAGCAGCAGCTGTGCACCTGTGGAAATGCAGAAAATTGTGTTTGCTTTAAGATATGCGAGTGTGTTGAGCCTTGCCTTTGCAACACTACACCTCAAAAGCCTAAGCTTGAGTGTGTTTGTCTAGACGATAAAGGGGAATTGGAGTGTACTTGCCACAGCAAACTTGATGAAGGTTTGAAGCTAAAAAGAACCAGGGCCGGCAAGCATGGCTATCGCTGGTGTCACGATGTCGACCCTCGGCACACGTACTTCGACTACGCCTATGGAAAACACGACTTGATATTACAGAAAGAACAAATGAAGGAAAAATTTAAAATATTGGGATTATACGACGAAAAAGAAGATTCCGATGTTTGCGCTGTTCATGGTGTAAAGGCTCCTCCTTATAAAAAGAAAGCTAGGAAGCAATCTTTGGATTGCTGCAGTGCCGTGGGAGGTTAGCATCAGTACTGATAAACTTATTTTTTTTCAACTTTTAAACTGCACTTTAGTATGAGCAGCTAGCACTTTTCAAGTACACAACTATGTATATGGCGCGAGGCGTATCACATAAGCCGTTTAGATGACACAGAGTAGTTTAGAAAGTTTGTTTTTAATATAACAAAATGATGAAGGTTTTTTTTTGCAAAATCGTGTCGATAAAAAAGGGAGTCGTCAAATATCTTCGAGATCGGCGGCTGGTGTTAAAAATATCCATAGGCGGCGGTGACCACTTACCATTTGCCCGTTAATCAATCTATTTACATAAAAAAAATCATCTCTTTTTAATCTTTTTAATCTTATTGAACTAAAAAAACTTTCTTTTGGATATTTCTCATTTTAAAATGATTCAATTGATCAGGTATGAGCATCAGCGTCGAGACTCTTGGTGAAGATAGGGACAAGTTGCTGGTTCAAGTGGTTTCTCATTCAATTAAAGAAGGTGCCAAAGCTGGCAGCAAACTGGTCAGCATTTTGGATTGCAATTTGCACACAATGGAAGAAAATAGAACAGAGTAAGTCTTTACAGATTTCTGTGCCTTTCAAGAAACTCAGAAAAACTACGCCGCATTTTAGCTCCTCCTTAATAAACTAGATGGCGTTAGAGATATATTCAAATAACATTCCGATCCGCTCTCGTTCTCATGGCGAAGTGGTACCGCACAGGGAGCGTAGATGGCACTTCTATACAAATTAGCCTGTTATATATTATCCTTTTCGTTTTCAATTTTGATCGTTGTTATGTTATATTATATATTAGTCCCTTCAGCTTGATTTAATATGCAATGTGGTGGCTAACAAGTGCCTACAGCAAAAAATAACAGATCTCAAGCTATGACAATTTATGATATAATTATTTTTATGTATGAAATTATGTACTTACGAGTATATTATATTTTTTCGATTAACTTCCTACTGCTTAAAAGCATCAACTGAATACTAACTACTTAAAAGTAATATAACTAGGTAGGCCTACTCTACAGGGCGCGTCGTACCCACATGAATCCGATAGTTGTGTTTCCGACACTTTGAGACCTTCGGAAGTTTTTTGGTAATACCTGTACGCCTTCATTACAATGTTCTGTTACAGACACATCACAAAGAAGGACGTTACAAAGGAACGACGCAGTTACATGGCGATTTGCGAAAACGGTTACTACAACAAAGTGACCCGCATCTGTGGGGACAGAGACGTTGTCAAACGGTTCTACCATAATTTCTCGGACGCCCGCGAGTTTCTACTCGAAGGCGCTAACATCGTTCTGTTGAGATATTTAGGACTCTCTCGGTACAAGGGCAATATAAGGACCGAAACTGTTTTAATGGATGGTGTCATTTGCGAAAGCATATACGTAAGATGAATTTTGGTTTGTTAACACTCACTGACTCGCCTTTTTGGCACACTTATTATGCTTGATTTTTTTTTACTCAGGTGTGTCATGGAGTAAGTCAGGCCATTGTGAATGGTAAACCTCTATTTGTTTGCAAAATCGAACGTCACATCATAGAGCCTTCAGGAGTTCTCCATCAGACTTTAGCGGTGGTCACTCTTCGAGGTAACTTTTTTCCTGATTATTTTTAAATTATTACGCATATATTTATATGAAGATTTTACAATCATAGTTTCTCCGAAAGGTTACCTCGTGAGCCACGAGTGGGCAGATAACAACTACATAATTCACATTAATCCACTGCTGAATGTGATCCCTGAAAAGGACTTTATAGAACCGCATGTCCCTCTGCGGCAAAATTGGCGTGATGACCTACAGTTGATGTCAGATTATTTAGACTTCAAGGTAAGTACGATAAACTTTCTGAAATTGCATGGCTATTATAAGTTTAAATCAGTCAATTTATCTGACTACAGTTTCATGGCTAGCGGGGAAGTTAAATTATGCACACCGGCTCAGTTCTGCTGCATTTCGCATCAGAACTCTAAAATTTGCATAATTTATTACAATCTCTATCTACTTCCGAGCTTAACTTTTTGCTCGTTAATTACTACGAGCATAGGTGTTTCGTCACACGTAAAATGCAAATTTGTCTACTTGTGACTATAATGACATTTATTTAGAAGAGATGTTGAGGCATTCCGCTAATTTGACCCTATCTTTAGTTGCTGACCGTTTAAAAAGTAGATCGATATCGTGGGTCCTTATAAGTGTTATAATGTGTAATGTGGTGTGATAGCCTGATGGTATAGCTGTAAATTTAGCGTGGAAGAAAATAAAAGGCGCAGTACGTAGCTGTTGTTGCTAAAGCTTGAGAAGTGCTCTCCATTTCTCAAACGTACAATTGGTTACTTGAGTGAGGGCGTTTGTCCATCACCACCGTCACCAGGACGTCTCCGCATCGTCAAAACCGACGTGCGGTGGTCACACGGCCATAGTAAATGTATGTATCGCCATTGTATCGCTAAATCGGCGCCGTCATCTCGTTATCGATGACGGTGGCGGTGGACAAACGTAGTGATTATATTCTTTTTGGGCCTGACAAGTTAAATCAGGTACTTTTTAATGAACGTCAAACCCAGTGTTCATATGGATTTTTTTCGACTAGTTTATTTTCATTGATTTTATTGATTGGCCTTTTTATGGTATCGAAATGCTACGTTTTACCCTTTCTATCTATTATACTTAATGCATCGTTGTTCGGCGTGCAGAGCACCAGAACTTCGGAGGGCGGTCGCTATATCTCCGAGAGTGGCGCCCTCACGAACACGGTCCGGGACTACTTGCAAGCGCTCCTCCTGCTGAAGCCGCAAGACGCGCTCCACTTCACCCGCCATTACTTCGGCGTCGCCCTCTCGGCGCTAGACCTGCCGCACGACGAGTACTTCGATCCGTGCAGCAGACACGTACGGTACTATTTTTTCGAGGATTAATGCTTTTTGAGATTTGTGCTTACATGATTTTGGAATAAATCTTGATTGTAATACCTACTACTTACGCTTGTTTTGACAACATTTAAAAACTAAACAGCGAGCTAACTGCCACTTATAAATGAGATCGTCAAATTAATTGCCAATCACAGTTATTTCGAAGGTTCAAGGTTTGCATGTTTCAACTTAATCCTAGTACAGGCAACATCTAAAATTTGCTATTATTTAATAGCAAAACTTTAATGTGTGTGTTCCCTAGTTATTCATCCACTCCAGCAACGGCTGTTCATGAAACGGTCAAAATACACAAACTAAATATTTCGGTTCACTGAACCGGAATTAAAGTTTTAAAGAAACGGCTCCGAGGTAAGAAGAAAAAGCAAAGAGTAGGTAATCCCGACTTCGCAGTTCGCACAGGCCTTGTTTGCCTGCCCAAAAACTCAAAACGAATAGTTAATGGACTTTAGAACATTGCCCCATATATTCATATAAGTATATTGGATATTATTAATAATAATATTTTTAAATATTAATGACATAGCACTAGTTTGGGGAGATACTACGCATCTGTTTAGTAAATACCAGAGCAGTGACATGAAACAAAGTTTTTTTTTCATAAGGAATCCTAAAAATTTGGTAAGCATCTCATATGCAGGTTTTTTATTCACGACAGACCAGCGTTTAAGCTCCTTGACGATATTTTGTCGTGTTATAATTTTGTCGCAGAAATACATCGTATGGGTTTATATTATGTCAGAGAGCGCATATGCAGCATGGGTATGCGAAAAACAACCTATATATTGCATTTATGCTACAAATTATCGCACGACAAAATGTCGTGGTGCGTGCTTGACCTATCTCACCTGATGGAAAGCGACGACGAGGCCAAAGGAAGGTGTAGTTCTCTGTGTCAGTAAATACCTCGTACCGGGCGACCAAGCTTTGCTCGAGTGAAAACAGCTACAAATGAGTTTTCCCAAGCATAGGACCTATATCGATTTGTCGACCCCGTAAACTCCTATATATATACGGAATATTCCAAATTTAACCCAAATCGTTAGAGCCATTTCTGAGACCGTAAGTATAAATAAATGAAAATGAAATTATTTATTCAGCAAATGGCCACATCTGGGCACTTTTACACGTCACTTTTAAATGAATTTAGCCTATGTCCTTTCCCGGGACCGCAATTATCTCCATGCTAAATTTCATCTCAATCTGTCCAGCGGTTGAAGCGTAAAGAGGTAACAGACAGACAGAGTTACTTTCGCATTTATAATATTAGTATTTATTTAGTCTAAATGAAAGAATTTAATCAAATATTGCGCACTTAGTTCGTTTTTATATACCTTTTGAATGAATTTATCAGAGTCAGAATTAGTCATGTTCAGGTCATGGAGGAAGTAGTCGTGACAGTAAAAAGCTAAAAAGTGGCGCTTTTTGGTGTCAGCGATCAAGATCCACTTTTGTTGGCTAGCTTTTCTTAGGCCGAAATAACATTGCACAATTCGAAATATTGTGCAATATAATTAATCGTCTAGGGCCGGCCTTACACCAAACTTTTTTTAAATATCATTACAATATTTTTGTTTAAATATCATATCATTGTGCAAAAGAAAGAACGAATGAAGGTTTATCAGTTTGCGTCAGGCTATACACACATACCGTGTTATTGTATGGAATGATGATCTGTTTGGAACAAATTGTGGCTCGCGTAGCTACTTAGTTGGTAGGGGTTCATTTTCGTACTTATGTAGATTACTGAATTTAGAGGAAATGGGAAGGGCAATGTAGATATCACAGGTAGCTGTAGCTACATAGGATTTATCATTTTCTGCCCTTCAATTTAATTTCTCCTTTGGCAAGGGTGTTGATAAGCATTGTGTTTTACGCTAGAGAGTACGATGTTGGTCTATAAAAAACTTCGCTTCAGTAAATATTCTTATTTATACGGCCAGCTTGTAATTTATTCCGTGCCGTTATCCATAAAGTCCTATAAAGTAGGCATGTGCCTCAATCAAGCGCTGCGCGAAGCATAACGATTGCGAACGTGTCTCCCCAGAATTAATTACTTACGTTTGACAGATGTGGGTAAAGGTACCTATAACTTCATAACGACGAGTCGTAACTCTGATAATATTCATTGTATATGGTAAAGCAAGTTTGACAAGTGAGATGGGCAAACGTGCGTAATGTTAATCAAGTATTTTGTATACCCAAGCGAGGGACTGCGTATGTCACGCGAGATCCCTCCGAACAAAATGACAAAACTGCGCTAAGGGAAACCCTGGGACGGGAAAGGAATTTTAATTTCTTGTTCCTTCTCCACAGAGGAATTTATTATTAAGTTTCGCATCACAAGCATACGATACTAGCTTCTGCCCGCGACTTCGCCCGCGTGGAATTCGGTTATCGCGTTCCCGCGGGAACTATACGTTTTTCCAGGATAAAAAGTAGCCTATGTGTTATTCTGATCTATAAGCTACATTACTGTAAAGTTTCATTAAAATCCGTTTAGTAGTTTTTGCGTGAAAGAGGAACAAACATCCATCCATACATCCATCCAAACAAACTTTCGCCTTTATAATATTATATAGTATAGTAAGGATAAGGATAGTAAGGATGAAACGAAGGCAACCCCAATCCTATTTACCTTTCCTCCGCAGAAGAATTTTGATAGATACATGCTACTCAGGCGTTCCTATTATACCTACGCGGAATGCGAGCGTTATGCTATGAGCTCTTTGGCCTCAGAGCAACCATGGTATCGTGCAGTGTCCTACCACGACACTCATTACAGAGGGGAGGAAAGGCTGCAATAACTTTGTCCCTCGGCGAAAATAGGTAAACTTAGCTTATAGATTGGTTGGTATACTAGGTTGGTATACCTTTTTCATCTATAATAGTTTACTTTTCACACTAAGCAGCTTCGCCACTTTCATATCAGTATTTTACTTGAAGGCTTTAATTAAATTAACTAATCTTAACTAATTTTGACTATGACTTTATGTGTTATAAATGTAAGTCGAGTTCGGAAATATGGTACCTATGTTATGGTATGTATGTTCGGCACTTGTACCTTACACCCGTTGTAAGACATTTAAAAATTGTACTTACGTACACATAATAATGAATTCGACTGTAATTAATAAAAGTTTCAAAGATATGGTAGCTGTTTTAAGAATAGGAGTAAAAATTCAAGAACTGAGTAAGTATATCAATTCTACATTTATAAGTAAGTACCTATTGAGTGTAAGTTAATAGTATTGCGGATTTAGTTCATGAGCTTATGATTATAGTTAATTATCATTTCATGAGACGACTCAACGTGCTCAAAATATTAATAATATTAATTAAATGTGTGGATTACGCGCAACCATGACGAGACAATCCGGCTTACCTCCCCCATAAACAGCCCCCTGATTAACTATGCCCATCAAAGTTTAATCGCGCTTTTAATAACTCTACCGGAAAATTGGCAAGCGACTTAATTCAACTGCTTTACAAGCCATAACCACGTGTTATTTATTTTGATACAGATAATGAAAAAATAAAAACCGCCTTCAAACTCCGACAGACTGCGATGTCAATGTCAAGTTCACTATTATTTTTTTTCGGCTACAGTTTCCACACATTACTATAGAAGTACATAAGTAACTCTGAAGTCCTCGAAATTGACACCAAAATCATCTACGTGCTTACAAATTTTGAGGAGTTTCCTCATTTTCTCATGGATGACATCATCAAAACTGAACCAAATTAATATGGGACCAACTTGGAAGTACCACCTTTCGAACAAAAAAAGAATCATCGAAATCGGTTCACGTTTACTATTTATTTTTGGTGAACATACATAAAAAAAAGATTCCGACGAATTGAGAACCTCCTCCTTTTTTTGAAGTCGGTTAAAAAAATAAATTAGGTGATCCGCCGAAGTGATCAAAATGAACTGCACACGATTCTATTGCTATTATAAGGATTAGAACGTGATTATTTCGGTAATAGTTGCTTATTGATAGCCTAGAACCTTACCTAAGCACATTTGCGTCCCCAACATGTACATTTTGATTTCGAGATTTGTAAACTCTAACTCAAATATTTTATTTACTTAAAGTACCTTACTATTTGAAATTAATTTTTGGATCTCATAGACAATACTATTTGAAGTCTTTTTATTTACAAAAAAAAAAAAACTTGAATGATCATCGTCGTCAGATTGAATTAACATTAACAGCAATTAACAGTGATAATGTCTCCGTCCTTTATACAAAGCGAAGCTTCATATAGCTGTCTCACGTCAGTGAACAACTCAATTCGAATTTTGTGAGAGTGTCAGTTAGTAACAGCAAAATCCACAGTTCGGTCGTAGCGCACCCTCTGTACATATTTATTTTGTACTTTGTACTGCACACAGTTTCTAATTCTGTTGGTAGTTTGACGCTAGTCCAGTCAGCTTAGTAGGATAGGTTTTCGAAGTTAAATTACGTAGTTCCGGCTTCGGTGTCGGGTTAATGCTATTATAAAACTGTACTATAAGATACTACCTGTATCGGTGCCGCTAAACCACACTTGCAATATTAACTAAGATTATTCTAAGTATTAGTAGTTAGTGTTACAATTTACCTAAAAGCTGTGCGTTCGCGAGGTTACCTATATTTCTCCACAGGCAGAAGTTGGAGTGGGGTATAAGCCTCAAAATACCTAGTGTACATTAATATAGCCTACTAGCTGACCCCGCGGACTTCGTACCGCCTTAAACCTCACGGAGCCCGAGACCTTTCCAACGAATGCAAAACCGTGGAAATCGGTTCGTGCGTTCTGGAGTTATAGCGTCAGGGAGGAAAACCCGACTTATTTTTATATAGTAGATAAAACAAAAAAGTAAATTAAAATTGCTTCATCGAATTCCGAGCTACAAAGCCACATACAAACAAACACACAGATACACACACGTTTATAACAGCCCCTTTTGTTGGGGTTTAGAAAAGGAATATACAAAGGGACTGAGGAACAAACAGGTAGCTATACTTACATTTTAATCGATAAAATTACTATTACTTTCCTTACTAATTTATATAGTAGGTATGCACGGGTGGTGGATCGATCGTGCAAATATACTCACCTAATGCCTACATTTGGTATAAAACTTATCCATACTAATATTATAAATGCGAAAGTAGCTCTGTCTGTCGTCTGTCTGTTACCTCTTCACGCTTCAACCGCTGGACCAATTGAGATGAAATTTGGCATGGAGATAGTTCGGGTCCCGGGAAAGGACATAGGCTACTTTTCATCCCGGAAATACGCACAGTGCATACGCACTGCGGGAGCGTGATAACCGAATTGCACGCGGGCGAAGTCGCGGGCAGAAGCTAGTATTATATAAATAGGCTTACTTGTTAATTGATGATAATCTTAACGTTCGGATATTAACACAATTAATTTGAGCAATTAACGTGACGAAGCAGTCGAAAGTAAATTCGCCGGCGGAATGTTTATTTAAATGTGTAGATTCTTGTTAAGCATCTTAATTATCTGCAAGAATCTGCGAATCAAAGCAGTGTGGGTACTAAATCAGCTTAAACTGAACGTGTAGGCAGGTACTCGTATTTTAGATAGGTAGCATATTATGGCAACGCGACGCACCGCCAAATGTTACGTTTAGGTCTAATTATAAGAGCCATTTATTACTGAAAATTAGTAAAATAACATTTGAAGAGAAGCTAGGTAGTTCCAAGTGGGTTGACAAATCATGCATGAAGCTTTTGAAGCGGTAATGGATGACGATATTTCTTCAGAAAACAAACTTGTATTTTCTGAAGGTAATGCACGAATCTGCGAAATCATTCCGTGGTGTTAGTGAAGTTCCCAGAGATTAGGCCTGCGCCTGAGACCCTCTTGTGGTGAGAGGAGGCCTTTTCGCAGAAGTTTTGGTGGCGGTGGTGAAGTGAAGTCAATATCTGAAAAAGAGATCGCATGTTAGAACAACGTACAGAGCTTTTTGTTTAGTTTCACATGGTTTCACACACATTGATGAAAGTAAACGTTCGTGTACCTAGTGTCAAATTGGTAACTAAAGCATGATTCAGCAGACCCTGCTATCTTGTGGCTTATATAGTGAAATAAATATTTCGCTTGCAACTAGATCCTACTAATATTATAAACGCGAAAATTTGTAAGTATGGATGGATGTTTGTTACTCTTTCACGTAAAAAATACTGGATTTTAATGAAACTTTAGAATAATATAGCTTATACATCAGAATAACACATAGGCACGTCAAGTAGGTATGAATTTAACCGGCTCTAGGAAGCAAGTGCACCAATTGTTTGAGAAGAAACGCCGCACATTCAAAGATAAGGCTTTTTTTTTTCAAAAATAGTACATTACAGACCTAGGGCGATGAATTCGTTAATGTCCCAGATTGCAGGTGTTTGTGACACGAACCGAAGGAATATGCGATCTGGGGCTTTACGAATTACCGCCCGTGGTTTGTCTAAAGTTTTACGTCTTGCCTTGGCCAGGAAGTAAGATTTTCTCACTTCCTGACAGGGTGACGGAAATAAAATACATTTTCACCTCACTGGCTCGAAAGTGGTCGTTTTGCAGCTTGATATCCGAGCGCAAAAGTTGTTTTTATCCGCTAGCGTGGAAAGTGTTTTTGAAATTCGAACGACGCATGACGCCACTGTCACAATAAAAAAACAACGATACGTTCTGAAACGCAATTCGTCGTGAGAGTTTTATTAAAATAAAGGTTCAATTTACTTAATATCATCATTAATAAAATTATATTAATAATACACCGTTTCAGATGTATTTCATTATTTCACTATGTTTTATCACAAAAATACTTAAATATGTGTATATTTTAACTGTATTCAATGAATAATTGAACCTTGAAGTACGAGTAGGAGTGATTTGGGACGCAATCTCCGAAAAAAAACCTTTTTTTTTTAAAAGTTTTATATTGCTGGTTTTGTAATTTAGAATACGAAGTAATAAAAAAAATATGAGCGATTCTAGCGATTAAGATACGAATTTAACTCCTCCAGAGTTAGCACAAACTGTACGTGACGCCGAACTAAGTCTTCTTCCCGAAAAATGCGCGTGAGGTGAAAAATTTTGTGTTGCGCTCAGCAGCAAAGTCGTTTGCTGTCTCGTGCCTTGAAACCCTCGTTACACTCAGGATTCTATATTTGCCCTAACCTAACCTAACCCTAGAATCCTTCGTTCACTCGGGTCTCATTCACGCACTCACAGCAAACAACAACTTTGCAGCCTTGCATAACAAATAACTATTACAATTAAAAAAAAGACTATTACCGGTTAGTTACTTTTCTTGCTTTCAGGGTTCAATAAGTGCCTCAAAGAAATGAGAAGAGTTTTCATTTTCTACTCCCTCAACGTTTTAACTTACCATTGTATTCAGAAAAGGAGCTTCTTAAATACATAAGCAGACACATTTATTATCTAGTTATACTACTACAGCCTATTTGCGTCCCACTGCTGGGCACAGACCTCCTCTCATCACGAGAGGGTTTGGGCTATAGTCTCCACGCGGGCCCAGTGCGGATTGGGAACTTCACACACATCTTTGAATTGCTTCGCAGATGCGTGCAGGTTTCCTCACGATGTTTTCCTTCACCGAAAAGCTCAGTGGTAAATTCAAATTGAATTTCGCACATAAGTAAACTTAGAGGTGCGAGCCGGAATCGAACCCCCGACCCTCTGCATGAGAGGCGGTAGACGGACAGAAGTAAATTACAGCTAGTTTCTTGTTGTTTCGGTACGGGGTCGTCATTTGACATCTTTTCTGGCACCATTGGCCGTGTTTTGCGAGCAATGCATAAATTTCCCAGAGAAAACCCACTAAGGAGTTCCTTCTTCCCACCAAGTACAAACGATCTGATATAAACTGGTCTAAAAGTTTTAGCTGAAACTCAAACCTCCCTTTATTAACAAAGTTTAAAGGTAAGTACAATCTCACTTACAGGGCGGACACGGCCTATAAAAGCACGATTTCGAACACAATTCGAATGAAGTGTCGATGTTTGCGTGCGAGGACGTCTGTGCACTTGTAAATGCAATGTAGAGGCACGTGGTTTATGTATTTTTAGTACATAGCTGTTATTAATATATGCATGGTACATTTGTGAGTTCGTAATTCGTCACTTAAAGATTAGTAATGTAGGGTGGTATAATTTCAGCAAGATAGACAATAATTATTATTGTCTAAGGCCTGGGGCTGTATTCGAAACGATACATAGGGATTGGCAGCGTCCATATCCTTAAATACTTATATTACTGAATAGGCAGAAATTATACTTTTATTAAGGCATACGTCCCAAACCCTAGTAGGTACCGTTTCGAATAGAGCCCCTTGAACTCCGAATCGAAAAACCTTCTTAAGTTATTGAATCTATATCAGCCAATTTCACTTATGATATGCTGCTGACGAGCACATGCATTGTAAATTATAATACCGGCGACGTACTCGCAGTAAAGTCTTACGGGATCATACCGCCAAATTGGATATCACCTAAAACCTTTATCAGCGCGGAGCACGCCGCCGCCCCGTCCCACTGCATTTCCATATACACACATTTATCGAACGGCGCTTTATACCTACTTGATTTAAAATTCAAATCGAACCGTAACAAGCTACCAATATGACATGATTAAGGGCCCTCGCCCACGGCGACTTTTTGTAGCGATGCTGCCGCGCTACTTATATCGCTATCCTTTTTTGTCCATCAAAGAGTAAAAAGGATAGTGATATGAGTGGCGCGGCAGCATAGCTACAAAAGTCGCCATGGGCGCAGGGCTCTAAATAAAACTATATTGAAGTCAGTTTGGAGACTCTAAGTTTGGAGACAGTAAAATTTAAAGAGCTAAGAAGTCTGTAAATAGTTCAATTGATTTAGACGAAATTAGGTACGATTATAGTTAAGGACAGGAAACGACATGGGCTACTTTTTATATCGGTAAAACGCATAGCTCCCGGCGGGACGCCAAGTGCAAATTCGCAACTAAGGGCCCTCGCCCACGTCGACTTTTTGTCGCGATGCTGCCGCGCTACTCATCGCTATCCTTTTACTCTTTGATGTAAAAAAGGATAGCGATTTGAGTAGCGCGGCAGCATCGCTACAATAATTCGACGTGGCCGAGGGCCCTAAGCAAACGTCTTGGATGCGTCTCGATGGCGTTCCAGTTTTCTTCTGTAAAAAGTGCAAAATCAAATGATCATTTTTACAAGCTTTTATTTAGCTTCACCTGTCCCGATGCTGTCTGTCTGTAATCAAATCTTGCAAGTTAAATTTGAGCCACTTCTCAGTTACCGACTGAGCTGAAATTTGCATGCATGTGTAAAACGCAAATGCAAAATTAATATGACAAGGACCTGATCTGATGATGGAACCGTAAGGTGGCCAGCACGACACAACCGAGTTTGGACTCGTTTGATCCGTCTTGACGAGTAAGTACTTTAAGAAAAGCATGTTGTTAATTTTTATTTATTTATAGTTTGTTATAGAAGAAATCTTTCACAAGGGCCTCTGACTTAGATCAGACGTGGTGTGAGTTACAAGTATTTATCTTCGCTTAACGTCATTTATTAACAGTTCATAATTGAACTTATCACCAAATAATTAGCATAAATTGGTAGGCAAGTGTGCCGTTGTGACAATAATGTTTGCTGAAAAGCGTATTTTTGTCTTATATCTATCACTTATCAAGTTATCATTATCAACAAATTGAGAAAAAAATTCAGGTTGTGCCAGGTACTAATAAGCTATTTTCTTAACTTGGGAAATAGCGCTGAACATGAAGTTCTAGCCTCTTTCATATTAGATAACGCCACTCCCTCACTATTTAATAATAAAAAATAATTTAATCTACTGAGATATCCACACGTTTAAAAATAAAGCTATTCCGTAAAGTATTTAATACAAAGTTTTGAAACGCAAAACCTTTCAACTCTCATTGTCGGTGAGACTAAGGAGAAAATTTTCGCTCTTAAAAAGAATATTTTCGTAGCATTTGAAAACATTATAATGGAAACATATTGTGCTGAAAAGCTTTTATGCTTGCCGAGAGTACGTGGCGTTAATTAGGAGCTCTAATGAAAGAATTAATTCCTTCAGGCGAGAACCGCCCTTAGGGCCTGAACTATAATTATATCCTATTGTCGGCGGGTCCAAATTGCTAATTTGACCGCAGAGATTTAATTATGCATGCTGCCCGCGAGAGGGGTCATAAAGGAAGGGCTGTCACAGACAGGCTTGTTTATAATGTAACAAGTAATGCGCAATCCAACCCTCTACTGTCTGCTCTGCGCCAAGTATCAACTTTTTATAGCACGGGACCAACTTTTGTGGTTTACGGTCGCGCAGGGGAAAAGCGTGTCAAATTTGGGCATCTATATTTTTAACTTCAGTGTAAATAAATTATTAACCTGCGCCGGACTTTTCCCAGAAATATTTCAGCGTCAAAAGCGATACATATTTTGCATTTAAATTTGGACAGTTTCGTTTTAGAGTGAGCTTGAAAATCCATGCGGGTCGCTTGATCGCTGCAATATGTATAATTTATTATGTAGAAGGCATATTCACCTGTAAATGATTTATGACAAGTCCCTTACTGGCACAGGATACCTTATGTAAAAGGAAAATCAATAGTGTTCATTTTAGTTTATAAATGAAGCGTTTTACAAAAATGTACGTTTTTTTTCAGAGCTTTGTGCAACATGTCACGTGAAAATACCAGGTTGATACTTATTTCAAGGAATGCAGTAAAAATTTTTCAGAAGCATTATAATCAAGCAGCAAAAGGGATACAAAACCTGAAAAAAATACGAATCTAATTTCGTATTAAAAAGTTTTATTAAAAACACCAGACAGCCACAGTTATCTGGAACAGTTTCTCATTTCGAGATTTATTTTAATGCCAAAAATGTTCGCGATCCTAGAATTCATTTAAACTTTGCATTTAATCTTGTTGGCTGAGAACTTTTACAAAGTGAGATAAAGTATCACCTAAAACAGCAGAGTTCCCGACGTTATCAAAGATAACATACCGTACACACGGGCGGACGGATCGGCGAACTAACGTGCATCGCGCTTCCTTCTTTATGGCTCACAAACTTTACGATGTCTCTAAATCCTTTCATAAAGTCACCTAATTGGGATAACAAGGCCTCCTCGGCATTCCTCTACGAATTCAACGATGCTAAAATATGATATTAGCAGTTTAAAGGACTTTTATTCATAACATTTTAATCGTATTATCCGATTTAATTTCCTTTTGGATTTGCGCTTTGCCCTTGCCTTGAAAAGCATTTTATTTTAAGTATTCAAAAAAAAAAACCATGAAACAGCGTTCTCGCTATGGATATCGTGTATGTTTAGGCCCCCCACGAACCATCTTTAAATAAGTATCTCAATATTTCCCTGAGTTGAGATTTTCTGCGGACAATACCTATCGCGGCGCACCGCACCTAACGGTATAGTAAGGTGGTGGCCACTTTACGTCTTATGCCATAAGCAATAAGATATTTATTCACTGAGTGCGGCTTTCACCTTAGTACTTTAGTCATAGGTATAGCAGGTTGATATTAACATCACATAATAATGCTTCTTCCCTTTGCATGTAAATATTTATACTAAGGTTCCTGAGACTCCCGATCCGCGCCTATCGGAACCAGTAACGGAACAAAAGGTTCATGAATTTTAAACACCGTATCGCTAAGGGATACTAAATTAACTATTAATCTACGTTTGGCTCCTCACCTGAGTACGTCTGCAGATGGGGATGATTAAACTGCCAAGTAAGTTTCGGCGGAGTTATAAGGCGGATAAGAAATAGTACATTACAGACCTAGGGCGGTGAATTCATTAATGTCCCGTACCGTCCGTGGTTTGTCTGAAGTTTTACGTATTGCCTTGGCCAGGAAGTGAGATTTTCTCCCCGCGTAGCAAAAATCCCACTTTATGGCCAAAGGTGACGTAAAATAATTAATGTATTTGTGTATTGTTGGGACGTTTCATGCTTCCTGGGAAACTGAACTGTGCCTCATCATATAATAAACGGTTAGAAAGTAACATTAAAATCTCGACGAAACTTAATTATTTAAGAAATTACTTACATTAATTAAGAAATAATACGAACTTTTTTGTGCACTAAATAGAACATTTATTGTGAACAGTTAGTTATACGTAAACCTCGGTCTTGCGTTTAGTTGGCTGACCGTTTCGTTTGAGCACACTATGTAATATTTTCAATAGAAACGTATTTCAGGCACTGTTAAACGCCTTTGTTTATTAAATTCAAACACACTCACAGAGGCCCCCCCTCTCCCCACACAAGTTAAGAAAGCTCATATTCTCACATTCGAAGGGAATAATTTCCTGGTGTCAATTTCTGTATAATAAATAAGTATATTGCCGGATCCCGCTTCTGGTGCGAGAACATGTCTTCGATATTGCTTCCATTTCCTTTTCGATTTTTTTCGTAATATATTCCGCACAAATGTGCGCAGTGAATGTGCTCGTGCTCGATTATTCATGTAGCTTTAATAAGAAAACGTGAATAAATAATTCGTTCATGTACTCAACTTAAATTCAACCTAAAAAACCGTTCAATTAAAATAAAAATTAATTCTAAATATGGCTTAAATAAGGGTTGAGGGTTGTCAGGACCGGTCTGAGTGGCGAGCCTTGGGGGAAGCCTATGTCCAGCAGTGGACGTCTTTCAGCTGAAATTATATTAAAGGGTTAAAATAAGATCTAATAACAAATACTGTCTTCTGCCGTCGACTTCGCCCGGGTGTATTTCAGTTATCGCGTTCCCGCGGGAACTATGCGTTTTTCCCCAGTTTACCAGGACTCGCTCACGGACATTTTTGTGCCCTAGTCATACAATACAACCTACCTACTATTACATGCATGTCAAATTTCTTTTCGTTATAAAATTAGCTCGCCGTTTCGAAATTAACTTTGAAATTTGTGTAAATATTTAAATTTTGTTAGCACGCTTTTAAAGTTTAATTTAAATTAGTAAGTTACCGTATGACCGAGTCTTACCAAACGCCGTTTATAATTAATCTTACGTCAGTAGCTTTAAATTCTACAAAGGGCTGACGAAGGTACAATAGTCAGTTTCAAGTAAAGGTGGTATATTTAACGTTTAGGCCGGCACCCCATTGCTGCGCACGGTAGAGCTATACCAGACAAAAACGCTTCGTATAAAAATGTACGTTGATAAGCACGGACCACACTATGGACTCACATGTAGCGTATACGTGCGTCGCGTGCGCAGCAATGAGCTTCCGGTTTTAAGTTGACGTAGCATCTGAATTACATTAAGTAGGCAGCGGGATTCATAACCAAAATTCATTAGCAAGTTTCCGAAGGCAATATTGGTTTTGAGTCGAAGGGGGGGTGTGAAATTGAAGTGCGACATGTCATGTGCTAAACGGAGCACCGAAATAGCGAAGAGACATGTAGCACAGCGAGAAACAAACATTCGTACGGAAAGCTGCTATCCTCTTTTTAAGCTTGTAGGCTCTGTTTGCTAAACAGATTTCAAGGGTAGGCCTCGATAGTTTCCTGAGCTCTCATGGTGAATTATTGTTATTTCTTTGGTAGTTCTTGTCACCTGGTTTTACATGTTTAGGAAATTTTTGTGTTGTTGATTGTTTGTTCGGAAATTGGAGAAGAATTTTCAGGAACAGCTAAAAAAATAAAAATAGCTTTGTATGTGAACTGTTGTGATACGAAGTTCACCGGGTCAACTAGTAAGTAATTTATAGAAACAGCTTTGTGACTTCAACAGACTGCGAAGTCATCATCAATTTTACTATAAGTATTGGCTGCGACAGTTTACAGAAATCCGAATCTATAGAAGATAGACAGAAAATGTCGCGGGAAACATTCGTTTTTTTTAATTTATTGGCATTGTAAATAATTGGCCAAAGCGTAACCCGTTCTTAAAAATTGGGATTTTAGATCTCTTTTTTTAGGGAGATTGCTACAGGACGTTTTGTAGTCGAAATGAGCACCCAACCACAACAAGAAAATGAAAATTAGCCAGGCATAAATGAATCTCAGGTCAAAAATCAAGACTCATTCTCAGTCTAACTAAACGTAAAGTCACCGGGTCTCATTTGTAAATGGTTGTAAATATAACCAGCTCACTTCCAGCGGCGCTAGGCGCTGTTTGTTTGTATTAGCGACTAATTAGGGAAGTTGCCGGCGTCTTGGACGAGTCCACACTAAGTCTGGCGCAGTCTCCGTCCCGTGGGATCGTATCAAATCGAAACTTTAAATTGCGCGCTCCTAATTCCGCTTAATCCTCCTCTATTCTCGGAAGTCGTAACGGGGTGAAGGTTTTATTACGAAACGGGTCCATAATCTTCGTCGGTAAGGGAATGAAGCGATTTTTTCGAGCCAACCTCAAAACGGTTATCGGTTTGTATTTATTTTTTATTTTTTTGTGTTCTCGGGATAACTGCATATGTCCGTTATTGATGGGTTTTAATATTTTTGTCTTTCAGTTTTGAGTTTTGGGTTTCGTTTTCCAGTTGCCCGATGCAATAATTCTTTATTTCTCTAAAGCCTTATAATATGGTAATATTAATTCATATTTTTATATTATAAATGCGAAAGTAACTCTGTCTGTCTTCAAGCTTCAACAGCTGAACTGATTTGGATGAAATTTGGAATGGAGATAGTTGGAGTCCCGGGAAAGGACATAGGTAGGCTACTTTTTTATCACGGAAAGGCGCATAGTTCCCGCGGGAGCGCGATAACCGAATTCCACGCTCCACTTCTAAAATATTTAATTTAATAAAAACTGCGTCCTATACGCAAAACTGGAGCGACAACCTTGTGTTTGAGCACGCATGTTATCAGCGAGTCCTCATAACAGTTTCAGCGCCAAATGTCTCCGTTCTCCATACAATCGGAGTCAAGCTGGCGGGCTCGCGGCAGTGAAACTGTTAATATGAACAAACCGAGGTAAGGCGAAATTAGCAACGTTATCATAATAACCAAGGCTCCCGTATTGCGCACAACAAAAGGGTCCGAACAGATATAAAACGGAGTCTAAGAACGAAAACTTTGTCATTGTTACAGCCGAGCCACGGGTCGCCATTGTTCAAGTTATATTAAAGAGAGTTTTAATACTTCAAAGGATTACTCGAGATGTGGTCAGGAGGCTTTTGGACCGCTGGATTGTTTGAATATCAATACGGACCCACGTTTTATGCTCGGATTTAACCCTGCGCCATTTCGGCTTATCTAAAATATGTGCTTCTAGATATTGTTTAGCCCAAACCCTCTCGGTATGAGAGGAGGTCTGTGCCCAACAGTGGGACGTAAATAGGCTGTTGTGGTGGATGTATACCTAATTGAGTGGCATTTAATCTTAATTTTAATATATTCGAATATATCCCTCGCCTCGCTTGACCCGAATTCAATAAAATTAGTTTTGTTGTTAAGTGAAATCACTTAATTTAAAATGAGTACCTACCTACGTTTATATTACCTACTGAAGGGAGGCCTTCACAGAAAATTCCGTTAGTAAAAGTAGAATAAAATCGATTTATGAAACGAAAACAACAAACGCTATCACAAATTTAGTTTTATCGAAGTTGATTCATCTACGGTTGAATCATGGATACGTACAATTTTGAAAAACTTTGATATTTTCATTTCGCGAGTTTGTTGTATGCACGTAGTCGTTCATTTGAGTAGGGCTTACCTGCAAATATTGAATTAATAATCTTTTCGAAGGCTGAACACTGAACATCATCCTTTTCTATAAAAAAAAGTTTTAAATCGCATCGTATATGGTCTGAAGAGTTCAGTAGTAAGTTGAATTTCCGTGAAAAATCCTTTCACAGGATTCACATAGAGCCGAGTGGCACTTAGCTAGTGGAAACTCGAGGATCGCTCGTGAAGCACTATGGTACGTACTCGGGATACCTTATTAAATAAAAATCGTAAAAAAAAAACTGTCAGGAAAATGGATCAGCCGCGACATAGAGCCTTGGCACATTAACTGATATATTTACGTTCGTGAGACGTCACGTTAATATTAAATTCCCACAAAACACAATTAACACTAAAAGGTTGAAGTAAACATTAGTTATAGAGTAATCACTTTGTGGATTCATTAGTGGGTGTGGGCGGCGTATGACTGACAACTTCGTTAATTGGAGTTTATTTTATGTCAGTTCTACTATTATTACAAATGCCACTCACGCTGTATTAGAACTAATTTTTAATTTCTGTGCGATTAGGTACATACCTATGCGTCAACATCAAAATGTAAACATCCCGTTTTTTTCCGGCGGTAGGAATTTCGGGAAATCATCCCTTAGTGCTCCCCTACACTTCCAAAGGAACCCACATGCCAAATTTCAGCATCCTAAAACCAGTAGTTTCGGCTGTGCCTTGTCATTACCAGTCAGTCAGTCATTAGCGGAAGAGTTTTATGTATCTTTTAATTATATCGTTGTCTGCTGCTCAAATGCTGTCTTAGAAACAGTAATAACATCAGTCTTTCAACAATACCTACTTAAATCACGGTCTAACATATATTAAGAAATTGTGTTTCTCTAAGTTTTCGCAGGTGACGAATTATATTTTTGCCCAAAATTATTTACGACACTTAGTTATTCAACGTTCGAAAACAAGATGTTGTGCCAAAGTTACTTATACTTTCCACCATTTGTTACTTACGATTCACGAGTTTCAATAACAACATTTCCTGCTTCATACGCAGTTCGCAATACTCTAGACCTATACTTAGGTATATTTATGTGCATACCGCATTATTACTGAGTTCTATAAGTACATTTTACACACTACATAGCTGTGGCCTACCTACTTATCTAATATTACAGGATTGAAGCCCTTTTGCTATTGCCCGCGACTTCGCCCGCGTGGGATTCGGTTATCAATGCGTTTTTCCGAGATTAAAAGTAGCCTATGTCTTTTCCCTGTTCGCCAACTATCTGCATAGCGAAATTTATCTAAATCGGTCCAGCGGTTAAAGCGTGAAGAGATAACAGATAGACTGACAAACAGAGTTACTTTAGTATTTATAATATTAGTATGGATTAGTAATGGATGACATAATTGTTATAATGAGATTCATCAATTCGTTACGTACATCGTGTATTTTAATAATGAATTTAACAGAATGTAAGTCTTCTAATTCCTTTCAAATCTATGAAAAATATGAGTAGGTAACCGTTTATTCAAATGAAGAAAGCGTAAACAAGAGCTAGACTTAAGTAACTAAGAAACACAACTGTCACAAGCGTAGCTTATCAAAATAATACTGGTAACTCTAATTTTATGCATTACAAACCTTGTGTTTGCAAGGAGCATAGAGCATGTTTCATTAACCCGGCATGGCATGTTTTTGTTGAATGAAGAAGAAAATGGATTTGGGGAATTTGATTAAAAACAACACATGTGGCGTCGGGATTAGGCTGATTGCCAGCGGGTACGCCGAGGGTCCTTCGCGAATTGTTTTCACTGTATTTTGCAGAATTGTTTACAATTTTGCCCCATATTTATAGACCTAAATACATATAAATCGTGTTAGACACGTGACATTGAAAATATAACACCGTTGTCCAGTACGACAGGTTAGGACCACCAAAATGAATAGAATGGAATGACCACCTGCTTAGTCTAAACACTTTTACCTAGTTCGTAGTTTAGTTTAACACAGGTAATTTAGATAATCATACATATTTATCATCATCACCATGTTATTTCATTAGTAGCGTGTTTCTCAAATTTTTACTTAATTTGTTGAAAATATAATGACAAGAACTAAATACCTAAAATACCAGACTATTACTTTGTTTGCTTCTTTCGGGAACAAACACTCGATCGTGCGCTTCTTAAAAATATGAATCCTAGCGGAATTGGTCATGGTTCGCGATTTTTGGCACAGAAAATTAGGAAAAATAGCTACAGTACTACATTCATTGGGTTATTTCCATCTTTAGGATATTTAAAAAAATAGGTACTACGAGTACATGGTACTACTCTGCCATGAGTGACTCTAGTCTGTCATAGTTATCACCCGAAAATACCGACACACATGAACGCGCCAACAAATGCGGATGATTAAAAAAGGAAAGGCCTCTATATAACCCACAGCTACAAGGAAATATATGAAGTTTATTAATCTGACGGTATTTTTCGTAGGTTGCTTTTAGTGTGATGAAAGTTGGTGCGCGAAAGTCCCTCGTGCCGTATAAGCCCATTAAGCAAATTGATGTAATAGAAATGAGACCTCATTTTTAATTTTTCTGTCATGTAAATAATTTTATTATGGATCCCTTGTTACCAGACTTTATTAATAACGAACGTTATGGAATTAATATGATATATGTTTGTGTTATGTATTCCGCTACCTAATGAATACTTTTGTCATTGTCGGTAGTTATATTTCACATTAGACTTAAAATATAAATATTTCAACTAAACTACGCGTCTATTAATCTAGTAGTATTATTTATATAATTGTTTGTTTGTATTTTACTGCCACAAAACGTTACATAAGTAGGTACATTACTTTAATTACTGGCCTAGAGGCGTTCGATATTTGTCCTCAGGGCTGGGGCTATATTCGAAGTCTTAAATAGGGATCTTGTTCCCTTTAGAATCGCTCACGCGTGAGGTTGAACTTAAAAATCTAGCTGCTTAAAGTTCACGCGACGCGTGAGCGATCCTATAGGGAACAGGGAGATCCCTATTTTAAGACTTCGAATATAGCCCCTGGCAACGCATTCGTAATGTCTTTGAGCCACAATTACCACTTAAGTATCAATAGGTGGCCTGTGTGCTCTTTTGCCAATCAGAAACGTGGAAAAAATCTTATATCTCGTCGTAGTAGGGTCGATTTAACTATGATTGACAGCATATTGACGTTAATCTTTTCTGTTAGCCTATTACTCGTAGGAATTGATCTATTATAACCAAGGATTCACAATCAGCCGAAAAAAAAGGCCCGTCAAAACGGGTGCCCGAACAACTCGGGCACCCGTTTGGCGCTCAGTAAATTTGACACTTAAGTCTTATAGTGTTAGGTTTATTTTTGTATAAAATATTTATCTTGACACATATTATAAAGAGGCGTTATTACCATATCGGAACGTATTTTCTAATGTCAGTTTGCTCCATATATTTTGACATATTCTGTTAGGCACTGTTCGTCCATATGTTCTATTATAGGTCAATGCTCGTAGGTAATTGTAGATATTTTGGGCACCTAATATAAACTTGACTTTAAGTTTGACTTTGCATAAATCTGCCGGACCTGAGTCTCAAACAGCTATAGGGGTTTGGATCAGCCTGGGCGTTTAGCAGCGTGAACGGTAACTTTTAAATTACGTCGCTACTCTCGCAAAACTTGTTTACGGTTTGAAAGAAAAACAAAATATAATTCCACTTCTCAGGTCAGGAGATAATGGCCTTTGATAACGGACAGAAAAAGCTTTCCGCTGTTTTGTTTCTTTTATCTTCAAGTTTTCATGAACTTTTCCGCAAAAATTATAACTTGCGAGATTAAATAAGAAGTTTTAATAAATTGCCTTGGGTTAGCTAGGATTACGGCTTAGGAGAATCTAATTTATTATCAAAGTATACAGATTTTGTTGTTTCAATAAAAAAAAAATATTTTTGAACGTTATTTCGAACCCGTGACAGGTGACAAAACGCGTTTTAAATTTTACTAATAGAAAAGATACCAAATCTTCTAGGATTACTTACCAATAGATAGAGTTGAGTCTAAATATGTGTAACATTATTGAATATCATTCAAAAGAAGAAAAAAAAGAAGGCTTTTAAAGTGTATTTATTATACACTAGTTTCTGCCCGCGACTTCGCGTGGAATTCGGTTATCGCTTTCCCGCAGCCATCAACTATGCGTTTTTCCTGGATGAAAAGTAGCCTATGTCCTTTCCCGGGACCCCAACTATCTCCATGCCAAATTTCATCTCAATCGGTGCAGCGGTGGAAGCGTGAAGAGGTAACAGACAGACAGACAGACAGAGTTACTTTCGCATTTATAATATTAACATGGATATGGATATGAATTTATCTGTCACGCTTTGTAACGTACTTAGAGATCTTCTACTATCTAAAGTCCCGCGCCTTCACATTTCAAAACGCTTATTTTTTTATTATTATTTAAAAACCACCACCAACACTCTCAACGCATAGTTGATGGCTGTCTCAGCACGCACACATGTGTTGAGAGTGTTGGTGGTGCTTTTTAAATACATTGAAGCGTTTTGAAATGTGAACGGGACTTTAGATAGTAGAAGATCTCTACGCTCGTAGCAGTCGTAGCCAATCAAAGCGTTTTCTGCAAGAAAGCAGTTTCATAGTGCGAACCAAAACTTACTTCAAAGTTATGAAATGTTGGTTAGTTTGTTCACTATATCAGCCATAAGACGTCCACTGCTGGACATAGGCCTCCTACTCAGACCGATGCTGTGTCATTCACATCCAACAGATTCTCCCGACCTGGATGTCGCTCCATCTTGTTAGAGGTCTACAATGCCATTAGAGGATTTTCAGCCCCCATCGACAATTAACACACTAATATTTGTACACCAAATTAATTTAATGTGCAGTTTAGGTTCGGTTTTCACGGAGTGTCGCGGGTGTGCTTAATCATTCCTTGGCATACGTACAGTATTATGTAATATTGCAATTAAATATTACACGCAATAATAATGGGTAAGTAAGCGTCTCAAGCCGAATGGATATTATTATTATTGTTTTTTTTAGGGCCATATGTGTGTCACCTTGACCATGGCTGATCTATTGTGACGGCCCTTTTGTTACAGTTCACCTAAAATGCCCGTTGAGTCCAGGAATTTCCAGATTCTTTGGGCGGTGATATTTTGTATCTCTTTTGGGTCTACATATGCCTCCCTAAGTAGATACTACGTTTATGTATGAAAGGCCGGACTCACAGAGGATATGCAGAGGCGTTTCCTCTGCTTCATGGCAGAATCTGCACATTGGGCTTTCTTTCATTCTTTCAAAGCCCAATGTTTACCCCAGGCACGAATCTCCGACCGAACAGACACGTCCCACGATGGCAGGCAATCGAATTAACTCGCAAAGTGCCGTGTAAAAACCCGGCTAAGCGTATGCCGGGTCACGCATGAGGTGGTTCTATAGGTTCATCATTAGAATTATTAAGAAGTACCTACCTATATAAAAAAAGTAGCTGTCAATCTCGGCTTTGCAAGAACGTAGTAATGAAGATCATAACCTTTTCCATACAAATTGAAAACTGCATCGTATAAAAACTTCGTTCTGACAGTGAAAAACACAACAATTTGCGGCAGCAAGGTAATGCTAAAGTTGGTGAATCTATTTAAGAATAATGAATCTCATTTAGTCTTAATAGGTACTTTACTACTCCTTAATTTGAACTTTGCTCCACTGTAAGTATACGATGCAAAACGTTACAAACAGCCATTTTATAACATTATATTTTCTATTTTTTTTTTGTATTTTTTGTCTGGGCCTTTTTTAGTTAATTATAAACCTGCAATGATCCAGACAGTCTGTCCATCTTACATTAGGTACCTACATGCCGTTGCTGCCATATTAGCAAGGATCCCTAAAATCACAATTTGCTATCTACGCTTGATTTAATAAGTAATAAGTTTGAGCGAACAACAGTACACGAGTGGAAAGTTATAAGATTACATGGACATTTACCGCCGTAGGAAGGAATAATGTTGTTTTTAGGGAAAATGGTTGATAAGTAGACTTCGTTAAAAAAATTGGCTGTCTGTAAAGTCAGTTTTTTTTTTTTTTTTTTTTTGTTGTATTTATTCTATCTGCCAGCAGCCCGTAGGCCATAATCAGATTCGTGCAGCGAAAATGATTTTGGAAGATGCACATCCACTGATGTGACATCATAAATTACAATTTAAATTGAGGCAAGTCGTTTCCTTTTTAGGCGAAATTTAGAGTTGGCAGTGTTCGTGAGATTGGAGGCCAATATATTGGTGTGGCATTGTAGTCGCATTTGGTAGGTTTTGCAGAATGTGTCTACTTCCTCTCTGACAGTTGGCATTTCCAAGTATTCATGTACTTCAGTATTCTTAATAAACCATGGTGCTCCACTTATTATCTTTAAGGCATTATTCTGAAATCGCTGTAGTATTTCGATGTTTGACTGGGATGCCGAACCCCACAGTTGGATGCCATATGTCCATATTGGTTTTAATATGCATTTGTAGACCAAAACTTTGTTTTCCACACTTAGAGATGATTGTCTTCCTATGAGCCAGTACATGTCTTTTAGTTTTTTGTTTGCTTGGTCCCTTTTTGCTTTGATGTGGTCCTTCCATATAAGTCTTCTATCTAAATGCATTCCCAGGTATTTCACAACGTTTTGGTGGGGTAAGGTCACATTGCCTAGTTTCACTGGCGGGCAGTCTCCTTTTCTTAGGGTAAAGGTTATATGGTTGGATTTAGCAGCACTGACTTTGATTCTCCACTTGTTAAGCCAGTTTTCAATTTTTTCCAAGTGTCCTTGCAGCTTTTCAGAGGCTTTAACTGGGCTAGTACTGGACGCTATCACTGCTGTATCGTCAGCATATGTGGCGGTCATGACCTCTTCGGACTGTGGAAGGTCTGCTGTATAAATTGTGTAGAGGATTGGTCCCAGCACAGATCCCTGCGGAACCCCGGCATGTATTTCTTTAAAAGATGATAAGCTATCTTTACAGCGTACTTGGAAAATTCTGTCGTTCAAGTAAGATTTAAGTAACATAAATATTGTGTTCGGGAGATTGATCTTCAACTTGTACAGTAGTCCAGTATGCCACACTCGATCAAAGGCTTGTTGGATGTCCAGAAATACTGCTGAGGAATATTTTTTCGTTTCTAGAGATTGTCGTACCTCATGAGCTACTCTATGAATCTGCTCTATAGTAGAGTGTTTTGAACGGAACCCAAACTGATGATCAGGCACAATTTTCTCTTGTTTCAAGATTGGCATTATACGTTGCAATATAAGTTTTTCAAGTAACTTTGAAAGTATTGGTAGGAGGCTGATGGGACGATATGAGGACACTTCATTAGGAGGTTTCCCTGGTTTAGCTACCATATTAATAATTGAAACTTTCCATAACTTCGGAAAATATTGCAGTCTTAGAGTTGCGTTATAAAGCATAGTGATAAATACCACTGCTTTTCTAGGAAGTTTTTTTAGTATCTCAGCTGTGATAAGGTCATATCCTGGTGCTTTTTTTGATTTTAAATGCCGTATTTCTCTTAGTACTTCTCCGGGGGAAAATGCTCTTATTGGGAGAGATAGTTGTTGGTCACTGTTCACAGTATCCTCAATGTCTTCATCAATGTAGCTGTTGACTGGGTCGTTGGGCTGAAATACGTCTGACAGAAATTCAGCAAACAGTTCAGCTTTGTCCTTAGGGCTTCTAGCCCAGCCACCGTCATTTTGTTTTAATGGTGGCACTGTTTCTGTAGGTCTTTTAAAGCCTTTTGTTAATTTCCATAAGGAATAGTCCTCGTTTTTATCTGCTGACAGTGTTTCAAGCTTTGTCTGTAGTGTCCTATTTTCAATTTCTTTTAATAACTCTTTTAATTCTTTCTTGGCTTTATTGAAAGCTGTTTTATCACTCCTGAGTCTACTCAAATGCCATTGCCGTCGTAATCGTCTTCTCTCTAAGATTTTTTGTTTGGCTAGAACAGTGAAGTCTTTGTTCCTTGTATTCTGTGGTAAGATTGGGGTGGATCTCCAAGCAGCGTTCTGTATGAGATTCGTTATATATTGAACAGCATTGTCTAGGTCATCTTTTGTCTTGAGTGAGACTTTTAGATTTATGTGAGTTTCAATGTAGTCACTCAACGTTTTCCAGTCTGTTTTATAATTGTACAATGTTTCTTTAGGTTCCATGTGTATAAGTGTGGAGCTAACAGTGCAAATCACGGGTGAATGGTCTGAAGTACCATCAAGACTGGACTCAATTTTAACGTACGAATCAGATATGCCTTTAGTAAGGAGGAAGTCTATGAGGTCTGGTTTTTTGTGGGGATCTGTCGGCCAATAAGTGGGTTCTCCCGTAGAAACAACGTCCAACTTCAAGGTATCTATGCATTTCTTTAGCTCACGCCCTCGGGTTGTTGTTAGACGTGAGCCCCAGAAGGTGTGTTTGGCATTCCAGTCGGCGCCCGCAATGAATCTTCCACCTAGGGACTGAAAGAAGTCGTGGAATTTATTTTCATCTATGCGATGTCTTGGTGGGCAGTAAGCAGCACCTATGTGCAGTGTGCCCATCCAGTCTTTCACAGATATTATTGTTCCTTGTAGGTAGTCATGCTTAATGCTTGGAAGAGAGTGGTGATTCAAATTTTCTTTGATAATTATGGCTGACCCTGCGTGTGCTGTGCCATCCGGATGATTTGCGTAATACACCATATAGCCTTTGAATTTTACTGTTTTGCTATCTGTCATATGAGTTTCAGATAGTAGCAGAATATCTATTTTATTTAAATGTAAAAATAATTCAACGTCTTGCTTGTTCGAGGACAAGCCATTTATGTTCCAGAGGGCGATTTTGTAAAACTTCATTTTGGAAGACGAGCGATGAGTGTCGTAAGTAGGCCCACCAAGGATCCTATTTGTTGGACTAGTGTATCAATTTTTTCTGCTTGCTTTGTAATAATTTGTTCTAATTTGCATGTTATTTCTGGCTGACTGTACATTGGGGCTGCTTTGGCTGCCTCTGCATAGTTAAGAGTTAGTTCTGGTTGATATTTTGTTTGATGCAAGTTAAATGCATCCTGTTGTACTTCTGTATGTTGATGATTTCTGAAGCTAAGGGCTGGGAATTCTTGTGATGACAATACAGGTGCGTGCACTTGCGGGTTACCTCGAGAAATAGGTGCTTGTGGCCTAAGATGTCGTAAAGGTTGTTGAGCAGACTTCTTTCTAGACCAGATCTCCCTGTAAACTTCACACCCTTTATAATTAGCAGGGTGGCTGCCAAAGCAAAGAGCACAAGTGGCTGGGGTGTTCCTGTCCTTCTTAGGACAATCAGTGGTTTTATGGCCTTCTCCGCATTTGACACATCGGGATGGGCGCATGCAATAATTTTTTGAATGTCCATATTGTTGGCATCGGGTACATTGGACTATTTCATTTTTTCTTTTTGGGTCCTCGATTGTGACCTTTGTGCTGTAGATATAATCTATCTTCTTCACCTCTTTGTTATTTAAGCTAGGTACTAAGTTGACGAAGAAAGTATTTAATGGCTCTTTTGTTGTTCTTTGCCTAGCGCAGATTATCTCTCCCTGTACTTTATTTCCTGTTTTTTCAATTTCTTTTATGATTTCTTCTTTTGGAGTAGTATGGTGCAGATGTTTTATAACTATCCTGTAAGGCCTGTTCTCTTTATTATTGAATGTGTGACCAATTAAGGAGTGTCTTCTTATGTGATCAATAATCAATTTATATGCTTCAGCTGTTTGAGCCAGTACCTTAAGTTGACTTTTGCTGACTACCTTATAGGTGTATGTTTCTCTATCAGTGACTTGGTTTAATAGTTCAGTAAGTTTGAACATATCCTCTATCCCATATAGGATAATTGGAGGAGGTTTTGATATTTTGGTACTTTTCCCTTCTATGGGCTGTGATTTATCATCATCTTCAGGGTCTAGTGTCAGCCCAGTAAATCTGTTGCTGGTTTGAATCAAATTTGTCATTTTCTTTCCAAAATCTGGTTTGGATTTTTTCTGAAGACTTGATGTTGGCGGGCTGGATTCAGTTGCTCTATTTCTTTTTCTGATGATGGGTTTTCTTTGCCAGTTTGGATTATTTCCTGTTTGATGGACATTCTGATCAATCACGACATTTTCTCCGCCGTCTTGTGCTGTTAGATCGCTGGTAGAAGCAGATTTGGTCATAAAGAGGCCCTTGTGGAACACTTGTTGAGTTAATGTTTTTGTTTTCATTGTAGTGGTTTGGCTGGTAGTATCCATAGCGCAATTCGGACCGTACGCTTTTTTGCAGCTGGCAACATTATTTAGAAAAAGTGATGTGGGTAGGTTGATAGTCCCATCTATAATTGTGGGTAGGTGTGACTTTCTGCGATATGTTTGCTGTCACTTGATAGTTTTTAAGCACAAATTTGTAGTATTTTTAGTGAACTATGTAGAGATAACACTCTCACGCGAAATTTGGATGGTAAGCTACACTTTCACAATGTTTTTGTACACAATTTCACAACTTGAGTCCAAATAGACAAATATTCTTCAAGAGCACGTCATTGGACACTCATGACAGTTGACAGAATGCCTGTAAAGTCAGTTTACGAACGATAATTTTATATGCGTGATAACGTCACGCTTAGGCCGATTGTACCTCTCTATCGCTTGTTCCGCGCTCTCCCTTGCACGCTCGGCTTAGGCGGAAAGTGACAACGAGTCATGCTTTTTGGTGTGTGCAGCCGGCATTCATCGATTTATAAGACGTTATCACGTCAAAATAAGTAAAAGTTCTCTCCTTCACATTTTCTCAGAAGCTGCGTTATCATATCAACCATAAAAAACAACAATTAAAAACATATTTTGAGCAAGTTTTAGAACAATAGGATTATGTAGGGTATTTGGCTTTCAGCTATATTACTGCTAAGGAGAAGTATATGGTATAAACGTGAAAAAAGTCAAGGAATTTCAAGTTTTTTTTGCTAGCCGCGTGGCATATGTAATTTAACTCGGCACCACGGCCAACTGCAATATAATAAAGCGCGTTTTACATTATACAAAACAGAGTAAAGCCAAAATGGCGAAAGGGTGACATAACGAAATCCAACGATAGGGGAATGTGCAAGGAACCAGCGGTGTTATAAAACACTTCACACTAACGCCCAGCGGCGAAGACCGCGAAGGTTATTATGCAGAATTTGTGCCAAAACGCATTCCTCTGTGTGCAGTTTTGGGGGAAACCGTAGGCTTTTATTTACCCGTGCCCGGATGCAATTGCCGTTGCGGTCTGAAATTACACATGACAAATTGTCAAATGATTGCGGTTTACGTTTGCTAATTTAACGTCATGTCAGTAATTTTGTAAATAGTTTGATTAGAGTTCGTCTCCTCATTAGCCTACTTACAACTAGGATAAATTGGTGATTAAAATTAGATTATATCATGTCCAACTCTGTCAATTAGTGATCAGAGTTGTCAGTATGGTTTGATCCGTAATCAACATCGGAGGCTGAGTCTGAGCGATATTTCAACGCGTCAGCACACACGACCGTGAGTTCTCGAATGGCGGGCGTCTAATTGCATTGTAATTTGTTCGCAGACCGCGCCCGTGTTTCTGTCACCTCATTCCCTAAATTAATGACAAACAGCGTCCCGCCCTGCGGCTCTAAATGTCACTGGGTGGCGTTGTCGATGGCTAATTGACTCTGCTAACCCTTTGTTAGTGATGGCGTTCGGAATGGGCTAGTTAACGCGCGTCATGACACGCGATATGGACGGAGCTTGGTGTTATCTGCCCCAGGCGAGGCGTGATAAGGGCGAACATTGCGACTATTTCACGTAATCTGTCGTCTGTCAAGCGATTTCATTTGTACTTGATTTTTAGGGTTCCGAACCTCAAGAGGTAAAAACGGAACCCTTATAGGATCACTCGTGTGTCTGTCCGTCCGTCTGTCCCAGTCGATTTTCTCCGAAACTACTGGACCGATTAAGTTGAAATTTGGTACGTATATGTAAGTTTATGACCCAAAGACGGACGTGTAACGAAAATAAATAAATTTTAAACATAGACCTTATTTTTGGGGGCTAAATTTGAAAAAAAATTAATGAAGTTTTTTAAACTATATCGTGTGACATATCAAATGAAAGTAATTCTTGATCAGAGTAATTCTGAGGATCTCAAATATATTTTTTTATATCTTTTTTGGTCAATACTTTTCGAGTTATTTAAGAAAATAGGCGAAAAATGACCATCCCCCCCCCCCCTTTTCTCCGAAACTACTGGACCAAAAATTTTGGAAGAAATACGGAAGATAGTTATTGACCTATAGATTACAGTAAAATTATTAAGAAGTCCATGGTATTTGAAATCTATTATATAAAAGAGCTTAGAGCTGGGCCCGCGTGGGGTCTATAGCCCAAACCCTCTCGTGATGAGAGGAGGCCTGTGCCCAGCAGTGGGACGCAAATAGGCTGTAGTAGTAGTAGTAAAAGAGCTTATCCTGTGAAACGGTTTGAAAATGCCGTCATCTAAATATATAAAACTCAAAGGTGACTGACTGACTGACTGACTGACTGATATAGTGATCTATCAACGCACAGCCCAAACCACTGGTCGGATCGGGCTGAAATTTGGCATGCAGGTAGATGTTATGACGTAGGCATACGCTAAGAAAGCAGTTTGCGAAATTTCCACGGGAACGGGAAAAAAACGGGATTTTTCATTTTAATATTTCTGCGCATACGAAGTTGCGGGGAAAAGCTAGTTGAAAATAATCAAGGGTCGGAACCCTCCGACCTTTAACTCGCTTCTTGGCTGTTTTTTTTTATCAATACTCTTATAAATTTGTAAATACTCTAATAAGTGGTTTTTAAATATGAGTACAGTAAGAGTAAGAGTGTCGCGCCTATGTGACCGTATGATTCAAATTCGTGTTCCGCGTCGCAAACGGATTGCCAAACGCAATACTGCTGCTGGAAATATTTTAAAATATTCGGGTTTGTGATGGGGGCGGTCGATTTGCGATACCAACGCACATAATACTTTATCAGTACCTATTATGCTTTCAGAGGAAACAAATGAAGTAAAGTTTTTTTAATCTCTGACGGAGAATCCAACCACGGTTCACTGTAATATTCTCGGCGTCTCATAATATTTGCGTTCGTATATTTTTTAGTCCGCAACGGGAACATTATGCATGAATCATGTGTTATGAACAAAGTTGCAGCTGGAGAGCGGAATTGCTATCTCCACGCTCTTCGCACACTAAACATGCGTACCCCCTCGTGTAACTTGTAAGTATTAAGGCTTTTACCTGATAACATGTATATTTAACGAAAGAAAACATTATTTCAAGGAGCGCGTCGATTTCTAGGAATCCATCTCCTTGAAAGCACGATACTATTGTTTACCAAAGGGCATTGGATAAAAGTGTTGTCATTTTTGGTTTTTATTTTGAATAGATCTTACATAATCAACCACTTCTACGAGTGGCCTCTTCAAAAAAAAGTTAATTTTCTTTATACGAACTTACTCGATGCCCGTTGTTATATTTTTTCAAGCCGATCGTTTATCAGAGATTTTACGAAACTTTAACGCCGCGATTTATGACCTCGTTCTCGAAATTTAATGGATTTAAAGCTATGTTTTTTGTATGACACTTGAATTTTCGTTAAGTAATACTAGGTATTACTACTGCTTTACTACTACAAATCAACATTCTTCGTTAATCCATACTAATCCATACTATAATATTATAAATGCGAAAGTAACTCTGTCTGTCTGTCTGTCTACTACTACTACTACTACAACAGCCTATTTACGGCCCACTGCTGGGCACAGGCCTCCTCTTATCAAGAGAGGGTTTGGGCTATAGCCCCCACGCGGGCCCAGTGCGGATTGGGGACTTCACACACATCTTTGAATTACTTCGCAGGTGCGTGCAGGTTTCCTCACGATGTTTTCCTTCACCGAAAAGCTCAGTGGTAAATTCAAATTGAATTTCGCACATAAGTCTGTCTGTCAATACCAAATTTCATCGCAATTGGTATGCAGATAGTTAGGGTCCCGGGAAAGGACATAGGCTACTTTTTATCCCGGAAAAACGCATAGTTCCCGCGGGAGCGCGATAACCGAATTCCGCGCGGGCGAAGTCGCGGGAAGAAGCTAGTCCATATTAATATTATAAATGCGAAAGTAACTCTGTCTGTCTGTCTGTCAGTTACCTCTTCACGCTTCAACCGCTAGGCCGATTGAGATGAAATTTGGCATGTAGATAGTTGGGGTCCCGGGAAAGGACATAGGCTACTTTTTATACCGAAAAAACGCAATTCCACGCGGGCGAAGTCGCGGGCAGAAGCTAGTATCGTTATTTATTCGGCTTTTGTAAGTACGTACTTACCTACTGCTCTTGTATTTTTATGAGCCATTTTTGATAGTTTAAATGTGATGGTATAATATTTTTTTATATTAAACCGTAAAAATTGATTTTTCCTATTTTATATTTGTTCATTCAAATACAACCTTCTACTTTTATACAGTTTTGCTAATACGTGACCTATTATTCGTCGTACCTCGAGAATATTACAACCTTAAATTTCAAGGTAATCATCGACGCCGCGTCGTAGGTGTTTAGTGCACAAAATACCGTTACTCTTTGTTTTCACGAAATTTGAAACCAAGCGCGCATTAGTAATGGATGCACATGAATTACGCGTGTAATCAACCGAGATTAATGAGCCAACATGTTTGTTGACTGAGCACGTCGCTGGGCGACGTATATTTTGTATGGCAACCCTATATTTACCGGTACACATGCCGTATTATTAAAAAAGGTAAACACTTTTCACCGACATGAAAAAATCCAAAGGAGCAAGTTCTCAATTCGCTGTGTTTTGTTTCTTTGGCTGGGTACCTCAGATCTTATCGTTTATCGAAATTTCTTTTTGCAATCTAAAGGGTATTCAACCATGTTGGTCACATTTTAATTTTTTTATTCTGATGATGGTATCCATGAGAAAAATCAGTAAACTGGTCAAAATAGGTGCCTACTTTATGACGATGATTTCATCATTTGAATAAGGTTGGTACGCGTCTGATTTTGGTATCAATTCCGTCAATTCATTGTTAATTCTTACGTCCTAAAACATTGCTTTTAAATTATAGCGTTAATAAAAAAAAATGAAAATCGCCTTTAAACTTCGAAGGACTGCGAGTCGGCCCTTGGGTGGGCAATGAGGGTAATGACTTTTCTACTCAACTTGACATCTACATTAGAATGTCTTAATAGCAATACTTACCTTGTTATCTCGTTTTTTTCGTTCACACGCATGTGTATCAATACATTAACGATTATTGGGCGTATATAAAACAACAATCAAGTAGAGATCTTCTACTATCTAAAGTCCCGCGCCTTCACATTTCAAAACGCTTCAATTTTTTTATTATTGTTTAAAAAGCACCACCAACACTCTCAACGCATAGTTGATCGCTGTCTCAGCACGCACACATGTTGTGTGTTGAGAGTGTAGGTGGTGCTTTTTAAATACATTGAAGCGTTTTGAAATGTGAAGGCGCGGGACTTAAGATAGTAGAAGATCTCTAAGGTATCTTTAACTGCCAAACCAGGCAAAGTCTGTAACCAAAGTATAATCAGAAGTTGGCCTTCAGTCTGTAGAGGTAAGCACTGCAATTGTACCTACCTACTTTATACAATGGTGTCCAATCAATGATCACTGGGGGATAGTGATTCTCCCATTTTGCAAAGTGAATAAGTGGCCCACTTACTCCACTTATTCTTCATCAAGCGAGGTGGGTGACCGCCGCTCATTTGATGGAAGTGGAGACAAAATTTACGGGATTCAATAAATAGGGAAGCCATGATCCATTAAGTACCTATATGCAAATTTACCTACATACAATAAACATTAATTACAATTAGAAAAGAAGGTAAGTACGAAACTAATGGTGCTCCGACACATAGGTTATGTAACGTTATAAAATATGTAAACTACTACTACTACAGCCTATTTGCGTCCCACTGCTGGGCACAGGTCTCCTCTCATCACACGAGAGGGTTTGGGCTATAGTCCACACGCGGACCCAGCGCGGACTGGGGACTTCACACACATCTTTGAATTACTTCGCGGATTCGTGCAGGTTTCCTCACGAACGTGGTAAATTCAAATTGAATTTCGCACATAAGTAACGGGTCGAACCACTAGGCCACCACGGCTATAATATATAACATTTTAACACGTTGCAGATTTGCCTAGCATTCTGGAAGTCTATTGTAAATGACCAAAATTACAGCCAGGAGTAACAAGCTTAGTTTGATAATCTCCAGGCATTCACATGCATTAATTACACGAGAAACATCTCAAAGCTAACATGTGCTCTTATAGGACACAAACCAAAGATTTTATTGTCAAAGTTTTTAAAGTTTTTATGTGACGTAAGGACAAAGTACATGCAGTACCTACTCGTACGTTACAGCTAACTTTGTCTTCGATTCCAGCGCAGTGGTACCTACTCGGTGCAGAAGTTCAGAATGTGCTGTGGCCGAGAGACGACTACGTTTTAAACAGGTCATGTGTAAAAACTGCTGTGGTTTATTGGTAAGTATAGTAAGTTTTTTTAGGGTTCCGAAGTCCACAAGGAACCCTTATAGTTTCGCCATGTCCGTCCGTCCGTCCGTCCGTCCGTCTGTCCGCACTATTGCTCGGAGATGCTTAGTTCTAGAAAGCTGTAATTTGGCATGAATATACATATTAGTTACGCTGACAAAGTGGTACAATAAAATTTTGAAATATATTTTTTTATAGGGTACCTCCCCTACTCGTAAAGTGGGGATGTAATTTTTTTTTCTTGCGTACCCCATGGTGCGGCACATCGTTGAATAGGTCTTAAAAAAATATTTTGGGTTTGTTAAAACCATTTTTTGATTAAGTGATGCGTTTGTGAAATATTAAGCTTTAAAGTGCTATTTTTTGTTAGAGTCACGTGTCCCCCCCCCCTGCCAGCTAAATGGTGGTATTTGGATGGCTGAAAAAAATCACGGTTATGGCATATATAACGTAGTTGAAAGGAAAACTATCACAGCTAAGTAGGCTGTACAAACTTACGAGTCATAGTTGACCAACTTATGAAATGATTAAAAAACCAATGATTTTTCTCGAGCGGCAGGTGCGTCGGGCGGGCACGTCATACCACAGGCTAGCTAGATGCTAGTAAGTCTTAGAAAGGTACTGTGGGCATCGTCAACTTCGGAACCCTATAATTTGCGCGTGGCCCGACACGCACTTGGCCGGTTTTATACATATGGTATAGACAAACGAGCGCACAGCCCACCTGATGGTATAAGTCTATAAAAATACCAGTTTTAGTTTTAGAGTGTTGTCTGCACTGGGTGTTCTACGCGGAGCCAAATTTGGATTAAAATAAAAATTGATTTAAAATTTAAATTTAAATTCTAAGTATATTAAATTCAATGATTCTTTAAAGGCAGGTAGTACTTTTTATTTCTCTTTTGTGCCCTGTCTAAAATTCCAATAAATGGGTGATTCTTAAATTGTGTCCAGATATTGTAAAAAAAAAAAACTTTTTTTTTTACGGGTTATAGCGATGTGCATCAAAAGTATATACCAAAAGCATATTTTTGATGCATGTGAACAACCTTAAAGCCCTCAGGAAAGGTAAAAAAAATAGGTACATAAACATGGCTGTGACAGATTGTGCCTCGGTCGTGACGTTACTGAACCAGGCTGTGACACTGTATGACGTTCTTTTACTTTTGCTTCCCCATATTAAGGTGATTTGACGGGATCTGCTTTTATTTTGGCGCGTCTATTTCTTTCGTATTCACGCCTTGCTATTTTTTTTCTTTTGGGTTGTTTTTCTTCTTTCGTGGCATCTACAGAATCATAATAGCGAAAAATCAGTACCTATACTTAATAAAAGGGATGTTTTTTAAAAGTACAGATGAAACCAAAGAATATGTATAGCAGAGTCAGAAAAACCATTTAATTGTCATTTTTTTTAACATGGCTATTTTATTAGCTAGTTAGAAAGTAGGAAAAAATTAAAAAGACACGTATTTTTTTCTTTTTTTTTCGTAAGTTGTCAATATCATACATAAAATTAAAATTTAAAAACTCCTCATCCTAGAAGAGCGTAAGTTAAAAATGACGTAGTACTAAATTAGCTCTTTCTGCGCATATACATAGTTCTGCGCGTAACGCCCGCTCTTTAGCGAGAGTGAGTGAATTGAGTGAGATGTCGTCACGCACCAGGTACCACTAAAACACGATTTCATCTAAAAAGCAATGAACGAAAAAATCTGAAACTTTTTTAGATTGAGATACCAAAATGGTTTTCGAATTACGCCTTGCAAAAATTTTGAAATGTTGTCAATTATTAAAATGAAATACATATGATGTCACGACCACGCATTATTATGTCACGACCGTGTACTCAAAAAGTCCGCGGTCGTGACATTTTTTCCATATCATGGCCGTGACAATTTGAAACGTGTTCAATATAACCGAAAAACTACCCATGATTTCGCAGATCTTAAGTAATTATCTTAAAATACGCTATATGACGTACATATTGTATTTCAATCAAAAGGGTGACACTGGTACTTACCTTCAAAAATACTACACGGCGTTGACGTGTTAAGGTTGTCCCGTTTTCAAATAAAATGGAAAACAAATTTTTGCGAGACACTCACTACGTTCAGAACTTTGCAAATCTGACAAGAAGACAGTGTTGCTGTTCTAAAAAAACTTAGAAAGGGTTGTCAACATCAAAGATAGTTTTCTACCCAGTAACGCATATTTATGTTATGGCACATGGTCGTGACACAAAACCTACTCACAAAGTTCAAGTTGTTTAAAATCATAAATTGTCATTGATATTTATATATTTTTTATGTAGTCTTATAGAAAATAGATTATTCTTTCATAATTGCAGTAATATTTAGTTAAAATAACATGCCATCTCTACAGAAAAAAATATTTTGTTTTCAAATCCGGGAATCTCACACTACACGGTCCGTGACATTTTGGACTTGTTATATTTTTTTTATATCTTTCTAATAATATTATGATAAAAAAAATATTCATACATGATACTAGAGGTACTTTACTAGGTAAATTAATATAAAGTTTACTGATTTTCCTCAAAAATGTATTGAATTCTTACAACTCACACAAAAAAACGTAAGAATAAGAATCACCCAAATGCAACACACTCGTCATTTGAAACGACAAGTTGCTGACTGTTTTTAACGGGCTTCAAAAAAGGAGGAAGTTCTTTTGTATGTGTGTATGTTACGCGATTACTCCGCCAATAATTGTAGACCAATTTATTATTGTTGACCACCTTCGGATTATTTTCATTTTATTATTTAATTATGATGGTGGAAGTCCATGACGAAATGAGGGAAAATATGTTTATAAAATTGTTTTTAGCACATGTACGATTTTGGTATTGATTTCCCATGTTAACAAACTGTAACCGAAAGAAAAATAAATAAAAACCGCCTTTATTTTTCGACAGCCTGCAAGGTTGGCGTCAAGTGAACCGACCTAAGTCCTTGACAATCTTTAGTGAACTTGACACCGACTTTGCAGGCTGTTGGAGTGTTAAGGTCGTTTTAGTTTTTGTAATCCAGTATTATACATTTTAAAAGCATTGTCTTACGATGAATACGTTACTGAAATGCTAACATTAAAGAAATCAAAGGCTTAACGCAAAACCGTCGAAATCATTGACTTACCTATTATAACATATGGACGAACAGTTCCTAACAGAATATGTCGAAAAATATGGGGCAAGCTGACATTAGAAAATACGTTCCAATATGCTAATAACAGTAATAACGCCTCTTTATAATATGTGTCAAGATAAATATTTTATACAAAAGTAAACCTAACACTATAAGACTTAAGTGTCAAATTTGTAAACGCATATTTCAAAACATTAAACGCCAAGTTTTGAAGGTGTGATCAATATTTTTCATTATATAAAACGTCAAAATGAACAGCGAGTGAATAAGGAGTGAATGGAGTCGCTTTGTGTATATATAAAAAATAATTGTAAGGTCTCTGAATAAAAATATGAAAATAGGAAATAGAACAATATTTTTATTTCTTCTCATGCTCTAAAAGTTCGTCTTTATGTTGAGCATATGCGAAATAAAATTGCTTTTTATGCTCTAGCACATGAGTAGAGCCAACCAGAGTGAAAGCCTCATACAACCTCGCTGCGATACGTACACAAGCATGTCGCGCATGCGTGCGGGGGCACAGGCGGCCCGTCATGTAAGTACAGGGCAAAACCGGTTCCTATCCTACCGACTCGGCCTGTGCTTTAACACATTGCGTGTTATGTTTGTTATCATTTTAAATTTTGATTGTTTTTGCCATGATTTTATTAATAGGCTACGACGATGTATAACAGTAAATAAATATTTTAGTATACAATACATACATACATACATACATAATATCACGCCTTTTTCCCATAGGGGTAGGCAGAGACCACTTCTTTCCATTTGCTACGACTCTTGCATACTTCTCTCGCTTCTTCAACTTTCATCCCGTTCCGCATACATGCTCGTCGGTTTAAAGTACTTTTGACCTGGCCTTTAATCAGATTGTCCTGAATTTGATCCAAGAACATTCGCCTCGGTCTTCCTCTTCCAGCACTTCCATTCACACTAGCCATATAAATACTTTTTGTCAGTCTTCTCTCATTCATCCTTTCCATATGACCAAACCAATATAGCATACCTTTTTCTATTTTTGTCACTACATCCTCTACAATGTATAGTAAAATAGTATGAAAATGGCGATAAGCAATTAATTACTAGCCATCGAGTTATATGTACTTAGTACTAGAGGAGACAACGCCACTTCACCGTTTGTAACACGGTTAGAGCCAGCTGGGTCAAACTCATTTAGTCTGCGCCAGCTGTCTGCCGCGACGACTCGTTTTAGGTGCCTTTTCCAAAATTCCTTCGTTTGTGCTAGCTAAGGTATTGTTTAAATAATATATGTCGGAAACCAGAAAATGGGTCGAACACACGAGAGAGTCGTTTGGCTTAAAAAGTTCATCTTGTTTGCCTTGAGCTATTATAGTGGCCCATTGTGCACGTCGGTGAGGATTTCGTGGAAATCTTAAATTGAAACATTATAGTTATTACGAGCTTTATATAAATCATTTTATTTACAAGACAAAGATCCCGTATATGACATTCCTAGTGTAACAGGCGTCCGCATGCTACGGTGACCGCTTACCACAAGAGGTAGATCGTAAACATATTTGCCACCGACGTGATATATTAGCGCTCGAGCGCGTCTCGCCATCAAACGTAACAGTTTGGCGAGTAAATAATTATTGTAATAAACGTGTATTTTGTTTTTAGTAAAAAAAAAAAAAGAATAAAAAAAAAATCGTCGACTCCACCGATTTTTGTTCCGTGACAACCGTTAATTTGTACTAAGAAAATGAATGATTAAATACCACGAAATGATGACGAGTTCACATTAATTTTGTTAAAATATTAAGAGAACTTAAAGAAATATATTCCATCTTTTTTTCTTTTTGTTTTCGTGCTTTAAACACATTTTTTCACCGCACATTTCGTCATGTTTGACCAATTGATAGTTGTCGTTGTCTATTACGGCCGAAACGAGACTGCGCGGCAAACGGGTGCCCGGGCACCCGTTTTAGGGGCCATTTCTTCCCGGCTGATTGTAAATCTAGTCCTATAATAGATCAGTGGAAATTATGGATGAACATGTCTACTACCACAGCGGCGCACATGATTGTTGACTGCATTATCACTGGCCTGGATGAGAAGCACAAGATGGCGGGTGTATTGTGTGACTTATCCAAAGCCTTTGATGTTGTTGATCACAGTTTGTTGCTCACTAAGTTACAACGTTACGGTATAACGAACAGCGCCCATCAATTACTAGCATCATTTTTAAGCGACCGTAAACAAGTTGTCAAAATACAAGCGACAAATGGCAGCACAGTCAACTCTAGTGTTGGTAACGTTAATATTGGTATCCCACAAGGATCTTCATTAGGAAATACCTTGTTTTTGACGTTTGTTAACGACCTTCCATCTTCCGTTACGGCTGGTTTGTCGGTCCTTTTTGCTGACACCACAGTAATTGTCAGTGCTAACACGTACGAGCAGCTCGGTGTGAGAATCCGTGACGCATGTGAGCAACTACAGGCGTGGTTTTCAGCCAACGGTCTATTATTAAATGTCACCAAATCTAATGTTATGGTTTTCTCTGGTCGCCCTATTACTATCCCGTTGTGTGTGGCGAACAGTCCTATGCCACTTTGCGACGAATGTAGGTTCCTGGGCTTCACCCTAGACTCGAATCTTTAACTGGAAGAGCCATGTTGACAAATTGTGCGACAATTTGAGTGGTGCGGTCTTTGCGCTGCGAAAGTTCAGCGCACCCCTCATATCAAAAGGTGCTTTAAAACAAGTCTATTTTGCTCATTTTCACTCACTGATGTCGTACGGTGTACTAATTTGGGGGAACTCCACAGAGTCCAGCAGACTTCTGATCCTGCAGAAACGCGCCGTGCGCACGTTACTTGGGTTGAAACCTAGAGAGACATGTAGGGGTGCTTTCTCAGCGCAACGTATATTGACTCACTACTCACTGTACATTTTTGAAGTTTTATCATATGTAAGGAATAATTTGTCCATGTTTGCGCGTGTTGATATTCCCGGCGTGCCACTCCGCCGCACAGGATGCCTGAGGACAATTCCACGTCGCATGGCTCTTGCAGGGAAGAACCCGCGAGTTATCGGTCCGTCTTACTACGAGCGTCTACCCGCACAGCTAATAAGTGAACCGTCTGACGTGGTGTTTCGACGTCAACTTAAGAACCTTTTGTTGGAACATCCGTTATATTCTGTTAAAGAATACATGGACTTAGATTTATAAATTTGTAATATATAATTTGACATACCAATTGTACCATTAATCCTATTACTTCTTAACATTATTTCTTATTTTGGTATGAAAAGACGATCCTAACGGTGAAACATTTTATTCCTGATTTTCATTTTATTTTTATTTTGTATTCTTTCTGACGATCTCAATGTGGAATTCTCTTATTTTGACATTTAAAATATGCTGTAATTTGATATTGAGAAATAAATGTCTATGTCTATGTTGCTAAACATGCTTTGGCTGTTTAAAAGTTTCATGGAATATCACTGATCCATACTAATATTAAAGACGAGCTGTTGTTTGCGACTTCGTATGCGAGTAAACATTAAAATGTAATATTCCCCCTTTTTCCCGTTCCTGAAGGAACCTACTGGCCAAATTTCCGCTTCCTATGACTAGTGGTTTCGACTGTGCGTTGTAATCAGTCAGTAACGGAAGAGTTTTATTTAGACTTAGAATTTATAGATGGTTATAGTTAAAGAAGTATGAAAAAACTGGTTTGACACGTAGCAAACCCGTTCCCGTAAATATATCCGGATAAAAAGTAACCATGTTATTGCACGGGTCTCAAACTATCTCCGTACCAAATTTCATACAAATTGGTCTCCTCGTTGCGACGTGAAGGAAGGACAAACAAACAAACAAACACACTTTCACATTTATAATATCAAATCAAAAATCAAAATCAAAATATTTATTCAGCAAATAGGCCACATCTGGGCACTTTTACACGCCACTTTTAAATGATTTTAATAGAAATGAATTTACCAATATTAGTTTTATGTATAGTATGGCTAGTATGGATTTCTAAGGACATAATTCTAAAAACATCTACCGACGTACTTGCCTAGTTGTCAGCTGACTCTCGGCCTATAATTCTCTTGTTACCATTTAAGTTCTCCAAGTGTTCTAGTAGGTAAAATATATTTACATATTCGACTTGTTTCATATTTTATATCAATGGGAAATTATTGTTCGGTATTACGATTCTGAAAATGTATAGGAAATAACTTAACCACTTAATGAAACCAATTTCGGCATTTCGTTATTTACAGCGTGCAGCGGATTGTAAAGGCTGAACCAAAATTAAATAATTTAAATCATTGAAATATAAATCAAACAATTGTATTTAAAAATTAATATAAGTACGTAGTTGAATTCGCAACTGTTTTTCATCGTGGAAACACATAAATAGTGTTAAAATTCATTGTAGACGCAGATAATTAAAGTGGTTTCCTGCATTTTCAAAATTTCGTGAAAAAGACACCCAATGTCTTGGTTTTAAATATGTTTAGTTTTGAATACTCGCTTATCACGGAACCCTTCATTTACGCAGCTATCAAAATTATTCCGAAATTGACAACATTTTTTTTCAACATGTAATTTTATTAGCTAGGTAGAAAGTTTGAACATTTTAAAAGGACACTCATTTTTTCCTCTTTTTTGTACCTACATACTTAAAATTGAAATTAAAAAACTCCTTATTCTAAAAGGGCGCAAGTCAAAAATTACATAGGTACTTAATTCGTTTGCGCATAGAATTAATTCTGCGCGTAGCGCTCATCTGTACTGCGAAAGAGCCATATGACGTCACATGGTCGTTACGTACCAGTTTCCACTAAAAGACGATTTTCTCTAAAAGTAATGAACAAAAATTTTGAAACTTTTTTATTGAATCCTTTAGACAGAGATACTGAAATGGTTTTTGAATTACACCTTACTAAAAATTCGACATGTCTGAAATTAAACTTTTTACCACTTTAGAAAGTAATTTCTCGCTAATTATAGGCATAAATAAAAAACGGAATTTAGAAAACTTCATTTCATTATTCAAGACCTATCCAAAGATACCTCATACAGCTATGTTCTCTTAAATTAATTATTCATTCCTCAGTTACATGTAAGTACGGCACTCTGAATAAAATCAAATTATACTGTATCATTTTAAATCCTATCAAATTTCAATCATACAGTAAGTACTCATATATTTAGTCTCCGAGAAAAATGGCTGTGATATACGAGCGGATGGGCGGACATGACGAAATTATAAGTGTATAACAAAAATGTTCGTTAGCTTAACGCGTTCGTTTTCCACCGACGCCCGCGTTGACAGCCGTCCCCGCACTCCGCAACCCGCGGCCGCGCTCCCGCGCCGCCGCCGCCCGCCAGTGAGCCGATCGCCCCGTTACGTCATGCACGTACGCGTTTGTCCTCCGCGGTAAAGCCACTCATTGACTTTTGTGAATTTTCTGATAAAACTAAGGTGTTTCTTATAACATTATATCGTTCGTTTGTAAACAGTGTATTTTCATTCCACACGCCTCCTACATTTGGCGCACAACTAGTGGCACGAACTCGTTAACGGTCAAAGTGATTGCGTCATACCAACGCCGCGTCGGCGTCGCGTCCATTTTCAAAATAACGTTCGTTGACCGTTCTGAGTGACTGTAACTTTATAGTGTTTCTGTGTATTTTTACTGTAATCTCGTCAAAATGACGAGATCTACTCGTCGTAAGAGTACACAAAATAGTGACGATGATGTGAGTGAAGATAATTTAGGCAAGATGAAGGAGATGATGCAAGCGTTTGCTGAGGTTCAGGCCGAATCTAACCGGCTTCTTATCGAATCTCTCCTGGCATCACGCACCCGTGGCTCCGTGTCTCCATCATCAGCGCCGTCTCCTGAGGGATCGACGACGTTCGCCGGAAACTTCTCAAAGTGCACATCACGTTTCAAGGGAGATAGAAATGACCCCGAAATAGTAGAGGCTTTCGTGGATGCCATAGAAACATACAAAGAGTGTACAAACATAAGTGATATTCACGCCCTCAAAGGCCTTCCAATGCTGTTAGAAGGCGAGGCAGCAGTTTGGTGGCGTGGAGTAAAGGCGTCAGTGACTACGTGGGAAGATGCAATTGCGCGTTTGCGCGCCATGTTCGGCGTGCCGCGCGCGCCGCATAAGATATTGCGTCAGATATTCAGCGTAGAACAAGGCTCGGAGCGCGCGGAGGTATTCGTCGCTCGGATCCGTGCCCTCATCGCCTGGCTGCCATATACAATTGACGAACGTATGCAACTAGACATTGTATACGGCTTACTTGACAGAAGCATTCGGAAGCGGTTGGCTAGAGATACAGTGATGTCACTGGACGAACTCGTCGACAAGGCGAGAGCCATCGAGGAGACCCTAGCTGAAGTAGATTCGTCGTCGCGCAAGAGCGCAGCTCTGCCGAGCGCGCGCGCGCAAGGCAGCACGAGCGCGCAGCACGCGCACTCATCGCGCAGCACGCGCGCATCGAGTTCATACTCTGCGCGCGCACCGTGCCTGTCGAGCGACGGAAACGCCAGCGTCGTCGAGTACAGCGCGCCGGCGCCGCCTGGGCGAGCGCCCGCGGCCGCGCTCGTACCTACGCCGGCCGCCGCGCGGTCATCGAACCCCGGCACAGCTGTTGCCGCGGCACCGCCGAGTTCTTCGCGTACAGTAAGCACCACAAAGGACAGACAAGGTAAACTTTTCTGTGTCTATTGCAAGCATACGGGTCATTTAAAGGTGGATTGTGCTAAGTTAGCTAAAAATAACTTGAGTGATAACAAAAGTGATAACACGTCTTGTTATGGGTGCGGTACAAAAGGTGTGATTCGGTCAAATTGCGAAAATTGTAGTGGGAAAGAAGCATTCTATGCATGCGATTTTTTATCCGTCGAACCTTCGTCTAATAAAGTTTCGTCGAATTACGCTCAGGTCACTGACCTTTCGTGTGATAAGAACTTTTTGCCTACTGTTTACGTTGACGCTATTTCTGATGTACTGCCTCATTGTAACTCACTGAGTGCCGATGTTTCGTGTGTTAATACGTTGCCTGCCTATGAACCGAAAGTGGATAAACTGTGCGGTAGTGGTGGTGATAACACTGATAAGGAATCTTTACGTACTTATAACCCTGGTAATGATTTAAATGCCTACACGCCTACCACTAACAGTTTGTCTGCTCAAGGATGTACTACTAACCATGTCCTTACCAATGTTGTGTGTGATAATGATAACACGTCAAATGCCGACGTACCTTGTCAAGATGACTTTACTAATCCATTGCTGAACATAAATTGCCTTGTTAACACGTCGCTATTACGGGTTAAGGATGATAATGTTTTACCGATTTATTCTAGTGATTGTAAAGCTAATCTCGGAGGACGCCCTATCTTACCTATCGAGATCTATGGTTTGCGGGGAACGGGGTTGGCTGATACCGCGGCGAAGTGCAGCATTGCTGGTTCGAGCCTTTACGCCATACTTCAAAGGAATAATCACCCTTTTCGTAGTGACGTCATGAAGGTCAAACTCGCCGACGGTACTTTGCGCGACATGCTCGTCAAACTCGCGAACGTTGATGTCCATTTAAAAGGTACGGTTATACCTACAACTTTTGTTATTTTCCCGGAAGCGGTTAAAAACGACACATTGTTAGGTATTGATTTTTTAAGAAAGGCGCGAATTGTTATTGATTTGTCTGGTAACACATGGTTCACAGCTGATCGCCTGGAGGTCATTCACCCGCTGCGGTGTGAGGCTTCTCGTAGCTTCGTTGGGTGTGCTGCCGCCGAAGTACTGAGAGCAGATGAAGGGCCGATGCTGTCGCCATCTGAGAAGGGTGAACTAACCGTGCTGCTGCAGGAGTACGAAGACATCTTCGCAGAAGGGGGAGGTCCTACGCCGTTCGCGGAACACCACATTGAAACAGGTGACCACCCACCCATTGCCGTACCACCATACAGACTTACTCCTGCGAAGAAGGCAGTCATGGAAGAGCAGCTCAAGAAGATGATCGATCAGGGTATAATTGAAGAATGCGAGTCCGCCTGGGCTGCGCCCGCTCTGTTAGTCCCGAAGAAAGATGGATCCTATAGACTATGCGTGGACTATCGCAAATTAAATGCGGTCACTAAGAGCGATGCCTATCCTCTACCCGTCATCGATGACTTGCTGCAATATACAGGTAAAAGCTGCTATATGACCACTATAGATCTTAGATCCGGGTATTGGCAAGTGAGCGTTAAGGAAGCTGATCGAGACAAAACGGCGTTTGTCTCGCCTTTTGGAGTTCATCGATTCACGCGTATGCCGTTCGGTCTGCGTAACGCGCCAGCAACGTTTCAGCGTTTAATCGATCGCTTCAGGACCGGCGCTGCTTTGAAGGACGTGACCATCTTAGGCTACATTGACGACTTGATCGTGATCTCTGCTTCGTTTGAACAGCATCTGCAAGATCTACGCGCCGTCTTCGACCGCCTACGTGTCTTCTGCCTTCGAGCCAACCGTACCAAGTGTGTATTCGCACGAGACCGTGTTAAGTACCTTGGTCACATTATTACGCCACAGGGGGTGTCACCGGATCCCGATAAGGTCGCAGCTATTGCAGAGATGAAGGAGCCCACTTCGCTGAAGCACCTAAAATCTTTCTTGCAAACCTGCTCATGGTTCAGAAAATTTGTGCCTAACTTTTCGAAAGTCGCTCAGCCGTTAACGCTCCTTACTAAAAAAGATCAATCTTGGAAATGGGAAAAAGCCCAAGCTGAAGCATTCGCTGAGTTGAAGATCTTACTTACCTCTGCTCCAATACTTGTGCAACCAGATTATAATCTGCCATTCATTCTCAGGACCGACGCAAGCAACTACGCTTTGGGAGCAGTTCTACTCCAGGGGGAGTCACCGAGCGAGGAACGTCCCATCGAGTACGCCAGCCGACTTTTAACATCTGCGGAGCGCAACTACTCGACAACGGAACGCGAAGCGTTGGCCGTTGTTTGGGCTGCCGAGAAGTTTCGCGGCTACATCGATGGACACCAAGTGCGTGTTGCCAGCGATCATCAGCCACTACGTTGGTTACTCACCCTGAAGTCACCTACTGGCAGACTCGTCCGCTGGGCGATGAAGCTGCAGTCGTTGAACATGAACGTGGATTATACACCTGGAAAGGCGAATGTGATCGCAGACACACTCAGTCGCCCGCCGTGTGATGATGACGCTCGCGAAGCTTGCGGATTATGCACCGTCGTCGTGGAGATGCCACGCTGGGATGCTACCACGCTGCGTGAAGATCAGCTCGCCGATCCTGAAATTGCAAAAATAATTAAAGATATAGAAGGAAAAGAGGAAGTCGCTTTGAAGAGATGGACTGAAAGAGGGTACTACATGAGTAGAGGAGTACTTTACCGTTATGCTGACGTTGAATCTGAAGAACCGCAGCTAATCGTGCCAGAGAACCTGCGAAAGACAATTATGTCAGAGTGCCACGATGCCGCTACTTCGGGCCACGGTGGAGTAGAGAGAACTCTACATCGCATCTCCCAACGGTACTACTTCCCAGGCATGCGCCGATACGTCGAGGAGTATTTGAAGACCTGTGTTGAATGCCAAAAGTATAAACCCTCTAACAAGAAGCCGCCAGGATTAATCCAGACGCCTGTCCCTGCGCAGCGCTTTGAAGTATTGGCCGTAGATCTTTTCGGACCATTACCTAAAGGGCCCAATGGTGAAAGATGGATTCTCATAGTTGAAGACACTGCCAGTAAGTGGGTGGAGGTCTTTGCACTGATAGAAGCCACGGCTGAAGCGTGTGCCAAGAAGCTCATCGAGGAAGTATTCCTGCGATTCGGAGTTCCACGGCGTCTCGTCTCGGATAATGGCGTCCAGTTTGTTGCTGACGTTATGCAACATGCCATGTTCGTCCTGGGCGTGAAACAGAATTTGGTGCCTCTTTATCACCCAGAGGCTAATCCAGTCGAGAGAAAGAATAGGGAATTGAAGACCCAGATCGCCATCTTAGTGAAGAATGAGCACCATCAATGGCCGGAAGTTTTACCTTTTATTCGTTTCTCTCTCAATACTAGTTTGACAAGTAGCACGGGACAGACTCCTGCCTACCTCACATATGGACGAGAGCTTCGATCTCCTATCACAGCTCAGAGTGATTTACGCGCCGTTGTTGAAGCTGAGAACTACGTGCCTCAAATTACACCATACCTGCTCAAGCTTGCAGATACGTTGAGCACTGCTAAGGAAAGAATAGAGCATGAGCAGGATACATCAAAGGCAGTAAAGGACAAGACTCGCCAGGTAGCAGAAGTATTCGAGCCCGGTGATTTGGTATTACTGAAGACCCATGTATTGAGCAACGCAAGCAAAGGCGTAAGCTCTAAGTTTGTTCCCAAGAGGGATGGCCCTTACCGTGTAACTAAGAAGGTGAGCCCTACTACCTATCTGTTGTCTCACTGCGAGCCACCCGGTGAAGTTATTGGGAAGTATCACACTGTAGATTTTAGGCGTTATCATGCTCGATCAGGAAGTGATCATGTTGTACCATTAGCACCTAAGAGGAAGCGAGGCCGCCCTCGCAAGACTTAGGGTTCGTTAGTTTAGTTTAAGTTTTTTTTTTTTTTTGGTTCTTAAGTTTCGAGAGTTTGACCTATCGTGAGGGCACTATCTAGGTCAAAAGGGGGAGTATATAACAAAAATGTTCGTTAGCTTAACGCGTTCGTTTTCCACCGACGCCCGCGTTGACAGCCGTCCCCGCACTCCGCAACCCGCGGCCGCGCTCCCGCGCCGCCGCCGCCCGCCAGTGAGCCGATCGCCCCGTTACGTCATGCACGTACGCGTTTGTCCTCCGCGGTAAAGCCACTCATTGACTTTTGTGAATTTTCTGATAAAACTAAGGTGTTTCTTATAACATTATATCGTTCGTTTGTAAACAGTGTATTTTCATTCCACACGCCTCCTACAAGTGTAATTTTTTTGCCATTTGGCTATGGAACCCTAAAACGAAATGGTATTTGAATAAGTTGCCATGGATTTACATTTTGAACATTTTCCGCGAGTGAGTTTCGTCATTTTTGGCTGTGTTGTGGAAATAAGGTCCCGTTGGGGAAAATATGTTTTAACTTGATTAATGGTTGGCGCTCGAGCCTGAATCCTCAGTCAAGCAGGCGTTTCATTAAACTGCGATCATGCAGCTATTGCAAGCTTGTGCAGTATGATCCGCCGCCTATTGATAGATCGAAACTGTTTGCGTCGGCGAATGAACATATTCGCCCAAGTGGATGTAAATATTATAAACCAACACATTTCTTTTTGTTTCATACGTGACGCATCTTACAGAATAAAATAAACACACCTATCAGATACCTCTAGGTAGGCATCTAAAAGGTTGTAGAGATCTTCTACTATCTAAAGTCCCGCGCCTTCACATTTCAAAAGGCTTCAATGTATTTAAAAAGCACCACCAACGCTCTCAATACATGTGTGCGTGCTGAGACAGCCATCAACTATGCCTTGAGAGTGTTGGTGGTGCTTTTTAAATAATAAAAACAAAATTGAAACGTTTTGAAATGTGAAAGCGCGGGACGTTAGACAGTAGAAGATCTCTAGTGATTGTGACATGTATTATAAATTAACGCATTTTATAGTATGGCAGGATTTTTTTCAGTGTGCGTGGATTTTTAACAATAGAGTCGTTGCTCATAACAACGCGTTGTTATGAGCAACGGATGAAATAAAACAACTGTGAAGTCGAAAAAGCGTTCCTTATGGACGAGTATTGTATTTAGTTTCGTAGTTTATAGTTTAAAAAATCCATCGTTATAAATATTCGCAGCATTCCCGCTAATGAATCAACTCTGCGCTGTTTGAGTTGAACCGGCTTGGTAATTAAGCAAAAGTAGACAGACGAGACAGACAAGTAGAGTTGTATTATATAAAAAAAGTCAGGTATCTTACCTATATAGGTACTTCTTTCATATTGAGTTTCATATTTTTCTTAATAGGAGTTATTTTTTACTCGTGACAGTTATTATAAACAAGTTTCTACATGCGACTTCGTTCGCCTTATTAGTAAATATCCGTCCTCGGATTCCAACTATCTCCATACCAAATTTCATCTAAATCCGTCCAGGTTTAAGCGTGAAGAGGCAATAGACAGACAGATAGAAAGACAGACGGATACACATTTGGAGTTACTTTCGTATATACCTACGGGGCCAAGTAAAATGCTCGCTGTGACGATATCTTACCCAAAGATCCAGCTATCGATTATAAGCATGTTTAAGGCTTTTTTTCGACTAGGTAAAAAAAAAATTTTATGGGTTTCAAGTATCACTCACACCATCAATCCCCTGCTGGGCCAAACAAAATATTTTTACTAATTCGAAAAAAAATATAAACCTAAAAATCATGCTTTAGAATCGATAGGGTAGAATATCGTCAGAACAACGTTCTGCTTGACCTTATATGTATAATATTATTATGGATATAGTATGAATTGCAAAAGTATGTGTTCACTAGAGATTAGTTAGTTTCATGAAAATAGTTTCTCTGGATGTGAGTTTCGGGGACAACTCCTGGAACGTGACCATTAATGCTTTAAAGACGTCGTTTATTAAAAGTTCCAGAAGAAATTACGACTTCGAAGACTAAATATACCTCGATAAGAAAACTTACATTTGAACGGGGAGAGTTTATTCGGCTTGAGGAGTCATAACTAAGACTGCGCAGTTATATGAAAATGTTAATTTTGCAACTAGGTCGCTGGAGCTCTTTTTGAATCTACAGCTTTCATTTCCATCACTTCAAAGAATATCTAGAAAATAAACTCAGCAGTAAAGTTATTCTCAGTGTTAATTAATGCAGGAACTTGGAGAGAGTTAATAGGACCTTACAACAGAAAATATTCAATTTTTTTTATATCACAAATCGCTAAATCTAACCTGATAATTTAACCAGATTGATCAATCTACATTAACGCCACTTCTCCTTATATAATATACTGGGTAAAAATGCAGCTTAATGCACAACACTTTTTTTAATACAGTTGCTCAAAAAGTAAACATTTCGTAACGTGCCAAAGGTTTGGCATTTCCGAACGAGCGCTTTTTGTTTTTTGACAGCTAGTGAGCGTGCCTAAAGTTGTTTTTTACGAACTAGTGCGTAAAGTTTTTTGAGCTTCATCCTGTTCATTTATTTATGTATTAAAACTGTCGTTTGATACTTACACGTGCGAAATTATGACAAACTTTTCGCACTTGCATCAAAATGTACTATTTTCATATCACCACCGCTACTATGTTATAGAATATTGATTCGATATGCAAGATATATATGAATATCCATCCCAATAGCATATAAAGTTACCGTAGCATTCCTCACACAACCTACTTTTCGTAAAGCGAGTTTTCCTATCATTAATAATAATTAGTATGCCACGAACAATATGATCTGAGTGGTCCGGCCTACTTACTGAATTTCGGCTCTTATTCCATGACGTTCAAGTTTTATTTTGAGAATTGATGAATAGGTACTTTACTTGATCATTACGAAATACCTTATTTTAACAATCCTCTCAGCGTCTATTTTCAAGCTAAGGATAAAGTATCCTTTTCTCATTCCAAAAATAAAATTATCAGTCATCGGTTTTCAACAATGAAAAAAGAACGTTGCTCTAGTATCAACCATATGAAAGTGTGTTTGTTTGTTATTCCTTGGTGTCTAAACGGCTAAAACGAAGCCGCGGGCAGGTAGTGGTTTTTAATTCATAATTTTCAACTCATGATCATCATCATCAACATCCCATAGTAGTCCACTGCTGGACGTAGGCCTCACCCAATGCACGCCAATGAGCTCTGTCCAAGGCGTGCCGCATCCAATCTACACCGGCCACCTTGCGCAAATCGTCACTCCACCTGGCAGCAGCCATGTCGTGCCGGAGCCGGTCTTATTAAATGGTACTCCTCTCGAAGTTGTTCAGCAATATGTTTATCTGGGGCAGATTGTGTAGTTAGATAAAAATAACTTCGAGAAGGGGGCCAAAAGGAGAATTCAGCTTGGCTGGGCAGCGTTCGGCAAGCTGCGTCGAGTCTTCTCGTCTCAAATTCCGCAATGTCTAAAAACCAAGGTCTTTAATCAGTGCGCGCTACCCGTAATGACCTACGGAGCCGAAACGTGGACACTTACGGTGAGATTGGTCCACCAATTCAAAGTAGCTCAAAGGGCTATGGAGAGGGCTATGCTCGGCGTTTCTCTGAAAGATCGGATCCGCAATGAGCTAATCAGGCAGAGAACGAAAGTTGTCGACATAGCCCAAAGAATAAGCTCTTTGAAGTGGCAGTGGCCCGGTCACATCGCGAGAACTGCGGATAGTCGTTGGAGTTAAGGCGTTCTTGAGTGGAAACCACGATAAGGCAAGCGAAGTGTAGGGCGCCCTGTTGCCAGGTGGAGTGACGATTTGCGCAAGGTGGCCGGTGTAGAATTTTCAACTGATATACTTAATCTAGTCCACTAGTATAGATTAAGTGTTTTGTATTATACAAAAAAACATTTCACGTTTTCACGATTAAGCGGTAATTTGGGCGTGATAGGTAATTAGAGCTTTTCTTTATCTTAAGTTATGAAGAACTGTGTATATAGGTGTATTTTTATTGCATAACTACCCATTTACGTAAACGCAATAAGACTCGAGTTCGTCACCGATTGGTAAGACGACGCCGCGTCACGTAATAGGGCAGCGGGCGGCCATAATGACCACTCCCTGATACCGTTTAGTCTGAAATTAAATTACTCCGTGACACCGATCAGGCTTTGTCGATGGGTTATTGATATTAGGCCAATATCTGCGTCATCGTGGGCGTTGCTTAGCACAATGAGCCGCCGAACAAAGAGGGTTTCATTTTAACAGCGCCCTAGTCAATATCACCCTATTCACCTAGTTTTAATTATAAGAGCGTTTGGAAGTTTATTCACCGCATAGTCGATGATCTACTAAGGGTAATAGGGAGTGGAATACTTCGAAAGTTTTGCGAAAGGGATGAGATACAAAATATGTCGAAATATCGGTTTCCAATAATCATCAAATACAAATATTACCAAGTACCTCGTTGTTTCTGTCTTAATATTCGCGATGGATAAACTAAACGCAAGTTAACGGAATTTCATGCGGTTTTCACCAATACAGAGAGTTCATGATTCATAATAATATGAGTTTAGGTTTAAGTATGCCAACCGCCACATTCTAATACCACCGCATTGCTCGTCACCGTCAGAATGTTCCCTCCCACAACTCGGAAACATTAAAATCCCGCACCGTTCGGTTCCAAAGGACACTGAAGCTGCGGAATGAGCTTCCTGCGCAGGTCTTTCCAATAGGTGACAACGTGGGGTTGGGTTTTTCAAACAGGGAGTGAAAAGGTTTCTACGGAATCGGCAACGCGCGAGTGATGCCTCTGGTGTTACAAGCGTCTATAGGCGACGGTGACCTCTTACCATCAGGCGGACCGTATGCTTGTTTGCCACTCTTAGTGGTATATAAAAAAAGGTTTATAATTGTTTGCTTTAATTATCAACGCGAAGCTGAGGAATTCAATATAATACGTCTCGATTTCTAAGAAAATTTGAGAAATTTTAAACTTAAGGACCAATCGGTTGTGAAATCCAGTGATTCTCGCCTCCCAACGAGCTCAATAAGAATTGTTATTTAGAACATTAATTGGTATGAACGAGTTCGCAATGTTCAAATAAACTGTATTCCAAGTGGAATTGGCAGCAAAAGCGTAGCGGGCCGCGTGCACGTCATAACGAGGCATCGTATGGCTGAAATGAAAGTTTTGCTTGAGTTCTGCTACATTACCGCGGAGATCGCGCCGTCGGCGTCGCTGGCTCAGGGTGTTGAACTCGTTCATATTATTACCGACTTTAATTAGCAGAGCTCGGTTAGCTCGGCTCTCGGAAAACAAATCAAAGTTAGTATTAAGCCTGTGAAATCGTTAAAACATTTAATTCGGCCCTTAATTAGTCGCCGTTTATTCTTAACTTTGTTTATTCAAGGAGTGAGATATAGGTAGTCGGTAATTTAACACCCAGTTTAAATCGTGAATTATTTAGCTAAGATTTAGTGTTCCTATTTTGAAAGCTCAAAGGTTTTGCATGGGAGTGCGTTGCGTATCTTCCCCGCTTTTATATTAACCAAAAAAGTATTAGGTTTTGGTCAGTTACAAAATATAACCCTAAAAAAAGGTCATCTACATAAATAATAAATCTGGTGCGATGAGTAAACTGTAAGCCTATTGGCTTATTTCGCTAACGTCAAGAACAATATTTATATTCAGATAGGTATTTCGATCACATCCTCAGCATAAACATCATTACCAACTGTACGAAATATTCGCGCAAAAGCAATCTAATTCCATAAACAGTAGGTGCTCATATAACTGAGATACTCCGCTGCGCGTCTGATTCCTCCGAGCTTACAGTAAATAAGAAAATTCAACCAAATTGCGTCGTTAAACGTAATCGAGCGTTGTGGAAAGTATTAAAGAAGCAGACGCTATATTGCATAAGTTAGGATGAAACAATGAAAACTTTGTGTATAGCACCGAGTGTGCGCGATTCCTCTTTCGTCGAATACGCTACCCTCATCAGGGGAAAGTTACATAATACTGAGGCAACGCAGCGTACCTATAAATAAGACTGCATGTGCTCAATTATTTAGGAATTATATTAAATAAAAAGAAAATCGTAGGATGTCGATATGAAAAACAAACTGCTCGTAAGCGTGATCGCAAATTATTTTGTTCAAGCTGAGATATAATGTTAAAGTACGTAAGTATAAATACAATACAAATACACTTTATCGAACAACAAAAAACAATTACACAAGTAAATACAAGTAAGTAAGTATGTTTAAAAGAGCGAAAATGTAAGACTAGGAAATAGTTAGGACCCTTATTGTTATAAAAAGTACTATAGGCATTTTAAAGCGAAATAATAGGTACTTACTAATTTAAAAAGCCACAAACCAGCTGTAGTCTGTAAGTCTGTAGAAGTGTAACTATGTGCCCTAGAGCCTAATTTGATTTTTATAAGTTATTAAAGTTTAACTTAAATATGGAGAAATAATGAAAAATAAGAAGTATTTAAATCATAAATAAAGTCTAGATACCAAAAGGAAGTTAATAGATGCGTTAGAGTTAAATCTGGAATGTTTAAACGAAATTGAGAAATTCGTATCGATTCGTGTAATAGAAATGTTACTGAGTGGATTCGTGTAATAGAAATGTTAAAGTTCCTGTGGAGTGGATTCGTGTAATAGAAATAAATATCTTCAAAGTCAAATATCTCGTGAACTATGAGGAGTTTACCAGACGGAATTAGGGTGTAATGAATGTAGATAACGGACTCTATTCGAATTCATCGAAGGACGGGTAAGGTTTGAAGTTCGAAGAGCAACCCGCCCGCGCGTGTTGATGTGCTAAAAACATACATGGGAGCGGGCCCGGAGATCGGTGCTCGGAGTGATTGGAGTGTTGAATGAGCGATCTCGCCGGACATGCGTGGTGGGCGTGATCCAGGCATGCTGGAATGGGCATTTCGGTTAAGAGGTGTAGGAATAATAATTAATAATAATAATAATTCCTACTAAATATTAACCCCCTGGAAAAGTGGGGGGGGTTATTATAATAAATTGAATGCGTGCGAAATTTGATTGAATGAGACGGTGAACTGGATCGGTGGAGGCTGGTTTGAGGTACATGGATTGTCACCAAAAGGTAATAATTAAAGTGAGTTGGGAAAATCAAATAATTGAATAATTTTATTTAATTTGAACTGTTGAGCACGGCGGCAGAGCGGGATGGGGGAGCGTTCTTGGGAGGTTTTGGTGGAGTGGGAGATGGAGTTTGTATTTTATATGAATAATGGGATACTCTGATTGTGGTATCATGATTTCTTGTGTTTGCGTGTTTTGATTGGTTGGGAGAATCGAGTGAGGGCCGAAATGCAGTAGGCTGGACTTTTCACTCAAATGTTGGTCGGCAACACAATGACGTTTGGATCTTGACTGTGATTGGATATGACTGCCCCGTTGGAACGGATGATGTTGGAATTCGCATTACGGCTAGGATTTCTTGTGTCTGCGGTGTTTGGAGTAACAGAGTGGACAGGATGATGGCCGAGCAATGGTAGGTTTGACGCATCGCTCAAATGTTGGTCAGCGACACAATGACGTTCGGATCTTGGCTGTGATTGTGTATGAACGACACATTGGGAGATGAGGATGGGAGTGGAACGCATTACAGCTGTTCACTGGCGTGATAGCTTGAGACTGGCAGGGAGTCTGATGCATTACGGCTGTTCACTAGCGTGATAGCTTGGGACGAGATGAGGGTCGAACGCGTTGCGGCTAGGATTTCTTGTGTTTGCGGTGTTTGGAGTGACAGAGTGAGCGGGATGATAGCCGAGCAATGGTGGGTTTGACGCATCGCTCAAATGTTGGTCGGCGACACAATGACGTTTGAATCTTGGCTGTGATTGTGTATGAACGACATAAATGAGACTGGAGGGGAGTCTGACGCATTACAGCTTTTCACTAACGTGTTAGCTTGAGACTAGCAGGGAGTCTAATGCATTACAGCTATTCACTAACGTGATAGCTTGAGACGAGATGAGAGTCGAACGCATTACGGCTAGGATTTCTTATGTTTGCGGTGTTTGGAGTAACAGAGTGAACGGGATGATAGCCGAGCAATGGTGGGTTTGACGCATCGCTCAAATGTTGGTCAGCGACACAATGACGTTTGAATCTTGGCTGTGATTGTGTATGAGCGACATAAATGAGACTGGAGGGGAGTCTAACGCATTGCAGCTTTTCACTAACGTGTTAGCTTGAGACTAGCAGGGAGTCTAATGCATTACAGCTTTTCACTAACGTGTTAGCTTGAGATGAGATTGGGAGTCGAACGCAATACAGCTTTTCTCTTACGAGTAAGCTAAAGACGAGAAAGGGAGTCGAACGCATTACGGCTAGGATTTCTTATGTTTGCGGTGTTTGGAGTAACAGAGTGAACAGGATGATAACCGAACAATAGTAGGTTTGACGCATCGCTCAAATGTTGGTCAGCGACACAATGACGTTTGAATCTTGGCTGTGATTGTGTACGAACGACATAAATGAGACTAGAGGGGAGTCTAACGCAATACAGCTTTTCTCTTACGAGTAAGCTAAAGACGAGGTTGGGAGTCGAACGCATTACAGCTTTTCACTAACGTGTTAGCTAAAGACGAGAAAGGGAGTCGAACGCTATACAGCTTTTCTCTTACGAGTAAGCTAAAGACGAGGTTGGGAGTCGAACGCATTACAGCTTTTCACTAACGTGTTAGCTAAAGACGAGAAAGGGAGTCGAACGCTATACAGCTTTTCTCTTACGAGTAAGCTAAAGACGAGAAAGGGAGTCGAACGCAATACAGCTTTCACTTACGTGTCAGCTACTTGGAATGTTGGGAAACCGGCACTTTGTCATGATAATAAAACCATTTTATTTAACATTTCTTTTTCAGCTATTCTTTTTCAGCGCAGCACCTCCATACATATTTTTTACATCCTACAGATACGCCGTGTTTCAAGCAAAATTTATATTGTTTATCACACAAAGTTATCTATATATTGTGTCCACAGAGTGGTTCCTTTATAACAGGTGTACGACGGTATGTGTGGTGGTTGCCCCCGAGTGGTGGGGGGGCTTGGAATATTCGATTACTATATGGATGGATTTGTCCTTGATCAGGGTGCGCGTTGGTAGGAGCGTATCCTCTTCGCCACACCCATTTTTTTTTTAATTTAAATTAATTCTTAATTTAAATGAATATTATTTTCAATTACATTTCTTTTCTTTTAATAATGGGTGAGGCGTTGCCATTAGTATTTAAGTGCTTTGCTTATTTTACTTCCAAGCTGGGGCAATTACCGACATAGCTAAATTAAGTTTCTTTGACACACTCGAGGCACTGATGTAGTCTTGGTTGAGCCACGACTAGACTACTCAAAGAATCTGGATTACTATCATGACAAAGGGACTAAACGATCACAAGCCAAAGGGAATATAATTCCAACTAAAGAACGGATCTTCAAGACATGTTCTTGTTGATTCGTTTTATTTTTTTTTATTTTTTATTTTTTTTTATTTTACCTTTCTATTTTTATAACATTTTCTTTTTTAAACATTTTTCATTGAAATAACGAGGAAAATTCATCATGGAAATTGGGCCATGATGCTAACAGTTACAAATGGTGCCGTGACCAGGATACCATTTTATATAAGATAGGTTCACGTGTTGAGCCTACAAATGTTGTTCGTGAAATGGAAGTGTCAGAGATTGTGAGCCCGCTGCTGGGACTGCATCGGTGGTTCGGGTGTGTCATGAGTGCGATAACAATATAGACTAACGTGGGCTTCTTGTTGTTACAGATTTAATGTCTAAATAGAAAACGATTTAGTGCGTGGAAATTGAGTTTGTGTAAAGGGAATAATTTAGTGCGTGGAAATCGAGATTGTCTGTAAACAGAACAAATAGTGCTTGAAAAAGGGAAAACATTTATAATGGTGAGAAAGGCGGCTGACGTTCCAAAATCGAGAACGGTGATGGAAGATGACTCCGACAGTACGTCTTCGTCTGATGAGGAAGCTGTGGTGCGAGGGGCGACGACGGTACCTCCAGTGTCAGAGAAACCATCGGTATCAACGATACCTCCGGTGCCGACGAAACCCAAGTGCGCTACGGAGGACTCGAAGAGGAAGGCTACTACTACGGAGCCTGAATATGAGCCACAAGTAAAGAAGACCAAGAGGAACGGGAGAGGTCTGGCAATGCTGTACAAGATGATGGCACAGACTAATGCCCACTTGAATACGATGATAAAGAAGCTGGACGCAGTGACGAATGTGGGGACATTGCGGCAGGAGTTTGAAAATGAAGCATTAAAAGCTTCAACTAAATCAAGCGAAGTGGATCAAGTCGCGTTGATATCGGAACAAGTTTCTGTAAGGGAATTACCCAAAGATGTTGGTAGTCACATCTATAATATATCGAACTTCAATGCCACAAAACCCATATTTAAGAATGATGGGTTGATACACCCTGTTACATTTCTCGAAGACTTGAGAGTGTATCTTAAACGCATTAACGTGTCCGAAAATGATTTGGATATTATTAGGGAATGTATACAGGGCGAAGCTCGAGACTGGCAAAGAATTTTTAGTAAAAATTGGAATAATTTTGAAGATTTCGAGAGGGATTTCCTGATGACATACTGGGGAGAGGCTGAACAGAATAAGCTCCGAAGGGAGATTGTGTTCAGTAAGTGGCACAAAGACAAAGAACCGACAATGTCAGGGCATTTTTATAAACTGGTTGGACAAGCAAAGATGCTCAGTATACATATGCCAGAACAACAGATTGTCTCTGACATTATGCATCATTACCCCCGAAATGTTCAACAGCTGTGGGTATTGTCAAAGGGAAATTCCATCAAGGAAGCTTCCGAATTTTTGAGAGATTTGGACAATGTAATTAAACACGAGGAAATTACATATAGCAATAAGGAAGCGAAATTGTATCAAGGTCTTAAAGGTCCAGAAAATAAACAAAAGGAAATGACAAACAAGTTCAAGAACTGGAAGAAACCAGAACAGAAGACGACGAGTCCGAACACAAATGAGGTGCAAGTGATATCGGAAGAGGTGATAGAAGGAACCTCAGAAGTTGAGGAAAATGATTTAAACGTAGAATAGCTGAGACTCTCATCCCCGCCTCAGTTATTCATAAAGGGGATATTGGATTACGCTTGATGCTTAAACAAGGATGGAAACCTGGTCAAACGCTGGGAAAATCTATGAAAGGCCTTAGAACACCAATAAACGTAGATGGACAAACATCCAAAGCGGGGTTTGGATATAAAGAGGAACAAACGATCCAAGACGTAGTAGATGTTCTTAAGACCAGATCCAGTTTGACCGAGCATTTTGTTTGTGCGCATGACACATTAACTGTTTTTGATGACAGTTCGAGAGAAGAACAGATATCAGCAGCTATCAAATCCGAGATAGAAGTCAAGGTCATGGACTTTGTAATTGATGCCTTAGTTGATACTGGTAGTGATATCACTTGCATTTCAGAAGAATTATGGCTTGAAATTAAGAAAAGAGATGCCAAGGTGTCAGTTATGCCAGTACGGTCATTTCAGATAAGGGGTGCTATTGGACAACGAAGTTCAAAGGTACAACAGATGGCCATGTTGAGATTAGAGTTTGGTGAATTCGAAGTGGACGCAGAGTTTCTCATTGTTCCCAAGCTTGTTAGACCTATGTTATTAGGTTTTGACTGGCTAAAGAAGAATAAAATCTTCGTTGACTTGCATAGTTCGAAGAAGGGTATTTATATGGAATATGGTGATCAAATTCAATTTATTAAATTTAAAAACACTAATGAAGATAAGAATTTAAACGCGGTAGAATACATGATTGGAAAGGAAGGAGGGGAAGAGTTCAGTATAAATGTCGGCACAGGTGATATTATCAGCGAAAGAGCAAAAGGCAAATTGCAAGGAGTGATAAAGAAATATTCTGGGATGTTCACATCGAAACTTGGACGAGCAAATTGTTACGAACATAGAATTGAGTTGACGAATGAGGAACCTTTAACAAAGAAGTCGTATCCCATTCCGTATGCGTATCGATCAAAGATGGAAGAAAAACTGAATGAACTGGAAGATATGGGTGTCATATCTAGAGAGACAACCCCTTATAGTAGCCCACTGACTTTCACACTGAAAAAGGATGGACAAATTAGAGTTTTGTTGGATGCCCGAGGCATAAACCAAAGGATGATACCAGAGACCGAAAAACCTCCTGTACAACTCGACGTTTTGAATTCATTTCATGGTGCGAAATTAATATCCAAAATTGATTTGAACAATGCATATTTCCAAATACCCATTCATAAGGACAGCAGAAAATATACTGGGTTTACCTTTAACGGTAAATCCTATGTGTATAATGTTTTACCACAAGGGCTCAAAACTGCAGTTGGAAGTTTCAGTCGAGCAATGGATCTCATATTGGGACCAGAAGTACGAGATTTCTGTGTTAATTATTTGGATGATCTGGCGATAATTACGACTGGCACCTTGGAACAACACTTGGAGCATATAGACCTTGTTTTATATAAATTAAATAAAGCTGGATTAACATGTAATTTACAAAAGTGTGAATTTATTTGTACTGAAGTAAAAATGTTAGGATTTATTATAACAACTAAAGGCATTAAGACGGACACAGAAAAGTTGCAAACCATACAGGATTTTCCAAATCCTAAGAAAGTAAAGCATGTGAGGGCCTTCCTAGGTCTTTGTAATTTTTATAGAAGATTTATTCCAAATTACAACAGAAACATAAAACCCTTGTGCGATTTGTTGAAGAAGGGCAGAAGGTGGAGTTGGGGCGAACAAGAGCAAAATAGTTTTGAAAGAATTAAAGCCGGTTTTATAAAGACCATAATGTTACATCATCCTAACTTTGAGAAACCGTATTACTTACAGACCGATTGTTCTGGTGTTGGATTGGCTGGAGTCTTGTATCAATATGATGATGATGGGATAATGCAAATTTTGGGATTCCATAGTAGAGCTTTGAGAGGGGCTGAATTTAATTGGACAGTAACTGAACAAGAATTTTTTGCAGTTATAAATTGCTTTAAGAAATTTGAGACTTATCTTAGAGGAAGCAAAGTAATCATTCGGACGGATCATAAGGCACTTTTGTTTGTGAAAAACATGAAACTATATAATAGTAGAGTAACTAGATGGATAATCTATTTGGAGCAATTTGATTATACAGTGGAACATATTAAAGGAAAGGAAAATACCGTGCCAGACATTTTATCTCGATATTCAAGTAGTAGCGAAATTAGACAAGAAGAGAAAAATGTTTGCCCAGAGATCATGTACACTGAAAAAGGAGACAATAAAAAATTGAACAAAGATTTCAAAGAAATAGTTGAAAGACAAGACAGAGACACAAATATTAAAAACATTAAAGAGATATTAAAAGGTGAAAGAAATAAAGATACAAGTCCAAGGGAAAATAGGAAAATAAATAGATGTAAACTTGAAAATAATATTTTATATTATTATGAGCGAGAAAAGCGGTTACTTTATTTGCCAAAAGAATTAACGGGTGAAGTAATATTGCAAGTTCACTTAGAGATGGGTCATCAAGGAGCTTATAAAATCATTAAGTATTTAAAAGAAAGATTTTATTGGGAAAATTTTAATGATGAAGTTAGACGAGTAGTGAGAGCTTGTCATGTCTGTCAACTATCAAAAAGCAATAATATAAAATATGTGGGACCTTGTAAATCAATAGTAACTTCAGAAGTGGGAGATCTTGTTATGGCAGATTTTTATGGGCCTTTACCTTCAGGGGTATTTGGTTACTCATACATCCTAGTGATGCAAGACTCGTTCAGCAAGTTTGTAAAATTATATCCGTTGAAAAGGGCGACATCGAGATCGTCTATAGCAAAATTAAAACATTTTATACAGATTATTAAGCCTAAGGCATTGATGACTGATAATGGTGCCCAGTTTATCAGTAAACTTTGGAATAAAACTCTTACGGAAATGGGGATTAAGATCATACATACAACTGTAAGAAATCCCAGACCAAACACAACCGAAAGAGTAAATAAAGAATTGGGAAGAATCTTTAGGACCTTCTGTCATTATGATCATAAAACTTGGGCTACGTTGTTACCCAAGATTGAAGAGTTATATAATAACAGTTATCATGATAGCACAGGTTATACACCTTGTGAAATTTTATATGGCAAAAGTAATAAGATGAGCTTTGACAAGTATTTACCGCGGACGATAGACTCCATGGATGTGAATCGCATAAGGGAATTGGTGAAAGATAATTTATTAAAGGCAAGTAAAATAAGGCAAATTAAATATGATCAAAATAACAAATTAATTGAGTTTAAAATTGGAGACCTAGTGAAGGTCCGAAGGGCACCTCGTTCGGATGCGAAACAAAAGGAAATAGGTAAATTTAATCTATTGTATGAGGGTCCTTATGTGGTAGCAGCAGTACCTTTTGATAATGTATACACATTGTATGATGAGGCATCCAGAACGATTAGAGGACAATTTAACACCATACATTTAACAAGATATTATAAATAATTTGGTGGAAATTATAAGTGTTTCAAATTGTAAAATCTAGGGGTGCAGCATGGATGATGCGGTGAACCTGTGAAGATCAAATATGATTTATGTTGAAATTGTGAATTATTTTTATGTAACATTTTATTAATAAAAAAGGAAAAGAAAAGGGGGGAATGGGTCGAGGAATGGCTCGACCACAACTAATTTTGGTTTATACATTTGCTTGACAAATGTAATGCAGAATATGGAAGTGGAATTTTGATTTTAATTAAAATAGACAAGAAATTAGTTGTGATCGATGGGGTGAAGGTGGCGGCCGTTTCCGGGAAAATAAATAATAAGTTTTCAAATTTTGTTTTAATTCTCCTTTAAGTCAAAAGAACAAAGAAAACAATAATTTAGGGGTGCATTGTAACTATGTGCCCTAGAGCCTAATTTGATTTTTATAAGTTATTAAAGTTTAACTTAAATATGGAGAAATAATGAAAAATAAGAAGTATTTAAATCATAAATAAAGTCTAGATACCAAAAGGAAGTTAATAGATGCGTTAGAGTTAAATCTGGAATGTTTAAACGAAATTGAGAAATTCGTATCGATTCGTGTAATAGAAATGTTACTGAGTGGATTCGTGTAATAGAAATGTTAAAGTTCCTGTGGAGTGGATTCGTGTAATAGAAATAAATATCTTCAAAGTCAAATATCTCGTGAACTATGAGGAGTTTACCAGACGGAATTAGGGTGTAATGAATGTAGATAACGGACTCTATTCGAATTCATCGAAGGACGGGTAAGGTTTGAAGTTCGAAGAGCAACCCGCCCGCGCGTGTTGATGTGCTAAAAACATACATGGGAGCGGGCCCGGAGATCGGTGCTCGGAGTGATTGGAGTGTTGAATGAGCGATCTCGCCGGACATGCGTGGTGGGCGTGATCCAGGCATGCTGGAATGGGCATTTCGGTTAAGAGGTGTACTAAATATTAACCCCCTGGAAAAGTGGGGGGGGTTATTATAATAAATTGAATGCGTGCGAAATTTGATTGAATGAGACGGTGAACTGGATCGGTGGAGGCTGGTTTGAGGTACATGGATTGTCACCAAAAGGTAATAATTAAAGTGAGTTGGGAAAATCAAATAATTGAATAATTTTATTTAATTTGAACTGTTGAGCACGGCGGCAGACCGGGATGGGGGAGCGTTCTTGGGAGGTTTTGGTGGAGTGGGAGATGGAGTTTGTATTTTATATGAATAATGGGATACTCTGATTGTGGTATCATGATTTCTTGTGTTTGCGTGTTTTGATTGGTTGGGAGAATCGAGTGAGGGCCGAAATGCAGTAGGCTGGACTTTTCACTCAAATGTTGGTCGGCAACACAATGACGTTTGGATCTTGACTGTGATTGGATATGACTGCCCCGTTGGAACGGATGATGTTGGAATTCGCATTACGGCTAGGATTTCTTGTGTCTGCGGTGTTTGGAGTAACAGAGTGGACAGGATGATGGCCGAGCAATGGTAGGTTTGACGCATCGCTCAAATGTTGGTCAGCGACACAATGACGTTCGGATCTTGGCTGTGATTGTGTATGAACGACACATTGGGAGATGAGGATGGGAGTGGAACGCATTACAGCTGTTCACTGGCGTGATAGCTTGAGACTGGCAGGGAGTCTGATGCATTACGGCTGTTCACTAGCGTGATAGCTTGGGACGAGATGAGGGTCGAACGCGTTGCGGCTAGGATTTCTTGTGTTTGCGGTGTTTGGAGTGACAGAGTGAGCGGGATGATAGCCGAGCAATGGTGGGTTTGACGCATCGCTCAAATGTTGGTCGGCGACACAATGACGTTTGAATCTTGGCTGTGATTGTGTATGAACGACATAAATGAGACTGGAGGGGAGTCTGACGCATTACAGCTTTTCACTAACGTGTTAGCTTGAGACTAGCAGGGAGTCTAATGCATTACAGCTATTCACTAACGTGATAGCTTGAGACGAGATGAGAGTCGAACGCATTACGGCTAGGATTTCTTATGTTTGCGGTGTTTGGAGTAACAGAGTGAACGGGATGATAGCCGAGCAATGGTGGGTTTGACGCATCGCTCAAATGTTGGTCAGCGACACAATGACGTTTGAATCTTGGCTGTGATTGTGTATGAGCGACATAAATGAGACTGGAGGGGAGTCTAACGCATTGCAGCTTTTCACTAACGTGTTAGCTTGAGACTAGCAGGGAGTCTAATGCATTACAGCTTTTCACTAACGTGTTAGCTTGAGATGAGATTGGGAGTCGAACGCAATACAGCTTTTCTCTTACGAGTAAGCTAAAGACGAGAAAGGGAGTCGAACGCATTACGGCTAGGATTTCTTATGTTTGCGGTGTTTGGAGTAACAGAGTGAACAGGATGATAACCGAACAATAGTAGGTTTGACGCATCGCTCAAATGTTGGTCAGCGACACAATGACGTTTGAATCTTGGCTGTGATTGTGTACGAACGACATAAATGAGACTAGAGGGGAGTCTAACGCAATACAGCTTTTCTCTTACGAGTAAGCTAAAGACGAGGTTGGGAGTCGAACGCATTACAGCTTTTCACTAACGTGTTAGCTAAAGACGAGAAAGGGAGTCGAACGCTATACAGCTTTTCTCTTACGAGTAAGCTAAAGACGAGGTTGGGAGTCGAACGCATTACAGCTTTTCACTAACGTGTTAGCTAAAGACGAGAAAGGGAGTCGAACGCTATACAGCTTTTCTCTTACGAGTAAGCTAAAGACGAGAAAGGGAGTCGAACGCAATACAGCTTTCACTTACGTGTCAGCTACTTGGAATGTTGGGAAACCGGCACTTTGTCATGATAATAAAACCATTTTATTTAACATTTCTTTTTCAGCTATTCTTTTTCAGCGCAGCACCTCCATACATATTTTTTACATCCTACAGATACGCCGTGTTTCAAGCAAAATTTATATTGTTTATCACACAAAGTTATCTATATATTGTGTCCACAGAGTGGTTCCTTTATAACAGGTGTACGACGGTATGTGTGGTGGTTGCCCCCGAGTGGTGGGGGGGCTTGGAATATTCGATTACTATATGGATGGATTTGTCCTTGATCAGGGTGCGCGTTGGTAGGAGCGTATCCTCTTCGCCACACCCATTTTTTTTTTTAATTTAAATTAATTCTTAATTTAAATGAATATTATTTTCAATTACATTTCTTTTCTTTTAATAATGGGTGAGGCGTTGCCATTAGTATTTAAGTGCTTTGCTTATTTTACTTCCAAGCTGGGGCAATTACCGACATAGCTAAATTAAGTTTCTTTGACACACTCGAGGCACTGATGTAGTCTTGGTTGAGCCACGACTAGACTACTCAAAGAATCTGGATTACTATCATGACAAAGGGACTAAACGATCACAAGCCAAAGGGAATATAATTCCAACTAAAGAACGGATCTTCAAGACATGTTCTTGTTGATTCGTTTTATTTTTTTTTATTTTTTATTTTTTTTTATTTTACCTTTCTATTTTTATAACATTTTCTTTTTTAAACATTTTTCATTGAAATAACGAGGAAAATTCATCATGGAAATTGGGCCATGATGCTAACAGTTACAGAAGTCACGAGACCGACCGTAAGTATGGATATGTATGTATGCCCGATTTTGATGCAAGTAATTCCACCAGAATTACCACTAAATTTAGTATGGTGGTAGAGTATAACACGGCTCAACATACTTATAAGCCACTTATCCCGGAATAACGCTTAGGTCCTACGGGAACGCTGTTACTGAATTCCACGCGGACGAAGTCTCGGGCCGAAGCTAGTATTCTATATTTTATCGGCAAATGAGTAAAGTCTCTCCGAATTGTTTGGTATGTATACGTGTTTAGGTTGGCGCGTCGTGCGTTCTTTTCGCTACATTTGTTCGGAGTGGCTCACTACATTTCATTAGCGTTCTCCCTGGCTGTTTCTCTGTTTATTGCGCGCCGCTATAGTTTCATTAATTTGTGCTATTGCCGTTTAGATATTGTGTTCAACATTGGCGTATTTTTTAAAGCATTTTGTAAAATCGCTTGTAATAAAACAGCAAAAACCTCTGCTGGTCCTGGTCTAGCAATTACTCTCGACAAGAGTAGTTATTTCTCAATAAAAACAATTCTTTAATAGCCTAAAATAGTAAAAATTTGAAAATCGTACAGTTTTTCCACTTAAATAAAATAAAACGTTCGAATTATGTTCAAGCGTAATTGATGTTTTTTCATATAAACTAAATCCACGGTTTTTGCAACTGAACGCATTAAACTAAATTTAGTATTAAAATATCATAAAATATTGTTTCACGTGGTTTCGTTTATTTCAAAATTGCCTTTCCTAACAGTGCTGGCAGTAACAGATCGCCACCGATTTGTAAAAAAAAAATAGGTAACGTAGAATCTGTCGTTTTCGGCGGTAATCAAATTAATCACATGGTGTTGAAATGCTTTGTTTGATTGCGATTCAGATGTTCTGGCATTCAAATAGATCGCCGTCGCCGTTTATGAATATGAATAATATTAATCAGGTTCCCAAATCATCTATTAATCAAGTTAAAGCATCTGCTTGACAAGCAACTGTCATCCTAAGTAGTGTTTAGTTTACGGCGCAGTGTAAACAATCATTTGCGGGCTTGTATTGTTTGCACGGGGTATAATGAAACTCCGTGTTGAAATAGTAATGCGGATTGTAATTGTTTCGTCGTGAGCACGAGATTTGCGAGGGCCGCCGAGATAATTACATCGCATGCGGTACACGCCCGTATACCTGGGCACACAATATTACCGTACGTACCTGAACTAACAAGGCCCTTTAACCGCAATACAATTTGGAGACTAAAATACGTGTCTTTGTTTTTCTACCGATTTTAAACGATGTAACGTTACCATTAATTTTAAGAAATTATGTATTAATTTATAATGGGCCATCTTTATTTCAGTCTGGTTTAAATTTCTATCTTATGATAGAATTTATATGAGCATTAGATTTTAGTGCTACAAGACGCGTAGGTACGCGAGTTAATAACAAGCCGTCTCCCGGGTAGGTTCAATTTTTTCTCATTTCTGTAGGAATTGTCGGAAATCGTCTCCTAATGGTCTCCTATATTCCTCAAGAAATATGCAAAATTTCAGTTTTCTATTAGCAGTAGTTTCGGCTGTGCGTTGTCTGTTAGTCACTCACGCAATCCTGGCAGTTATTTAGTCAGTAACGAAGAGTTTAATATATGTATATTGATCAATCGGAGACGCCGTGTAGGTAAGTCCTAAAATTGTTTAAAATTTCGTAAAGAGACCCAGCTTAACGTTCTTAGTACCTATAAAGAAAAAAGTTTCAAAGATCGGAGATAAGTGGAACTAACTTTCGAATTCCATTAGGTACGTATGTTGATCTGTCGGATAGTAAGAAATAGAATAATGTAAATGTAGTAAAGCTAGTCATATAAATCAATTAGGGGGGTCGTTAGGACGCGGAAAGCGCCACGGTTCACATCCCGGGCCCGCGTTAGGGGAAAAAGTGGTAAGCATTCTCCCACTAAACGCATTTGGCATTCCGAATCTAAACAATGACATTAACCCCTGTAGTGGCAATCAGGGAGTAAGTGGAAATTTCCGCGTCGTTTGGTACCGTTCCCGGCAAAATGTTAAGAGCCCTCGCGCCGACCCCTTCGGCGCATAGAGCCGCAGCGCCTCGAGCACTTGACCGATGACTTCATAATGATAGGCATTTGCCTCCATCGGTGCATTTCATCGCTAAACATCGTATGAATTCTGTTGCCTTAGGTACTCATTGCCGATAAGATCTTATATATAACAGCGCTAACATATCAATAACTAGCGACCCGCTCCATCTATTGTCTAATTGTTATCTTCAAGTAAGTAGGGTTTGTAAAACGCATAGGTACTGTGAGCAAACAATCAGTAGAACGCTGCACTTCGGTCAGTTTTATTACGTCTATTTATCAGAAGCCGTGGTGGCCTAGTGGTTTGACCTACCGCCTCTCATGCAAAGGGTCGAGGGTTTGATTCCGGCTCGCACCTCTTAGTTTACTTATGTGCAAAATTCAATTTGAAATAACCACTGAGCTTTTCGGTGAAGGAAAACATCGTGAGGAAACCTGCTCGCATATGCAAATTAATTCAAAGATATGTGTGAAAGGATTGGGCACCAATCCGCACTGGGCCCGCGTGAGGTGAGGACTATAGCCCAAACCCTTTCGTGGTGAGAGGAGGCCTGTGCCCAGCAGTGGGACGCAAATAGGCTGTAGTAGAAGGAATAGGATGCAGTAGTAGTAGTAATAGTAGTAGTAGTAGTAGTTTTCAGATCCTTTCATATTTAGCAACAAAAGACGTTGTAAAACCCGTACATACATCAAATGATGTCTGCGTAGGTACTTATTAAAATAAATAAAACTTAGTATATATCATTTTATTGTAAAAAAATACACAAATACAAAATTGTTAATAATACATTTTTTTTTACATTTTTCTGCAAATAGGTATGCAAATTCAATGTGGGATTTGCATTAGTGTATTTAATAATTCAGGTTCTTCGAAAAGTAAATAGAACCGCGAGTAATATTTAAAATTCACAAGGGGCTCTGTGTTATTATCATTTTCATCCGAGGCTTTATAATATTAACAATGCAAGTATTAGGTATTTGTTGGGTCCGTTAAGTCACGAAACCTTTTGTGCCCCTAAATGTATTTATCTTTACAAAACAGCCTATATAGATTATTAAAGATAAACCTCTTGGCATCGCTCCGTTTGTAAGGTGGTTTCGGTAGTATTGTGTTTTGATCAACAAATTGGATTCTCTGAAGAATGTCTGATGCATTCATATTCACGGACAGTTTCATTTAGATTTCTCAAATTAAAATTAATCACAATTTTTACATGTTTTAAAGTCAAAACTTAACGGATTATCTGCTTCAGAAATGTTGCCTTGATTTTCTACGAATTTCAGATGGTTATCAGATGGCACGGAAAATCGGGCGGCACCTGTATAACGTAGGTGATTTGATTATAATGCTCGAGCAAGCATGATGCGTTCAAATTAATTACTGGTGAAATAACAAATGGGGAAAGAGTGGCGTGCAATGGCGTGCGTAGCTTTTCATCGCCGGAACAAAGTCGCAGCAACAAGTGACGGCAGCCGTCGCCGCCGTCGCGCGGCTGACGACGTTCTTTATCTCACCCGCCTTTCTTGCCAACCACACGTCCGTCTATAAACCGCTCCACGCAAACAACCCTTAATACATTTTAAGCCTCCATCGCACCACCGGCTCCCCTAACAATCCATTCTTAACAGTTTTATTTACTTTCCTTTAGTTTAAAAGAAAATGACAGAACGAGAATGGCTCGGGAAAGCGCGTGCGCGAGGCGAGGAAACAGGGAAGCGGGAAAGGGGACAGTGCTCTCGCTCCAACCAATCGATTAGTCGCATAACGATAGCTGCTTCTTAAATGCAGATGTGTCGTGTGGAGCAACGTCAGTCGGTTCGCGGCAGGCGACCGGAGCAGTCGCCGGCCCGCGCCCGCCCGCTGCTGCCACGTCGTGCCGCCTTTGTAATGACTGTGACGCCCGCTCGGTGTGAAACGGTTAACGCACACCTTGCAGCCGGCTCCGGAACACCCAACTGATATGCTAAACTTGTACGGTTCCATTTATTTACAATCTCTCATTACCACTTAGCAACTTCGCAATATTTTGTTTATACTTCACAAACTATGAACTGGACGGTCCATGTGTGCGAAAGAATCTGTGAAGTGAACAAAGAAAGGATTGCGCACTGAAAGGTACTTCAGGCTAATTTTCCTTCATCTTTGTCGAAAGATGCCACAGGCCAAAATGATATGACTGTCAGATGGTTCGCAGCGGTGAGGACAGTGATGGAAATTTTCTTTCTCTCACTTCAGTCCTCGTAAATATTTAGATGACGGTTCCGTCGAGCCATCGATCACAGTCAACATGCGTAATTAATCTCCGTATTATTGTTTGTATTATGATTTGGTGTCAAGACAATGCTCCGATTGATACAGCTTTATTTGGCTTACGGTGGTATGAATAATACATTACTCGTAACTAACGAGACCGACAGTCTGGTTTCATGAGATATTGTGTATTGTTCCCGCTAAGGACGTGAATGTTAAAAACGGAACCAAATTTCAGAAAAGTTTAAAAGACTGGTCAATTTCTACAACCCCAATTTACGCGTCGTAGGCCATGGGAACATTCTCAGAATAGATGACGTCGTTCGTAGCACGTCATTATCGTAGAGGATCGTAGCAGATGAAAACGTAAACGTTTAGATATAGATTTGGCTTACCTCTCGCCGGCTGTGGGTTTTCACGGACAGTTGTCACCCCATCCGCTCGCTCGTAGCTTCCCTACGATGATATTGAACATTTCATTTAACGGCCCCGCATGGAGCCAAGTGCAAATCGAATGTTATAACATTCGATTTGCACACGGAACGGATCTTCAAAGTTTCGGAGAATTCCTCCAGGTTAAAGCTAGTTAAATATTCCCATCAATTACTTGTCCATAATGGTACCGTTGACAGGTTTGAATAAGGATATAAGAAAAACAATGAAGACACGCATGATATATCTATTGAATATTCTCGATTGTTTACGTTTTGATTTATGTCAGTTCTTGCGACAGGTAATTGTTGTAAACATATACTTATTTCGATGAATGTTATAACAATTACTTACATGAAAAATCAATACAATAACACCGTCTTTTAATAATTATTATATCAATGTGTATACGTTAGTAATTCATTAAATTATTCTGTGGTTTAATAGGAATAGGCACTTTTGAAATGGGTTTGTTGAATGTTAATCCTATCATATCCTATCCTTTTGAACGAGCAATATTTTTATATGTATTACCTATATATGTATTTGTAATCACATTCTCGATAAAGGCTCTGACGATTTCGATGTAATTTGGTTTATAGGAGTTTTCGGGGGTGAAATCGATCTAGCTAGGTCTCATATGTGGGAAAACTCATTGTATTATTATTAGCTATTATCACCCGAGCAAAGCTCGGTCGGCCGCAGGTACTGATAATGATGTAGGTATTTTAGTAAGTACCTATTTAAATTTAAAACTACTTGTATGCCATAGCATACATTAAAAAAAACATATATTTAATCGAATGAAAATGTCATTTCTAATGATTGCATATAGTGCGAGTAATATTAAAGTAAATTGTTAATGTATGAATCCGAAAACGTAATTCATATTTGTTGTTTCATTTTTTTGTTTTTGCAAAGAAATGTTGCTTAAAAATCAAATTATGTAGACACAACATTTCATGTTAAATATTTGTAACCTGTTATTGTTGCTACTTTATTTATGTAGGTGCCTAGGTATTTTTTGCTAGTTTAAATAACTTATTTTCTTGTAAACAATTGATTTTTATTTAGTATTGTAGCTATAAAGGAAATGCTCAGGATTTTTTTAAATCTAGAACTAGATTCTGCCCGCGACTTCACCCGCGTTAAATTCGGTTATCGCGTTTCCGCGGAAACTTCGAGTTTTTCCCGAAATAAAAAGTAGCCTATCTATGTGCTTCCCCGGAGATCCCAACTATATCCATACCAAATTTATTTTATCTCTAAACGAAATCGATCCAGCGGATGAAGCGTTAAGAGGCAACAAACAGACAGAGCGATTATGTATTTTCAATAATGAGTAGCGATATAGGCACTTGAAATGAATAGGTAGGTATAAACCACATTCATAAGTTTTCATGTTTATTTGTTCTTCTGTATGATAACTTAAGTTTTTTTTTGTTACGAGTTTAAAATTCAGTTCCACACCGAGACTGGCAATCCGATTACCAGTTAGTGTTTGTTATCATACGAATTTCAATATTGCAACGGCACGCGTGCCGTCGGGAAAAGCGAAAATTTGCTGGCTGTAAAATAACGTTGAACCGTGATTTCGCCGTCAGTTCTAAATGACAAAGTTTTGATTGAAAGTTTCCCACTAGTTCTGAAATTCAGGCAAGGCTTTGTGACTTTTCACCCGAGTTTCATTGAGTGTTGAGTTAGGATTTTTATAGCTAAGTAACTGGTGATTCGAGTTGGTATAATTATAAAATTACTAGCCTTTGCACGCGACTTCGACTCGCTTAGACTTAGAATATGTAGGTAACTGACGATACTATATGATGACTATATTTATAGAAGTATGAAAAAACTTGTATGACCCGTGGAAAACCTGTATCCGAGGAAATATAGGGATGAAAGTATCCTATGTCGTTTCCAGGGTCTCAAACTATCTCCATACCAAATTGCACCAAAATCGGTCCAGCCGTTTTGATAATTAGGAAGGGCAAATAAACAAACACACTACTACATTTATAATATTAGTATGGATGCATATCTTCACTAGCTTCTGCCCGCGACTTCGGCAGACAGAATTACTTTCCCGTTTATAATAAATAATATGAAAACAGTACTATAGATTTTTAATTTAAAGAGCATTGAAGGTAATATTACTACATACAGAATGGCCACGGAATCACCCGCCTGTATCTACTACTACTACTACAGCCTATTTGCGTCCCACTGCTGGGCACAGGCCTCCCCTCATCATGAGAGGGGCCTGTATCTAGCCGGCGCGCAACTCGCGTCCAACTCGCTGTTACCGTCATTTGTTTCATCCGGAGATGGTGAGTGAATCATTGGCCCGCGTACTGGTACACACACATTTAAACAAACGTGCTCGCACGCACACAGACGTTCTCGCACGCAAACATTGACAATTCATTCGAATTGTGTTCGAAATCGTGCTTTTATAGGCCGTGTCTGCCCTGTGGTTTAGCGACGTCAGGAAATGGCCAGAGGTGAGGCTATCGTATCAGATACCGAGGATTTACAATCATTAACAAACGTTAGAAGCCTAGTAATTTGACCTACCGTCTTTCATGCAGAATATCGGGTTTATATCCATGCAAAAAATATCTTTGAGTTAACTTACATGGGAAATTTAATGAATTTACCATTGGGCTTTTCGCATGCGCGTACGTATGTGCATAATAAATCAATGACAATATCAGTTTGGGGACTTCACATGTGTGTAGTCCCCAATCCGCACTGAACCCTCGTGGGCTGTGGAGAGTGGGAGCCCAAACCCTAAGACCCCGTTTTCAGATGAGGCGTCAAACACGCGTTAAGAAGGGGATGACGCTATGCGCTAGGGCGAGAGGAGTCTGAACGGGGTTTAAATAGGCTTTTGTGGTGGTGGTACGTGCGGTAAGGTATGGTGGTGGTGGTTAGTTCGGAACACAAAGTCATCACGGCCATCTTGTTATATTTGAGCGCGGGTTGTCGATCTCTATTTAGCGACTCAATCAAGTCAGTAATTCTCATTTGAATTAGTTACACGCAAACACAATAGAGTTATTGATGTTAGTTCTGGGAAAACTAGGAGGTTGTAGTTTCACAACACTGACAGTTCAATGCCGGTCAATACTCCTGAAATACAAATCAACACGTGATCCGCGTTCAGATGAGATGAACTTCGCGCAATTTGAATTTACTGCTGAACGGAACAATGTCAAAATAGCTCAGTAATGGAACTCCGCGTTCTTGCGACTTGCCGGCTGTTAACATTTAAGACTAGGGAGATTTTGGATAGTTTCCTTTCACACCTACTCGTATCTTCCAGCCAACTAATTGAAGTTGACTAAGACTTTTTTAAGAAATCAATAAGGTTTGTTCTATTACTACTACAGCCTATTTGCGTCCCACTGCTGGGCACAGGCCTCCTCTCATCACGAGAGGGTTTGGGCTACAGTCCCCACGCGGGCCCAGCGCGGATATAGGACTTCACACACATCTTTGAATTACTTCGCAGATGCGTGCAAGTTTCCACACAATGTTTTCCTTCACCGAAAAGCTCAGTGTTAAATTCAAATTGCACATAAGTAAACTTAGAGGTGCGAGCCGGAATTGAAGCCCCGAGACCCTCTGCATGAGAGGCGGTAGGTCGAACCACTAGGCCACCACGGCTTCCAAAGGTTTATTCTATGAGTAGGTAAATAAACTGTACAATATGAATTGATTGAATCTGAATTTTGTAGTGCTTGGTTTACATTATCTATAGTAGTGGGATAAAAGTAACAAATTCATGTAAAATAAGTTTCTGTTCTATGTCTACAATCAGGATATCGTCCTAATAACAACAATTTTGACTAATTCAAGAAAGTCAAGGCTGATTCTATTATAACACCTATATGTATAAACGGCCTGGCACACACGGATGATGAAACATGCTGAAGTAGAAGCACAAAGTAGCCTATTCTATTAAGGTAACAGTTCGACCCACGCAGCACGTGCTGTCGCACGGCACGCGCTGAGACGCAGCACATGCCGTCGAGGTCGACGGCACCTACAGCGCACTATGAATTTGTATGGGAGCTAGTTTGACCATTAGTTGGCACGCCGAAACCAATGTAATATAGGACAAGAAATACTTTCCAAAAAAAAGTAAACTCTGATCAGAAACGAGGTTTGCAATTACAGGCGTCCACTGACTGGCCGCTGTCAGCTGGCTGCGTGCGCTCCCCAGAGGTGAGGCGCGGGATGCAATAAATTCGCTTTAGATTTCCCTGACGTTATGACTTCCCGCGCCGTGGGAGTTTCTCGCACTAATTTCCGATAAATTTGTACGTACTCGCTGGTGTAACGAGCCGCGGGAGAAATATAGCTTTTGAAGCGGCATTTGACGTTAGAATTGAGCGGTAATCTTGTGTGAAAGGCGCGTGCGAGGCGCTGCGTTATTTGTGAACCTAGAGGCGCACAAACGTTGATGAGGACGACTCGCTGACGGAAATAAGTAACGAGCAAACGCCGTGAGCGGCATTCGCCGACGCTTCCCGCTTATTGCATCGAATTAACAGCTCCACCTATCCAAAGTTCTTTGTCTTTGTGATTTTAAACTTCCGCTTAACATTATTTCTCGCGCGTGTTAGATATATACAGCTTTTAACTGGGAATTCGCTTTTATTTAATTTGTACGAGAGCAATTAATCTCAAAGGATTGATATTGTTGCTGACGATATGACGTTCGAATTTATTGTGAAACATTAATCAATTTCTATAGCTACGCGTAAATTGAAAATGTATATGTCATCCAAGTGATTACATTGTATAAGTATTTCATATTTTAGTAAAGAAAACCAGCCAAGTGCGGGTCGGGTCACGTGAAATGTAGGGTCCCGTACCGAAGTTGCCCATGACAATGATTTTCCACACTGACTCTAACAAAATTAACACTTTTAAGCTTAATGCTAGTAATTCATAAATGTTTATTTTTTTGGAAACCTACCCTATGACACCCCACGCTCTATCTAAGTACATATTTTCATGACAAATGACAGCTTTCTAGAACTAGCATTTCCGAGCTGTGCGGACAGACACCGCGAAACTAAATGTGGACTACGGAACCCTAAAAAACAAGCACATAATTCTATCAATCCGTACCAATCCTACTTAATACTGATATTATAAATGTGAAAGCGTGTTTGTTTGTTTGTCCTGCCTTCACGTCGTAACGACTGGACGGGTTAGGATGAAATTTGGTATGGAGATAATTTGAGACCCCTTGAACAACATAGGAAGTCACGGGCATCGGCTAGTAGATTAAAATAAGTAAAATATTCAAGTAGGTAATTTAACTGAATTAATCTACGCCCTTTCCAATAGGTAGGTCTAGCAAAAGCCTAAAAAAAAGGTTACTCAAAAGTACCTAATAAGTCTTTCATTTGACTAGGTGTACTTGGATGTAATACTACTACTACTACAGCGTATTTGCGTCCCACTGCTGGGCACAGGCCTCCTCTCACCACGAAAGGGTTTGGGCTATAGTCCTCACGCGGGCCCAGTGCGGATTGGGGACTTCACACATATCTTTGAATTAATTTGCATATGCGAGCAGGTTTCCTCACGATGTTTTCCTTCACCGAAAAGCTCAGTGGTAAATTCAAATTGAATTTCGTACATAAGTAAACTTAGAGGTGTGAGCCGAAATCGAACCCCCGGCCCTCTGAATGAGAGGCGGTAGGTCGAACCACTAGGCCACCACGGCTTATATAATATAAGGCTTAGTTGTAATAAGCTCCAGTAAATGATAAAAGTTAATAGTTGGGAGTTCGTTCTTCATCGGCACAATTAGCGTATTCCTCGGGACGTGATGGAAAGTCTGATGTGAGCAATTTGCGAACGGAAATGAGTCATGAATTGGAAATCTATGTACTAATAGGATTGAGCAAAGGGGTACGCATTCAACATCAAAGCTGGAAACTTTGATCGAATTCGACATGATCTTTGTGAACTTCATCTTGAACATCACTTGTCAGCTTATTTAATTGTTCGGGAAAATTTTAGAAAACCTACTGGAATCTCGTCTGTAAAGCCATGAAAAGTTTCTAATTAATGACGATCTCTTTCCATCGCCATCTCTGGAGTATGACTTTGTCACTTTATCCAGTGCGTAGCTCAAAACTATGGAGTGTGGAATGTGTCTTGGTAAGGAGCGCAATCTTATATGGCAAAACAGTTGAAAACGTGTCCAGCGGATTTGATAAGCAACAAAAAAACCCGGCCAAGTACGTATCAGGCCACGCAAAGTATAGGGTTCCGAAGTTGACGATGCCCACAGTACCTTTCTAAGACTTATTAGCATCTAGCTAGCCTGTGGTATTGGTATGACGTGCCCGCCCGACGCCCCTACCGCTCGAGAAAAATCATTGGTTTTTTAATCATTTCATAAGTTGGTCGACTATGACTCGTAAGTTTGTACAGCCTACTTAGCTGTGATAGTTTTCCTTTCAACTACGTTATATATGCCACAACCGTGATTTTTTTCAGCCATCCAAATACCTCCATTTAGCTGGCAGGGGGGGGGGGGGGATTGTACCACTTTGTCAGCGTAACTAATATGTATATTCATGCCAAATTACAGCTTTCTAGAACTAAACATCCCCAAAAGAGCAATAGTGCGGACAGACGGACGGACGGACGGATTGACATGGCGAAACTATAAGGGTTCCTTGTGGACTTCGGAACCCTAAAAATGCACTCTCCTCACAATCGTCTTCGCTGCGTTTTCGCCTCAGCAGCGCCATCTGAAGGCGCTACTGCAGACTATCCGCCTAGGTGGCTTGACACTTCTGGCGACCGCAGCGCCCCCAACCTACCCGATTTGGTGTCCACTTTTGGAACTTTAAAGATTTGCCTTCTTTAATTCAACCCTCCATACTCAAAACATAAGTTAGCGCAGAACGAATAGGTACTTAGTTACAATGCAGAGTGCGGGCTGGGTCCGTCTGTGTTGGTACCACCGTCTTACCCGATAACCTACTGCCGCCAAATAGCGTGCTCTCACTGTTAAAGCAGTCGGTAAAATTACTGACACAGAACATTCCGTCTTATGCCTCTTCTTAGTAAGAAATCATAAAATTTTGGTGTCCATGGGCCGCGCTTACCACAAGAGGCCTGTTTGCTCGTATGCCGTTACATAAAAAAATACAATAGTCTGTATATGTAATACCTACATTATTGAACACCTTACAAAACAAACACAGAAAACACAGAATGAATACACATAGTTAACAGGTATACAACAGGCACATTGCAGCGAGCGTCAGATTCGATTCCAACTAGGAGTATTATCCTTTATCCTAATTGAATCTAGTGATTGCGTCCGGATGGCAACATTTATTGATTTTCAAGTTGGTATCTACCAAGGAACGGGTTAAAAAGAGTTTATACAGGTTAGAATAGCGTACCTATATGTATTATAAATAAAATCTATTCCAATCATGACACATTAGATAAAGTATCTCCTAGATGCGCTATATATAAAATTTGTATGTGTGCGTCAAGTACATGGGGTGGCAAGGTGGGTAAAAAATGACCCCACTCTAATAACTAGGTATCACACGCGACTTTGACTGACGGTTAAAATTTAGAGGAACAATAGTGGTAAACTAGCTGTTGCCCATGACTTCGTACGCGCGTAAACATTAAAATGTAAAAATTCCATTTTTTCACGTTCCCGTGGGAATTTTGGGAAGTCCTCTTAGTGCTCCCCTACACTCTCAAAGGAACCTACATGCCAAATTTCAGCTATCTACATGGCTTTTATATATATACAGAAGATATTTACTAGAGTGGCTCCTAACACTGAAAGACCTGCTATAAAGACATGTAGTCTTTATTACAGGTCTTTCTATGTTTTGGGAGATTCCCCGATTAATCCATCAAAATGGACTCCCTGTATTTCTAGCTAGGTAGATACTAGGTACCTACTACAGAAGAAAGGAAAATGCAAGTATATGTTTACTCATTAATTTTCGGTGTACATAAATCCAAAATATATCCTAAGTTTATTTATTTTATTTTTGCAGCATATATGTTTACTCATTAATTTTCGGTGTACATAAATCCAAAATATATCCTAAGTTTATTTATTTTATTTTTGCAGCTTTTGCCCAGATATTGGGTATCTGGTGGGCACTCATAGCTGGTATCCCGAACCGTGGCTAAATTAAAAATACAGCTTGAGGTGTCATACATATTAAGCAACATCGTAATTTGGGCGGATAATATCAAAAACATCGATATTTTGAAAATGATTCATTCATGTTATTATTCAAAGATAGTGGGTCAATTTAATAGCACATGAGCCAAATATAACGTACGTAACGCTGTAATACCGAACAAGATGAGTTTAAATGGCCAAAATGAAATACTTACGCACGAAAGGTTATGTTTTCATAATTTTGCTGGGTACGTCTTTTATTTTTTAAATTATAATCGCTATCTTATAGGGGCAAACGTATATTAGTAAGAACAGTGCACTATCATAAAATATATGTAATATTTTCTTGTATATCAAATAATTTTGCTGATTACACGAAGTCACACTGACATAATGACTACTCTTTTACGCCGATAAGGACAAAAAATCTATTACTTCTCTCATCTTTCACATTACGAAATGTATAAATGCATCCCGCTCGCACGCTGTCAGATTCGACATGCCATCCCCTTGCTCGACACTGAGTAGAGTTGTTCCTAGCTAAATCGAGGGTACGGTCAGTAATGTGTTGCCACGGCGATTGTATTTGGAAGGTTTCCGCTTCATTTATTGTCATTATAGTGAATATGACTAAACTTATTTTTATCATTTCAACATTTCATGCGCTAAGCACAATAAAGAATGTATAGAAAGTCGTAGTAATTTTTCCTCAGCGGTCGCCAAGAACGTGCCAGTTCCCAACAAAGTCTATAAACCTGAAATACTGTTCTGAAACGTTCTAAACGCCGGCTTCCGATTCCGGGTAAACAAGTATATTTTCCTGCAGGTCGAACGAAGTCAGTCTCGGTAGATAATAGTGAAAATGCTTCCTCCGCCCAAGTCATGCGGGATTATTTACTCGTACCTGTATCTGATCCTTTGTCTATTTTCGCTCCACAAACCCCAGTTTATTTGCTCTACGCGATTGGTTCACTCCGCCATAACAAATGAAACAGAGTTATTGCTCTTTTGTCCGGATTACCTTCTTCACAAAACAATCTCGTCGGCGATTTCCTTTCGGCGAATTTGTTTACTTTAATTTCGCTGAAAACGCCGATGAATCCTAAATACTTATATACGCGTGTTGTTTTATCTGTAAGTGTGAGATCGGTCGACTCAGTCGGTCCCGTTAATTATGTAGAGTATTGTTTCAAGGTTTAGTCGAGTCGTCGCAAATAACGTATTCAGGCAATCGATATTGTCGTTACCCTATTCAATCACTAGTTCGGACGCAGTGGTTGATGGAAAATTAATCATCAAATAAGAAATTAAGTACCGTATCGTTAATTTAGACTTGATAAAATCAATAATTTACGTGGAAGTACGTGAATTGTTAAATCTCCTCTCGTGTTTAATTGAGTTGAAAGCAAGTTTTATAATAATCTGACAAAAAAAATCTTAGTTGTAGCGCCCAAAAAAGTAGTTACTTCATCAAATAAACTCGGCATCTGCCATGAATCAACAATGAAACCAAAAGGAATGTGCAAAAATTTCGCGCTACGTAACATTTGCACATTTTGCATCCGCTAACGCTCGAAAAAATACATTTGACGTTCTAAAAGAAGAGTGTAAATGAACTCGCGTTTGGCCAGGACTCGTGCCCGTGTCGCTTATATACTAAATTTAATGGACGTGACATAGGTACGCGGGAACTTGAGTTTATGGTATTCCATTAAGTTTAAAGGGTAACCGAATGAAATGAATGAAAATAGTAGATTGTATGACTAGGGAGCAAAATGGTATATTTTACCGCGGGTGACGGATTGAATCCAGAGCGACGCGAAAGATTCCAGAATAGAATCCCAAGCGTAAGCGAGGGATTCTAGCGTGGAATCTGGAGCTAGCGAAGGATTCAAGCTTTGTCACCCAAGGCATAAATAAGTTTGCTACCGTGTTGTACACTCTGCTTTTCACCCCTCCTATGAGAAAAAACCGGCCAAGTGCGAGTCGGACTCGCGCACCGAGGGTTCCGTAAAAACCTGTAAGGTTTACAAAGTTCGTTCTTTACGACAATCGAGTCATAACTATGGTATTTTTATTGCAAAATGAAATTCATAACATTACAATGGGGAAAGATGGAGTAGCATAAATTTAAGACAAAGATCTTAAAAAATATATATTTTGTAATGTAACTAAAAATTTAAGGTTTTCGGAATTTTTCCTTTATGTGTGCTATAAAACGTTGCTTCATGCCAAATTTCAAGATTCTAGGTCGACTGGAAGTACCCTTTAGGTTTTGATTCCCTTGCGAGTACATGCGAGTTTCAAAATATGCAGCTTAAATTGCTGTTTCTTTTGATTGCGTTGACATAGAAGTTTGATTTTGTTACAGCTTAAAGGTATTATAGACCTGAGTATTTGGTATGAATTTCAATTTAATACCTCTACGCGTTTATGAGGAAATGGGTAGTAAGGTTAAAATTATTAAAAAAAAATATATTATGTGATGTAACTAAAAATTTATGGTTTTCGTAATTTTTCCTTTATCTATGCTATAAGACGTTGCTTCGTACCAAATTTCAAGATTCTGAGTTCACGGGAAGCACCCTGTAGGTTTTGATTCCCTTGCAAGTGTCGAAAATTTGCGGCATAAACGGCTGTATCTTTTGATTGCGTTGGCTTAGAAGTTTGATTTTTTCACAGCTTCAAGGGACAGTAGACCTGAGTAATTGATATAAATTTCAGCTTCATACCTCCACGCGTTCCTGAGAAAAAGGGTCTTGACAGACGGACGGACAGACGGACAACAAAGTGATCCTATAAGGGTTCCGTTTTTTCCTTTTGAGGTACGGAACCCTAAAAATAAGATCATTCGTTCATCATTGTCATTAAATGAAGTAAAACAAAAAAATCATACATTTAGAAACAAATAAGGTTAAAAAGAACGTGTGTTTCGCGCTCCTATCATAAATTCATAGGCAGAAGGCGAAAATGGCTTCCATATTGAAGAATCTCTAACTACTTCATTGTATTTATATTCTGTCATGCTCGCATGCGTTGCGTTCATAATAATAGGTAAATTTTAACAAATGTGAAAAATAGTAGATTGTATGACTAGGGAGCAAAAAGGTATATTTTACCGCGGGTGACGGATTGAATCCAGAGCGATGCGAAAGATTCCAGAATAGAATCCCGAGCGTAAGCGAGGGATTCTATCGTGGAATCTTGAGCTAGCGAGGGATTCAAGCTTTGTCACCCAAGGCATAAATAAGTTTGCTACCGTGTTGTACACTCTTCTTTTCACCCCTCCTATGAGAAAATCATTAGATCATTCGTTCATTATTGTCTTTAAATTAAGTAAAACAAAAAAATAATACATTTAGAAACAAACAAGGTTAAAAAGAACGTGTGTTTCGCGCGCTTATCATAAATTCTTAGGCAGAAGGCGAAAATGGCTTCCATATTGAAGAATCTCTAACTACTTCATTGTACATATTTATATTCTGTCATGCTCGCATGCGTTGCGTTCATAATAATAGGTAAATTTTAACAAATGTGAAAAAAATACATTTTATTACAATTTCGCTCATGTATCAAACAAAGTTTTTTAATACATTTGCGATAAAATGAAAAAAGGGTAGTGCAATTCATATTACGTACTTACATAAATATTCCTTTGGAATTCTCAGAGGTGTTGATCCCAATACATTGCATCACCTAAATAAATCACTTTTTGCTTTCATTCATTTTCTACGAAATAATTCATAACACTACATAAGGTACGTTTTATTTTGGAAATTAAGTGTAAAATAATACGGCAGGGAAATGAGCGCTCACGAAATTCGCGGGTTCGATTTTTTTTTAAATTCGATCACACGAAGAGTTTGCGAAGAATGCTACGGCATTGGCCGGCACCATTCAGCCAAATTGAAAATTAAAAATAGAAAATAATTTATCAAAAGTAAGTATATATCTATGAATTTATGGATTTTTAGTATGTGTAATAAAGTATTTATGTAAAATGCCTATATATAAAATTCTAAAAACGAAAAAGACGCGACTTTTGAATGCTACTTTTTACAGTCTCCGCAGCTCCGTGAACGCACTGCTAAGACGTATTTTGCTCCCTGTTAGCGGGGCAGAAATGAAAAAAATTTAAAAAAAAGCGAAGAGGGAGCAAAATCGCATTTTGCTCCCTCTAAACGGGGAACAAAACACTTCTTTTCGAATAGGAGGGGTGAAAAATACATTTTATTACAATTTCGCTCATGTACATGTACACAAACATTTTTTTTTAATACATTTGCGATAAAATGAAAAAAGGGCAGTGCGATTCATATTACGTACTTACATAATATTCCTTTGGAATTATCAGAGGTGTTGATCCCAATACATTGCATCACCTAAATCACTTTTTGATTTCATTCATTCTCTACGAAATAATTCATAACACTTCATAAAGTACGTTTTATTTTGGAAATTAAGTGTAAAATAATACGGCAGCTCACGAAATTCGCGGGTTCGAGTCTTTTTTTAATTCGATCACACGACGTGTTTGCGAGGAATGCTACGGCATTGGCCTGCACTATTCAGCCAAATTGAAAATAAAAGATAATAGAAAATAATTTATCAAAAGTATATATTTATGAATGTATAGTATGTGCATTAAAGTATTTATGTAATAAAACGCCGATATATAAAATTGTAAATACGAAAAAGATACGACTTTTGAATACAACTTTTTACAGTCTCCGAAGCTCCGTGAACGCACTGCTAAAACGTATTTTGCTCCCTGTTAGGGGGGCAGAAATTAAAAAAATTAAAAAAAAACGCGAAGAGGGAGCAAAATCGCATTTTGCTCTCTAAACGGGCAACAAAACACTTCTTTTCGAATAGGAGGGGTGAAAAGGCTATTTTCACATGTGACGACTGACGCAAGAAATTCAAACATCAGATTCTCTTTGACTGAGGTAGAGGTAAATTTAACATTTTCTATGGCATGACTCAGATGATCCCAAAACTGACGGTAAAAAGTCAGCCAATTTTCTGCTTTGCAGAAGTAGGTTCAAAACTCAGGAGGAAACAATGGGGTTCCGAAAAGGAGGGCTGAAAACCACATTGCTCGTCGCAATTCCTATCCGTCATCGACAGCTTCCGGTAAGAAGTCGGGTTTCAAAAACAAATAATTGACCACCAAATAGTTTAATTTTTAAAATGTTATGAATCCATTTTCATTGAAAGTAGGAAGTATTTATGTCTATTCTCATACAAAACAGTGAGCTTTTTCCTTTCATCCCGATTTAGATCTCTGGCAGTACCTTTGCAAAACAAACAAGACTTAGTATTCAAGCTAAGGCCATGGGGATTAGAATTGACTAAGCATTCGCATTATGTCTGGAAGAATAATCCACCTCTTTTCCTGATTTGAAGTACACAAGTACATTTATCTTTTAAACCGTTGGGAGATTGAAAAAGCCTTTAAAGTAATGAAGTTGGAACATAAATCTGCTTAATGTGATGACGTACGCGACATGAATAATGTTCTTAAGGAAAACTCTCGTCATTGTTACGTACTTTTACGCTTACTCCTTTTGGCTGGCTGGAGCGCTTTTAACTCCGATTATACCATTGTTTTTGTTACCAAACATATGGAACATACCATTTTTAAAGTTAAAGGTAAATATAATTTACAGCGGAGATTGAAAATTCACCCGTTTTGTTAATTCGTGTTACTTACATTTCTAAAAATGATCTTCATATTCTCTTTACAATGTTATTAAGGCCATGTCAATAAGTTTTTCTTACTTGTTGTGTCTCTTTGCATTTTGTCCGTTTGTTGCTTCTTTGAAGGCAGTCGCAGTAGAGGTAGAGTAGGGTAGAGAGATTTGGTCCCAACAAATTGGGACAGATCGCGACTAACGTGAGGTCGTTTTCTTCCCGGATAATAATAAATATTGTAATTAAATGTGACCATTATTGTTCTTCCGCAAAAGGCTGAATTTAATATGCCACATGGTAGTTCAATTTTCATACTTCCCTAACACGAAATGAACAATAACGTAACTCCGCTTACCTTTGATGATTTATGCTTGTTTTCTGTATGAAATAGTAGATTGTTTATCAAGGGACTAAAACAAGCCATTATGACACGAGACGTTTAGCCACCCGAGCAGAGCGAGGGTGGCTATAGTTCGAGTGTCATTATGGTTGTTTAGTCACGCGTTAAACACTCTGCTTTTCACTTCGAATGCGAGGAAAAAAAACGAAGTTCCATACAAAATTACTATATATTATTATAACAAAGTAGATAACCGGCTACTTCACGATGACCTAGAATCATGAAATTTGGCCAGAAGCAAGGTCTTACAGCACACGTATAGGAATAAATCTGATAACCGTAAATATTACATATTTTGGTGCATAAAAAGCCAATTTACTAATACAAACTTATCATTTGCGGTTGGCGCAGTAGCCGTGTCTACTTCACCAACCGCAAATAATAAGTTTGTATTGTTAAATTTTCATCATCTAGTTTGTAGGCACGAAACTCTCGGTGCGCGAGTCCAACTCGCACTTGACCTGTTTTTTATCACGTGACGTTTTGAATAATATTTAGCCAACAGATTCAAACTTGAAAACTATTAATATGCTACTTTAAAACTAATTTGGTCATGCATTATTAAATGAATTCACTTTAAATAAAACAAGATTCATAGGTATTCGTAATCATTAAATCGTGTTTCACGAAATTAAATCGTTTTTTCACGCCCTAGAAATTGTCTAGGTTCACTGGAAATGGGGATAATCCTCCTTTCACAAACTCTGTGGTTGGCTGTTTAGGCGGGTTTCCAATGTAAATAAAAAAAAAATACTTTAGTCCCTAGAGACTAAAAAAGAGCTTTAGTCCCGATATGCAGAGACTAAAGTAACATTTTAAGAGCATGAGAAGTGAAAAATCATTTTTCACCCCTCCTATTCGAAAAGAAGTGTTTTGTTCCCTCTTCGTTTTTTTTTAAATTTTTTTCATTTCTGCCCCGCTAACAGGGAGCAAAATACGACTTAGCAGTGCGTTCACGGAGCTGCGGAGACTGTAAAAAGTTGCATTCAAAAGTCGCGTCTTTTTCGTATTTAGAATTTTATATATCGGCATTTTACATAAATACTTTATTACACATACTAAAAATCCATAAATTCGTAGATATATATACTTACTTTTGATAAATTATTTTTTATTTTCAATTTGGCTGTATGGTGCAGGCCAGGCATGTAGCATTCCTCGTAAACTCGTCGTGTGATCGAAATAAAAAAAGACTCGAACCCGCGAATTTCGTGAGCGCTCATTTCCTTGCCGTATTATTTTACACTTAATTTCCAAAATAAAACGTACCTTATGTAGTGTTATGAATTATTTCGTAGAAAATGAATGAAATCAAAAAGTGATTTAGGTGATGCAATGTATTGGGATCAACACCTCTGAGAATTCCAAAGGAATATTATGTAAGTACGTAATATGAATTGCACTGCCCTTTTTTCATTTTATCGCAAATGTATTAAAAAACTTTGTGTGATACAGTATGTGCGAAATTGTCATAAAATGTACTTTATTTCACATTTGTTACCTATTAAGTATTATGAACGCAACCCCTGCGAGCATGACAGAATATAAATACAATATAGTTACTGATTCTTCAATATGGAAGCCATTTTCGCCTATAAATTTATGATAAGCGCGCGAAACACACGTTCTTTTTAACCTTGTTTGTTTCTAAATGTATTATTTTTTTGTTTTACTTAATTTAAAGACAATAATGAACGAATGATCTAATGATTTTCTCATAGGAGGGGTGAAAAGCAGAGTGTACAACACGGTAGCAAACTTATTTATGCCTTGGGTGACAAAGCTTGAATCCCTCGCTAGCTCAAGATTCCACGCTAGAATCCCTCGCTTACGCTCGGGATTCTATTCTGGAATCTTTCGCGTCGCTCTGGATTCAATCCGTCACCCGCGGTAAAATATACCTTTTTGCTCCCTAGTCATACAATCTACTATTTTATAACCCTAACTATTTCTCTCACCTATTTATTTACTAGTTGTGCCCCGCGACTTTTCTTTCCAATATCCGATTTTAATCAATAGCTTATATGTAGCTCCGAATGCTCTATCTACCTTTGAAAACTGTATTCAAATCGGTTCAATGATTCCGGAAATTAAGTTTAACAAACAGACTGACAGACAGACAGATAGAAAAATTACCCTTTTAGTAAAGTATACATAGACATAGACATTTATTTCTCAATATCAAATTACAGCATATTTTACATGTCAAAATAAGAGAATTTCACATTTGAGATCGTCAGAAAGAATACAAAATAAAAATAAAATGAAAATCAGGAATAAAATCAGGAGACCACCACGACTACCACGACCATGACTACCACGACTTTAGCTGAGAAATCTCTTTACTAAATCGCCTATCAAATAAAAACAACTAGTAATTCAAATACAATTCTTCAGTTAGCCTAGGAGCTAGGACACCACAGAATGCTCACAAACGGATAATTCGTAACACCCCTATAATCTTTGTCGAGGGTTCAAAATATCTTAAAAACTTAGACGAAAAATCACGCATACCATTTTTCTATACATTTAAACCAAGTGGTTCCTCGTATAACTTTACTATATCTAGGTAGGTATCACATTTGCACAATTTGTAAGTTTATTTCGTCAACATAGGTACCGAATAGTCTGGTACTTCTTCGATGTCAAATAGGTAATGTACGAGTAGGTCTTGTAGGCGTACTTACGCGTGACTTACACACCTTCGGGTCATAGTTATAACTGTAACCTAAATTGAAAAGATAGATAATCTACTAGGAAGAATACATTCAAAACGCTTCAAAGTATTTGAAAAGCACCACCGACACTCTCAACACGTGTGTGTGCTGAGACAGCAGTGAACTATGCGTTGATAGTGTTGGTGGTGCTTTTTAAATGATAATAAAAATACATTGAAGCGCTTTGAAATGTGGAGGCGCAGGACTTCCTATATATAATAGATTATCTCTACGTAGCTTATTGCGCCAACGAGTAATAACCTTGAAAACAGCCGCTATTTAAAAAAAAACGTATTAATAAGTATATCAACCAGCTAAACACACAGCTCGATAATGGATCGTAACTTGAAAAAAAACATATTTAACGATACACTTTTACGTGATATGTCCCAGGATATTATTATAATATTATACGAGTAGGTATTATATACTTTTCAACATCGCGAGTCGTGACCAAAAATTCTCTTAGAAATTAGAAAAATCTATAAAAAATATTATTTGTCCTTCCAGTGGTCCTACCTAAAAACTTCAATTGAGAGTAAGTACACGTAATCAGGCCCTTATTAGTAAAGTAAAAAATCATGATAGCGATCACGACTTATGATGTGATAATTCCAAATAGAGGCCAATTCAGTTAAACATAGTTGAATTATTTATCACACTAGACCCATATAGGTGTTAAGAGCTTCACAATCGATACCCACTGACGAGGGTCCTGCTTCACTCCTCTGAGATAAGGTCAATCTAAACAGAGCGGGCAATCGGCCGGGCTATATTAAAACGTAACTTATTCAGGGATCGGAATTACGGAGTGAGACGTGAGACTAGCAAGCTCATTGTTTAAATTGCTTTAGATATTGACTATTGATGTTCTTGACTAACGTCAAATACGCGGCGGTTATAAGTGCCTGCCTTAAGCTGATTCAATTTTCATACAAAACAATCAAGGAGCAAACTGTTAATCTTTATTTTTCTGTACATACTTATTTGTCTACTCGTGAACATGTGTCCTCTCCACTACTCAAAGGTAGCTGGAAGAAATTCCTTGTAGGGATAAGCTCGCCTTTGTACATGTGTCTCTTCTCTGTATTGATAATTGTATTTGTGTTTTTTTTTTCTGTACAATAAAGTGTTACTTACTTACTTACTTAATCTTCTATATTCTTCTATCTATCAGGAGGGCATAGTGGTTTGCCCTACCGCCTCTCATGCAAAGGGTGGGTGGATCGAATCCGGCTTGCACATCTGAAATTATTTATGTAATTTTCAGCTTTTACGACCAGTAGTTCTGACTGTGCGTTTATCGATCATTCAGTCAGGTTCTTGTTTTATATCGGTACTTATATGAATACAAAAATCAGATTGAAAATTTAAGCTCTCTTCATGTCATATTTCATGGGTTTTGAAATGATGAATGAAATAATTTATTTGCTTAACATTGTGTGTTAGTTTAGATGTACAAGGCAGGAGTATGTGTATCAACAATGCCAGTGTCCTATAAATAGTAGACATGCAAATGTTTGAAAGCTTACATTAATGTGGATAAAAACATATTATAACTACGAAACTTCCTAAGTTCCTAATACATTAAAGAGACAATACAAAGATGAAATAACAAAAATGTCGATTACACATATTATTATGGTTTTCTCTGGTCGCCCTATTACTATCCCGTTGTGTGTTGCGAACAGTCCTATGCTACTTTGCGACGAATGTAGGTTCCTGGGCTTCACCCTGGACTCGAATCTTAACTGGAAGAGCCATGTTGACAAATTGTGCGACAAGTTGAGTGGTGCGGTCTTTGCGCTGCGAAAGCTGAAACCCCTCATATCGAAAGATGCTTTAAAACAAGTCTATTTTGCTCATTTTCACTCACTGATGTCGTACGGTGTACTAATGTGGGGGAACTCCACAGAGTCCAGCAGAGTTCTGATCCTGCAGAAACGCGCCGTGCGCACGTTACTTGGGTTGAAACCTAGAGAGACATGTAGGGGTGCTTTCTCAGCGCAACGTATATTGACTCACTACTCACTGTACATTTTTGAAGTTTTATCATATGTAAGGAATAATTTGTCCATGTTTGCGCGTGTTGATGTTCCCGGCGTGCCACTCCGCCGCACAGGATGCCTGAGGACAATTCCACGTCGCATGGCTCTTGCAGGGAAGAACCCGCGAGTTATCGGTCCGTCTTACTACGAGCGTCTACCCGCACAGCTAAAAAGTGAACCGTCTGACGCGGTGTTTCGACGTCAACTTAAGAACCTTTTGTTGGAACATCCCTTATATTCTGTTAAAGAATACATGGACTTAGATTTATAAATTTGTAATATATAATTTGACATACCAATTGTACCATATTAATCCTATTATTTGTTAACATTATTTATTATTTCTTATTTTGGTATAAAAAGACGATCCTAACGGTGAAATATTTTATTCCTGATTTTCATTATATTTTTATTTTGTATTCTTTCTGACGATCTCAATGTGAAATTCTCTTATTTTGACATGTAAAATATGCTGTAATTTGATATTGAGAAATAAATGTCTATGTCTATGTCTATGTCTATTCAATTATAATTAAAATATTCATTAATACTATAGAAATTATTACATGTCAACCAGTTGAACAATTTTGGCTTAAATCTATTCATCGGTAGTGAGATGTAAAGATCTTATACATCACCCTTGGCCGTAAAGTGGGATTTTCTGCCCGCTACGCGGCGAGAAAATCTCACTTCTTGGCCAAGGCAAGACGTAAACCTTTTGACAAACCACGGGCGGTAATTTGTAAAGCCCTAGAATAAGCCTAGGCCTAGATCGCATATTTATGGCCCTCATCTTCGGTTCGGGCTACAGAAACCTGCGATTTGGGACATTTACGAATTCACCACCCTAGGTCTGTAATGTACTATTACATCACCCTTAACTTAACTTCTAATTGGTACTTTTGACAGGTTCGATCGCGCGTGAGGTTTATTTTTTCTTATTTCAATAAATAGATTCGGATACTTTTTAACAAACAAACATATTTCAAATATATAAATACAGGGTAATGGCAAAATTCTAAGATCTTGGAACTCAGGTCTACAAGATTCGCGTTTTCCTAAATTGCACATTGCCCTTATGCACTTCTTTTGGGCCTTGAACGCTCTTTCCACTTCCACAGAGTTTCCCCAAATTACGATACCATAACGTAAGCGTGACGAAACATAGCCGTGGTAGTCTCCAAGGAAGCAATTTTTGATCCGATTTTGATCTGATTATATTGTCCATCCATTTGATTAAATTGTCCAGAGTTTCATTTATTTAATTTTCAAAGTTATTTATATTTTTACAATGGAAAAGATAGTGGTGTCATCAGCGTATAATTATATTGAATAATTTTAAATCGAGTCTTGTTCTCTTTGTTACAGAGATGAGAAGCGACAATTCCTGATGTAGACGCCGCGGAGCCATGGATCACTGGGTGACGGCGGCTAGCTCATTGCTGGCGTTCTTGCTTTACCACAACACGCTCGACGCCGGTTTCGTCTATGATGATAGGTAAAGCTTCCACCAAATCAGCCAATTCGTACCATCCAACTGCTAGGTTCACCCTACTCTATCATTAAAGCGTCTGGGCCGGACATTTAGGTACATTGCCTCGTAATTGGGTGCAAATCTACGTTTACCTTTCTGATACAGCGCCTCAGAACCTAAATTTAAATAGTCATAAAAAGCTCTTCTTAACACGGTCCTTTGTATATATTACTACTACAGCCTATTTGCGTCCCACTGCTGGGCACAGGCCTCCACTCATCACGCGAGTGTGGATTGGGGACTTCACACACATCTTTGAATTACTTCGCAGATGCGTGCAGGTTTCCTCAGGATGTTTTCCTTCACCGAAAAGCTCAGTGGTAAATTCAAATTGAATTTCGCACATAAGTAAAGTTAGAGGTGCGAGCCGGAATCGAACCCCGGACCCTCTGCATGAGATACGGTAGGTCAAACCACTAGGTCACCACGGCTTTTAATCTTCTACAAAATCAACCTATTCATACCATCCAACTGCTAGGTTCACGCTACTCTTTCATTAAAGTAAAGTAAGTAAGTAAATAACACTTTATTGCACACCACAAAATTAATACACACACAAAAATCACAAATGATAACCCAACAATAAGGCCAACTTATGCCTCTAAAGAATTTCATTATGGCGCTGACAAAACCTAAATTGAGTTTATTTAAACAGTATTTGAGCGAAAACTATTTAATTTTGCAAGGAGAGTAAAATATATGTTAATATTCACTATACGTCTTCTAATGCTATTTAAACGGTTCTATAAGTGTTTTTTAACGCAGATTTCTATAATTAAACACAATATTCCGTCATACTCATACCAAACAATTTGCTGATTTATATTGTTCATGCAATGTGGATTTTTTTATCTTCATTTTTCTGATTTTCTAAGTATATAGCGCCTAGATGCCGCGGTCGTGCTTCTCTCTCCCTCCAATGCAAAGAGACATTGTCTGCTGAGACAGGTTGCCTGCCTCGATTGCCGTAGGTCTTATTTAGCATTAGCTCTTGTCAGCGTCTTAAGCGTCTGGGCTGAATGCGGGGCAGGACATTGACGTTTAGGTACATTATCTCGCAATTGGGTGAAAATCTACGTTTACCTTTCTGATACAGCGCCTCAGAACCAAAATTTAAATCCTCATAATAAGCTCTTCTTATCACGGTCCTTTTAAATATATAATAAAGTTAGCTTATTACTCTCAAAATCCAGCCACAAAATTATTCTACAGTGTCGATGCCACTGTAGTTGCTAACATCTGAAAGCACAACAACTTGCATCTTCACACTCTCTCTTCCAATTATCCTTGCCATACGGTAATATGAATAAATAAGTTACGGCCCCGAATATACTTACCCTAACACGTCGTATGTATACAAATACCAAACTGACTTTTTAGTTCTCTTGACGGAGGACGGGCAGCAGTTACTATAGCTTTATAAAAATACATGGTCATAGTTTTATCGCTAATATGTCCACATATCGTGGCAAATATGTTACGCGACACTATATTATATTACCTACAGCAGTAAGCTAACACTTATACCTACCTACTTTACAGCAAAAAATAAAAAAGTATCTAAACACTTTTTCAAAGATACTTACACAAGATTGGTCTAGAATTTTTTTCAAATTAATGTCTGTTATGAATAAGTAAGCTTATCACGCTCGACTCGTGAACATAATAGGAAATATTACCAATTAAAAACTTTTGCTCAAAGTTCAACTTAACGAGCAAAAGCAAAGTTATCGATCAAGCTCCCACGGTCTGCTGATTTAAGCAGTCTGTTTTTTACATTTCAAAAGCTATGCTAGTTCAGTATCTGTTGTCCTTGCAATAGTAGAAAATGACAAAGTCTGCTTCCGTACAATGAAGTTTTAAACCCGCTTCCGCGGAGTTAAAAAAAAACAGCCCAAAAATCAAACCAGAGAACTATCAAAATAATTTATGTGACAGATGATCGCTTGAAGAAAAGGTTGGAGAGAACAGCTACGGGTAAATTAAATATACTTTTAAAATTATAACGACCCTAAGATACTTGCCATTCAATTCAACGAAAAGAAACAAAGGAATAATGAAATCAAATTAAAAAAATACTTCCATAATATAACAAAATGTGTATTCACGTACATCTGGTATTTGTAATGTTGTCTTCTACACTCCAACTACTGAATATTGCACATCGCCCGCCGTTGGCGAGTAAACATAGCGAGAGCACTTTAATCTTTACTCTGCTCGGAATCTAATAGAAACTTCTAATTTTCTCTTTCTTCGAAATCTCCCGAAGCGATAATGACGATGGAGCGTAACTTCGTCCGCGTGCAACCCTCTCCAGTGTTTTGTAATTGAGGGCTTACGTGACGCCCCGCCGCAGCTGGCGCGCCCTGGGACGGTTCTACCCAACTTTAGCGAGTTCCGATTCCACGATGCCTTTGCTTCTTTATTTCTTGCTCACCGATCATTTTGAAACGATTTGTGGCAAATAAAACGTCGATGCACGATAGTTCTCGACGGAAAGTGAAGTGTAAAAGAACTACTCGAGAAAACGCGGATCTCTGTCTGAAGAGCATTTTCGATATCAAAGCAATTTGCAACCTCAATGCCCCAAAATCATGTAAATAAAGTAAAGAAAAAAAGCATCGTCCTTCGCGCAATTTGCAATACAATGGTAGAACGTTAGAGATGATTTTTTCTCTCTGCATAGTAAGCGTGGGTTCGGTCCCTATAAAATTTTATTATTCAATCGTCTATATCCCTGGCTTTCCTCTTCAAAGTAGGCAGCACAAAGGGATTGAATGCATTAGAAATCAAATTATTGGTTCCTATTCTATCAGATATTTTTCCCAGATGTTTTGTATTTCGTCACTTTAGTGTAGATAAAATGTCGAGAAAGAGTGACGAGCAAATTAAAGGGAGTACAGGTCAATGAATTGAATACATAAAGGTGATCTTTTGACCGACGCGCCCGGCCCCGCGGGCGAGTTCACACATCAGCGGCGGGCCCGAATGCACGGGTCACAAAAATCAATCCCAAAGGATAGATTGGTACCTTTAAACGTGTCCATTATTTAGACGGTATTCGGCTGTCGAAGGACCGGGCTATAGGGCAGTCCAATCGTTCGGGAAAACGTCGTACGGGAACCGAGCGGGCGCGATCGAAGGCGCGCGCGGGTAAGAAGGCAATACTTTATTTAAATTAAGCACCCAGGGACGCGTGTTTGGATTTGTTATTTTGCAGCGGATATAGGCAGGGTTTTCATAGACAAATAAAGGGAAAGTCTTTATTTTATAGGTGGGCTTCACGAATTCAATTAAAAATAAATGATACATAATGTCATTCCAATAAAGATCAGCACTTCGTACTGTTAGAGATGAGCCAATGCCTATTTACATTTGCCGTCTAATTATTTTGCAAAAATAAGCATAGAATGTGTTTCAACGACCATTGAAGTACAATTAAAAAATGTACCTAAGTACTACGCTAGAATGAGTCACATTTCACTTTTATTCCGCAGGCGGGCGATCCTCTCCAATCCGGACGTCATCGGGCACACTCCGCTAAAGGCATTATTCGAAAACGATTTCTGGGGAACACCGCTCACAGACCCAGGGTCGCACGGCTCTTATAGACCGCTGTGCGTCGCTACATATCGGTTCAACTATGCTTTCAGTGGATTCAAGCCATGGAGTTTTCACTTCTTAAACATAATATTTCATTGCATTGCATCAGCGCTGGTCGTGGTGCTGGCTCGGCGTCTATTACCGAGTTACTGCATGAGGGTTGGAACAGCTGTTGCCGGGTTGACGTTCGCAGCGCACCCTATACACACGGAAGCCGTGGCGGGAGTAGTGGGACGAGCGGACTTAGCTGCATGCAACCTCTTCCTCATAAGCTTCCTGATATACAGCGAACACATTAGATTACGGGAACAACGACACAGACGCCAATGCAGACATATCTTAAAGAACAGCTTAGTGCGGAGAACTATAGCGAGTACCGATCAGCCGTTTCGATTGAGTTGTCATAGCTTAGTGCAGCATATTATGATGAACTTTCGCCGTTTGTTGAAGTCGAGTAAGGCGGGGCCGATGAAGTTGCTGCACGCGTGGGAAGCGAGGGCCGAGACAGTGAGACTGAAGTGTCGGTATAGTGGCAGTGTGAGTGAGGACTCCGGGGAACTGTTGCAGTGGTTGACGCTTGCCGGCACGCTGGCGTTCGCCGCGGCCGCCACGCTGTGCAAAGAGCCGGCTATCATGGTCCTACCTCTTTGTATTTTCTACGACTTTCTGAAGGGGAGCCGTCAAGAGGACCTCTACTCAAAGGTAAGGATAACTTTTATGTAACTACTAGCGGACACCGCGGACTTCGTACCGCCTTAGAATTTATTTTTTTGGGTATGAAAAATAGCTTACGTCCTATTCTCAGACCTCCTGAACATGCACTCCAAAATTTCATATGCATCGATCGAGCCGTTTCGTAGGAGTTTGGTTATAAACACTGTGACACGAGAATTTTATAAACTAGATTTAATTTTAGATCAATCTTGTTGATAACATTCCTTTTCTTTTTCAACGTCATCAATCTTTTGATATTTATTTATATTACTAAATGCTTTATACGTACTAAATATGACAACTCCAAAAAAGTGACATAATTAGAAACAAGATTGTAAAATAATGTAAAAAATAAGGGCGTAGGGAACGCTATTTCTTTTCAAAAAGGAGTCTACAATTTATGGAGTAGGTAAACATAAAAACCCATAATATAAATTTTCTACTGACTCATATAATATAAGCTCTGAGAGGTCATTTTCGAAAAACTTGATATAACAAAAGGGATCCAAGTTTGTAAAGATAGAGGGCCGGCTCGTGAATTGATATTATGGCGGAGCGGTGCACATTAAATCCGGCCTTTGTACAATGTTTTGTGGGTTCAATAAAGATTGAATTGAGTCGCGAGATCAATCCTTTTGTGTTTGGATGTATAATACATTTCGTATCATCACGTGGAAAAGTCACGCAATACAAATATGTATTTAGGACAAACACATACTTGAATTGTGTAGGTATATCATTTAGGAATGTAATTTTATTTAGAAGGACAACGTGTAAGCGCTTTGCAGTATATATAAGCTAAAATTTATTTTCCGCCATCGTAAAATTTTCACTTTAAAAAATAATAATCATATGTGGAACATTGATCGACCTTTTAAATACGGTCGATGCAGCTCAACCTGGGCGTTATTACAACTCCGTATTTTAATGTTCAATTTACACCTTAATGTAATGGGGATATGTAAGTATACGGCGGGAAGCAAACAATTTCATTGTTCGGATTTAGGTCTCGAGATTTTGACTGACAGGCCAAGTTAATAGCAGCCGTGTTTATTCCTCGTTTCTTTTTAATTTTCCACCGACTGCTTCTGCTCACGTGGGAAATTCTCAAAAAGATAATCGTATTCCGTCCCGCCCGGTGACTACATACATCACTTTAATTCTCTATTTCTCTTTGGCTTTGCAGTTATTTTTTCACGCATGTAGTTTATCCAAATCACGTTACGCTTCTCTTTTTCTAAGTTAGCTATAAATATTTTCTGAATTTATTTCAGTGCAACATGATCATGGCAAAATCCGAATATTTGTGTAGTTTAGGGTAGGTATACGCGTTCAGTATTGGTATTTTGTTTACTACAAACAATTACATCATACTCACGTGCATGTTATTCTATTCAATTAATAGCAAAGTACGTTCCGTATCTGTTTATGTCTTTATGTTTTTGCATTACTGTTGGCTTTATCTAGTTAAAACATCTTTTTCCATTTAACAATTACACTGAAACAAGACCCTACCAAGTTATTTACTTACTAACTATACCTCGATATAAGTATAATATAATTATGTGAATGTAGCTAGAATTCTCTTTGTTGGCTCGCCACTTTCTTGTTGTGTATTATTGCAAATCTGTCATACTCGAGATCCGTTACTGCGAATAATTTTCAAAATTAATTAATAAATCGGATTCAATTACCTGTGCAATGAATATAATTTACACTTTACAGCACCCGAGAATATACGAGAATATACGTACCTACATGCACTCGTATTCTTATAGAAGTATTATCAGTAGGTACGGGATCTATAATTAAACTAAAATGAGAATGTAATTTAATTCAACAGAATAACATCCACATAAATATAAATGCGGGTACGTATAGATAGATAAGTGAAATTGTTAACTTCATTTACATAAAGGTATTTGTTCCCTATTCAATAAAAAAATAAAAACAACAGTTTCATCGCGTTAAAATTGGGAGTTGTATGTGTTAACGAAAAATATTATTCATGGAATATAATTCATGAAAGCTGTGAAATTCATCAATATTTCAAGTTTCAATTACAGTAAGTGAACGCGGTCTAGAAATACTTTTCTAGAGCTTTTGAAGTCGTTGAGCGGTAAGCAAAGCGGAGATCTAAATAAAAACACAGCTGAATTGTTAATTGGCTTGAATTTGCGTAATTGAATTTGGGCCAATAAAAGAGGGCTATTTTTTTATCCACGTCCTGGCTTCATTTCGGGAGCTTACGGCCAGTTATGGCGTCGCTTGAGCTTCTTTAGTCCTTAATTTTTGTTTACTGCTGCAATTGATCGCGATTGCTCATTTAAGTTTCTAGTTCTAGCTTTTTAATTTCCTCGAAAGCGACGTCATAAACAAGTTCAAGTGAAATTGTATACCAATTTGTTCGATAGTGTTGTAGCTTCTATATAGTTGATATAACGATTAGTTAGACCACGTTATGACTTTTCACGGCCCAAACATAGTGTTGTTTTAAATGTGCTCGTTTACCTACCAATGACATAAAAAAACTTAAATAAAGTGTCCAAAATCATATAAAGTACTTCCACGGCGAGCTTCGTAACGGTTAGTGTCGTAAAAAGTTGTTTGTTTGCTTTAACGTCATAAATCAGCTGTCTAAAAATATTCTCATAACGTCTACGTACATTGTAAACTATTTATGGTAAATCTCGTAAGACTTTCGCAAACAAACCTTTTATGTTTTCCCTTTGCCGACATTTTATTGGTATCGCCATAGCAAGATTAGATCTCGTGCAATAAAGTGATAAAATAGTTAGGTCGTACGGAATGGTGCTCGACATACTCGCAGCGGCAGCGGCAAAAACATATAAAACAAACATTACGCGAACAAAGTTGCCAACAGTTTGTTTCTCTTTTTCATATTATCACATATCACAGATACAAATACCCAAGTACCATTAAAATATTTTTGGTATAGGTATATAGCGTAAAAGTGTGAAACATGGTGAAACTTAATATCTCCTTATATTATTTTGTTTTGCCATATTCTGTTGCCCGTATGTGGTGACCAACTATTGCTAATATTTTGCGTTTTTTGCCACACCGAAATTTCAAACTTTTGCATTATTAATATTACTCTATGGATATTGTAGTATAGTATGATGTATATCTATTCATTAACATTTAATTAATTAATTTTCAAAAAAGATTCTAGAAAATAACCATTATAATAATGCTTTTTTTCAAGTTATCAGTATCTAAGCATAACGTATTTATCTTGTATCCTCTCTATATTACCTACTAGCCTAGATTGTATTCCGCACATGTATCGTACCTACTTAGTACTTCTATCATAAAGCATTCCTTGTCAAATTATATATTGGAAGTTATCTTGGATATTGAGAGGGAGCGTGTACGCGCTTACTCGTAAATAAATATCGATTAGCTGCCACCGTACCCTCGACTCATTTGCTCTGCATAGAATTAGAATCTGGACCTTTCCGTGGGTAGCGCCCAATAATTCTCTCATCTTGAGGACTAAAGCAATTTTCTGTAGCTCTGCCCATTAAATTAACATTTGGGCTTTTTCTCCTCCCGCTTGCCCTCTCTTGCCGGCCTAGGCCCAGTATATTTCAGCGGTCGCGTAATTTGTGGCTCGTAAATGTTCTGAAATTGGTCATCCCTTTGGTTGAGGTGAATTTATGGCCTCCTCGGTCGGCCTGTCGAAAGGGGAATTAATAAGTCCCTTCTAATGGTGAAACGTACCCTTGCCATCAATTTGAATGCCCCAAGATTGCCGCGGACCACTGAACGGGCGTCTGGACATGAAATATCTCACTTACGAATTCTTATTCATTTTGTGCTTTCGATAAATTGGATTCCCGACAAATGCCTCATTTTATTTCTGTTACGAGAAAGGATCTTACTGTTCGCGGTGACAGACACAAATTGAATACATATTATAGATCGCGCGGACTGACGGATCGTACGCTTCAACGTATCTTTTTACCCTCCTCCCCTATTTTCGCGTAATATTGTTTTACGAAACGCTCTTCTTCGGATATAAAATTTTAAAGTTTTAATTTCCATTTACCCAGCTTCGACCAGACTCAAATGTCGTCAGGACAGTTCAGCGTCTGGCTCCCAAAATACTTCGGACAAAGCCTTTATTTTTAACGCTAAAATAGGAGCCAACTTCCACGACCAATTTAAAGTTAAGTTGCAGTTTTGTTAATGGAATTGAGCTGCAGTGACTTGGCTACAGTAAAGTTTGTCTCAAAATATCCTTGTGAGGAGATAAACAAACCTGGTTGTAAATAACATCGCTCGAACGCCTTCTTGTCTCGAGGAAAGAATAATGGTATTTTCTATTTCGTTAGGTCGCTATGTATAGTTACGTCCACTCGGATGGCTGCCAGCTGCGCCGCGCTAGTGTCCCTCCGTCGCCGTGGATATAAAGTTTCACGATGGTAATATCCTCTTTTGCTAAGAGTATTATCAATCTTGCTGTTCTTCTTGAAATTCCGCGCTTTTACTTCAGCGGTCTGGTCGGAAAATATCATTTTACTAACAATTTCAGTTCATATACACTCAACAGCAATGAAAAGTGACCCTTTTTCATTATTGTTGAGTGTAGTAATTTACAGTTAATTCATCGGAACCGCCTTCACAGGCGTTTAAGATCTTTTTTATTAAAAAAAAATAGGTTCAAAATCATGTACCTATATCATGCATGTATCATGATATAGGTTATGTAATATAACCATCAAAAACCTTATTGAAAGAATACAATACCTAAATCTATAACAAATCCTTTGGTCCCGCAGGCTCTTCCATCCTCTAGGTACTTTATAAGGGTCCGATACTAAATCAAACGGCCGTGAAGTCCCCCCATACTTCCATATTTTCGCACCCTGACTATGTCGTATAATAGCTATTGACCAAATTTATCGACTCTCATGTCATAATTTTATCGTTATGTGGTGGAATTCTCTTACATATGCGACGGTACGCACTCTAGATAATATACACTGAATTAATGTAAATCGTCTATCTCCCTGAATCGGTTTTCTGTTCAGACGATTATCTGTGGAAGCGCGAGGACAGACGCTAGTGAATCGCTAGTCTATGGAAGAATCTGTGCCATCCATTAGTTATAGTGTTTTAGCTTAGCTTAATGGCTTAGGCTGACTGTGAAAGTAGCAAAAGTCAATAAGTTTTAAGAAACGTCCATTTAGTTACCTTGTCTGTCTAGTGCATTTTACACTAGCACGAATGAATAATGTAGGAGTATTATTTGTGTTTGCTTATTTGTTTGGCTATTGGTATGAGTCTCAGCGTGTATCAGTCGTTTTATTGACTTACGCTCATTTTCAGAGTGAGTTTTTTTGAGATGCCGTTACGTTTCCGGTCTTAAATATGAAATTTCATTAATCATGAATAAGAATGAATATTGCTCCGTAAATTAGAAAACACAATCTAGGCCGAACATGATCTTCGTATAAATTTAACGCACCCAAACCGCTAATTAAGGTGCTTAGCGTTGTTTACAATTTGTGAGTGCCATAAACGCGGTAATGCCCCAGGCGCTTGCTTGCTCACGTATGTCCGCATTCAAAAAGAAACTAGGATCCGGCGAGCGATCACAAAGGGACGGAAACGAGAGGCGAGCGTCACTGGCGCTACGTTTTGTGATGGCGACATCGGCATTACGCGGCCTTTAACTAACGCGTAGTTCTAGATGTTGTTTCGCTCCATGAATACCGCGATTGCTAAGTGATTTTGGCGCCGGATCCCAAAAATCGCGTCTATTTATTAATCTACGCTTTTTGCTCGTTTGTTAGGTGAGTTAATTCGAGTAGTTTGAACATTAACCGCACTTTTCTGAGTTCACAACTTGCCGATGTAAGTTACTTTCAATAAAAATAATTATCATAGTCAATCCCTAAGTAGTTTGATGTAATGCACTCACATTGAAAATTACTTAAATCTTGTAGTGCAATACCCAATTTCACTTCCACTCAACATATGTGAAAATTAAATACATAACGCCAAGAGCGAGTCAGTTGCAAATTTCAACGAAGACCCAAGTCTCCGAGTAAAAAGGCTGTGGATATACGGACGAACGGAAGACGGACGGACAGACGGAAATGACGAAACTATAAGGGTTCTGTTTTTTGCCACTTGCCCATGGAAATCTAAAAAGGGTTTCGATTGCTTTGAATATACATCAAAAGTACAACGTTGGAAATATCCAACAGTTTCTGTCTGGTGGATTTATTTCTACATAATAATCGTGTTTTCACTTAGAAACTTTAAAATCTCGAAGGCTATTTCTTTCTCACAAAGTAGGAAGTATCCATCAGTTTCTGTCTAGTGGATTTATTTCTACATAATAATCGTGTTTTCACTTAGAAACTTAAAAATCTCGAAGGCTATTTATTTCCCCACACACCCTGTTTGCGGAGAATCTCGGTGTGGGCTGGTCACAATGGAATTTATTTATCGGTCACAGGCGCTCCAAGTTCCTTAATCTAAAATCGATGGGAACGCCGCCGAACAAAGTTACGAATAGTAAAAGTTTGCAATCGAAAAAGTCAAAGCTTCCCGCCCAACACCTGCGTAAATAGAGCTGTGCTGATAAAAACGACTTGGCGGGGATGCGAGTAAATAAAAACATCTACTTAGGATGGACCAAGTTAGCTTGGTACCCTTCCATCAAACCAGGGAATGACTGTACGAGCGAAATTAAAATTTGAATATTTATCACATACGAGCTCATGTTATACGTCAGATAATTAAATGAATCTACCATCGCTTGCTACTTTGCTAGCCCGTTGCTTGTAACAGGGCATTCAAGAAAATTCAGCAGAATGCTTCTTTCAAAAAATTCATTTTATAGCCGGGCGAGGTGTGGGACAAGGGAAACTCAACCTTAAGAACGAGAACTTTACTACACTACCGGGTACAATACGTGCGCCACCGTACTGACGAAGTGAATCCCAGCTTAGGGTGGAAGTTCACTGCGGCAGCCACGGAATTGTCCAGATACTCGACACTAAAACGTCTCAGCAGAGGTGAAAGCGTATAGCGTGCTAAGTACCAGGCCCTAATAGGAAGGAACCGGGAAAGTACGACAAATAATTGCATATGACCGCAGGTCACTGTTTGGTGGAGACCAAACGATAGCGCGTTGTAATGGACAGCTAGCGCCATCTATCGAAGACCGCGGTAAACTTGAGTGTATCGTGTTACAGCTTCTCCCCCTCTGTCTATGATGTCGACTCGACGAATAAGACAGGAGTAGGTAATATGACTAACTATGTACAAAGGTTTATTTACAATTGGCCAGGAGGTGTGTCTTCACCCTCCCCCTGGAGCGGAACTGCACCAACAACCTTACTTCGGTGATGGGAAGAGTGTGCGGTCCATATCACACAAGTCACTCTCTTCGTCATAGTTTTGTAGGTTGTCTGTGGCATCTTGAGCGGATTCCTTAATACCATTGTAACTGTAGTTGCAGTTTGTTAATGACCTCCTCTTGACAGGCAGTGGGCCGGGAATTCTTTCCAAAATCTGCTGGAACTGTTCTGGTGAAAACATCTTGACAGGTATCTTTTGAGCTTTAACCGTACTTGCACGTCCAGAGCGCGTAGCGTAAGTTGGGGTTCTTGTTGATCTCGGGGTCTCCATACCTCTTCCAGTCACTAATAATGTAGGTCGTCTGACGTGGGCGTAGCACCAACCAGGTTCGTAGCGCAGGAGAGCGTAGTCTCATAGACACGTAGCACCGGTGACGTCACGTCGACTGGCCCCACGTATTGGGCGCCAATATAGCCGGGCGAGGTGTGGGACAAGGGAAACTCAACCTTAAGAACGAGAACTTTACTACACTACCGGGTACAATACGTGCGCCACCGTACTGACGAAGTGAATCCCAGCTTAGGGTGGAAGTTCACTGCGGCAGCCACGGAATTGTCCAGATACTCGACACTAAAACGTCTCAGCAGAGGTGAAAGCGTATAGCGTGCTAAGTACCAGGCCCTAATAGGAAGGAACCGGGAAAGTACGACAAATAATTGCATATGACCGCAGGTCACTGTTTGGTGGAGACCAAACGATAGCGCGTTGTAATGGACAGCTAGCGCCATCTATCGAAGACCGCGGTAAACTTGAGTGTATCGTGTTACAATTTTTATTTCACAATTAATATACATAAAACTCTTCCGTTATTGACTGACTGACTGATTGGCTGGCGATGACAAGGCAAAGGCGGAACTACTACCAATAATAAGCTGAAATTTGGTATGTAGGTTCCTTAGGGAGCACTAAGAGTGGATTTTCTGAAACTTCCACGGAAACAGGGAAAAACGGAATTAGGAAGAATATATAAAAATATAGCTTCTGTCCACGACTTCGTTCGCGTGGAATTCGGAAATAGCGTTCCCGCAGGATCTATGCATTTTCCGGGATAAAAAGTAGTCTATATGTTGACCAGTGTTATAAACTACCCCCATACCAAATTTTGTTGCAATACGTCCAGTAGTTTTCGAGTTAAATCGGGACATACATACATACGTACATTCATACATACACACACACACACACACACACATACATACCTACATACATACATACAGATTTTTTTTCTAAAAAAGTTAATTAAAAAAAACAAAAAACCCGACTGCGTAAAAAACTAAAAAGAAAAAAAACAAGACTACTTAAGTAGTTCAGTAGTAGCTAGGATTATGTTAAGTAATATTTACCGTCGCCATCAGATATATGGTAGCGAACAATGTGATCATAAATATCTGGACACGATCTTACTGTCAAGACGTTAGACTACATGCTCAGATATTTCTGATCATTCTCGCTTGCTCATATTACGTCTAATGGCGATCGTACCTACTGAGAAATGACACCATGGAAATAATTTCATGTTCGACACTAACATAAATCAAATATTGATTGCTATTGAGGAATCTAAAGATGCCTACTATCGGGACCCATTATTTGTAACATTTTAACCTAGATTTTAAATGGGTTCCGACTGTAGGCATCTTTAGATTCCTCAATAGCAATAAATATATGATTTATGTTAGTGTCGAACATAAAAATTATTTCCATGGTGTCATTCACACTCGCGCAATTCAGACGAATTGATTGACGTATGATTCATTAAACTCGACCCACGCGTTTGATCTCTAGTGTGCCACAAAGGAACAAACATACATAAATACATACATAAATACATACATACATACATACATACATACATAGACAGGTAAACACATAACCCTCCTTTGCGGTGCGCAGTCGGGTAAAAATCGTTATTTTGTGTTCAGTATCGTTTATATAGTCCCCTCGACTTGATAGTTTCTGTCAATTTTCAAGTTTCAGACGAGACGTCTTTTACAGACTTATTATTAGGAATAGAAGATCCGTATACTTTTGAATCTAATCCTTTATCATTAGGTTGTAAAGTATTTATTTATCTAGTTATTTTTGGTTTAGACTGTGCTTCTTTCAAACTGAACAACAAGGATAAAGGAACCAACTCAAAAAGTCTCCGTTTCTCTAGCAGCTTTGACACTCTCATTGAAGCAAGATAAAAGGGAAAAGTTAGCGTTATAGTAGCTCTTTAGGAGCTATTATAGAAACGAGTTCATTTATGTACCAAAGCTTTGCCAATAGGTACTTCATCATCATCATCATCATCATCATTTCAGCCGACAGACGTCCACTGCTGGACATAGGCCTCCCCCAAGGCGCGCCACTCAGACCGGTCCTGTGCCACTCGCATCCACCGCGTTCCCGCGACCTTTACAAGGTCGTCACTCCATCTTGTTGGAGGCCTACCGACAGCTCGTCTACCGGTTCGCGGACGCCACTCCAGGACTTTCTTGCCCCATCGGCCATCAGTCCTGCGAGCAATGTGCCCCGCCCACTGCCACTTAAGGTTCGCAATTCTTCGGGCTATGTCGGTGACCCTAGTTCTACTGCGGATATCCTCATTTCTGATTCTATCACGCAGAGAAACCCCGAGCATAGCCCTCTCCATTGCCCTCTGGGTGACCTTGAGCCTTCTTATGAGGCCCATCGTAAGCGCCCACGTCTCGGAACCATAAGTCATCACTGGCAACACACACTGGTCGAAGACTTTCGACTTAAGACACTGCGGTAATTTGGACGAAAAGACACTGCGAAGCTTCCCGAACGCTGCCCAGCCGAGTCGGATTCGACGATTGATCTCTTTCTCGAAGTTGGACCTACCTAACTGGACTGTTTGTCCCAGGTATACATAATGGTCAACAACTTCGAGCGCAGAGCCTCCGATTATTACTGGAGTTGGCACAACATGGACATTGGACATGATCTTCGTCTTGTCCATGATCATTTTCAGACCAACTCGATCGGAAACTCTGCTGAGGTCAACGAGCATAGCACTGAGGTCTTCCATGGTCTCAGCCATAACTACTATATCGTCGGCAAATCGAAGGTGAGTGATGTACTCGCCATTTACATTGATGCCTCGTCCTTTCCAGTCCAGCACCTTGAAGGCATCCTCCAATGCAGCGGTGAACAGCTTCGGAGAGATTACGTCTCCTTGTCTGACTCCCCGCTGCAGTGGGATGGGCATCGTGGTCTGGTCCTGTAGTCGGACGGACATGGTGGCATTTTCGTACAAACACTTCAACACTTCGATGTACCGGTAGTCAGCTTGGCACCTCTGGAGAGACTGCAGCACAGCCCAAGTCTCGATCGAATCGAAGGCTTTCTCGTAGTCCACAAATGCAAGGCAAAGGGGGAGGTTATACTCTTCGGTCTTCTGTATAACCTGCCGCAACGCATGTATGTGGTCTACGGTACTATAGCCCTTTCGGAAACCGGCTTGTTCGGGAGGCTGGAATTCGTCAAACCTGCGCGCGAGACGGTTCGTAATGACTCTCGAAAACAGCTTGTAGACATGACTCAGAAGTGAGATGGGTCTATAATTCTTCAGCAAGGTGTTATCCCCTTTTTTGAAGAAGAGCACCACCACACTTCTGTTCCATGCTCGCGGCGTTTTCCCTTCATGGATGACGGAATTAAACAGCGTCTGAAGGGCCTTAAGGACTGGTTTACCACCCGCCTTCAGGAGTTCAGCTGTAATTCCGTCATCACCGGGGGCTTTGCCGTTCTTAAGCTGTTTGAGAGCCATACTAATCTCGTACAGGCTGACGTCCGGGATATCTTCGGTATAGTGTCGGGTTAATCTAGCTCTAGGGTCTTTAGCTGGATCAGCGACGGGTGTTCGGATTGTCGTGTATAACTGCCCATAGAACTTCTCGACTTCTCCCAACAGCTCCGGTTTGGATGAGACGATCCTGCCGTCTTCGGTCTTCAGCTTTGTCAATTGGCTTTGGCCAATAGACAGATCTTTGGCAAACACCTTCGTGCCTCTGTTACGCTCAATAGCCTTTTCAATACTGTTGGTATTGAATCGGCGTATATCACGCTTCAGAGACTTCGAGATCTGCCTATTGAGCTGCCGATAATGACTAGCGTCACCTGAAGACTGCAGAATCATCTCACGCCTCACCTCCATGAGCTTTAGGGTTGAGTCTGAGATTTTCTTGGTTCTTGTACGGCGGGTCTTGAAGAACTTGGACCCAACCGTATGGACAGCTTCCACAAACCCGTCGTTGTAATCGTCCACGTCGCTTTCTAGGCAAGCAAAACGGTTTTGGAGTTCGAGCTGAAAGCTCCCGGGGTTTTGGAGCTGGGTCGGTGCCGGGCGGAGCGTAGACTTTATCAGTCGAGATCTCTCAAGCTTCACTTGGATATTCAATGTGCCTCGTACCATACGGTGATCGCTCCCGGACTTAACCGAATTGATCACTGAGACATCATTGAATATCTGCTTCCTCGTCGACATGATAAAGTCTATCTCATTCCTCGTTACACCATCAGGGCTCATCCAGGTCCACTTTCTGTGCTCTCGTTTCCTGAAGAAGGAGTTCATCATATAGAGTCCCTCCTTCTCCATGAAACCAGCCAGTAGATGGCCCCGGTGATTCCTACGCCCTACTCCAAATTGCCCCACTCTCAGCTCTTCACCGTCTCGTTTGCCCAATTTCGCGTTGAAGTCCCCCATAACAACTGTGAAGTGAGTTTTGGAGCTATGCATGGCTCTAGAAATGTCCTCATACATAGCCTCCACCTCATCGTCGGAGTGCGTCGAGGTCGGAGCGTAAACCTGTATAACCTTCAACGAATATCGTTGGGTTATTCTGAGTACAAGGCACGCTACCCTGGTCGACACACTCTCGATCTTCACCACATTGTTTGCGAGGGACTTGTGGACGATAAACCCGACACCTCCCTGGGACTGTTGGTCGCCCTCCCGGAAATAGAGCAGGTTACCGGACTTCAGGGTTATCATGTCCTCCCCCTCTCTCCGGACTTCTGATAACCCTATGATTCCCCAACGTAACCTGCTCAATTCTTCCTCCAGTTCCAGTACCTTTTCGTCAGTCCGCAGCGTACGGCAGTTGTATGTTGCCAGGGCCAAGGGTCTTCGGTTTTGGTAGCCGGGTCTCTTCCGGAGATTAACTTTAGCACCCCCTGCCCCGCCGTAACCATGGCCGCTACCGGAGCCAGGAATAGCGGGGCCGCCGGGGACTGGGGGTCTGGGTTTATTTTGTGGCCTCATGTTACCAATTTTATCCCTTGGGGGGGGATTGCCATAGTCGCCACGCTTGGCAGGCGGGTTGGCGACCGCAGTAAGATTTGCGTAGTGCGCGGAGGACGCTGCTGCCCATCCTCCGGTTTTTCCCTTATTCGCCTCTTACGAAACCCACGGGAGGAGATGGGGTGGTGCAATTCTGACCCGGCACCACAATAGGTACTTACTTGAATACAAATCTCCACTTTAACATCTCGTCATTGAACAACGAAGTTCTGTATTGAAGGACCCCACACATGTCATTCATTAAATTCGGTAATTGATAGACAGATCTGGCATTGTCAGATTTCCGATGGAAAATTCACTATATCTGTACAGGAAAACAAAACATGCGTGATATGAAGTCAGACGCGGTAGGTAGATATTTATATAAAAACATTATTGTGAGGCAAGAAAGATACAATAAATCGGAGATTAATATTATCTAAGCCAAAAAGAACAAAAGTAGCTAAGAAGTTATCTAAAAACAACACTGCCAATACGTATTATATTATATTATCTTAAACAGAGATGAAACCGGGTACAAAATTATGACAGATAAAGTTACTACTACAACAGCCTATTTACGGCCCACTGCTGGGCACAGGCCTCCTCTCATCACGAGAGGGTTGGGCTATAGTCCCCACGCGGGCCCAGTGCGGATTGGGGACTTCACACACATCCTTGAATTACATCGCAGATGCGTGCAGGTTTCCTCACGATGTTTTCCTTCACCGAAAAGCTCAGTGGTAAATTCAAATTGAATTTCGCACATAAATAATTTCAGAGGTGCGAGCCGGATTTGAACCCGCGACCCGCATGAGAGGCGGTAGGTCAAACCACTAGGCCACCACGGCTTCCTAGGCCACCACGGCTTCAGATACAGATAAAGTTAAGATTCCCTAAATTATTTTGCTCTGGTATCGTTCATTAAAGGCTAACATAAATTATTCATCGTAAAAGAAACAACATCTTATTTATTTCAAATCAAAGATCCTCTGACAATATTTTGTCGCAGTAGATCAATCTCCATTAATGTATTTTTTTTTATGATTAAATCTAATTCATTGAAATTATCGGAACTGATAGGCATGTCTAAAGTTTACTTATAGATACATACTTTTATAATGACACGTTACTAGAATGAAAAAATTGCCTAACATATTAGTCATCTTGTTAAGCCAATAATATATACTCGCATCCCTAAATATGCATGTTGCTAACTCGGCTGAAATACGTCACAGGAAATAGCTGATTGGCCCAATAATAATAAAACGTTGTACTTACCCATGTACATGTGTGCAGAAAACGTGATATAAGGTACAGATACACATGCTCTTAAATAGCATGCTAAAAAGCATGCTAATAAGCATGCTTAAAACTAGCATGCTTGTCAAATGATACACTTGCTTTAGACTAGCATGCTTTTTATAAGCATGCTCTTGTCAATCTTGATAAAAGCATGCTAAAAGCAATGGTAGAGATACACATGCTCATTATTAGCACACAGACTCCGGATACACATTCTAGTTAAGTTCTCTATCAGTGTTTCAGTGCAGGTCAGGTAGTGGAAAATGGAAAACCAAGTGGCCCTTTCCACAGATTTGAATCAAATCATTATTTTGGTTGCAATACAATGTGTCCAAAAACTTTTGTCATCACGAAAGAAAAATCGATCGATACTAACTAGCATGCTAATTAGCAAACCTGTTCACCCGTGCTAAAAGCACGCCCCCTTCCACCCGCGCCGCAGGTAGCATGCTCAAAAATCGACGGCCGTGCGATTTTCTAGCATGCTCGAAATTAGCATGCTAATTATTAGCAATGTTTGGACACACATGCTTTTAAAAAGCAAATGCTCAATATTAGCATGCTGCGTGCTAATAACTAGCATGTGTATCTGTACCAATATTCGAGAGATCACTTTGATTATTTTGTAATAGCTAGAAGACTGTGGACATTGACATTGACGGACTTCTACTATACAGTAGAAGATAAAACCTAATTAGTATAAACCCTTTGTTAAGGTATTTGAAACAACTTAAATTAAAATGTTAGATATGAGTATATTAATAAACTTCAAGAGGGCTGCCTAGCTAAATAAAGACGAGGTAGGTGAAAGAAAACATTTTTTTTTTAATCAACTTTGATTTTTACCCCACAGCTTTATGCCCCATATTTAGCTAGGCTACCCACTTGCAATTTATTAATACACTCATTATCTAAAATTTAAACTTGGGTTACTTTAAATTAGGTGATTCAATCGAGAGTGTTCCTAGCTATGTTTGGAGAAAATCATTTGCTTAAAATTATCGGAGTTTGTCAGTTGATGGTAGTCGGGATTGTTAGGATATTCTTAAACTTTCAATTGAAGTATAGATTAGTAAGGTACGTTATTTGTTATAATTACGTCGAATTGAAAGCCTTTTCGAGAGCTATAATTTTCTTTGTATAGGTTGTGGTCTGTAATAGGAGCAAGGCCGCAAGGCCGTTTCAAGGCCGTTCCCTGACCCAGCATCGTCAAATTGCTCATGTAAGATCAAAGTTTTTAAAGAAATGTTAAAAGTTAAAAATATGAAAAAAAAACATGTTATATTTGATCATATCATCCTTACATTGAAAGCTTTTGTTACACGTTTCACGAAACTTCGCTCGATACAATTTAATTCCAAAGTAACCTCTAACTCGGACCTTTAATCCAACTTTACTCCAGTTTATTATATCAAACAGTGTAAAACTAAATTATAAGCGAACAATTATCAATATTATATGTATAAATTGACAGCTTTATAAATGCCATGTTTTTAGACGGTATTTTTATAGAAATTAAAACGTGTTAAATACTGATTATTTGCTCAAACCCTATCGTGATGAGAGGAGGCCTGTGCCCAGCAGTGGGACGCAAATAGGCTGTAGTAGTAGTAGTAGTAGTAAATACTGATTAAATCGGGCGTTCTGGGCGTGGCGCTTTCTCTTTCTCTCGTTGCACGAGTGACAGTGATGACTGAGCTTGGTATAGGAACGGCCTTAACGATGATTCCACAGAGTATCCGCAGTTACCTCGACCTGATCCTAATGCTCCACTAGTGCTTAAAATCGGAGCTAATGTAATTTAAACTTAAAACCCACAGTCCATGTTAGTACCTACTTCAAATTATTGAAAACAATCAAGAATGACAAATGTCAAATATTAAGACTGGGCACAATATGTTTGCAATAAATACATTGCGGCCTGATTAATTTTGTTAGAAAATAACGGAATTAATTACTGATGAGTTAAAGGGTCTACATTCAATTTTTTGCTCCTGTTACAGGCCACACCGTTACCTGGCTATTGATACAATGTTTTTAAAAACTGTCAATATTATCATTGTTTTAACTGTCTCACACGCCATCACTTCATTGCTTCATATCAAGTTGAGGTTTCGGCCAGATTTGCTTACATGTGTTCTGTGTCGTTGATATGACACACGAGTATCAAGTACTTCATCATCATGGCGTCGAAAAGATCAAAGCACAACCCACACATGACTATTTTTCATAGATTTTTGATTACACAAGGGTAGCTATGCAAATATTGTGAGTGTCTAAGGTGTATTTTTTACAATAAAACGGCGAAATTGGTTTCCACCGGTATTTGTTATTGGGAAATTGTGATGCGTTCCAATTTCACCACTTGACCTGTCGTCGGTTAGTCTCGTACGTCAGTTCAGTCGAGTTCGCCAATATGTGAACACTTTTGTACTTTATTCCGTTGTAATAGGGTTCAAAAGTGTACACATATTAAGGAATTCTGCTGCATGTAGATACCGGGTTCCGGCTGTTCACAAGGATTAGTGTATGAAATTGGTAGGGATATTTAGATTGAAAAGCTTTTCCACTCCATGAGAATGTGTGTTTATTAAGGTAAGTTAATTTTGCTTAGAGCAATGTTTTCGTAAGTTTGTAAGTAGTATATTTAGCGTTATATATATAGTATTACTTACTAGCCGTTTGCCCGCGACTTCGTCCCGCACGCATAGACTTAGAATTTGCGTACCCGATGGGACTATACATATTATATAGATGGCTATAGTTATAGAAGTATTGAAAAACTGGTTTGACCCGTGGAAAAGCCGTTGACGTGAAAATATCGGGATAAAAAGTATCCTATGTTATTCCGGAGTTTCAAACTATCTCCATACCAAACATGACAAACTTTCACATTTATAATATTAAGTATGGATTTTATTACCAACTTTAAACAATAAGTCATCATCGTACAACTATCTACTCCTATTTAGTTAAAACAGATCGCTTCTAATTATATGATTCGATGAACTTTTACTGAATAGCGTACTTCATATTCTGCGTTTTATTTATGCAATCGTCATGACAGTGGACTGTTTTTACCAATGCACGCGGGACGCGGTGAACACGTATTAAATTACAGCACGATACAACTTTGAAGTCGCGCGGCGACGCACTTGCGCCGTTGACGCAGAGTCTATTATTGCTGAATCCGCGTCCCATATTATTGTGTCCTGTTGTACTGGCATCCACGCCACAGCTGCGCGGAATAAAAGGAGTCACCTCGACCGACGTGCAAAAACAAAACGCACCTCAAAATTCTGCACTGCACTGCGGAACGGGCGAGCACTGAAACGTTTGTGCACATTATTAATCTAAAACAAGTAGTTTAAACTTCGAACTAGACGTTAGTTCGCTAAACAGACGTAGTGATTCTGAAGTTCTGAAATTTAGAAAACTTCGTGATAATTTCATTTCATATTTAAATTGCAAAAAGCGATCAATCCAACACTTTTATCTTGTTTGTTTATCCTCCTCCTCAATCGTACCCTCACTGGTGAGAATCGTGGCACATACTCCTTGTGATGCTCTTCTATGTGCAGCGATCTTCGGCCTGAGTCTTAAATACAATCGTACCGAAGTTCATCAAAATCGGTTCAGCGGTTTAGCTGCAAACTGTAGAAATTTTTCAAAATTTTTAAACCCCTTTTTATCTTCTCAGGCGTGGAATTTACAAAAATCTTTTCTTAGCGGATGTCAAACATCTATAGTCCGATCCGTCTAGTAAACTACTGGACTGTGCGTTGATTGATCAATCAGTCAGTCGCATTTGCCTTTTCTATATTTAGTAGAATAGGTACATAACCAGAAGTAGTTTCTTAACATGACTTGATATTTAGTTTGGTGAAAATCGTCACTCCACGTTTCCCCATTATTCGTTCTATACCTACCTATCTACCTATTTATTCTAAAACTAGATTTTTTTTATGTCAAATAATTCATTCATTCTAAATGTATACTGTATTTATTTTTATGTAAATACGAGCAAACATAATCTATGTTACCTGTGTATGTTCAATTGAATGTGACGATAAAAACTTTTAGATTTACCTATATCCTCACTGGTATGTATGTGCTCTTATTTTTACCGGCAGTCTGTTTTTCTACCTCGCAGCACCAAAAAATCTGTTTACGCCGCGTATGGAGCTCCGGCCACGCCTGTAAAATGTTTTTGACACATTCTCTTAAGCGTGAAAATTAATCGTCGCTATGATCGAATAAAAATGAACGATTTTTTGCTTTTAAGCACTCATGTAGGTTATATCAGGTATTTACGATTTTACCGAGTAAAACATTTAAAAGCGTAAATGGAATTGAGTCAGATATGATAGATAACATCCAATGAAAGGCTCAATGCGGTAGCGAACAGTAAAATATTTTTATGGAATGCACTAGAAGCAGTCGATAGTAAAGTCTCGAGAAGTTCTCAACTAGATAATAAAGCAGATTCATAATGGCGACCGCGGTAGAACGCGACCGCGAGCATGATAACTTATAATAAATACATCGATGATCCTTTAGAAAATGTGAAAGTTTCATCAATAATACTACTTCACTTTGAAACGGGAAAGAATGGATGAAACACAATTACTTAAACAGGAAGTCGGCACAAGCGTCCTATTTCTTTCTCGCCTACTACAGTAATGGGTTTGCTGCTCTCTCCTGAGTAGAGGCTGCGCCCCCTCCCCCCAGCCTCTGACGCCGTTGGTGCCACCAACAATGACCTCGTATTTCAGACGGAATTGCTCAAACATGGAACAACGAAAACGTGGAATAGCGTTTGGGATGTTTTATATATAATACTCGTACACATGGAGTTGCGTGTAAATCAACGCTGCTGGAGAACGAGCTACCTAGTCGTTGTGCTGTCCTCGACGCTCGGTCGAGGATTTCACTGTCCAGAATACATGGTGATAGTTTATGTATACATCTGGTCCAATTTTAGCATTTCTGGAATAATTTTAAAGCTATTAGCATAGAATGTTTAATAGTACTACGTACAGAATGGCTACGGAATCACCCGCCTGAATCTAGCCCGCGCGCAACTCGCTCCCAACTCGCCTTATCGTCATTTGTTTCATCCGGAGATGGTGAGTGAATCGTTGACCCGCGTACTACCATTTGGTACACACACATTTACAAGTGTACAAACATTGACACTTCATTCGAATTGTGTTCGAAATCGTGCTTTTATAGGCCGTGTCCGCCCTGTGCTATTAGGTTAAATGGTAGCATGATTTCATGTCCGTGTTAAGTTTAGTCATTAAAACACCACACTGTTTATTTTTAAGACTATAATTGATTCAAACATGCCCGTCGTGAAAAAAAAAAAACTGACGTCGGAAGGAACTTAGTTAGGAGATAAAAAGCTATGAAAATAAACCTCAGTTAATTTCACCGGGCGGCGTAAAATAGATTGCGAGGAAATAAACTCATAAAACTGTTCCATTACATCTTTTCCCGTCGGTGTTCGTAGAAACATAAAACTTTAAACACTTTAGGGCTTTTGGGCAGATGGACGTTAACTTTTTTCCTAGACCGCCCGCGAGTGCGTAGGCAGGTACTTGAAAGCTCTGGAATTGTTTTGTTCAAAGGTCATTTATGTAAGTTACCATAAATTGGAAAAATAAATGGTTATTAGAAGTACTTAGCATAAAAGCAATAACATTCATGATAATATTCTTCGGGTTTAACTGGTTCAGTTAAAACCTGTCGTATATTTTAGACGATGATGATGATAATACACTCAACAGCAATGAAAACTGGTCACTCTGTATAGGATTTTCCATACAAAGTGACCGGTTTTCATTTCTGTTGAGTGTAGATTAACGTGACCATGATGGGCGTATTTTATTAAATTTTTGACAGATTCTCAGTATGTTTTTCAAGGTGCGTAGTAAGGTGCTAAACCCTATTTGGGCACTTTTGAAGATATGAAACTAAAAATTAAGCTGAAATATATGTAGGTCTCGAAAAAATACATTTGAGAATTGATATGTGCTCTTCAAAAGTTGCGATGCCCGTGCACGTACCCATCGCAACTTTTATGATGGAAATGGTAGTTATTTACGGTTTTTGACTAAATTATTTTATCATATCCACAGCTCAGATTATGAAAAACTGAATAAAGTTTCATTTTCTGGACAGCCCGTGTAAAATCCTGGTCTAGATACTTAGCAGTAGCGATTTAAAATGTTGAAAATGTCTTACTTGATTTTTTTGCAAGGACGACCTAGATGTATCGCAATTTCCACAGCTCAGATTAAAGAGGACATATCAATTCTTCATATATATTTTTTCGAGACCTATATCTTTGGCCTATTTTTAGTTTTAGGCCTTTAAACGCGACTAAAATGTGGTATTACACCTTACTACGCGCCTTAAATTCATATAACGAGAAGTACCTTACAGTACATAACTTTTACACTCAGATTTTTATCAATGTAGTAAATATACGAACAGATAAAGTGGAGCGATCCGGACATAAATATTGGTTTTGTTTTTATAAGATAAATGAATGCTTAGGCATTGCAGGCCAATTGAAAACAATCTGGTTCGGCGTACTTACGTGCTCATTCTGCGGTTTAAAAAACCGACGCGATTTTCATTTAAAAGCATTTTAGCTTACTTGTATTAATTATAGTACATTACAGACCTAGGGTGGTGAATTCGTAAATGTCCCAGATCGCAGGTTTCAGGCACATAAATATGCGATCTGGGGCTTTACGAATTACCGCCCGTGGTTCGTCAAAAGTTTTACGTCTTGCCTTGGCCAAGAAGTGTGATTTTCTCTCCGCGTAGCGGGCAGAAAATCACACTTTATGGCCAAGGGTGATGTAAAATTATTTTTCGCTTTTACTTTGGTGACTACAGAAGCGTGCCTACGTAGTATATGTGGATAATCATTATCAAATCACAAATCAAATGCACTCCCAGACCAGGGCTACCGGACCTTGTGTCCGCTATGTCAGCAAAGTGCATAAACGATATCAAAATTGATTTAGAGCTTTACTGTTATATGCCATGCGATTAAATAAATACTTATATAAATCATTATCATTCACTCGAGCGGAGATATTGCAAAGAAGATCCCTGTTTAATATTTCAATTTACACATAGAAAATCGTAAAATTCTAGGATTCCTTATGTACTTACGGGCAACAGAGACTACTAACTTACCATCAGGTAACATGTGTGCTCGGTCATCAACCAATGCCTAAAATCAGAATAATTGAGGAATAACATAGGATACTTTTTTACCCCCATATTTCCACGGGAACGTTTTCTACGGGTCAAACCAGTTAAGAGGGTTTATCCTGAAAGTTGGCAACGTCGCATATAGCTGTCAAATGATTCGCTGTTTTCATTAATTTCTCAATATTACTGAATTAAAGAAGAAGTTATCATTCTATGGTTGAATGACGCGTCTCGTGTTATATTTGTTGGTTAAGCATTCAAATGATAAGATTACATTAAAACGCATGGAAAATGCGATGGAAAGTTTTCAAAAGATAGTAGGTACTACCGTAATCCTAAACATTTCATGTTCCCAGGATAATTGTTGCAATCCATACTTAAGGTTTTATTCAACCATAGAGTGACAATTCATATTTTCATTCAGTAATATTCATAAATTAATGAAAACAATGAAATATTTGACAGCTATTTGCGACGTTGCCAGCTTTGGGAGTAAACCCTCTTTAACCTATTTCAATATTTCGCTACTTAGCGATAAGTCCGCCTGTGGTCTACCTATTTAATGTGTATTAATTATTTACTTATTTCTGCATTTTCTTTGTTTTGTTTATATGGTGTTCAATAAAGAGTATTGTTTTGTTGTTACTTCTATAACTATAACCATTTTCTGAAGGATCGTTCCTTTCGGAGTTTTACAGTACGAGGTACAGTTACAGCCTTAAGATGCTAAGTTTTTCATCAATATAAATATTTAAGCGACACAAAATGTGAGATTCAGATGTGAAGAAAATCTGAAAACAATCATTATGCTGCTGTAGTAAATAATAAAAGTTTCAGCCTCGACTTCATCGTAAAATAGTATTTTTCGCAATCGTGACATAATAGAGAGCTTTTCAGTCGAGTACCGTGTTTAGGCCACGAAGCTTGCTGAGTGGCCTAAGTAAGGTACGAGATTGAAAAGCTTGATTATGGCACTATTGTGAACAATACTTTTTGTACGAGTCCATTAAAATTAATAATTTAACTCATTAGTACGAGTATATAAGAAAAATAAATGTCGTTTGAATTTTGCTCTTCATGGTAGGGCCTGTAATCTAGTTGGTCACGACGTGCATCTAGATGGCCATGCCGAAACGTGAAAAAGTATTTCGATCGTCTAGAGCGAATCGAAATAACTTATTTCGGTTGTTTCGGAAGTATGACTATTTAACGATGAAAAGAGTGACATTGCAGTATTCTCTATGAAATCTTAATACACATATTTCAATTGACGAGTACAAAAACAACCTTACGTGAACCGTGACTTCACGGGCTGGTAGATCCGTACCTACTGTCCGCTAGATTTTTCCCTGGATTAAGAATATTTGCATAAGCTAAATTACTTTTGTCACGTTGAATACATTACGCTGGATGCGATACATTTTCATCCTTCATAAATAATAATGAATTCAGACGTCTCTCAAAAGGGTGATTAAGTCATAATAAAAACGTAACCGATGAATACTTGTAATGCCAACATGAAAAGAAATTTAACAACGTTTATGAACAAAACATGCGAAAAGTTCGCCGTAGTGTGAATGTTTGTCCTTCCCTCACGTCGAAACGACTGGACCGATTTGGCTAAAATTGATACGGAGATAGTTTGTGACCGTGGGAATAACATAGCTTTTATCCCGATATTTCCATGGGAACGAGTTTTCCACGGGTCAAGTCAGTTTTTTGAATACTTAAGAAGTATTAAAAAAAAGAGAGTTGATGAAATCGGGTCACTTTGAATAGGATTTTCCGTATCCGGTTTCATTGCTCTTAACCGAGAACAGAACCTTTTTCAAGCTATTATTCAATTCTCTTCGTATTATACATATCCATACTAATATTATAAATGTGAAAGTAACTCTGTCTGTTGGTTACCTCTTCACGCTTCAACCGCTGGACCGATTTGGATGAAATTTTGTATGGAAATATTCTGAGTCCCGGAGAAAAACGCGTAGTTCCCGCGGGAACGCGATAACCGAATTCCACGCGGGCGAAGTCGCGGGTAGAAGCTAGTTCTGTTATACATATATAAAGCGTTATCGTAACGAAGACCAACCAATAAGCAGTGATACACAAAACTGAATTTGCTGTACATATAACTTTGTTAAATGCCTATAAAGGCGTACATTTTAATGCCTCTGTATTTGAGATGTGTACGGTTTAAGTATCTTTACTTTGTATCTTGAAATCAAATAATTACTACTTGAACATTGTAGGTCGGAAACAACCCACTTTGTAGCTGGACATGCCATGAATCTGGCCTTCTGCTGAAGTTATAGTTACGGTCGGGTAATACCCACCTCAAACCTACAATGTGAGTGAGAAAGGAGCGTTTAGATATTAGAGCAAACAGTTGACCCATTCTAAGCGCAAATAAGGAAAGTAGGCTAATTCAGTTGAGAAACCATATTTTAAGTTTTTATAATACTCGGCTCAGTGATCACGCGAATCTTGTCATCAAAACTGTGAAATCGTATGGAAACTTTAATATTAAGTGTTATATAGGTAATTAAATATTATCTAAGCTTTGCTGAAACAGTGCCCGTCTTTTCCATGTACCAAAGGTAGGTAGGTACCTTATGATCCAGCGCCTTATCACGATCAAGAAATTAATCTCCAGGGTTTGGAACAAGTCATCTCCTTGCCGAATACCCTATTTGATACCAAATTTATTATCTAAATCCTGTTGACCATAGCGCTGTGTAAAGCTTTTAACTTTCAATATTAGTTTTATAATAAAATAAGTCCGTGACACTTGGCCAATAGACTAGTTACAAACATGCATCTTTTTTAGAAAATTTTGGGTAAATAATAAATAAAATTAATACCTTGGGACATTTCACACAAATTGACCTAGCCCCATACTAAGCAAAGCTTGTACTATGGGTGCTGGACAGTGATATAAATACTTATATAGAGAAATACATACATATACATACTAAACATCCATGACTCGAGTACAAACATTCGTGCTCATCACACAAAGTTTATCCCGAGTGGGAGTCGGCAGGGTCACTACCAACTGAGCCAAACCTGTCGTCAAACAAAAATGATACGTAGAATCGACTAGATCGATTATGATTTTGTGTTTTTGTTATGCTTCCACGTTTCAGGTACTTATATACAATATAGAGTCAAGCAAAACGTTGCGACGATATTTTACCTACAAAATCAGCCATCGATTCTAAGAATGTTTTTAGTTGCTGATTCTGTGGGTAAAATATCGTCACAACGTTTTGCTTGACCGCGTACCTATGTATGTCAAATGCCATTTGTTTCCTTAATTAGGTAAGTTAAGTACTTAATTAAAATGCTTTTCATAATTCAACTTCCAGTTACAAAAACGACTTTGCTGAATCTAATTCCGTGTTTGACCCCTAATTGCCACTTCCAGCGTTTCTCGCAAGGTTGTATATTATTCCTGGATGCTAACGGCATCACATCCAGAATAAAATGGTTACTATAATAATAACAAGTCTGAAGATATTTCGCTACATCCCACGGTCTTTAATTTGTCCCGTCGGAATACATTTTAATTCTTAATGATCGCTTTGCGGTCGATTCGTTCCTCATTACCATTTCATTTAACGAGAGGTTATATTAGAGTCAGGTTCCGTTTGGCATTACAACAATTGCATTCTGTCGTTGTGACCAAGAGCTTACCTACTATTTTATGATTCGTTACTTTAGAACTACGCTGTTCTTTAGAAGAATAGTGAATTTATTTAATTTATGCACGGTGGAAAGTCTTATATAATTGTACCTATATAGCTCATTATGATTAAAACAAAACCACAACAGAGCAACAAAACTATCCTGCCGTCCTAAATAATAAGTTTGTAAAAAAGGAAACAAAGTTGTGACTTCCTCACCAAATTACGTGTTTACGAGGTAATTATTGTAGCTATGTAGGTATGGTAGGTAAATACGTTGTCAATCGCACAAATAAATAACATACTATTAGAATGAGCCACTTAGGCCCGGTTCCTATATCCATGAAACGCCTCGTTTTGCCTACGGACGGTTGATTTTTGACATTTGTTCCATAGAGAATCTGTCAAATTTTAACCGTCCGTAGGCAAAACGAGGCGTTTCGTGGATATAGGAACCGGGCTTTAATGCACATTTCTCGTATAACTGACGGCCGATGAGGCCAGAAAGTTCTCGAATGGCGTCCGCGTATCGGAAGACGAGCTGTCCGGAAGACGAGCTATCGGTAGGCCTCCAACAAGGTGGAGTAATGACCTGGTGAAGGTCGCGGGAAGTCGGTAGATGCGAGCGGCACATGACCGGTCGGAGTGGCGAGCCTCGGGCTTGGGCGGCTGATGTGATGATGGTGATGATGATGACGACGATGATGATGATGATGATGATGATGATGATGATGATGATGATGATGATGATGATGATGATGATGATTATGATGATGATGATGATGATGATTATGATGATGATGATGATGATGATTATGATGATGATGATGATGTTGACGATGATGATGATGATGATTATGATGATGATGAATTAATGCTGTTTCGCTGTTTAGCTGCCAGTGTGGCAGTCAGTCAGTAAGTTACGAGTAGTCCACATTTCGATCAACTTCCGATCCGAGCGAAACAATCCCAATGTCGAAGTCCCGACCTGAAAGGTAACTCGTGAAAATTACGAGTAATTTAGTATATGTATTATTAGAGACGTTTCTGTCCAAATGAACGACAAAACGTTCCTGTTTTGGAAACCTTTTAGTACTGATTTATTTGGAATAAATTAATACTAATAAAAGCTCAGTTGTCGCGTCGACATGAATGAATTCCGTGGGTTGGTAATTTCATAAATATCTTTTCACCGTATCGTGTATATAATTTTGTTACCGTGTTGTTCAACTCTACTATTACCTACCTGTTGACTATCTTTGTCGGATAGAAATCTAAAAGTTCAATATTTAGACGGATCTTATTCTAGCCTTCTCACGGACGGTATAATCCGCATAGGTACCTATAATCCGCCTTTTCACGTTCCCACAGAAATTCCTGAAATCCCTCTTCTAAAATTGACCTGCACTCCACATTTTCCAAGGAATCTAAATGACAAATCTCCATTTTTTACAACCGGTAGTTTAATCTGTACGTTGTTAGTCATTCAGTAATGGAATAATTTTATATACAGGCTGGCCCATTTGGTCAGATTGGTCAGTATGTGCAAGTCTGAAAGTATAAAAGATCCACAGGTCTGTTCTTAGGAGCCATAGAGATGGATGCTGGGTAAATACCCAAAGTTTCCTCCGGGTTATTTACCGGGTTTCTACCCAAATTTCCCAGTATATACCCGGGAAGATTGGGTAGAAACCTGTTTTGTTAGCGGTAGGACCTGGTACTGGGTCCGTCTGGGGTGGTACCACCGTCTTTCCCCGCCAAATAGCAGTGCTCGCACTGTTGTGTTCCGGTGGTTAAGGCAGCCGGTGAAATTTCTGGCACAGAGGCATTCCATCTTAGGCCTCAGGGTGGGCAACGCATTCGAGATCTTATGGTTTCTTAATGGGGGATCATAGGATTTCGGTGTCCATGGGCCGCAGTGACCACTTACCATCAGGTGGGCTGTGCGGTCGTTTGCCAATACCATTGGTATATAAAAAAGAAGATATCGGTATTTATGGGGAAGATTGGGCGTTTTAGGGGTATTTACCGGTATTTACCCGCCGGCGCCTATCTCTGGGCCATGTCATCGATTAAAGTATACTAGAAAAGAGTACAATACGGAAAGCTTACGATTTGTCTTTCAAGGCGATTATGAGTAGGTAATGTCGTGGCACGAAGTCTTAAAGCAGGAAACGATTTCAAGGAAATATTTTTTGTAGCTATTAGTAACATAATTATATCGTTATCAGGTTGCTTTTATTCCTGTCCAGTGCCTGCAGTCCGGTGATTAATTTACAAACAGCTAGTTTTCAAGTTTCCCTGTAAATTTGTTATAATTTTATGACGGTAACACACGAACGTGTGCGTTACGGGGTCGTTGTAAGGGGTTCGTGGATATTTTGTATTCCATCAATTACGAAACAGTGTTAACTCGCCTGAATATGTTAAGCTTCAGTTGAAGAATAGCTAGCCTAGGCTTTACTAAGTTTTACGAGAAGGTTGTCCGAGCCGGTGAGTAAGTTTACGTTGTGTTTACTTTTTCTTTATTTCAGTCCACGTTATGTGGTAATTAAATCTTGACAGTGACATCTAAGTACCTCATGTATTTAAAATGACAGTCAACTTTATGCAATAATATGATCACACTCTCGCGAAATTAATTGTAGAGAAACGACGAACTGGGGCCTCATTCCGGACGCAAAAGGAAATTCATTGAGAAGCTATAGGGAGCGTCAAAACGTCACGTCAAATTGAACTTTAAATCTAGCTACTTAAAAGTTCGGTTTCAAGGCCGGGACGCTTTGACGGTAGGGATATGGAAGTTCCCTTTCCCTATGTAACGTTTCGAATAGAGCCGCACATAATCACAAACTTTCAAATTGCCCACTGCCATACGACATATTCAAACGCAGCGACAAGTTGATCGTTATAGTGATCTACTGAGTTCATTTTACCTCAAAATATAGGTAACGAAACTGGAACTGTCCGAAAATGTCTATTACGAGTGGCCGTGCCATTTCCTGAGACAGTGCGGATTACCTTTGTTTACTTTCTAAGCGGTACAAAGCGAGCAGACTGTTGGCATTGGCTGTCACTGTAAATACCGGTGTACCTTTATTTACCTTCGGACGTAATATGCCCAACCGTAGTGCTGTGTAAATGTGACGATTGCGAGAATAGCATAGGAATTGTATTACCTGCTGTTTACTCACGGGGGATGTGAAATAGACTGGCATAATGATAATTACAAGACTTGGATAAAGGGTGATAGAAAAGTCAAGGTTCCAAGCATCAGGTTCCGGCCAGTGCTAGCGATAGCGGCAAGAAGAAAAAAACTTCAAAAGGCGTTACAAGCATGAAAATCAGAACGATTGGATCTTTAGTCCATATTTAATTCATTTTGACCCGTAGCACTAAAAAAGAGTAGAGAAAACGCCATATTTTTTTGTAGAGTAAGTTTTTTTTTCATACTGAAACTATAGTGTGTGATATCAAAGGGTTTTCTCAGCCAATTATAAAAAATATATCACATCATAGTCAGTATGGCATTTTAACCGAATTCTAAAAAGTAGGAGGTTTTCGATCTCTGTTTTCAAAGTCTGTAGGTTTATTTAATGTACATATATTACGTCATTACTCCTTCAATTGTAAACCGATTTCGATAAAAAAAATGTCTAAGGGGATTAATCTCATTTTTAAAGTACACCATCATGAGAAAATGAGGGAACTCCTTTTATGTAAGCACATACTGTGTAATTTTGGTATCGATTTCAAAGCCACACTAGAGATTACTTACTTACTTGTATTTGGAAATTAGATACAAAGCATATTTTTTTAAAGTTCGCTATAATGTTGTCTTTCTTTGAAATCGTTTTTTAGGGTTCCGAACCTCAGGAGGTAAAAACGGAAAAATATTAATGAAGTTTTTCAAACTATATATCGTGTGACATATCAAATGAAAGTACTTCCTATAAGGATCTCATTTTTTTTAAATTTCTTTTTTGGTCAATACTTTTCGAGTTGTTTGAGAAAATAGGCGAAAAATTACCATTCCCCCCCTTATCTCCAAAACTACTTGCTTGGAAACTACTAGCTTCTTGGCCGGTTTTTTTTTCATTATGTGCTGCCACGGCAACGAACCTGGTCAATGTAAAATGAAAGGCGATAATCATAGGTAGGAAGCTAGATAAATAAGTCAGAGGAAGACCGATAAAGTTACGGTCCCAGCAGACACGATTTCTCTCATAATATTATTTGCCTCTAGAAATACGTGACTAGAATGGCATCATCTACCCACCTGGTTGTGAGTATAAGAATTTGTTGGTTTAAGCAAACTTGTTCTTCAGTAGTTCATTATATTTCGAGTTTTTCTCGAGGAGTAGGTAAGTGAATCGTTTGCCACGATAGAGTGAAGTAACAATCAATGCTCATAGATATTTAGCTCGTAGACCTAAAACTGGACGTACATACATACATACATGTAGGTAGCCGCATAAGGTCAGGTGACTTCAAAATACATATTATTAGGCAAAAACCTCCCTGTCTAATCGACATTAAACATACCGTAGGAGAAAATACTAAAAGACAAATGACATAAACCGATTAGTTACCCGACTTTTCGGTAAATTAAATTCATATTTACGAACAAACAGAAGTTGCCAAATAACACAAAGTCATGTCCAAACGTCTTTAAGGTGAGTAGAATAAAACATTGTACATTTCTTTGTTTCCCAGGTAATGTGATGGACGGAATTAAAAAAGCTTTTTCCTGTTCTAGAGATTTCGTCATGTAGTTATGAGGGCATTAAAGTTAATGGACCCCTCGGCTCCGTCGCCCACCTCGGTGACTTTATGAGTTTATGGCCAAGGTATCTCGGCTTCATTTTTATTTGTGACTTATTTCGTCTTTGAAAGCTTTTACTGGTTTACCTCACAAATTCCTGTAATTTAACAAATTGAACATAACATTCTCTTCTCTGTTCCTTGTGTATCGCGCAATACCTATTCCATATTATTAGTATTTTTAGTGTAATGAAAGTTTTACTTAGGTATCATGTAGCTTAGTAATTTTCTTAGCGTGAACTCGTAAATATAGCTAAGACAAATATAATTGTGTCAACCTATCGAACATCAGAACTGGAACGGACTAACGGCTTTTTGCGGATCAAATTTCCGCGTTTTCATATAGCTCGAGCTGTAATACGGGGGCTGGCGGCGAACACGATAAACTGCCTAAAGTGACAATGCATTAGTACACGGAAATTGCTAACGTGTTCGCTACATTTCGGCACGTCGATAGACGTCAGCGACGGAAGGTAATTCTTATCGATACCTTTTTAGATTAGGTTGGTGAAAGGATTCCAGAAAGTTCTTTACCTAATCCAAGGCGGTGTTTGATTTCGTTCGTGTAGAGAGCGCGTAAGCTAATTTAAAAGGGCCACACGCGAATGAGTTCCAATTCATTCACCCTTCGTAAGTAGTAATGGTTTGACGAAGCTTTATTTAACACGCCTTACATTTAAATTATAAGCATCAATGACTTAGGCCATTTTAAATATTCCTTTTGGTAAATAAAAGTTGCGTTAAAGTGTGAAATCATTTTGTAAAGACATCAGCGTAGTTTACTGTTTTGTTTAATCAGTCTAAACCATCCGAGAAATACTAGCGCGGCTTGTTTGTATTTGCTTTGCGCGGTGCGCTTATTTCCAGAGCGTCGTGCATTTTTGACAGTCGCTGTACCCAATGCAGACTCTACGCTGAGCCGCGGGTTTTTTTCTAAGGGACTGGCAAATGAGCCGGCATTTACGAGGCGAGGATGGTAATGTCAGCGAGCCAGTAAATTTTCCAGATAAGCGCCCCACTGACGTCTAGGCCAGGCGCCCGCTTATTTCATTAAGTTATTTGCTTTGACTTCAAGTTGCCGCCAGCGCAACAGTCCTTGAACAGAGAGGGGTTACTAAATAAACGTGAGCTGCACATTTATATGTTAAAAATGTGCATATAGTTTAATTTAAAAAAATGTCACCAAGGTACCTGTAATAGGATTAAAAATTTCGTTAATTATAGACAAGATTATGAAGAAGGTACCTAAAGGTACAAATGGATACATTTTTCTTTATAATCATAGCCATTATCGTGTTCATTGAAAAATCATCAAACCTATAGAATCGTCGTTTTTTTTTCAAATAATTTCTTTTTATCTTCACACTTTGTCAGCTTTAGCCGTCAAGAAGTCAGTTTACATAAGCAAAGTCTTTGTCACATGACGTATTTGGAGGCTTTCGTGTACTCACAGCTGCCAGTCAGCCCATACTTATATACTTATTCAACTTAGAAGCCTACCTTCCAATGACAGTGCTATTAAGGAACATCCAAGCAAAATATCGTGTGAAAGTATAAGTAAGCGGTCACTGTGGCCCATGGATACTGAAATCTTACGAGTTCTTATTAAGAAACCACAAGATTTCAAATGCGTTGCCTACCCTGAGGTCTAAGATGAATGCCTCTGTGCCAGAAATTTCATCGGCTGCCTTAACCCCCTACCGGAACAGCAAAAGTGTAAGCACTGCTATTTGGCGATAGGTTAGCGGGGAAAGACGGCAGTACCAGCCCGGACGGACCTATAGCACCAGGCCCTACCACCATTGAACACTTTATTCACATATGGGTATGCAGAAACCACATCCTTCCCTTTGCTACGACTCTGATGTCAACTTTCATTCTAATCCACATAGATGCGCGTGGGCTTAGGCTAATTATTTTGACCTAGCATTTCGTGAGATTGTATTGAACTTGATACAAGAAGTCAAGAACATTCGCCTTGGTTGTGCGCTTTCAAAAATTCCATTCATATTCGCCAAGTAAACACTTTCTGTCAATCTTCTCTCATTCATCCTTTCCTTATGACTAAACCAATCATGTGAAACGTATGAAAAATGGTAGATCACCCTGTTTCAACCAACTTGGATAAGAATTGCCGTGAAATGGAGGCGGCATATTTATGTTATTGCAGATTTCCGTCGCCTGCCGTTTCGCCAAGCCGCGAGAAAGCTTATTACTTAGTTTTTGGGGTAACTTCTGAACTCAGATTCTAATAAAAAATAAAGTTGGCGACGGTGGTTATTAGCTAGTCACTTATTTACAGTCATGTAGCTAGGAGCAATGAATATGTTGATCTTTCTGAACTAACTATACTGAACGGATTTTAGTCTAATTTATTTTTGATATACTTAGACTATTACATGGGGTTAACACATAAACTACCTACTTCTTATCTCGGCATTTTTTATTCTTTATTCTTTATTCAATTGCAGAACATGTTAGTGTTACAGATATAGGGTGTTAATATTAGGTAACTTAAGTATCTACATGTTACCCTGTCAGGGCATGTGCAATGTCTTAGAAACTAAACTTAGATGTAAATGTCGTTATTAGGTACTGATAGGTAGGTATTAGACACACTGTTCTATAACGACAAATTATATTATTACAGTGATTTTTCATAAATAATAAGTAGGTGTTATAGCTTATAAATAATTTATACATAAATACTAATTTCAGGTTCATTACTTTAAAGATTTGTAATGTATTATAATAATAATTATCGTTATATTAAATTAAATTCAATTATATACATATGTCCTTATTGTTAAATCGTTACTCTATTTTTATTATTATTATTATTTTGTTTTACTTATACAATTCAAAGTCATTTATAATTTATCACTATTGTCTTCTAAGAATTCGTCAATTTTATAGTAGCATTTTTTTAACAGAAAGGCCTTTAGTTTTTTGAAGAATATGTTATCCACAGATTATTATTCCATTGGCTTTGCGGCGAGAAAAACCGCAGCGCATTTTTCCTACACAGTAAACTTATGGAAAACAACCACATAGTAAGTTATCTTAGAAACCATAACAATGCCGACATGATGAAATTTCAATTTGGCCCCTTTGCCCCAGAATGATCGTAACAATAGAAAGGTTATTGAATAATTGATGTTCGTATCGGATAGGTACCTATTATACAATTGGCAATTTGGCTGAAAAATGCACACGAGGATTTAGAAGTGAAAGAGAGACCTCTTCTTGGTCGTTATAAATCTTGAATGAGCAATCGTGGTCGTTATGTTGGTGGTAACTTGCTTCGCCTTCATTCATCTCTCACGGCAGCCTCCTTCGTGCATTCGCATTGGGGGCTATTTAAGCGGCTTTATTTATTTACATATTATTTATTTAAACTACGACTACTACTACAGCCTATTTGCGTCCCACTGCTGGGGACAGACCTTCTCTCATAACGAGAGGTTATAGTCCCCACGCGGACCCGGTGCGGATTGGGGACTTCACACATATCTTTGAATTGCTTCGCAGATGTGTGCAGGTTTCCTCACGATGTTTTCCTTCACCGAAAAGCTCAGTGGTAAATTCAAATTGAATTTCGCACATAAATAAACTTAGAGGTGCGAGCCGGAATCGAACCCCCGACCCTCTGCACGAGAGGCGGTACGTCGAACCACTAGGCCACATCGGCTATTTATTTAAAGTTTATTGCATATTACTAAAAACTAATATAAAAGGCTTACTTAATGCTTAATGAACTTTAAACTGATCTGTCCACTGCATGGGAGATTGCCGATCGCTCGGGTCCTTTAGTTATTACCTCCAGTGGCTCTATAGGCGAACCAAATTTAATCGTCAGCCCAGGATGTGAAAAACTAAATACATAATCCCCACCAGCACCACAATAGTCTATTTACACCCCGCTGCTGGGCACAGGCCTCCTTTCACCATGAGAGGGTTTGGGCTACCCCCACGCGGGCCCAGTGTGGATTGGAGACTTCACACACATCTTTGAATTACTTCGCAGATGTGTGCAGGTTTCCTCACGATGTTTATTTCTAGTTTATCAATCCTCATTTGAGAAACCATTTCCCAAAAGCGAGGAAAGGTAATCTATCTATAATTCAGTTTTCGTGTCTCGATTGAGCTAATTCAGCGCGTCAAGTGGCCGGGCACCTGCGCGGCCGGCGGTGGCGTAAATTTCCTAAATTTCGCTGGAAATCCGAGCCGGCGTCGTTAGTTCAGCTCGCGGCTCCCCGGGGATACCTCGGGCAGGGGACGCCCTACCTTCATAAATCTTTTCCACGCTCCCCACTAACAAGCCAGCACCTCACTCGACTCCACTAAATCCCGCAAACTTTCATAATAACGCCACTTTAAATTGTAATAAACTAATAGTGTTTTCACATTAATCTATTCGTATTTAGTGCCAGGGTTGTCTGGTAATTTAATAATCTAAGGGGACGTCTCGACGCGACTGTAAATCAATTTTATCGGGCCACGTTCATTGTGGATTAACATTATTACAGTCTCAGCAGATATTACACCTCTGATGAGCGAGATAACTCATGTCACTAAATTGCTTATTACAATCTCACCTGCCTAGGCGTTCATTTAGCCTGCCAATTTATTTTGAACAGTTTTGTCTGTGAGTAGTAATTAATTCTAAAGAGAGTAATAAAGAATTCGACTTTTCAGTGACAAAAAGTAGCCTTTAATGTTGCTCCGTGGGTGAGGCACATTGCTCGCAAAACTGATGGCCGATGGGGCCGGAAAATTCTCGAGTGGCGTCCGCGAACCGGGAGACGAGCTGTCGGTAGGCCTCCAACGAGATGGAGCGACGACGTCGTGAGGGTCGCGGGAAAGCGGTGGGAGCAAGTAGCATAGGCACGGTCTGAGTTGCGAGCCTTGGGGGAGGCCTATGTCCAGCAGTGGATGTATTTCGGCTGAAATGATGATGATGATGATGATGATGATGATGATGATGTTGATCCGTATTATAATCTACCCCCGAACCAAATTTTGTGGCAATCCGATCAGTAAGTACTTCGAATTAAAACCGCACACATACAGTCACGTGACTTGTACAGACTTACTCGTATTATCAGTAGTTGTATTGGTTAAATAAAACAAATTTAAATGTAATGATAAAATTAAAACGTCTCTATTAGTCGTAAATATTTCAATTTTTCTAGCAATTATAACACTGAAGTGATATATCTTAAAGAAGATTTAAAGAAGAGTTTTCATATGATGTACATTGAAAGGTTGTAAAAAATTACCATAATTCCGAAACATTGCAGCAATTTCTTTGACGGTTATTAATGAATTCCTGGAGAGTGGTGATCAATCAAGTTTTGGTTGGAGCAAAATTTTCGCGGCCACAAGTTAGCGAACATTTTGTAGGATTATATTTCATGATGTCGAGAATTGCGATACCGTTTCTACGAATAATATGAATGAAATTGAAAAATGCTATATGTAAATTATCTAACAGCTTTCATAGAAAAATCTTTCACCGCCATTTTTGTTACCTCCTTACAAACACTAAATACACTACCTACTTCTTAGTTATTTGTAATGAAATTATACAGGTAAGTAGAATAAAAATATTTCAAGTACTTTGTGATATTAATTAGATAATTTTGAGCAGTTTTAACCGAAATGTAGTTAGTAAAATGAACGATATTATTTATTTTCTCGTTTAAGTATTCATTACAACCGTCGAGAATTTAATACTTTTCGTTCTAAATACCCTTCGAAAACAATTCCAAAGACTATTTTCAAATTCACTGAATTCAGATCTGGAGGAGTGTATTTATTTAAGTAAAATAACTTTAAAGAAATTCCTATCTACCTACCTAAAATTGTAACGAAATTGATGTTTAAATTGAACATTCAATGCCTTGTGAATTACTTATTTGAAATACTCTTGCTTTAACCGTCACTTTTTTTAAATACCCGGTTTTATTTAATACCTTAGAAAAGAAATAGCTTTCTTTTTTATGGATTTAAGAATAACTTACAAGGACACTCTAAAATATTCTAAGCATACCTACATGTAGCGTTACGATTTGTTTTTGGAGAGTAATTTATCTTTTTTTGTTGATTATTGAATTGTGGTTACTTGAGTGTAGGTATCGGGTAAATAAACAAGAAACAAAAGACCCCGTTTCAATGTCCAAAACCGTCTCCATGATAAAAGCAACATTAACGTAATGAGACTTTAAACTTGAAAGCGTTTACAGCTTCAATTCGAAATTCAATAATTTATTCAGCAAATTGGCGCGCTCTTTTATACGTCCGAGAATTGAATAAATACTTAGCCCTTCCTACCCCGTTGCTGAGAACAAGACAGTCAACCAAATTTATTAGAAATCTCTTTTCATAATTCTAATTGCACAATAGACACAAGAAATATATTCCATAACTCGGTAATTGGGTACTAGAAAGAGCTTAGTCTGTAAGGGTCTAAAAAATTATAAAAATAAAACAATTGTAATGGAGTTGGCGTCTAATGTCAAATAAATATAAATTTCAGAGATGTCCACTCAAAATGACAGCAAATAAATACTTGTTAATTTGCTGACATTTTTAGACCCTTACAGTCTAAGCGCTTTCTAGTACCTAATTACCCAGATATGGAATATATTTCTTGTGTCTACTGTGCAATTGGAATTATGAAAAAAGATTTATACGATACTTATCGTCAAACATAATCTCAAGTATTAAAAAAAAAAACAGGATCTCAATGTTCTCGTGGTTAATAGTAGTTTCGTTTGTTTCAGCCCCGCTGGCGGAGCGTTTGCGCTCTGGGGCTGGGCGGGCTGGCCCTGCTGTGCTGGCGGCTGCGGCTCACGGGCGCGCCCGCCGCCTTCGCCGCCGCCGACAACCCCGCCGCCCGTGACCCCTCCTTCCTCACCAGGACCTTCACCTTCGCCTACCTTCCAGTTTTCAACTTCCTTCTCCTCATATACCCCTTTCACCTCAGTTTCGACTGGTCCATGGATGCCATACCCCGCATCACCACCCTCTTCGACCACCGCAACATCTCCACCATCATTTTCTACGCCGTCGTCTCCAAAGTTACGTGGCGGGCGATCGTCGCCGAATTTAAGAAGCGTCAAGAGAATTCTTTAAAAGAATCAAAGTATTATAAGAAACAAAATTGTAAAAATAAGCACAAATGGAATTATTGCAAACAGTACAATAAACAGGAATCTGTAGACAGAAAGAATTATCACGCGCCTCATAAGGAGAATTGTGTTAAGAGGCAGTTGTGCCCTTGCAATGGTTGCAAGCACGCATTGACAGAAGACCACACGAGTGCGTGTCGGGCGTTAAACAATAACAACACAACTATGCACCGTTCTGCCTGCGTGTGTCCCGCTGAGCATGCCCGCGCCAAGGTTCAGGCCGTGCGAAGGCTGGTCTGTCGCAGCCCGCAAGAAGCGATACTAATGTCTATAGCCTTGATGGGCCTGCCGTTCTTACCAGCCACCAACCTCTTGTTCTACGTCGGATTTGTCGTCGCGGAACGAGTTTTGTACATACCAAGTGTTGGTTTCTGTTTATTACTCGGGTTAGGAGCAGGATTCTTGACCCGAAGTTGGCACAAAAGTGAAGCAAGAAGCAGGTTCTTCATGTTCACCTTACTGATAGTGTTGTCTGCAATGTGTGGATCTACCATGCGGAGGAATATAGACTGGCGCGACGAGGAGAGCCTTTTCAGAAGTGCACTCAACATAAATCCACCAAAAGGTACACATTTTTTATTATTTAATAACTTGATTTTCATGGTATAGTCGATCCAGTCTGTCTATTCAATGAAAAAATTTAAAAAATGGAAAACAAACTTTCTGAATTCACTTAACCGAACCATTATTATTGAGATTTAAAACCAAGGCGATGACAACTGTACTATCTATTCCGCCATAAAGGAGATTTATTGCTACGCAAAACGGTAAACTTTTCAATTTCGCGTAGGCCCATCGTATTAATCGTCAGTCAACGTGGCATCAAAAATTTGCCATTTCACGCCGGAATATTTGAAGTCGGTGCCGGCATTTATATTCCTTACCTTCCGAAGTTTGTTCCGAGTTGTTCCCTCGTTACCACTTACAACTAAGACACAATTAATTTGTTTGAGAGACAGCTGCAAACTACCTGCTCGCGATGTTGCTAGGCTGTCATGGCGCGGCCGGCGAGTGCGTCCTCGACTTTATAATGTATTCACTGCCTCTACACAGTCGGACTCTTGACCTTTCTAGGACGCCATTAAACATGCATGTACGACGTCCCGCGGGAGAGCCCGGGCTTCTGTTCACATCACAAACTTTCGCCCAAAGAGAAAAGTTTGGTTTGACTGTTCTCGTTTGGACTCGCTTCTATTCATACGGTCCTCATCGAATATTAAGTTGCGTGTTTTCCAAATACGAATATTTTATTCTCAGAAACTAGAGCGAAACATGTCCAAATATCAAGAGCTCTAATTACTAAGTACCTAAATATCCGTGGAAATACATATTGTGCTGTTCTTCGAATGGTTTATTTAATTAAGGTGTTTCAACAGCAGCCGCAGCACCAATTTAAAATGTGGAATTACAAGCGGAGCATTCCTTTCTAGGTTACTCTGCCTGGCAACGAATACATTTATTAGTGCGACTTAAATATATAATAATACTTAAGTGATATAAATGCTATCAACAGGTCCTACTAGAATTGGCAAAAAGCTGGGCCAAGAGGGTATAATCTATAACTTATTCAGACGCCACAAATATAATAAAATATGTTCCCTTGCCACAAAAACAATATTTCACCTAAATTATGACACTTTATCGAGGGGTCTCCGATGTAAAACTATCCAACTTATTTGTGATGGGTTTGTGAGGAAAAAAATAAGAGGCGTGAGTCATTTTTAAAAGTTTCTTTCGTACTTTTAGTATGTTCGGAATCACTTGTGAAATATTGAGGAGGCGCGTGCGTCAGCTGGCGCGCTAAGTTATTCTCCCGCGAGGATTACGCCGACTAGATAGAGGAACACGAAAGTAGTTGCAAAGTGTGTCGCTTTGGCTGCCGAGTAATATTTGTGTAGCCGACTTCGCTTCGCCGTTCGACGCAGCGTTTACATGAATTTATTGAAGCACAAATACTAACAACGGCTACCTTCTAACTCATTCCCGGAACTGAAACTTATTGAATCGTCACTTTGCTCCATAATCACTACATAGTATAAAACAAAGTTCGCTTCGCTGTCTGTCTGTAGCTATGTATGCTTAGATCTTTAAAACTACGCAATGGATTTTGATGCGGTTTTTCTTAATCCGCGGGAATGCTGTAACCGAATTTCACGCGGACGAAGTCGCGGGCAGAAGCTAGTTTTTATATAAAGTAAGAATTGCTACGCGATAATATAATAAATATTGCAATGGAAATGAAAGGCAATTGAAGGAAGTAAGTAATATTGTAATATGTTTATATGGTTAATAAAGAAGCCGTGGTGGCCTAGTGTAGTTCGACCTACCTGCACCTCTCATGCATTCCGGTGGTTCGATTCCGGCTCGCACCTCTAAGTTTACTTATTTGCAAAATTCAATTTGAATTGACCACTGAGCCTTTCGGTGAAGGAAAACCTCGTGAGGAAACCTGCACGCATCTGCGAAAAAGATGTGTGTGAAGTCTCTAATCCGCACTGGACCCGCGTGGGGACTATAGCCCAAAACCCTCTCGTGATGAGAGGAGCCCTGTGCCCAGCAGTGGGACGCAAATAGGCTGAAGTAGTAGTTAGTATATGGGTTTGGGTATGTAGGTAAAATAGTAATGGATGAAAAATGAAATTTATTAAAATGTTCTCTCGAGACTCGAACGAAATTAAATTCAATACTATTATTTTTTATACTATACAATATAATTGAACTTCAACATTTTGAACACTGATAGGATTTAATAATTAAAGTACCTATAGGTATTGCAAAGCGATCCTGAGCACGGCTCGACCTTTGCTCTTTAATAAATTAGGTAAACGTTCTTGTAGCCATTAGTTATTCACAGTGATTGAATTATTACCTCGGACCCAGACAAAGAATGAACTCGCCGAAACAAAATACTTTGAATAAATTTCGCACTTTATTATAATTGATAACTTTAAATGATAAAGCTCGTCGTATTTGTCTCCGCATCGACCAATAAATTCCATTAAAGTGGTGGAACGCGACAACCCTAAACATAAATCAGAAATCAAAGTGTTCGCGGGAAACTGTGCGCTATTACACTTTAATATATAACTTGGCAACGTCTCTTCTTGTTCCATTATTCTCGAATTTACAATTTCTGGCGTGGCAATCCTGGCACAAATGTGTGAAAGGTTTAATCTTGGAATCGTTCAATGTTGACTCTTACTTTCATTTCGTGTCGGCTTAAAATTTGCTAAGTTACCTTAGAAATTTTGAATTTCATAAATGTTCTTCTAGGAATTGGTATATACATGTATAAAGTATCCTTAATTTTAGTTAAGTACCTACTCAGAGATCTTCTACCATTTAAAGTCCCGCGCCTTCACATTTCAAAACGCTTCAATTTTTTCATTATTATTTAAAAATCACCACCAACACTCTCAAAGCATAGTTGATGGCTGTCTCAGCACGCACACATGTGTTGAGAGTGTTGGTGGTGCTTTTTAAATACATTGAAGCGTTTTGAAATGTGAATGCGCGGGACTTTAGATAGTAGAAGATCTCTACAACTAACGTAAACTTCGATCCATTTGTTTTGATTGCATGCAATAGTAGGTATGCAACGTATACATTCTCGCTTCTTCAACTTTCATTTCGTTGCGTATGCACCTACCTACCTAGTACCTACTCTAAACCGACAAGCATTACTTAAGTATTTAAGTAATGCTTATCGGTTTAGAGCAGGTACTAATACACATGTATGTTATATATGTTTTAATGTTTATACTAGTAGATATGTAATTTTTTAATAATACACCGATTACCTTATTAGCGTCGCAGTTAAATTACTTACTGTTCAATACTTACCTTTGTAAAATACCTTTATGGATATTTCAGTTCCCAAACACAAGGTATTCAGATGTTTTACTTCTGCGAAATTTGTAGAGCATTCACGTTCCCAGTATTCGGGCCATTGTTTCACCACCGAACTTAGTACGAACGGAAACTCAATTGTTAGCTAGTGGATTATTCTTTTGAGCGCGTCCTGTGATTTGGTACCTAGATTCTATAAAAGGCTTACGACTAGTTCCGGTTCACTGAATCTATAGATTTTGCTTGTTTGTTTATTATTATATTAAAGATCTCAAGTATGAACTATGGTACTTACCATACCATACCATATACCATACCTGATACCATACCATATACCATAGCTGATGATAGTATAATATGAAACGTCATTGTGTTCTCAGTTTGATCCGTATGTTTGTATGTATGTTTGTTCGCGATTGTCTAAACTGATTTTGATGCGGTTTTCATAAATAGATAGAGTGGTTCCCGACGAAGGTTTTAAGATATAATTTGTTATGTATTTTTGTAAATTGGACGAAAGGGTTCGTTATTTGAAGGTGGTTCCCTTTTAGTAAAAAAAAGAAATTAAGTTGAAGTTAATATTTTAGTTTTTTTTACGACTTATTTTGGATGGTTAAAATTTAACAGATTCTAGAGAACATATGTTAAGTTACGAAAGAGAGGGTGTAGGATGTTTGTAAAAGTTCATTTTTTCGATTGAGTAGGTACCTACCAACTAAACTTTGTATCGAAAAATAAACTTTGTTTTGACGTAAAACGTCTTTACAAATCACTAGTCTGATGATCCTGTTTACCTTAATAACAAAACTATAGGCATTGATGCAACCTGATTTTAGTTTCATAATTTAGCCCATACAATAAAACACAACAACACGTTACAATAAAACTAAAACTCAAATTATCTGTAAACATTGTCCAGAACATGACCCAATAAAAGTTAATGGCACTGCAATAGAACAATTAAATAAATACAAATATTGAGAAAGCTTGATAACTAGTGACGCCAGATGCTCTGTGGATATTATTCAAAGAATTGCTATGGGGAAGAAAATATTAATAATAAGAAACAACAAGCAAAAATTTCAAAGAAAGCTAAAAACACCTTAATACACGTAAGATATATATCTGGAGCATGGCATTGTATGGCAGAGAGAGCTGGACTTTAATGCAGAAAGACAGAGAAAGATTGGAAGCATTTGAAATGTGGTGCTGGAGGAGGATGGAATGTATTTAAATTCTTTTTCTGACGTGTAAAAGTGCCGCTATGTGGCCAATTTGCTGAATAAATGATTGAATTGAATTGTATTATTTGGACAGAAAGAACCAACGAAGAGGTTTCTGGTTTAGTTGGAGAAAAATGTTGCTTATTGAAAACAATGCAAACAAAAAGATGAAAGATGGTTGGAAATTTAATAAGGCATGACAGTTTCCTGAGCATTATTATGGAAGGTAAAAACACCGACACACACAGCTCTACATTTTTCGTGTTAATTTATAACAATAAACGATACGTTGCAAGTTTATGACTTTAAAGATAAAAATAAAGAAAAGTTTATTCAGAAAGCAGACATGCACATACAAACGACATTCTTAGAAAACATACAAACAAATATTACAGGCTATGTGACATGCCGCAACTGAAAAGGTCTCCACTCAGCATGTGCTGTTGTCACACGGAGTGTGGCAGCAGCGCTGGTTTTCAGTGGAGCCTTCAGATGGTGCGGGACAGCATACTGGGTATACCAATGTCTTAAATAAATAATGTTCGAAAACTCAACCTTAAGAACGAGAACTGTATTACACGGACGTTCTACACTACCGTTTACAATGAGTGCGGCACCGAACTGACAAAGTGAATCCCAACTTAGGGTGGAAGTTCACAGCAGCAGCCACGAAATTGTCTGGATACTCGACTCTAAACGTCTCAGCAGAGGTGAAAAAGTGTAGTGTGCTAAGTACCAGGCCTCAATCGGAAGGAACTGGGTAGGAATGGCAAATTTAATATTTGCATATGACCGCAGGTCACTGTTTGGTGACGACCAAATGATAGCGCGATGAAATCGACTGCTAGCGCCATCTATCGAGGACCGCGGTAAACTTGAGTGTATCGTGTTACAATGTACAATTGTACAGTTAAAGGCAACAACAAAAGGACTGTGTAAAGTGTATACTTGTACAATCTATGTCACTCACTCACTCAGATCAAGCTCAAATCCATTCAGCGAAAATGAAGAGTTTCACAAAGCCAGATGTTGCTTCAGTTAAATGAACATAGCATGAATATTTTTATCTACGAATTCGCAACACAGACAGTTCTGTACAACGAATCTCTTCATATGATTTCATTATATGTATTTCTTGCAGTATCTGTAACACATTTCAAATAATAATAAATATGATTACTTAAAATACACAAGATATTTTTGTTGATTTTTCAAGCTTACCAATTAAGGCCGGGGCATAATGAACTTGAATGAAGAGGTAATTATTCTAATTCAATTGTGTTACTAAAAAAAACAAATGTTCAATGACTAGTTGTAATCAATAATTCAATCCGTTACTGACAGACAACGCACAGTCGAAACTACTGGTCATAGAAAGCTGAATTTATGTAGGTTCCTTGGGAGTGTAGAGGAGCAATAATAGAGGATTTGGAGTAGAAAGAGGAACTGGAAAAAATTGAACCTACGCGGGTTATACCTGGACAATTGAGTGATTAAATAAAGAGAAATACCAGACCTATGTAAAATTTTAGCGCAAACTCGTTGACATGTGTATCCTTCCCATCCTAACCTACGGCGCCCAAACTTGGTCGTTGACTGAAGCTCAGAAGTCCACTCCAGAAGGTTTGCCAAAGGGCAATGGAGCGCAGCATAATGGGTGTTCGCAGAACTGATCACATCAGAAATACCGAACTGCGCTCCAGTACTCAAGTTGCAGATGTGGGTGCCAAGTCTGCCAAGCTGAAATGGGAGTGGGCTGGACACGTCTGTCGCATGCATCCGGACCGTTGGGCCAAATTGGCTTCTGACTGGACTCCACGTGACGGCTTCCGGCGCAGAGGTAGACCAAAAATGAGATGGCGGGACAACCTAGACGTCTTTGATAAAGAGTGGCAAACACAGGCACTGAGCAGGGACGGCTGGCGGAAAAAAGGGGAGGCCTTTGCCCAGCAGTGGGACACTCCAACAGGCTAATAAAAAAAAAAAATGTAAAATTTTGATGTCCGCTCAACATCAATCGGTGCAGTGAATAAGGCCTCGAATTTAGTCATTACAGCATATATTGAGACAAACCACAGCGAGACCACGAAACATAGCTACTTAATTCCCAAACAACTACTCGTTTAATAACTAAAACTTTTATTTAAAACTAGGTTCTGCCCGCGACTTCATCCGCGTGGAATTTGGTTATAGCGTTCCCGCGGCAACTAAGCGCTCGTATTAAAAAACTACTGGTCGTAATCAATATCGCAAACGGATGGCCAAACGCAATAAATACCGCAGCTAAGTAGAGATCTTCCACTATCTAAAGTCCCGCGCCTTCACATTTCAAAACGCTTCAATGTATTTAAAAAGCACCACCAACACTCAACACATGTGTGCGTGCTGAGACAGCTATCAATTTTGCGTTGAGAGTGTTGGTGGTGCTTTATAAATAATAATAAAAAAATGAAGCGTTTTGAAATGTGAAGGCACGGGACTTTAGATAGTAGAATATCTCTAGGTACATACGCGTTGAATTTATTTTCTCGCGTAGAAGTTTTTATTTTTTCGAGAACTTCTAAGATATTTTAAACTGTATATTGTAAAGGGCAATCATAAAATGCATAAAATGCTCAAGGTAACTATCGCCTTTAAATTCATGAGGATTAATACTGTATCCCTCAAATACCTGTCCAAATTACACATTATATGGGACCATTTTTTTAGTAATTAAAATGGGTATAGTATGCTATTCTTATAATGCTAATTAATAATGCTACTATATAATGCTAATAAATATAGCAGTGCAGACTTTTCTGTAGACCTAAATAAGAGAAACAATTCTTCCATACATTGTTTTGTTATATATAACTCAAAGGGATCAGGCAGCGTTTTCGATGAAAGCTCCCAGTCGAGTGGGCTTGATTTTCACCGCCATCTTGAATGTTAGTTATCCGTGTATTTCATATAATTTAACTATAACAAATTTATTTAGATTTTTAGGTTATTGTTTAGCATTATTCTTTTATTTCTGTAAATTTAAATCCTGCTACTTCAGCCTATAAGCGTCCCACTGCTGGGCACAGGCCTCCTCCAATTTCCAATTAAAATTCTATTTGTAGTTTATTTTTAATTTTTTAATAACAAATTATATATATACTAGAACCTTTCTCAGAAACTACTCTATCAAAACTGCATCAAAATCCTTTCAGTGGTTTTTGAGTTTATCGCGAACAGACAGACAGGCAGACAGACAGACGCGGCGGGGGACTTTGTTTTATAATATGCAGTGATCTTCAGATCAAACTGCCCATTTGCTACATTGTACAATCTTGGCGTGATTTTCATTCACTGGGCTCAACAGGCTTTAAAATGTAAATAATTTCCGAACAATGAGTTTGTTACCGTGCACCGCGTATTGATCAGCGGGTTGCGTCGCTAACAGGCCGTTTAGTTGCATGCTATGCTTGTATTAGCCCGGCCAACGTTTGTTTTTAATTCACCCCAAAGTATAACGTTGGTTTGGTTACCTACATTTCTATTTCTGTGACCAAGTAAGTATTTAGACCGTATGAGTTCTAGTTGTGATGCACATACATTTAACCGGTCCTTGGCTCCTCCAGATTTAAAATTGTTGAAATTCAAATTCCTGTGAAGCAAAATAGCGAGCTGTTAAATTCATGCGTATCACAACTAAAATAAAGATATCCAAACGCTTTCTTATTTTGTTAATGCCACCTTGTTTTTGTTTTAATGTCATAATTTCGACTGTGATTTCGCTCGTAATTATGGTCAGCTATACGTTACCGACGTTTCAGGGTAGAGAGTCTCATTTCACGTCAAATACACTCAACATGCTATACAAAGTGACCGGAATACATTGCTGTTTAGTGTAGTTCTACGAATACGATTATACCGGCCGAATCATGATTCGAATTGGATGCAGTGCGAAACCGCTGTTACTCTCTAATAGCAATTTCGCAAAAATGTTCTTATTTTGTTTGGCAGTAACGCTCGCTGAGTACTAACTCGATCCAATTTGTCTCTGGCGTTCGAAACAAGGCAATCACAGGGTGCTCCCTATTACTGCGAATTTGCCGGCACACGGCCCGTGGTGGCTTAATAGGGTAAGCCTCGGGCTTTATTGGGTAGGTACACCTTTCTGTTCAATATCGACAGCTGATCTATTGAACTTATACCGATTATACCAACTACACTGACGCGACGACATTATCCCCTATCACACCTGAAGGAAAGTCCTCGATTTTCTTGTATAATTACCTGTTATGAGTAAATAAAATATTATTTGGATCCTCAAGCTCTACATGAAACGCGGTAGCCTAGGTTGACCCGCCACTACCTTCGCCTCACTTCGTCAATGTTCTTGCAACGAATCATAAAACGCACAGTTAAAGCATATCTAAATGAAACTGGCACGAGCTTTTTATGATAGACTCTATACACATTAAAAGTCTGATACGGACGAGTGCCCCTATAAACCAACCTAACTCTCATAATAACCAGCAACGTGCGTGCCCCAACCTTTTTGACATTAAAGTGTATTGACAGATGACTTCGGTCGAGTACTACTCGTAGCTATAAATGTTCCTTTTGCGTAAGTTGACAGCTCTTTACCTTTTGCTCATATTATAAGGTTCTTTCCTTATTGCGTGAGCAAACGTGAATCGACACTTTGTTTTAAGTACCTACCTTTCCTTTTCTTCGGGTAAAAGTTCTCTCTCTCTCTCTCTCAACGTCTTCCGGCAATGTTCAGTGTAGGTCTTCTCCATCGCAATCTATCCCTTACGATTTTGGGCTTTTTACATCCCATCCTGTCTAGCTACCTTCTGTCCATTTTGTAGATTAGGATTCGGTAGGTATACCATTGGTATAAAAAAAAGATTAACTGCATATATTTTTGCGATCAGTCTAGGGTCTCCATTCGTGTAATTTCACGCCTTCAGACAATGTGGCCGGGTCACCTGTGCTTTCTTTGGGTACTAGAGAATATGAAAATTCATTTATCCTTATCTAAGAATAAAGTGTATCACAAACAGTGAAGACACTCTACGTTTGTGCCGCACGCACTTACTAAAACACAATGATTCGCTCAGACACTCTTACAATCATTTAATTGGTTTATTTATTGGTTCCGTTTCATCCTCTACACTCCAAGCGAGAACTCTCAAAAGCCTAATTTTCGTAGAACTCCTTTGTATGATTTGTATGTTTCACCATCTATGAAATACAAGGAAACAGTCCAATTAAACAGAATTTTTCCTGAAATCGATATGCAGTAATCACTCAAATTTTAAGGAAAAGTTTAAAGTGTGTCAACATTGAATTAACAATATTGGTGGAAACTTAGGCTGGGAATATGGCATGTGTTAAGTGTAAATAAGTTGGTACCGTAAGTGTGTATAAGTATGTAGGTAGTTAAATCAATAATTAGCAGTCCAAATAAGGTCGCTAACTGTTTATTGTTTGTTGCAGTGGGATTGTAGGGATTACTAAATTAGTTGACAAATACTTAGTTGCACCATAGAAAGTTCTCGACTGGCGTCCGCGAACCAGGAGACGAGCTGTTCGATAGGCCTCCAACAAGACCGAGAGACGGCCTCGTAAATGTCGCGGGAATCCGGTGGAAACAAGTGGCACGGGACCTGTATGAGTGACAGGCCTTGGTTAAGGCCTATGTCCAGCAATGGACGTCTTTCGGATAACATGATGATGATGAGCTGTGTAGCTATCGATATATTTTATGGTAGTTGCACTTACCTTATCAATAACGGTGTGTAAAATTTAAATTGGGTTATAATCCTTTTAAAGTAGGAATTAGTACCTTTTTCTCCGAGGCGATATCTTTCATCAATGTTTTAACGTGTTAGTGTTACGGTGAGTTTTTGTTGGCCTGCTATTTTTTTCATCGAATTAACAACTACTTATGTGCTCAGATTACATAATTAAATAAACAAAATTAAAATAAAAAAAGGTGTTTACGCTTTGGACTAATGTTTAAAATCTACTAAATACTTTTGCCAGAGAGGCAATCAACCACCTTGAAAAAGACCACCACCTTAATCACCTTGAATCATAAAAAAGTCTTCAACTTCAGTCTTCACCTGCGCACAATCCTGACCTCTGGGTCGTTTGGTTCACGTAACATCGTCGATCCATCTTCGCCCCGCTTCGTTCCGAGTTCTCAACCTCACGCCGTGACTCCACAACCTCCAAGACTTAAGACCAAAATTCACAAACGCCTTTATAGTGAGCAGAATTCAGCAGGTGCTTTGCCGTGCAAAATACCCATCTTCATTTTATTAAAAAAATCGTGTTGGTTTGCTTGTTCTTTCTTCACGTTAAAACGGCTGGACCAATTTTGATCAAATTAGGTAGGTACCAAGATAAGTATTTTGTAATCGAAATAGCAAAGGACAGTTTTTACCTATCCCGATATTTCAATGGGTAAACCATTTTTTGTACTAAATAAAATATTGTTTGAAAAATAGTATAAAAAGACTAGCTGACCCAGCGTACTTCGTACCGCCTTTGATTTTTTTTTGGAGTGGATATGAAAAATAGCTTACGTCCTATTCTCAGACCTACTGAACAAATTCCAAATTTCATAAGATACGGTCGAGCCGTTTCGGACGAGTTTGGTTACAAACACTGTGACACGAGAATTTTATATATTAGATTACTGATAAAGTAAGTGGCTAAAACTAACCTAAGACATAGCGAAACTACAAACACTGACATACCCTTACATACATCCAATATATCAGCAGAGTCCAAGGCAAGTTGACGGCTAATCAAGATAAGAGTTCGTCGAGTACTCTTTATCTAGGGTAGTGATGTACCTAATCGATTATGCCGGAGTGTTATCGAGTCCATCTGGCAGTGGCTCGGCTAGTGCGACCAAGGATTAGCGCCATTATCCCGCTCGTGAACTTGTTTCGCAGCTTAGTTGACTGAGCTGTCTTTGGTGACCGAAACTTTGGACGCTGGTGTGACAGATGTTAGGTCGTCTAGGATAGTTATACTCAACTCTATTCTTGGACTAGCTTCGAATTAAACTAGAATTTGTTAATAGCATTCCCGCGGGAACTATGCATTTTTCCGGGATAAAAAGTAGCCTAAATTATGTTGACCAGTGACAGTGTTATAAATTACCGCCCATACATACAGTCTTAGACAGCTTCTTAATGGGGGATCAAAGGATTTCGGTGTCCATGGACCGCAGTGACCACTTACCATCAGGCGGGCTGTGCGCTCGTTTGCCTATACCATCGACATTAAAAAAACATACATCCAGACATTTTTTCTAAAAATCGCTATTTTGTGTTCAGTGTCGTTTATATTATACCCCTCGACTGACTATTTAGTCAGTCTATTGCCTAGTCTATTTTAATTTTCAAGTTTCAGACGTGACTTTTTCTACAGACTTATTATTAGTCAGTAGTATCGAGTATAGATGAATCTATAAGAATATTCTAGTAAATCGATTTTATTGAATTACACTGTAACTATGTTTTTATTCGAGTTTATTTAATTATCTAACGTTTGATTAAATTGGATGTAATTTTCTACTTTTTTTAATTTACAACGTTGAACGGAGTTGACATTTTATATTGGCGTAAGTAGAACAAATCCGTGTAGTAATTTATAGCCGTGGTGGACTAGTAGTTCGAACTACCGCCTCTCATACAGAGGGTCAGGGTTTCGATTCCGGCTCGCACCTCTAAGTTTACATATGTGCGAAATTCAATTTGAATTTACCACTGAGCTTTTTGGTGAAGGAAAACATCGTGAGGAAACCTTCGATCACGTTAAACTTATAACACCCCTCTCTTTTTGCGTGAAAAAACTACACCAGCGTAGGTGTCAAATACAATAAAAATCTTCTAGAGAAACCTAACTTCATATAGCTAACAACTACTTATATGTAGTTGAAAAAATCAAATGAAGTAACTCCACGTGTTCCAACTTCGACGGAAAAGAATTTGAACAAAAATTGGAGTCGGAGGTGTAATATTAATTGAAAGTTCCGACTTTTCGGAATCTGATGAGTCGAAGCTCCGTAACATCCCTACTTTTCACGGAATTCCTAATCAGTACAGCAAATGTGCGTGTCACCATTACTTATAGATCACCTAATAGCGGCTGGGCTGTGCCGAGCTGAATAGCATGCATTTGTAATGAGCAATCTATTTGTCGTTAGCAGGCAAGTGATTTCAACCAAACAAACAAGTTTCTATTGAATAAGGCAAACTTTCCTCGAGAGTTCTATTAACACGTGTATATACGGTACATTTACTTACTACAATTACTTCTTAGTAATAAGAGAGATGTATAAATAGTCACAGGCATTTTTTAAAATAAAAACTGTTTCCATCGCTCTGTGGCCATCAAACTATGGATTTATTACTATGATTATGAGAACATTTCACCGTTTTTAATTATAACACCCCTACCCAGCCTATGTCCAGCAGTGGACGTCTTTCGGCTGAAATGATGATGATGATGATGAATTATAACACAGCATAGATTCTACCTTTAACATCAATCAATAAATAAATGTACATACTTAAAGCTTCCGTTACTGGCTGACTGACTGATGACAATGAATGAATAGCCAAAACTACTAGTCGTAGGATGCTAAAATTAGGCATGTAGATACCTCGGGGAGTATTGGAGAGCTTTCAGAGAGGATTTCCCGAAATTACCACGGTAACGGGAAATAATGGGATTTTACGTTTCATTTTCATAATGGGATTTTTACAAGTCGCGGGAAAAAGCAATGATAAGTAAGTATTATATTTTAACAAACATAGGTTATTTTACCTATGTTTCGCTGAAGTTGACTACGAGCCTTAAAATCTCGAAAACAGCAAACTGTAGCTTATATTAATGGAAAGCAATGCGGTATAAATATTCGTACAGAGACCATAATAGGTACATTGCTAATATAATGCGAATTGATCATTAGGAGTACTCCCTTCCAAACCCTCTTGTGATGAGAGGAGGCCTGTGCCCAGCAGTGGGCCGTAAATAGGCTGTTGTAGTAGTAGTAGTAGTAGTACTCCCTTGTTTTATCTTTGGCATCTTCATATGTATCTGTATATATTTATGTATCTGTGTATATATTTATGTATATATGCCTTATTATATTATAAGTAGGTATGTGTATCTATATATTTAATGTGTCTTTTTTGTTTTTATTGTATAAGTATGTTTTCTTTTGTGTACTGTATAACGCCTTTTTTTTGCACCGCCACAACAATTTCTGTTTTGTCCAAAGGTTAACTGGTAGATAATGCCTTATTTACTACTACTACTACTGCAGCCTATTTGCGTCCCACTGCTGGGCACAGGCCTCCTCTCATCACGAGAGGGTTTGGGCTATAGTCCCCACGCGGGCCCAGTGCGGATTGGGGACTTCACACACATCTTTGAATTACTTCGCAGATGCGTGCAGGTTTCCTTACGATGTTTTCCTTCACCGAAAAGCTCTGTGGTAAATTCCATTCCTTATTTACTAATGTACAATAAAGTTTAAATAAATAAATATACTGGATTCTCGTGTAAAATTTTATAAAAATGACGTGTAAAAGTGGCCCATTTGCTGAATTAATAATTTGATTTGGTTTGAACATATACCAAACTGTTGCATAATGTTTGCACTCACTTAACATTCTGCCTCTACATTCCTTTCGAATAAAATTGACAGCAAATAAATAGGCACAAGGGAAATGCCCTTGAATAAAAGTCGTGGGTGCGGTAACAGCTCTGATGTTTTCAAACACTCGATAATTGGCATCCTGTGTGAGGCAGATAGCGCAACTGCGAACGAAATTTAATAATTACGGTACAGTGTCGAAATAGCATCGATTATACTTTGACGGCACCTAATGTATCACGTTAAGGACATAGCAGCGTCAAATTTTATTGTTATTCCTGAGTTATATAGCTACATCGCTCTGAATGAAATCTGATTTTTGGTTTTAAGTAGTTTCGTTTACATTAAAAGTTTTAACGCAGTTTTTTATATGTACAAATAGAAACATGTAACTTTAATTTTTTTTATCGTATTAAGATCATTTTTTTGTAAATAGCACTTTCTACATAGGCATTTTACTCTGTTAATGCATCCTGGAACTTCAATTAAACATTTGATATGTCCAATTTCAGGTTTTATACCCCGCTATTATGATAATGGCTGGTTAAGGAGAGACATAAAAATGCTTTTATCGGACGCATGAACTTAATGTCCGCTTCTCTGAAAGTAATGTCAATCGTAGGCATCGATTTTTACTGAAATAATATTCTGAGGTCTAGTATATTGTTTGAGTATAGGAAAATAGTAAGTGTCTTTAAAACGTTTAAATATATACATCGTCGTTTAAGCATACCTCCTTAATGCGTATCATTGAACAAAGTATAGTCCCAAAATAAGTAAAATATGCATTTTAAAGATAAGTTTTATGAATCAAAAATAAAAGTTACTGACATCATTATTGCAAGTTGTTTTGGTTTAATTTCGTGTAATTTCTGCTTTATCAATATTTTGTATAGATTGTATTATTATTTTTTGCCATACCATGCATGCCATATAAACGATGGGACATTAATAATTCAATATTTCCAATCAAATGAACTTAATACTGAATATTTGAAGACACAACATTAGTCTCTTTTCATTGATAAACACTATAGAGATAACTAGTAAACTCTAGTATCTCGACATGCAAAGATTTTTAACATATCTATCACTTTTTTTGCCGGTGATAGGACCTGATGTAGGAACCCGGATAGCTGCTATCATCATCTTACCCGCTGCCGCCAAATAGCAGTGCTCACTCACACTATTGTGTTCCGGCAAAGGGGTAAGAGAGTCGGTGAAATTACCCGCAAAGAGAATTTCAATGTCAGTCCTAAGATTTGGGAACGTATTCGTGATTTTATCATTCCTTATGCCCACCAGGTGGTGGGTTGTGGTCATTAACCCATGGGCATGGGCCTTTTATTTTTACCCTGTGTACTTGTTTGCCAACCTATGCGGTGAATAAATCACATATTATCGAGCTAATTTTAGGCTATCTTTTTCGACTGCTCTAAATCTCTAATTTAGTTGTGGTTCAGTCGAAGTTTCGCCATCAAAATTCGGCTGCCGAAATGCGTGCGTAGCCGTCGAATTTCCCTTAGATATTTTATAGACGCGTTAACGTTTATGACGTTTCGTCTCGAACGACCATTCCGCGAATCGAACGCCGCCATTCGCACGCATCTATAACGGGGGAATATTCTTTAACGAACTGTTGGGTAAGTCGTATATTTTGTCATTCGAGGAGTTAACCCTATTCGAAGAGCTATGAAATAAATGTATACACTTGATATCTAGTAACAAAGTGAGGACACTTCGTTGTGATTTGTTGTTGAAAAAAAAATTATTTAAATAGGAAATTTGAACAGTGTTTGCACTATTGTGTACAGGCCAGTAAGGGGGTCAAAGAGAGAGAGAGAGAGAGAGAGAGCCGGTGAAATTGCTGGCACAGACTCGTTCAATACCTTAGTGTATTGGTAGGGATTAGTATCCTTAGGGTTGGTAATGCATTCGTAATCGTACCTATCTATTACCCTTACCGTAAGATGACAACCGATACCATAAACATAACGTAACATAAAAAAGTTTAGTCGATTAATGTACCTACCAACACAACAGTTTTCATCTCACAGCTCTGCACAGGCACATAATATTTAATAGTACTACATACAGAATGGCCACGAAATCACTCTCCTGAATCTAGCCGGCGCACAACTCGCGCCCAACTCGCCCTTACCGTCATTTGTTTCATCCGGAGATGGCGAGTGAATCATTGGCCCGCGTAGTGGTACACACACATTTACAAGTGTACAGATGCACGCACACAGACGTCCTCGCACGCAAACATTGACACTTCATTCGACTTGTGTTCGAAATCGTGCTTTTATAGGCCGTGTAAGCCGTGTGGCACAGGCCTAGATCGTTGATGCTTCGGCTACCCGTCCGCTGGACATTGGTAACCTTGTGCACATCTTTGAAAAGTTTTGTAGATGTCATCAGGTTCAAAATGTTTTCCGTCACCGGATTGACCCAAAGGTATAATGAAATTGTTATCGCACATAGCTATACTTACTCAGAAACCATGAAAGCCGTTAGGTAGCTACTATAGCTTGATAAATGTTGTTTGTAACAAATGCCCGTGAACGACAACAGAAGAAGCCCTCCAGTACCCCAGAGCAATAGCATCTAATACAAATACAATTTAGTCTGAAGGCAATAACGAGTAGCAATCTCGACAACCTTTGATGTGATTGGATTAATTGTGATCCTACCTTATTCTGGGATCGATTTTTTATACTCTTAGGAGAGGAATAATATTACAAATAAATTATATGTCGTGATGATAATATCAATTTTATTTAACAGAGCCCTTTTGCACCAAGCCGCTGACCCCGGGTTAATCTTTCAACTTGGCTTTAATTGTGCCTACTAAACTCGAGTTGGAGGGTAAACAGAGGTTAGCGCCGTTGGTGCGAGTTGGCCTAATCGTATTAAAAAGTATAAGCTTGAGACTTTGAAGACGTATGTATCAGTTTATCTTTTCAACACTCTGACGTCAAGCCACGTCATTAACTTAAAGGATGCGCATGTTATCAAGTGTCGTGTCCCAGGAATCAATAACACCATCCCCTAGGGCGAGATGGTGACCGTCATCCATCAGGCGACCCATTGGCGTATTCCCACCCCATATTGCATTATAAATTACTTCGTTAAATTACATTTACTCAGGTGTCGGAAGGCTTGTAAATAAATACGTAAGTTCGGATGGAATCGTGTCATTTCTTACTACAATATAAGATTCTTTATGTCGCAGTGAATACTAGATTTTACGAGTGTCGCTGAGGCTATAAAGAAGCTATTGAAGGGGGAAAGGGTTTCTTTTAACGCACTCGACATATTTTAAGTTAACGCTTGTATCGCTCTTGTAACTAGGTATAGCGAAGAACAATTTTTTATAACGGAACCATGCAGATTTTTTCAAACTATTTAGCGTGATAATTTACTTGGCGGCACATTAAGCGGGCATATTATCAATGATCAATTTGTTCATGTCAGAATCACTTGTTTTAATAAGGTAGGTACTTCAAAACTGTATCAACATAGCATAAACTCACGAAATGACTAGTCGATAGCATTTAAAACGACTGCGTTATCTACAATGAGCCAAATGGCGCGAGCAGTCTGTTTCCAGGAAAACAAGTAAATCGAAGTAATCTAAAACCCCTTAACCACAGTGATGTCTGCAGGGAATCCGGAGTGGGGGGGGGGGGGGGCAATCGGGATTCACGCGAGTGACCCTTTGCCTGTTTATAGCTACTATAAAAGCTGTATACTAAAGTGGGGGACACGGCAGAAACAGCCCCATTCCCCCACTATGCTACAGAGAATTCCGACACTTTATTATCTGAGGGCCCCATTGTTTTCTTTATTCGCTGTGTTTGGTTAAGGAGATAATTAAAAAGCTCCGCGAATGGACTTGCGGATCATGAGCATGTTTCAAATAATATTGAAAATAAATTTCCTCGTTAATTTAGTGGGTACTGCGTTGTAGGTATTCATTGGCCTGCTTAGTCGTATAGTCACATAGTAGGTACTACGGTAGGGTTGGGTTAGCTAACCCTCAGGACTATAGAGTCCCCACGCGGGCCCAGCGCGGATTGGGGACTTAATTCACACACATCTTTGAATTACTTCGCAGATGAGTGCAGGTTTCCTCACGATGTTTTTCTTCACCGAAAAACTCATAGTAGGTACAATACGCAAGAACTATAAATACTTATACTAATGTTACACCAAACATGATGGCGGCTTAGATTACATAAAGTCTTAATAAAAGACTTTCGAGTGATTCATACAAAAATATTTTATAATTTTTTGAAAATATCTTTTACGTCACCCATGGCCGTAAAGTGTGATTTTCTGCCCGCTACGCGGAAAGAAAAACGCACTTTCTGGCCAAGGCAAGACGTCAAACTTTTGACAAACCACGGGCGGTAATTCGTAAAGCCCCAGATCGCATATTTATGGCCCTCACCTTCGGTTCGGGTCACAAACACCTGCGATCTGGGACATTAACGATTTCACCGCCCTAGGTCTGTAATGTACTATTCTTTACTTCACTACGGCGGTGACATTTTGACAAAGTAAACTTTAACTATAGACTGCGATAGTCGCGTGACTCTAGATTTACACAAGCAAAAGTCGTTTCAATTCAATTGTATGGCTAAATACAGCCATAGTCTGTATTATTATACCATTTAAGTCTGATTTCGGAAAATTCAAAACGCATTGAAACTTTCTATAGTTAACGACATAAGATTTAATATTTCTTTTTACCGGCGCTTACTTTGCGGCCGTAAATCATGTTAAAAAATAGGCTTTTGATTTTACAGTTCTAGGCACCAAAGAAAATTCTGATAAATTGTTGGCAGTTGGTTTCTTTAATAAATGGCTAAATCGACCAATTTATTATATTTTTTACAGTTTAGGTAATAATGTTGTGTACTTTATTTACTTTAAAAAAACATGACTTTACTGCGTTAAATCCTTAAAATGGTAGTGAATAGACGAAAAAGAAAAACAGTTACTAAGAAGTAGGTAAACTCGGTAAGATTCAGTTTGGTTATTTCGCGATATTGCACCTTGGCTCCCAATCTGGCGGTCGCGGCCCATTCCGGCAGAGTTCCTCCGCATTCCTCCATCATTCCACATTTTTGGGCCTGGCCGGCCGTGCGGCTGCCTACGTTATCAGAATAACTAAAATAGCACGAACTACCACACTATCCAGAATTGCGGAGACAAATTCGAACTGAAACTCGATGTCGTGTTAAAAAATATAAAAAGTTGCTAAACCTACATACATATGTGTACGGGGGTATACGGGTGCGTAATGCATTAATATTTACATAATATGGATTCATCTTAGCTTGAGAATTGCAGATGGCATTAACCCTGAATAGATATAAAAATATATTCACTTTTTTGTGTTCTTCAATATAGAGGGAATACCTCACTATAGACTTGTATTACTATGGACTAATATAGACTTGTATTTTATAGTACTTATAGGCTGATTTTACTTTGATAATTGAGACATAACTATCAAGCGTGAGTAAAGAGCGGAGTAAAACAGTCAAATACCTTCGTCTGGTTAGAACGGAGTGAGACATATTTGACAGTTATTTACAGGAGACTGTAGTATCCTTTATAGCTCCGAGTCGAATAATAACATTAGCATAAAGCTCTGCTGTCAGCCGCAGATAGTCATAGATAACGCAAGCTAACCTCCTTACAATAATCTTACTTTCAAACTTAAACGGATCTCGAAAACTTACACTAGAACATACTTAGAATTCAACATTTTAGATTCGATTGAAGTTTTTGAAATTCGATAACAATTTATTCGCTTTTGAAATGGTGTTTATTTAGCAATGTCAATCTGTTTTCTTTTATCATTGGGGAAAATATGTACCTAATTTTGATAAATATTCCCCTGTTGTTGGCATCTTTAGTTTTATGTAATGTCTCCATATCACATTATCAGTGGGCGATCATTATAATGTCACCTTGCACGAGTCAATGTTTCAGGATTCACAATCAGTCGGAGAAAAATGTCCCTGTCAAAACGGGTGCCCAAACAGCTCGGGCACTAGTTTGGCCTTCGTTATAAAGAGGCGTTATTAGCATATTGGAACGTATTTTCTAATGTCAGTTTGCTTCATATATTTTCACATATTCTGTTAGGCACTGTTCGTCGTACAAAGGCTCAACATAAATGAGCCAAGTGCGGATATTAGAGCCCACAACCATAACCATAACCATAGGCACTGTTCGTCCATATGTTATTACATATTATAGGTCAATGGTTTAAGTATTTTTAAAGTTCTGTGAAGCAAGGGCATAAACCAAGTAGTTTGGTATGTATCGTTTCCCACAGACAGGTTTATTTCGATAGTGAAACTAAAATATAATCTCGTGTGAAAGTGAATTCAGAAATGTTCAGTTTTAATACTTTTACTTCAGTAATAGACTGAACAAGCTAGAAACTGTGCTTGTTAAATTTATTTGAATAACATTAGTAAGCTTTTGACTAAGGCTGTCGTTTTGACAGCTCTCATTATGGTATAGAGGTCTTACTGTGATGTTTTATAATCAAACGGTTATTTAGTTAAGAGGTCTTTGAAAATCATAAAATAAACTTTAAGACTGAAATAAAGTACATTTTAGTCTTGAAGTTAAGAAGAGAGATTAAGAGAGTGATTACTTTTATTTAGAAGTGTTTTTTAAATTTTCGCTCTTTAAACAATGCAGATAACAGATAATTATTATAAGTTATTGCATGGCACCATGTGTTCCGAAATATACCCTACCTCAAGTTTCCGATACTCACAGTAGGTTAAGTGAACCTAGAACGAGGTTAAAAGGTTAATTGAATGTTTTCCCAGCGTACGGGAACCTCGGGAGCGTGCTGAGCGCGCAGGGCCGGGTCGCGGAAGCGGAAATCGCTTTCGAGAGGGCGTTGAAGCACAGACCTAATATGGCGGACGTCCATTATAATTTGTGAGTATACTATGTGTTCTTTACATCTAGACTTAAGTGCAATTTCGTGATAACTTAAAGTTATGTTCTACTTGAACAGTACAGTAAAATAACATGTCAAGTATTTTTTTTATGAGTTTAGTCTCCAAATTGCTCATTGAATTCTTTTTTGTTGATACTAAAATCATCATCATCATCATCATCATCATTTCAGCCGAAAGACATCCACTGCTGGACATAGGCCTCCCCCAAGGCTCGCCACTCAAACCGGTCCTGTGCTACTTGCTTCCACCGGTTTCCCGCGGCCTTCACGAGGTCGTCGCTCCATCTTGTTGGAGGCCTACCGACAGCTCGTCTCCCGGTTCGCGGGCGCCACTCGAGAACTTTCCGGCCCCATCGGCCATCAGTCCTGCGAGCAATGTGCCCCGCCCACTGCCACTTAAGGCTCGCAATTCTTCGGGCTATGTCGGTGACCCTAGTTCTACTGCGGATATCCTCATTTCTGATTCTATCACGCAGACAAACCCCGAGCATAGCCCTCTCCATTGCCCTCTGAGTGACTTTGAGCCTTCTTATGAGGCCCATCGTAAGCGCCCACATCTCGGAACCATAAGTCATCACTGGCAACACACACTGGTCGAAGACTTTCGACTTGAGACACTGCGGTAATACGGTGATACTAAAATATAATTAAAAAAATAACTAGACATGTCCTTTCTTGAACCCTTCAGTAGACGTTTAAACGTGATCATGAACTTATTTAGATGGCGTGTTTCAATCTACGATAAGAGGTGCTAAGTACTACAATTGAGTAATTTTCATCAAAGAGACCCCACTAGAGAAACGCTAACGTAAACAAGTGAAATAAAATATTTACATACTTTTTATCTCGCGTACAAAATTATATATACTAATGTTGTTCGTTAATGGTAAGAAATAAATACCTACTTATAGCTGTCAACGATGATTGGAATCGACAATGATCATAATTTTAATAATATTGGAATAAATACTATTTATTGAGGTTTAGATAGTACAAATAAAAATAAAATATAATTAAAATATTCTGGCGTCACAATACGTTCATCGCACAATTATCAGATGCTACGTCCGTTATTATACGCTGGTTATTTTTTTAAATACACTCAATTGTTAGGTGATCACAGTGCTACGAAAATGCTACGAAGCGTCTACGTGGCGCCTACGCGTCGTAGATCGGTATACATATAAGTCTAACGCCGGGTGCCTATATCCACAAAACGCCTCGTTTCGGCTACCGATGGTTAAAATTTAACATTTGCACCATAGACAATCTATCAAATCAAAACCTTGCATATCCAAAGTAGTAGGTATAACAACAACAGACTCGGAGCTTATATCGGATAAGAGGAAATTAAGGACTTATTCTAATTTGGACACGCTTGATATGATAGTAACAGTGTAAAAATATTAATATTTAAAACGCTGGGAATTACAATTCATCATTCAATGGTAGTATAATTTATTATATAAGTGTTTTAGGATATACTAGCTTCTGCCCGCGACTTCGTCCACGTGGAATTCGGTATTGGCGTTCCCGCGGGAACCATGCGTTTTTCAGGGATAAAAAGTAGCCTATATGTTGACCAGTGGCATAAACTATCCCTATACAAAAATTTGTTGCAATCCGTCCAGTACTTTTCGAGTTAAATCCGGACATACATGCATACAATACAGTCATTTTTTCAAAAAAAAAAAATCGTGATTTTGTGTTCAGTATCGTTTATATAGTCCCCTCGACTTGCTAGTTTCTTTTAATTTTCAAGTTTCAGACGCGACTTCTACAGACTTATTTTTAGTACCTACATAGATTTTTCAGGCGGTAGTCAAATGCTTAATTAATAAAAAAAAATGAATATATCGAATTCTTAACAGAAAAATGTATTCTTAACTCGAAAAGTCCAAGACAATTCACCAAAAGCTTCTAATCGACATTAATTAGGTGTTCACAAGTTAACCCTACACTCCAGTATTTGTAACTCGAATCAGCGAGTGTGAAAAGGGCGATACACTTTACACTGCTAAAGGGCTGTTGAAGTCACTCAAGCCACAAAAAGAGTTCGTTCGCTGTTGATTAAAGTTCACCCCGCTCCATATTCTGCTCGGTTAATATGGCGAGTAGTTTCTAAGCCGCGGAATTTCTGCCCTTCTTATTCCTTTATTAACGGAACGTGATACTGTATCAAAATGGCTGCGCTTGCTGGAGCAGAACCGAAAGGTTGCCAGTAATTTCGAATTGGATTCGACATAGTTATGATGTTATGGGCGGAAAAAAAAGCCGTGGTGGCCTAATGGTTCGACCTACCGCCTCTCATGTCGAGGGTCGCGGGTTCGATTCCGGCTCGCACCTCTAAGTTTACTTATGTGCGAAATTCAATATGAATTTACCATGAGCTTGTCGGTGAAGGAAAACATCGTGAGGAAACCTGCACGCATCTGCGAAGTAATTCAAAGATGTGTGTGGAGTCCCCAATCCGCACTGGGTCCGCGTGGGGACTATAGCCCAAACCCTCTCATGATGGGAGGCCTGTGCCCAGCAGTGGGACGCAAATAGACTATATATAGATAAATACTAAACATCCATGACTCGAGTACAAACAGTCGTTTGTACACACAAAGTTTGCCCTGAGCGGGACTCGAGCTCGCGACCGTCGGAACAGAAGGTAGGGTCACTACCAACTGGACCAATCCGGCCGTCAAACAATAGAAAGTAAAGTCAATATTATATCAGCGTACGCCCGAAGTAAGTGTTAAATGCGATAAATAGATGTCGCTGCCTATGCATTCTGTATGATAATTCGAAGCGCCCTCTGGATATTCCTCACATGTTTGAGATTGTCAGTCTATATAATTTCCTTGTTTCTGACCTTAATTACTAGGTACCGAGACAGGTTTTTTACTGTCTTGTCTACAAGTCGGACCGACTTAAGACTCCAGCGCCCACGGCATTTCCCGATAACAACAAAAGTTTAATGTACCAAAGGGTTTTTTTTAGTTTATCCTGACCGAACGGAGGAATAATAATCGTGTCTTTCCCGAGGGACTTAAAAGGCAAAAGGTCCAAACCCTTATTACGGAGTTGGGAAAAGCAAATATTTTAATAATACAATTTTTATCATACTTTACGATACTACGTATCTCTTATACGTCGAGAATTTGCTTGTTTTGTATTTTACTTTGAGTGTATATTGAAATGTAAAAGAGGCTTAAAACAAGGAGATGAGTGTCAAAGGATTTATTTGTAATCATCTTATGCTTTAAATGAGCTGCTTATATTTATTTATACAAACGATCTCAGAAACCGCTTGATGATTAAACGCTAACGATTTTAACGCAATTTTAGAAAGTTTTAAAAATATAGTGGCTGTCGTTTTATAACCGGGTGAAAATAAAGGATCTCTTGTATCTTCATTCAATCAATAAAAAGTAAACAGTTCCTGTATCTTGTGTTCACAAAACGGCTCGTTTTGGCTACGGCTGGTCAAAGTTTTTCATTTGCTCCATCTATCAAGTTGTAAGGGCCTTATCACACTTGCGATTTGCCAGCGAGTTGAAAGCGTTTTTCAATACAAAACTCGTATGCGGCGAACTCGCGGCGTGTTCGCCTCCATACAAAACTCGCTCGCGAATCGCAAGTGTGATAACGCTCTAACCATCCGTTGCCAAAACGAGGCGTTTTTTGAGTATACAAAGCCAGCGTTACCTGTTAACACTATCATGAAATAAATAGCGAAACAAGCGAAACTCTGCCTTCATCAATTGCAATACGAGTTAATCTAATATTAGAAAAAAGAAGAATACGTACGTATTTGAAACCAAATTCAGTTCCAATTTGCTGAATAAAGTCAGAATGCCAACTAAAAATAAGTTACTGCCTTAAGCCTTTATATAAGATTTTGAAATAGTACATTATTGCAGAGGCCGCCAAGTAGCGCATTGCCGGACGAGTCAGTTAGAATATTTATAGGTTTCGATATATTTAAATTAGGCGCACCTACCCCATCTTGGCGCACTTGCCCCGAAACTGACAAATCCATAGAGGTAATAAGTACAGCTACCATGGCCAAATCCTCCACGATCATGGAAGTAGTAAATACTGATGTGGGGTAAGTGCGCCTAAATTTATTTCGCCCCTATGCCTTGTAAACAGCCAACTACTAGTTGAGTAATATTTATAGGTTTCGATATATTTATGTTAGGCGCACTTACCCCATCCTGGCGCACTTGCCCCGACTGACCTTACGTATTTCCTCGCTGTTTGAGAAAAGCATTATATATACCTCAGCCGCAATTGCGATTGCCGGACTCGTACTAATAGAAGGCTTCGCTTCGCTCAGCCTTCTAACTGACTCGTCCGGCAATGCGCTACTTGGCGGCCTCTGCAATAATGTACTATTGTGAGACTTATACACGTACCTATATAATATTATTGTTTAGTTTTAAAGTTGAAAAACTTGTGCTTCGAATGTCATCAAAAGAACACGTCATAACCTTTTTTTGCTCAATACCTATTTATAAGATTACGAAAGATATTATTCTTAACTGCGAAATTTTTCGAGCACGAAATCACTTGAGCACGCAGCAACACGTCGCTAGAGAATTCGGCGAGAACATGCGGCGTGGATGATGTATTGTGACAGTTAGCTATGTGTCGTGGAAATTGGCCCGCACCCTCCCATGAGCCTTATGCCGACCTAATAAAATACACATCGAGCTACCAGCCGGGAAATCTGTGCGCGGTGGTGTACCGACAATAGCAGAATGATTGCCAAATTTCGTTGGATAGACTTTAAAAAGTATTTGCCGTCATGTTGGAACGGTTTAGTCGTGTTATTTCGTTAAAAATTTCATTTTGAGTTGAATTTATTTGTGTAAAATAACCTTAAATTGGTATCTCATGTACTTAATCTGTGTTTTATTCATGTTTCTAATTACTTCAATTTACTTTGTATTGTATAGAAAGTAGTTTCTGCCTTGACAACTAAGCACCTACTTATAGCAAATAAATGATACTTTTTTACTTATCTTTTTCACCATCTTTTTTAATCATACGAATGGCAACGTTATTTAACCGAGAAATGTGTCGTGTTTAATTTTAGTGTTTTTTATTCAATGAAAACGATAGTTGTACTTACCCAACTTACAATAAAATAAACGTGTTTAATTCCGTAATTTTAACGTCAAAAACGGTTTGAAACAATTCACTCTAATAGTATCTTTTATTTCTAGTCCAAGAAAGTCAGGGTACAAAATGGTTGCAGCGTCATTTAAGCTCCTTTAGCTCCTTGCATCTTGAACGACTCCAGCTGTTAGCTGTAGTGCCCGTACGTGAGATTTGGCGCCGCAGTCGTGTTCGAATATACTAGACCGCATCATTCGGTTACACCCCGTCGAGCGTGACATAGTCATCAGTGCCGTTTAGTATGTTTGGTTTAGCTATGATAACAGGATCAATGTTACAGCTCAATTGGACTAAGATTATGTAATATACTCGAAGGCATTTGGAATAGGATCGTCTGATTTGTGGACGTGAAATATAGCTCGCATGACATAATTTCAAATGATCGGTCAACCCATTGATGACGTTTGGTGAGGCTTTTGGTGCTGCTAATGTCTAATATCTGTATAGGTGCTGGCGGTGAGCATTTTATCACAACTAAATTTTGATCGTTTGACACTTTTTAGCAATATAAAAATACTCGTGCCGTAAACGTAACCTTAGCTGTACGAAAAAACAAATTGGAAATGGAAATTATTGTTATTGCCGAAGCATTACGCAGGAATCGAAATCGAATTTATCCATTTGTCACAGATTAATCTTATTGTAACCGAGACAAAAGCTAGAAGTAACCGTACGTATGTGACTTTGTTGCATTAGTTATTAAAGTTTAGTCGTGTGGTTTACTGCGCTTGCCAACGGTGCTCTAGCACTTCCAGGGCGGGGCGCGGCGACACTAGAACGCGTTGCACCGACGATAAGGGTAGATTAAACCCGTGTTTGCTCACACACACATATTTAACATTCTCGCGAGGCACGACAACGCCAGCATTTGCATACTTGTTTGCACGACGATGTGCAAAACAGTATAATAAACGACGTGGCTGATACGTTTTGTCCTCTTGGTTTGCCACGATTTATGACAGCGATAATTGTGACCGCGAGCTATTGGAAACGATTTCGTTTATCGGAAAGGGAATCGTAATAGCGTCTGTTATGGAATAAAATGAAATTCTCATTGATTTATATTTTGTAGGTATTTAGTCGCATAATCAAAAGCTGACACAACAATTTTGAATCTGGATATCTACCTTCTGTCTCGTTTCATGGTTTTTAGTTTCACTCTTTTTATATCATTGGTATAGGTAAACGAGCGCACAGCATACCTGATGGTATGGACTGCGGCCCATGGACACTGAAATCCTATGATCTCCCATAAAGAAACCATAAGATGTCGAATGCGTTGCCTACCCTGAGGCCCAAGATGGAATGCCTCTGTGCCAGAAATTTGACCGGCTGCCTTAACCCCCTACCGGAACACAACTGTGCAAGCACTGCTATTTGGTGGCAGGTTAGCGGGGAAAGGCGATGGTATCACCCCGGACGGACTTAGCACCAGGCCGTACCGCTACTCTTAAACAAATAATATCATTTAAATAATAAAACAAAATTATTTATGATCATTCTTGAAGAAAATTTCTCATTCAAGACATATGAAATAAAGGCATCCACAGCAGCCGTAAAAATTATATTGGCCAATTAGTTCACGATACTAACAAAGTTTATTTTTACAATACGTTACGCGCAGAAAAATACCGTATACACTAACTAAAAAAAAAGTTATATCATTTTCCAATGTTCTGATAAAGTTGCGCAAGTTTGAAGGCGCGCTGATTTCCCGGGAGGAGGAGTAGGCGGCTTCATTTAGTGTCAAAGCGACAGCCTCCCGACCAACTACGACAACTTAGTGAAACACTTTGAATTACGAACAGTCGGTACCTGCAGCCAATATCGTTAAAATAACATTGTTTGGAGGCCTACCGACAGCTCGTCTCCCGGTTCGCGGGCGCCACTCGAGAACTTTCCGGCCCCATCGGCCATCAGTCCTGCGAGCAATGTGCCCCGCCCACTGCCACTTAAGGCTCGCAATTCTTCGGGCTATGTCGGTGACCCTAGTTCTACTGCGGATATCCTCATTTCTGATTCAACAAGATGGAGCGACGACCTCGTGAAGGTCGCGGGAAACCGGTGGAAGCAAGTAGCACAGGACCGGTCTGAGTGGCGAGCCTTGGGGGAGGCCTATGTCCAGCAGTGGACGTCTTTCGGTTGAAATGATGATGATGATGATGAACATTGTTTAACAATGAAAGCATTCATAACTAACTACTACTGCTATTACTACAGCCTATTTGCGTCCCACTGCTGGGCACAGGCCTCCTCTCATCACGAGAGGGTTTGGGCTAATAGTCCCCACGCGGGCACAGTGCGGATTGGAGTATTCACACACATCTTTGAATTACTTCGTCTGCGTGGAATATAAAATTGCCGATTACTTTTCTTTTCAATATCCGATTTTAATCAAACGTAGCTTATATCTTGCTCCGGATGATGCTCTACTATTGAAAACTGCATTCAAATCGATTCAGTAGTTTCGGGAATTAACTCTAACAAAGAGACAGATAGACAGAAAAATTACACTTTTATTATAGTAAGATATAAGATGTTAGTCCAAATAGTTGGATTTCTCGCGGGCCTTTGACACAATTAATACAACATTACTTCTATCAAAACTCGCCTTCTATGGGTGTGATCCGAACGCTCTCAAATGGTTCGCGAGTTATCTAACGGACCGCTCACAATTTGTTCAAGTTCGGGATGAAAATGGCAAGATATCCGTCTCTCCTACTAAGCCAATGATTAGAGGCGTACCGCAAGGCTCCATTTTGGGTCCACTCTTATTTATTTTATACAGTTCTGATATCACAAAAACCATAGAAAACTGCAATTACCATTTATATGCCGACGACCTACAACTATATCTTTCTTTCAAACCTTCTAATGCCACAACAGCAATAGATAAATTAAATTCGGATTTGGAGCATATCGCTCACTGGTGTAGTAAAAATCATTTAGTATTAAATTCAAATAAGTCTAAATTTATGCTGTTCGGCACAAAAAAACAAATTAGAGATGTTACAACTTTTAATCTGAATATTTCTATAAGGGGAAACCTACTAGAACGTGTATCTGAAGCCCGCAATTTAGGTCTATTGATAGATAGTGGTCTGAGATTCGAAAAACATGTCCAGGAGCTTATGCGAAACTGCTTTTTTAGATTAAAAGTTCTATATAGACTCCGTGAATTTATCAATGTTGACATGGGCATACGCTTATGTGACTCCCTTATTCTTTCAAAATTGAGTTAAAGCGATGCTATTTTCGGTGAATGTCTTTTGGCACGCACTCGTAAAACAATGCAACGCATACAGAATGCCTGTGCCCGTTTTTGTTTTGATGTTCCTAGCAGATCACGAATTACCCCGTTTTTAAACAGCAATAATTTGATTAATATGAGTGCCTGCCGTACATTACACCTGTCTACTTTGCTTTTTGGAATTCTACACACAAAAGAACCATCCTATTTATTTAAAAAAATTAAATTTCCGCAGGCTAAAGTAAGAGACGCTTTGTATCTACTTTTTCCTCAACATAAGACTGCCGCCTTTCGTGGTAGCTTCCGCTATGCTGCCACGAAGTGTTGGAACAACTTGCCACCGCCAATCAGAAACTGCAAGTCAGTTTTCTCTTTTAAGAAAAACCTCAAAAAGCTTCTGATTGAGCTTCAAATGGCCAACACTTAGGCGGTAGTTCATGTAGAATTTATATATGTATATATTTATGTCTGTTTTATATTATAAAATCTATCTGGTGACTCTAGCTTCAAATCCTACGATACACATACAGTCATTCATACCTATTTACCATCACATCTAACCTACACTCACACGGACACCCACACGTACACAATCACACTGGGCCCTCTGAAAACCAGCGTCGGAACGTCTAGGCGTTTTTCGACCAAAGCTGAGAGGATACCTTTTTCAAAATTTTCCGTATGTTAAGTAATTAAGAATAAGGTAAAATTTGTAATTAGTTTTAAGATAACATATGTGGAATTTTGAAATAAATAATTCTCATTCTCATTCATTCTCATTCAAGGACGCAGTTCTGCAAACCAGATCCAACCCACAGCATGACAGTTTTGAGAAAAAGCCGTTTTTGTTAAAAACGTGTGTACAAAATTTTCTATAAATATTTTTAATAAACTTTGAATGCACAATTATAGAAAATGGCTAGCTCTATTAATTGTTATGTTAATCTGTTGCAAAAAGCTTTTATTACCTGATTTAGAACCAATAAATGGGGATGGATCTTTTTAATAAAAATGCGAATGTGGGTTGGATCTTTGTTTATTTAATAAAAAAAATAAGGGAAAATTATATTTACACGGTTTTTTTTAATGAATTTTAATCAAAAAGGGCACAAATACTAAGGCAAACTTGTAGCGTGAAAAGATTTTAGCAAAAACAAAATATTTCATACAAAATTTTCAACAGAGACGAAAACTGCAATACTTTAGTCATAAAGAGAATTCGAACAAAACGTATGAATTAATCTGTAACTTTTTTCCAGTTTTCGTGTTAGTAAATGTCTTCTACTTCAAAGTCAGGTTGTCCTGAAAACCCTTCCAGGTCATTATCCTTCAACCGTTGGTCTGGAATAAGTTCAGTGTAAAAAAGGTGGTATTCCTGTGGAATCAGGTGAAGGAGAGTTTTCAAGTCCTTTAACTTGGCTTCGAGAATAGAATTCCCACAGGTCAAAGTACCTCTACTTTTTTTTTGTGAGAATAGCCCCTAAGCGAACGTTTATTTTAAATATATTCGTCCACCAACTCTTCGTCAAGGTTGCTCGCCTGTAAATTTTGAACATATCCTGTATTTTAACTATATCCCTAATCTGCAGCCGTGGCAGCTTATTCCCGTCTATAGTTTTCTTCCTAGTTGTTCTCTAATTGTATTGAAAATAAAAAGTAGGTATGAAAACGTGCAAGAAGACTTCAGTTTAAGATGAATGTTCACCGTTTTAGCAAAAACTACTTTATATCATCAATAAAATTAGAGAAAGTATAACTAACAGGGAGAAACTACTTATAGACGAGAATAAGGCTGCAGATTAAGGAAATAGAGATAAAATAACCGGATAGGTATCCTTCCAAATCTAAAATCCAAATTTTGAACATAGGTAGGTGTACCTATGTTCAAAACTTACATGACGACCAACCTCGACGAAAAGTTTGTGGTCGTAGATATATTAAAAAAAGTTCGTTCGGGGGCTACTCTCACAAATGAAATAATGGAAGTACTTTGGCCTATGAGAAAACCTATTCCCGAGACCAAGAGCTCTCTGATTCCACAGGCATACCACCTTTTTTTACACTTAACTTATTCCAGAAGAACGCTTGGAGGATGATGACCTGGAAAGATTTGCAGGACAACCAGACCTTGAATTAGAAGACATTTTCAACAATGAAAACTGAAAAATCTAGAAAATAATTTACAGATTAATATATAGGTTTTTTCGGATTCCTTTTTTGGTCTGATTTTTGTACAAAATAAGTAAATACTTTATTTTTGCTGGAATTTTTTCATTCTACATTTTTTGCTATTGTTGCCTTTGTATTCTTGCTATTTTTCTCCATAAAAAAACCGATGAAATGTTTTTTTCCCTTATTTTTATTAATAGTATTAAGACCCTGTAAATCAACAAGGATTCAACCCACATTCAACATTCTTACTTTTTTATTGAAAAGATCAATCCCCTATTATTTACCGTAAATCAGGTAATTAATACTTTTCGCGGAAGAATATCATAAATCCACAACTCTGTTATGTCATAATCCACAACTCTATTTAGCGAAAAAGATTACGTAAAAATACTTCCATGTGTTAAAATATTTTCAATAGGGAACCAAGTCACATGAACCCTCATAAAATTGAAAAATTTTGGCTATTTTTAATATGCAAACAAGATTCAAGATACATGGTTTCATATAACTGTGAAATCTTTATTTTGCAAACGGGATCCAACCGCGCTTGGTCTCTTATAGACTTATAAAATTATACGTCTATGTGGTACCATGTGACATGAATCTTGTTAATAAAATATGGATTTGCTGTTTTGTGGAATGGTAACTTTGTCAACATATTGTTTTGATAGGTTAAAATGGTCAGATCATTTTGATTTTTATAGGGAAGGTGTAAGGTGCATTTTAAAACCTATCTGCATATTTAACTCAATTTTGACAGGTATGTGGGTTGGATCTGGTTTGCAGAACTGCGTCCAAATATGATTTTGTTAGTTGACTATTTTTCTCGGACACGTAGGTCGTAGAATGTTACAAAATAAATCGTTTTCCGATTGAATATAAATCTTTTCTACGACTCGCGAATCGAATATTGTTTTGAACTGCAATGTCGCAAATTCCGATTGTTTTAATTAAATACCGGTGCCTTTCCACATTGAAAATATTCAGCGAGTGTAAAAGTCTCGTTGTTTAGTGTTCAGTTTTCATATTTTTTCAATACCATAAAGCTTAACTTTTGTGGGAAACTATATTCAGTATTGTTTCTACGCAAAGTCAGGGCTCTATTTTTCAATACATTATTTCTAACTTAGTTTTCTGCTGGAGGCGTTGCTCACGATGATTCGATTTTCTCTAAGAGTCTTTCTTTCCTGAAATTTTCCTCTTCTCTTTGTTTTCACGGGAAACGGTCGTGGTTATGCGAAAATGGAATTTATTGCACCTTGTCTGTTTGAAAAACGTGACAACTTTGGTTTTCAGTTCAAAGTATAATAGTAAGTATCAAGATGAAATTTACATTGTACTAGTTTCTGCCCGCGACTTCGCTCGCGTGGAATTCGGTTATCGCGTTCCCGCGGGAACTATGCGTTTTTCCGGTATAAAAAGTAACCTATGTCCTTTCACAGGACCCCAACTATCTCCCTGCCAAATGTAATTTCAATCGGTCCAGCGGTTAAAGCGTGAAGAGGTAACAGACATACAGACAGACAGAGTTACTTTCACATTTATCATGTTAGTATAGATATGGATATAATATACACGGTGGGTCAGAAAATATCGCAAATAATTAACCCACAGTATCGGCTATCGATTCTAAGTATATTGTATAGGTCTTTAATTTTTTTTATTGGTAAAAAAAAATGCATATGGGATTGGTTGTGTGAGCGACGCCTGAATCAAAAAAGACCAACTCAAAAAGAATTAAAGACCTATACATTATAACTATTATAAGTACTTAGAATCGATAGCCGATACTGTGGGTTAATTATTTGCCATATTTTCTGACCCACCATGTATAACATATAATATAATATGATAAATATGGATATGGATTGTTACGTACATTATTCGACTTCACATGTTAAGGTAAATGTAGACGATATGGTTTTGTATAAGAGTTCCACAAGAGTTGCGACAAAGTTTAGAAGCCATGTCCACCGAGCTTTACCGTCGGCGTTACGTGTAGGTTTTTAATGTAAGTGCGATAGTGAAAGAACATTAATTTAACTGACAATTTGTCACGTCGGCTAAATCGGAGAATGTCGGCATTGCGTGACTAGGCAAAGCCCGGCAGACACCCGAGTCGTAACATTTGTCGCATAAATTACTTTCAATTTATACCGGCGCCGTTTTAGGTACGCGAACGCGTAAAACAAATACGTACGATCATACTTAAGGCCGGAACCCCACTGAGGCGCACGCCACGCACGCACACGCTAAGCATGTAGGTCCATTGTATTTTCCGTGCGTAGCGTGGCCGGGCTAGCTATCGAAGTAGGTACCTACATTTTGATACGAAGCGTTTGTGTACGAAGTGGCGTAGCTCGACCGTGCGTAGCACTAGCAGCGTAGCAGTAATTTTTTTTATGTAACGCTACGCGTTTGTAATCTGCGGCCACTGATAATGTGGTTTGTTGGGAATTCATACCGCTAAGTATTGATCAATTAGCGAATTGCCGCTTGTTAATCATCCGATTAGTTGAACGCTGCAAATGGTAGTTTACTACGAACGTTATAGGTAGTAGAGTAGGTTTGGTGTAAAATGTTAATGAGAAAGTTTTGTATTCAGCCGTTTTTATTACTAAACGCTTTAAATTGAAACTATTTAAAATCGGAATAAAATTCATAACAATCAATGGAGTCATTTAAGTAAGACTTATAAGTTATAATTTATCAAATTATTACAATTAGTTTGAATAAAAGTACCTATTTTATTACTTAGTTTATACGCCATTCAGAGTCTTCAAAAGTTTTTAATGAACTTTTAATATACCTCCCGATACTTATACCTAAACAATAACTCAATCTCAAACAACTGAAAGAGTTTTAGTATAAATTAGTAATTGTTATTGAACATTTCATTGACTACGTTAGACACTTTGAAAATTAATTACAAAATTGAATAAGAAGTGTCTTCTAAAGTTATATTAGAACTGCCTAATGGAATTCTTCATTTGTTTCTTTGTGATATTATCAGAAAAACCTCGATTTCGGAAGCTTCGACGCCTTAGTTTCACAAAAGCACGGAGAGCCGTTTACTTTTCAATGTACCTCTCTAAAACACTCTGCTCTCAGCAGCATGCATTTGCAAACATAAATTGACAGTAGCAGCGGGTCCTCCGTAATGCGCTCTTTGTCTAGACTTACACAATAATGAGGGGGGAATTAGTAACAAATTGTTAGTAGAGTATGGCCGGGTCGGACGGTTCTCATTAGTGTTCGTGGGCCCACGCCGAGCTCGCTCGCCTGCATTATTCATGCGCGCAATATTGCACTGCCGTGGCCGAGCGGTAAGTGAAGAGCGCTAGCGGTTATTGGCGGTTGAACTGCTATTATGTAGCACTATTAGCGGTCCCAGCACACGTTCGTTTGTTGCCATCGTGATTGCTTTTAGCGTTCTGAGCTCGCATCAAGTTGGGGTCGCTTTGTGACTCGTTCGGCGCGGGAGCTCTCGACGGCAACGCGGAGCGTTTGTGGTCAATTATTGTCGCGCTGCGTGCTGAAATTTTGTGGAGTGCTTCATAGGTATAGCTGTACATAACCGTTTTCAAAAATAGATTGAAATTTAACACGACTTATGCATCTTTATGCAATATCTTTAAACTCAAAACCGTAACTGGACTAAGAAGCCAAGATACGTCATTTCACAAAAATGCACACCTCTCGTTGTTTGCAGCTGCAACTCTGATAGGCAACTAAGCTTTTTGCCACCGGCAACGTTGATGTCAATTTGCAACATGTATCTCATTTCTGTATTCATTAGTAAAGGCGCCAAGTATCAAGTTTGTTTTATTTTTGACTCTACATGACTCTACACGTTCAATATGATCAACTACTGCCCCGTTGTTAAAGTATACTAATTTAACTTTTATGATCACGTCTAAAACGAAGATGAAAATGACAAGTAATTGCTAATAGCATGCTCTGTACGTATTTAAACGTTTAGAATTTAATCCGCATCCCGTTTCCTCTGTAACGGGATAACCTTCCTATAGTCCATTATGTGGTCATTATACGGTGGCTTACCTTCAATACAGTCGCTTCAATCTCAACGGGT